>OX418222.1:57980400-59208900 GCA_948455865.1 Conomelus anceps | reverse complement strand
GCTTTTTTTTACAAATGTTGACTAGGATACATTTATCCAAAACAATGAGATTAGCTCACAAGAAAAATTTAACTTCACTGAAAAATGTCACTAGAAAAAAGTAGTTTATTTCTACTTAAAGGTTATTAATTTAAAAGTTCACTCAAAACGAAACACTAATAGAGTTCATAACATTAAATGTTGATTCGAATTTTCGAGCCGAAAAATACAAAACACTGCAATAAATTCAATATATAATATATATTTCTAGCTTACTTCAGATGTCATCTCATTTGATAATTTCTTGCTTGGCTGAATTTTGGAGAAGAAATTGACTTTTAGCCAATTCTATAAATCTATAAAAAGGGTTTCAGAAAATTGCTTAATTATAGGATAGGAGTCCCGTTTATCAAGCAGTAAACGAACAAGTATGCATTTTCATTCATAAGAAACATTATACACAACTTATATTCACCTAAAGTTCCTTAATGTATAATAATACTTTGCAGTAAATAATGTAATTACTCAGCTGTAGTTCTAACATGTTTGTATTATAGCCTATAGGTTTAATAGTCATGGCAGTGTGGATTTGTTAAGTTTGTGAAAGTGGGATTTAAATTAATAGAAGTATAGTTTTAAAATGGGTCAATTCTAATCAATCTGTAATTACTTGATTCAAGCTTGAGTTCCTTGTAAAGGAGCTTATCTTGTCTTTGTTGATACCTTTAATTAGCAAAGTTTTGTGAATTACTAGTGCCCATTTTTTCTTCAGACAAACATTTTGTGCCAATACTGGTATTACTTTATATTAAATTATTTTTAGTAAGATGCAAATTCAAAACTAAAAAATATACATAAAAAGCTTGTATGAGGGACCAGTTACTGTGGTTAGGTCTCCAAACAAAAACAAATTTAAAGAAATTGTTGAATAGAAAATTTAACTGCTGGTTTGAATGTTTTAAAACATTTATTTTTTGTTCATTCAATGATATAGTTTATCTGAAGTAAACTATTTTAAAATTTCAATATTAATTTATTTCGAATAAAATTTTCTAAATATAATATACTCCAAATTATTGGGGATTTTTGGAAGATTTTTGTAGTTATTTGTTAACATTCAAAGATTTCCAAAATCCGTTTCTTTTTGCATTTTTGAAAATCGGAAAATCAGTGTCGGTAAAGCTGTGGATCTGAGTGTACCGGCTGCTTGCCGTTTTCAAAATCGATTTTTAGCGAATGAAATTTCGTGTTTGGAACACTCCATTATTGGTTTTATAACGATTTACAATGCTAAATTCCTTGTAGAAGGTAAATTGGATCCTGTTCTTTTCATTAGATTGAGTTCATGAAATGACTTAATAGTATCATAAGTATATTTTTTATTACGTGGAAAATTTGTTCAAACTATGTAAAAATAAATTGTAAATTGTTGTAAAAACCCATTTGGTGTTTTATTATTTCCAGTGTGACCTCATCAGGAATGAACTTTTTATAAACATTAAAATTTACTGAGACATTCAATTTCAGGCATATAGTCCTGTATTTATCAAGACATTTAATATTAATCATGTGAGCAAATTTTAATTGTAACAAAATTTCAATGTTTTGATGAGCTATAAAACCTCTGATCTGAGGTTGGATTAAATTGATTATAAAAATGATGGATAACATTATATGAAGAATAGTTCATTGTGTAACTAGTGCTCTAAGTAGCTCTGCTGCATGAGAGAAATGCATTATGCACGAGCTGAAGGCGAGTAAGGAATAGTTTCTCGAGTGCTGCAAACATACTTTCAGCACGAGTTACACATTACATTTTTCCTACTTTTGACACCTGGAGTGCGACAAAGTAAAATGAGTGAGGAATTAGCTGTTTTGCTTACTATAATAAGCATAAATAGCCTCTTTGTTAGGCAACTGTAGGAAAAATTTATTTCTGTTGATCAATATGTCTGTGATTGCTTCTGAGTTTTTAGTTCCACAGTCGATAATGGTAAATGAAGGTAGTATGATAATTGATAGTATAATATACTGTACAGTATATAATATATAGATACTAACTAGGATATAGTATACATACTAGATATATGCTAGTGGCTATGATGCCCCTGTAATTACATTGCTTTGTTTGAGTGTGAAGGTTAAAGCTTTATGGATAACTGTTCATATCTGTGTTAAATATATAAAATGGATTTATAAAAATTACAGTTGAATAAGTTCAAATGAATGCGTTTTAATTATGAAAAGTAAAGCCAAGTTAAGGAAAACCCATTTGAGTTTAGAAAATATAATTTTCAATTTATTTAACACACAATAACATACCCAAAAACAAATGAAAAATATATGAACTATTCAATGTAATTAACGGTAGTACACTAAAATGAGAAAGAGAATGGCATCATTGAGTGAGGATACTGTACTGTTTTGAAATAAAATGAAAAATTCTTTATTAGGCCTTATCAAGTACTCTAAATTGCAGTTTTGTGGTCGAAATATTCATATCTATCAAACCATGTGTTTTGATTTATTCTTCAGAATGAACTTGTAGGAATCATAGGAAGAAATAGGTAGGAATCATAGGCAAAATTTCATTGAATTTTAGAAACATACACTAAAATCACTAAAATCGAAGGAGTATCTCTGGGGAGGTGGCTATCCCAGCAAGAAATGTATCTGAATTTGTATATTTAATATGTATCTGTAACCATAGGCGACTAGCCTAGTGGCAATTAACAAATAAATATCTATCAATCTAAATGGAAGTAAGTGCCACCCCCAAAACTTTTCCCTGGATCCGCCACTGCCAGTGAAACCAATGTGAATCAAGGACGAAGGTAGTGACAATTTGGAAAGGGCGTTGATTTATCTGAAAATGGATTTATAAAAATTACACGGAATGGTGTGTAATGAAACTGATAATCAGTATAGCCAATTAGTAGTATTATGGATTTCCCTTCTTTCCCGGCTAGCAATTTCGTGGTGAGGGTGGTTGATATTTTTCTGACCTTATTTTGGGAGGAATTTTTTCCTATAACACAGTAAAGTTCCTATTATATGACCATTCTGCCCCCCTGCCACCACAAAAAAAAACATTGGAGATCCCTTTACCCTCCTGTGGGCTTCCTGGAACCCATAACAATAAATTATACCAATTCTTTTTTAATTTAGTACTATTAGTTCTGTGAACAGTTGACCTCACCACAACACTGCTCACTCAAAAGAGGATGATGTTTTCAAAAAAATACTTTCTGTCCCTACCTAAGGGGGATTATTTTTGAAAATTTTTCAATTGTAAGTCCAAGTATTATGCTTTACCAGTTGAGAAGAATAACTTAAAAACAGAGTATTATGCTTTACAATAATCAAAGAGTAGTTCAGTCTCTACCTTCTTATTATAGTTATCTTCTACTTCTAATAAAAAAATGCATGTTTTGAAAAGTCAATTTTTCCCACCCACACTCCCAAATTCTCAATTTATCAAACGTTTAGTGTGTACAATTCCACCTAGTTCAAAAAGTCTTACAAAAAAAAAAAAAAATTGAAGAAATCTCAATATTGAAGATTTTTATTATTTTTAACCCCCTTCACTAACGTTGCGTTTATTGAATTTTTGTCATGGATAAAACCCCCTCTCGTCTTAATTTTAATTTAAAACCATCCATACCCAAATCAGACACTCCAATAATTTTGTTGGGGGGGGGGGGGGGGTAGAAATTAGGCCCCTAATACATGGTGGGGGGGGGGGGAATTTTTTAAATAAAACTAC
The DNA here is from genome assembly GCA_948455865.1 of Conomelus anceps. Lineage (NCBI taxonomy): Eukaryota > Metazoa > Arthropoda > Insecta > Hemiptera > Delphacidae > Conomelus > Conomelus anceps. The sequence continues at coordinate 59,205,155 of OX418222.1, read as the reverse complement.
ATTTCTTAAAAGAAATGCAAAATTTCATTGAATTTGGTCCACGCGTTCAGCCGTAAATGTGTTACAAACATACAGACAAATGCAAAACGGTCGACTTGAAACAGTTAACTCTGTTTGTTCAGTCGACAATAATGTAAGTGAAAAAATATTCATTTGTCCATTTTCTCTTTTCAGTAATAATTACAAGCAAATATTATTTTTAAGTTTCAGCAGCATTAACTTCAAGTATTGGCAACAGTGATATCTTGGCAAATAACAAGTCTAGTGCCAGTGACGTCAGAGCACTGGATGTGCAACAGGCTAGTTTAAAGTTTTATCGCTACATGGATACATCGCTAGTCGCTGGTGACTGTTGCTGCTGTGTGCGCCGTCGTTAGATCTTTTTGTTTCCGAAAGGAAAAGTGGTTTGTTCGCCATTTAATAACAATACATAACTTTTGTAAATCAGTGTTCGCCGTTTAACATGGAAGGAACTTGAAATTGTATTTCATTTGAAGTGACAGAGAAGTTTTAAAGCTTTACGTAGATAAATAACTTAGTTATTTCGCTGAAAACTTACAACTGACAGAAACATGGTTTGTTTTCAACTGTGTCTTTGTTCTGGGAAAGAAATTAACATTTCATACTCAAAGGTGCCGTATTTCATGCCATTATAACATCATGGTCTAATGATAAAGAAGAGTATTTTTTTACTTTTTGTACAACGAACTAGTTTGACTTTCGGAAAGTTTACGTTGACATAACCTACGATCCGTGATAGTTTTATGAAACTGTTGTGATAGTGTACTTCATTTTATAAACCAATTTCTAGTTCATCATATCGAGTCAAGAAACTTAAGTGCTGTTTAAACAGTGAGTATTTTTTACATTTCTTAAAATTAAGCTATTTTAAGCCTAGTTCAAGCTATCAAAGTTATAAGCTGGAATAGAATTTTTTTTGAATCCTATTAAGTTGAAGATCAACAATGGTTCTACAAACTTACAATGACTTAAAAGTCTTATATAAGTAGAGTGACGAATCCAAAGGGGTCCGGATTTGGGGTTATTTCACATGGCAATGAATGAGCACTCATTAAAATTCATTTTATAACCATTGTTACAAATTTCGACTTACAACATGGTCCAATGTAATCATGGTAGGGTATAGTCTATCTTATTCTGTTTTAGAAGGAGGCCTTTGTGAGAGGCAGACCTTTTAGCTAAAACCTATTCTTGAGACGTACAGCAAAGTTAGTCTCACAGCCAAAGACAGGATTGACGGCAAGCGCGGATATCAATAATACGAATTTTACTTAACACTTATTTACAAGATTAGCTTCCTCAAGCTACCTTCACTTTGTATCTATTGTGAATGTACTTGCAAAAATGAATGACAGATCTAACTGATTTGTTAGCTGTCTATAAGCTATGAATTATAATATTGTGTTTTTCCTATTTTAATACTCTTATGTCTTGGTTAAACTATTGATTGGTACTTTTTTCTTAAATTTTGATTTTAAATGTAATCAGCACTCTGATGGAATTATAATATATTATCCGATGGTTCGGAACCCACTTAAAACTGTAGGTCCAACTCATCAATCACCATCAGCCAACTCATTACCCACGTGCAGGTCTCAGACCTGTGTGGGCTTCATCCTCCAAAAAAATAATATTGGCCCAACCCTTGATTTTGATTGATTTTCTCTTGGCGATGGATGATGGTAAGAGAGAAAACAGAAAGATGTCAACATTTATCAACAGACGAATGTTCAGTTTGGGACGATAACACTAACTAAATTCGGAGAAATCTATTTAAAAAATATAATCTGTTAGAACGGATCTCTATGCACCCATATAACATGGCCAAATGGCGAGGTGGAACTACCCGTAAGGGTCTCCCCGCTATTTCTGGGTCCCTGGCCCTAACCTAACCTCGACCACCTAATTAGGGTGCTTCTTGAATTCTGAGAACGACCGTGCGCAGTTTGACCGCACCCCAAAAGCCATACGCTAATAGTTTTATATAAAACAGTAGCGTACCCAGGGGGAGGACTTTGGGGCTTTAGCCCCCCCCCCCCCGCCCAATGACCCGTGGTTTTTACCAAAATATTGATATTTTTTAATCAAATTGACTAACTCAAGCTAAAAGTGTTGGTACTTTTCATGATTTCTCACGTGTTCAAATAGAATAATGTCCATAATTACCATAAGTGTTGGTACTTTTCATGATTTCTCACGTGTTCAAATAGAATAATGTCCATAAGAACATTCTAAAACGTATCTTAGGAATACTAAGTATGGAAATAGTCTGTGGCCTAGCAAGTCACTATCGAAGAGGTAATTTTGGGCGTAAACTGTAGGGGAGGCGAAAGGCGAATCTTGCAAAAAAAAGGTTAGCAAAATCTCAAACCGCCGCTAAGTAAGTTATTTACAACGTTTGAAACGACTGGTATTTTGGTGAACCTATTTCATTCATTTCAACTCTTTCTGATCATTCATAAGAGAAGTACATTATAGCATTAAATGCCATATTACGTAAAAAAAAATGAAATTACCTTACTATTCCGCAACATGACAATTCTTTGTACCAAGTTGCTTACATCATGAGAAAAGTGCAGTAGGCTAATTAACGGTCGTTACAATTGCCGTAACGGGTCTTATTCCATTCTTATTATTTTCATTACTGCTACACGTTGCTATTGTGGGAACCGCTCACTGTAGTTTATTACACTAGTTTGGAAGAGTAACAATGTTCGATATGGGAAAATACAGAGTCTCAGGATAAGCGGATAACCAGGCATAACAAATGTTAATATCTTTGTTATTTCGTTGTAAATTGGGCATTTGGTGTACGTGGTAAAACTACTGTAGTTGATGAATTGTTGAATATGTGCGTAAAGTCTTGCTTCCCTTTAAAAATAAAATATTGTGTGCAGTGTTAGACTAATATCAAACAAGAACAGGCCATATTATTGCAATTATTGTGATGATATATGGTAATGTCTGTACAGTATTTCATTGATGTACAGAGCGTTTCAAAATAGTCTTCGGTGTTAACAAAAATTCAGAGCAAAAAAGTATTTCACTTATAAGCTGAGGCGGATTTACACTTTTGCCGACTAGGGTGTTGCAGCAATCTGCCACCCTACCACTATATTGGCGGCGGGGGTTGTGTATTATAAGCACTACTGTTTATAGTAAAGATAAAGAAGGAAGAGTCCTCTAACAATTTTAATAAGGTGATGTAGTTTAAGATAAATTGTACTTGTACTCAATATTATTTCTTGACTTGAGTTTTAATGTAACTTCATTTGTTAGTACTGAGACGGTGACAGTGATTATTTTGATTTTGATTATATTGTATTTTTATATTTATTGTATTGACGTTTGCAGAACATTCAATGTAATGTAAATGCGAAAAATAAAGTTATTATTATTATTATTATTATTATTATTTCTTCTGAAAATAGGGGGCTCATGGGTACTCCCTTAGAAAGTTTTTGAACAATAATCTTACTTAAACCTATTTAGTGATTTTCGGTTTCCAGACACCTTCGACTCTAATGTATCAAAAAATTGTCTCGCAAAGCTCCAATTTCAAAATGTCTTTAGTCAGGCAGTCTGGAGCACTGCTTTTGCTGCCTTTATCGACTGTGTCAACGCTCCTTAAGGCTGCGCACAGGGTTTTGTTCATAATTTTTTTTCGAAGTTATTGTATTGGATATTATTAGGGCTACGAAATTAGATAACTATTGCTAGGGGAGGGGGAAAAGGGTTTTTCACCAATTATTTTATGAAATGTGGGGTTTTAAAGTTGAAATTTTTCGTTTTTGGGGGCAATTGATCTCATCTATGAGTGATTTTAAACCTTTAAATTTTCTGTAACTAAAATACAACTCGAGCAGCAATTACTTTTTTCAAAATATATGTTTGAAAATCTGTAAAAAATTATTTTGAAAAAAACTGTTAGATTGGAATAAAAAATACGTCATTTTATTCCTCGAGGTGTATTTTAGTTAAGGAAAATTTATCAAAAGTTTAAAACCACTCATAGGTGAGATCATCAATTGCACCCAAAAATCGATAAATTTCGACTTTTATCCCTATATTTCACAAAATAATTGATGAAAAAACACTTTTTCTCACAGCAATAGATAACATTTCGTAGCCCTGATAATATACAATACAATAAACTTTGAACAAAATTAATTATGAACAAAAGCCCTGCGCACAGCCTTAATCAATTATGAGTAATGGTAGGGGAATCCATTCGCAAAATTGTAGACCATATTTTAAGAAATTAAGGATACTCCCACTTCCAAGCCTGTATATTTTTGAAGCCATCTGCTTTATTGAAAAAAATTAGGATAAATTCAAAACAGGTGAATTCTTTCACAGTTATAGAACCAGGTACAGACAAGACTTACAAGAATTAACAATAAAACAGCTCGATACCTGCCATGGTTTATGACTGAAATAATCAGTTTGGTGAAGAGGAAAAATAGATGTGCTTGTAAAAAGTATTTTTCATCTTACCACAGAGATCAATTCGTCAATGTTAGAAGACAGTTGAAGGTTTTAATTTCTCAGGCTTACCAGTCACATGTAGATGAAATCCAGTCCTCTATCAATCAGAACTCTAAATGTTTTTTTTTGGAATTTCGTCAACAGTAAACGCAAATCAGAGAGTTATTGTGAGAGGATGATGTGGGATGATGAAGTATTGGAGGGTTCTGATATTCTACAGGGTTTTGCTAGATTTTTCTCACTATGACTACATCATCAATAGGGCTAATAAACTGTTGGGTTTTGTCATCAGAAATGCGTGTGACTTTAATAACATTAAAGCCATAACTAACATCTACCAATCTCTAGTAAGATCCATATTGGAGTATGGTTCTGTTGTCTGGAGTCCCCACACCGATCGGGACATCAGGGGAATAGAAACTGTCCAGAACAAATTTTTGAAATTTCTATTTTTCAAAGCATTCAGAGGATCTTGTCCTCTGGGATATCCCACTAATCAGCTGAGGGGTCAATTCCTGATGGACTCTCTGAGGGTGCGTCGAGACAGAGCCTCAGTTTATTTTATCCACTAGTTAATCAACAGTACTGTTCATTCGCCTTTGCTGCTTTCCATGATTAACTTTCATGTGCCTTATTTCAATACCAGGAGGGTTAATACATTTGCGGTGCCAAGATGTAGAACGGTGAGCAACTATTTCTCGCCCCTGAACAGAGCAGAATAGTTAACAGAGTGTGTCTGCGAATCTGCAGCAGAATTTAGGAGACTGATAAGGGTGGAAATTCCTCAGTGATTATTAGTTTTGTTTTTATTTTATTTTTTCAGCTTTTATCTTTAAAAACTTTTGTACAACTGAAAAGCGCTATTATCTGTAAATTCTTTTTAGAATAATTCATGATCTATATACGGTACTTCTTTAGTTTATACAGTTGAAGTAATTTTATATATTTTTTCTTTATTGATATTGTTTTTTTTTTCAAATTAATTTAATTGAAACATGTATTTTAGTAAGTTTTCTATAAGTATTCATTCTATTTTTTTATCATTGTATTAGTGTTGTGATTAGTTAGTTGCAACTCTTGGATCGTTTCTAAGAACATATTTAAATTGATCGTGGCTGTTGTAATATGTATGATTGTGTCATGAGGGCAAAAATGGGATATTTCCTAGTGCCCTCGAACATTTGTGTTTTCAATAAAAAAAGATGACTTACATCGAACTACATTTTATGAGAGGGGAGTAAAAAGTGCAGGGATCCGTCTATATAATTCTCTACCAGCGCGTTTAAAGGCAATCACGGGCGATAAATTTAGAATTAAAATAAAGGAAGAATTGTTAAATAAAAGTGCATATTCAAATGAGGGATTCCACGCTCATTATGACATGCAAAACAGATGACAGGGTTTTATTTTAATGACTTAAATTTATTGACAAATCTGTATACCCCTTTACAGGAGGTCAGTGGATGAATATTAATAATAATGTTACGGGTTCTATGTCTAAAATAACGCTGGCAACACTTAATTTTATCACTCGCACTTTATTAACACAAATAATTCACAACTCACACTGTTCAGTAATTTCTTCCACAAAAATAAGCAATCGGAAACAGATAAAACGATATTGTTCAACTGATAATGAGTTTTCAATAAACTGAACGAAAATCAATCACTAAATGTCAAAAGGCCAATCTAATATTAAATAATAACTGTACAATAAACTGTCCAATAATATTCGAAAAGAATCGTCGAGGAAGAACAATTAACTTACGTAGCACAAGTCCGTAATACAGTAATAGGTAAAAGAATTATCACTATAGAACTGTCAAGAGAATTATCACTACAGACAATGAAAGTTCCTTAAGTGTTTTGTAATAGCGCCAACGGGATTGCACTGTCTGTATTAACGGGAACTGTCACTACTGCCACTTATCAACGTAGAACAACATCTGAACTACTTAACTGTCACACTTGTTTATCATGACGAATTACAAACAATACTGAACTAACTTACAACAGTTTACCTCTATTTATATAATTTTTCATAATTGAGATATCTCTGGATTTTTCTATCATCTTCTAAATAAATAAATAAAGAAACTAGCACTTTCTACAATATTCGAAAAGATTCCATTAATGTCTAATCAAACAACTAGAACATTCTACAAATTACCAAGTAAACACTATAAAAGTGTCAAAAGCAGAGTAATTAATTGCTTAAAAGTAAACATCTACATAGCAGATAACACTGAGAACCACTGTTTCTTCTTTCTTTCTATTCTCTCCAATTTCATATTCGCTACAATAATAATAAATAAGTAGTCAGTGACCAGTCTTTAACATTTTTACAGTTTTCAATGTTGAAATGTTTCTAAGGGTGCTTGCATAGTGGGTCATCTAAGACTATGGCAATCAACGTTGCCAAGCCAAAACAATGCAAATAAATGTGTTTGATTTTGCGATGGTGATCATTCTCGAGTATTGGATGCTAAGCTGTATTGGTGCAAGCACCCTCCGAAACAGTTCAACACTAGAAACTGTAAAATGTTTAAAACTCGTCACTGATAAACTGATTGGATAGTAATAGTTAATCACTGTGAAAATGTTTAGCAGAACTATTCTCTGATTGACTGACTAATCAATTAGGTAACCTAAATTATGTACAACTTGGTAATTATGCAATAAATAAAAGAGCTATTTTTTAGCCAAGTCTACGCTTTCGACGCACTAAAAAGAATTCATTCGGTGATATTCAAGTAGTCATGGGAGTTTCTCGACAACTGTCTTGTAACACTATGCCATTTCTGAGCGAGAGCCCCTTTTGTATTATTTTCAGTTCGGTTCTTGTTCGTTTGGTTTTTAACTGGTGTAGATTAATATTGATACCTATCTGGTCTCGACCAGCCTCTGGTACTGGAATGTACCTACAAGACAATATCGTATGGGTTTAGGAAATATATATAAGTATTTTATATATATATATATAAATCAAGGGTTACGTAATGGAACTTTCGCGTCTAGTAGTCCAGTTATGCGGCGGCGTCAGAGCCAATTCTGAGCACAGTTCCGAATGAGAAAAGTGAAAGCTTGCCTATCGGTTTCTGTCAGAGGGAGTATCCCTTGCGTTGTCATGACTACCGGACCTAAAGCATGTCGCAATACCCATTGCCCAGTGACCTCAGTAACAGAACTCAACTCTAGCAGCGATGCAGGGTCAACTAAAGGGTTTCACATATCAATCTAATACATTTCTTTATTTTTTGAAAATTTTTCTTGTTGAAGCAGGAGAAGGAATGGTATACAGGAGGGGGAGAAAGAGAAGATGGAGAATAAAAATATGCCAAAGTAGGAGAAAGTGAAAAAGAAGGAAGGAGACGAGGAGGAGGAGGAGGAGGAGGAGAAGAAGAAGAAGGAGAAAAGAAAAGAAACGGAGAAGAATAAAGGAGAAGATCATGAAAGATGGATGGATGGATATTTATTCGTTGTCACTAGGCATGTTGCCTATGGTGACATATGTGAAAAAAGCAGATACGTGTAAAACCAGAATAATAATGATAAACTTGCCTGTAATAATTATAGAATAAACTACCGCTGCAAAGAAAATAATTAGCTGCAAAATTAAATTGGCCTTGAAAAATTTTTAACTCATCCTCATTAAAAAATTTGAAAAGTCTATATTTGAATGTTCTTTTCCTATAGGAAGTTTAAAATATAATGTTTAATGGTAAGAGATTCCAAAGTCTAATGGTAAGAGATTCCAAATTCTTAAGGCAGTAGCAGTTAAGGACTGATTGTACATGACTGAACGTTGATTTGGAATCTGAAGGAAAAATTCATTTTTTTTGCAGATTATGTCTGAGACTCACAAATTTCACTTATAAGACAAATCAGATGAACAATCTTATAAACTAGTTACCATAATTACTATATCAATTAGTTGAGGTTAGGCTTAATTTTGATGGGAAAGGAACTCTTGTATAATATAAAAAGCTTCAACTGAATATTTTTTCAATTGCTTTTGAATATTTCTATATTTTCAAGACTCTTTAAAAACTGCGGTAGCTTGTTGTAGTTTGAGTTTCCTACCAATATAACTAGGTTTTTGTTTGAATAAGCTACTATTGTGACTCACCAAGTGATTATCTCCTCGGCTTCTTGTATTATAATCGTGTACGTCAAGATTGTGGTTTATATCACTATTTTTTACATATAAAGTAGCTTCATACAAATATAAGCAGGTTACAGTTAAGAGACCAAGTCTCTTGTACAACGGCCTACTTGAATCTAATCTATTTACTCTTTCCATACACCTAACAACTTTCTTTAGGATCTTAAACACTCTATCAAGGTTTTGTTTTGATGAATTACCCCATGCTAAGATAGCATACCTAATATGTGACAGTAAGAGCCCGTGGTAAGCTGTAAAAAGTAACTTTTTGTCATTCAATCTAGCGAGCTGTCGCAGAACAAATACGCCACATGAAATTTTACAGCATATTTTCTCAATGTATGGAGCCCAGGTCAATCGTCTATCCAACAAAACTCCTTGGCCGTCCGTGTGACCCTGGAATGAACGTCTGCAAGAAGAGGAAACCTATCCCTCAAGTATTTTGGACTCTCAACAATAAGACGTTATGCAGTAGAGAATGCTGTAATTTTAAATTTAATTCCTCTGTCAAGTCATATGCTGCCTTAATCAATGATAGGCATGACCATGTTGTAGGAAGATGATTAGGAAGGAACCTTCTTAAAGAGAAGGAGAAGGAAAAGCAGAAGAAAATAGAGGTTTTCTAAGAAGGAGAGAAAAGGAGATGAAAATAAAAAAAGAAGGCGATGGTGGAAAGATAGGCGGGCCGCTTAGCACAGTTGGTTGGGGCGTCGCAACTTCAGCTTGCTGTCGCTTCAGCGGTCGTGGGTTCAAATCGCGCTCCTCTGTCTGGCATCTATCATTCACCTCCATTACCCACGCACAAGTTTCGGACTCATGTGGGCATCATAAGTAAATAAAAAAAATATATTCCTATTCAATTGAATCGCGCTAGTAAATTAATAGGTTAAATAATTGACTGCAAGTCGTTGAATTTACTACAGTAGACTCCCGATTATCCGCGGTAATGGGTGGCTGAGCGAACGTGTATGATCGAAATCGTGGATAAACCAAACCTAACCTAAAATACACTTGAAATAGTTGAAAAGGACTGTGAAAGCAAAATAAGTCCTTAATAACCTTTAGGCTTCTGAATGTTAGGTTTAATAATGTGAAAGACTTCAAATACAAGATTACTGTACGTACCTTTTAATAACACACAGTTATTTTACAAACAATATTTTCACATCGTTAAAAAAACAGTCCAATACGTGAGACAAGTGAACAGGCCTAATGTCGAAGTTGCCGTCTTTATTAGCTTCCAGGGAAATAGTCCATTATTGATTTTTGTTTCTTGGCATTTGCTTCCTTTTTAACAATGGTTGACCGAATTTTTTTTTGCCGATCGCGGATAAGCCGCAACGCGTTTAATCCGGTCGTGGATAATCGGGAGTCTACTGAATAAAATTTTTTAATAAATTATTGACACAAATATGCAATAGATAGATTATTGACTTTCTTTTTTTCTCTTCCTTCTCTTATTTCTCGCTCCAGAACTGTAGTCATTACGACTGTCCTTCAAAGTATTTTCAAAGTAGGAATTCAAAGTATTTTTTTAATCTCCATTCTGAGCGCCTGGATATTTTCTGGTTTTCCAGGCGGAATTTCATGGCTAGGTGCTGTATTACTTAAGATTTCGTTGAAAGCAACCTTGTTTTCTGTACGTTTGTGCTTAAATTATTTATTTATTTCTTATTTTATCCCGTAATCTTTTCAATTGAGAATTATTTAAATTATATAATTGGCAAAGTTGAGAGTGTATTTTATTTGGACATGGTATAGACAGACATTTTTGTCAGATGATGCTCTCCATGCTCACATGAGTCTGAGGCAATGAGGTGAATGGTAACACAGAAAATCGAAGGCTGAACGAGATTCGAACTCGTGGCCGTAGGAGTAGCAGCCAACGAGAGACAAGCGCTCCAACCGACTGCGCCACCACGGCTGCTATAGTGCATTTTGGTTCTGACTTGAAAAACATAAACATTTTTTATTTCAACTTTTCGTATTTTGTATTTTTTTCTAGTGTTTTTCTGTTGTATCTATTTTCTTTATGAAATTACGCTTTAGACGTAATTTTTGAAAAATAATCACTCTAAACATTTTAAGCGACTCCTGGGTGTCGTACACAGTGCTAAACGCGCACAAGATTTGTCAAAGGGTCAGAAAAGGGTCTCCAATACCGGAGACTGGAACTGGTAGTTTTTTTTTTTTTTTTAGGATGAAGCCCACATAGGTCTGAGACCTGTGCGTGGGTAATGAGTTGAATGATGGTGATTTATGAGTTGGACCTACAGTTTTAGGTGGGTTCCGAACCACCGGGAAGCGATTTTCAGCAGAGAACAGTGACTTTTTTGCTGACCAATCTAATCGGTCACCGTTACAAACAGGACCTACGAGAACGCAGCTTATCTATCTGATTGAACAGATACCTGCTACGGCTCGCGGCTATCACTTCCGACCGGAAGTAAATTCATGATACAAATTCATATTACAAAACAATAGGAGCCTATATTATAATATGGAACTGAATTTATTACCTCATGAAATTAGGAGACTCTTCTCTTGATCAGCTCTCCAAGAAATATTTTCAAGTTGAGCTGTATCAGTACCAGTAACAAAATAGCAATGTTTGTTTTTTTTACTTTGATTTTTCAGTAACAGTGGAAAATAATGATATAATTGTTCTGTTTTTCTTTTTTTGGATTTTGAAGTGAGAATGATTGAACCTTCATTGTAATCAATTATTTATGTATCATATTAAAAAAATATTCGTACCTCTCGCAACTCTCACCAGTGGTCAAGGACTCTTCAAATGAATGAATAAATCTAAATTATTAAAAAAGTTGAAATAATGCAGTATTTCTTAACCCACTTATGAAAAAAAATTAGGTTGAAGTTTTGGCTATCAGTTAAGTTAGTTAGTTGGTTGAGTTTAGTTAAAAATGTTGATGAGAACATTCATAATGTAAAACCACACCTGAAATAGGCTTTGATTGGGAAACCCGATTTTAGTCCTTTCAGCTCGATAACTTTATAATTTTGCACTATTCAGATACAAAAATATCTAATTCCATTCTAGATTTCATGTCAGATCTTCATTCTTCTGTAATGTTTTGGGAGTTATTACAAAGATCATGTTCAGCTTCTCAATGATATTGATAATATTATTGAATATAATATTATAATAATATTAATATGGATGAAACCCCACACAATCAAATCATAATTTGATATTGTTTAAAAAAATTATGTTACAATTTCCATTCAAACTATACAGTTTGTTATTACTTATGATTTGATTGACCACTATAATGATCTAAAAGTGATTAATAATACTTCCGAATCTACTTCCGATTTGCCTTTCTACATGAGCGGCAGTTCAGGTAGCAGAGGCCCTTTCTTGACCCTTCAATAAAACTTGTGTGCGTTTAGCACAGAATTCCATGGAATTTCAGTTGTGCGCGTTTAGCATGTAACCGACTCCTGGCATTCTCATTCTAACATTATTTTGACCTACATTGTGCGAGCAAGTGATTTTCTTCTAGTTTCTACATGGTTGCTAATGGGGGAGATCCGAACTCTCATGCTAAAAATTTGCTGTTGAAGGACCCAAACTTCAAAGCAGGCCTACGTAAAACTTTCTTTGTAGTGGCGAAGGTGATATTGTGGAGGGTATCCATAATGAATAATAAGACGAAAATGTCACAACCACATTTATTAAAAAATATTGAGAAACTAGTTTCGGTTGTTTCATTAGAATAGTTAAAGCTCTATAAATCATACTCTTGAAAGCTGCAAGTTTGTGGGATATAGGGTGAGATGAGTGATGAGGTATGATTACATCGGTATGAGTTACTTTTCAGAAAATAGAGAAATAGTGGGCTCCTGTGCTATGGTCTATTCTTATATCTAGAAAGTTTAAAACTCTATTCTCTTCTAACTCTATGGTGAATTTAATCTTATGTTGTAAACTATTCAAATAGCTAAGGAAATTATCTAATTGTCTATTACTACCCTTCCACAAACAAATAATATCATCTACATATCTGAAACAATAATCAATCCTATCCTTAAAATTATTATTTTCAAAAATTCTACGTTCAAGGCTATCCATAAATAATTCAGCTAGTAGTGGTGAAAGGAGTGAACCCATAACTAACCCATATTTCTGTTCATAAAATTTATTGTCAAACTTGAAATAGTTATATTCAGTACATTGTTATATTCAGGTTTGATTGAGATTGATAATGGTATAACAACCGAAACTAGTTTCTCATTATTTTTTAATAAATGTGGTTGTGACAATTTCGTCTTATTATTCACTACTTGAAACTATTCTCACTGCTATTTTTGATCCCCCACCTCACCTAATTGGGGTACAGTATAGTACCGAACTTGGAAATGTATTTTAAACCGAGAAGAAGGGGTTTTCTACATTAATTTCTAGGCTATGTCTATTCCATTCAAAAGAGGGGGGCACTCCCCCCGGAAATAAGTTGAAAAATAATCCCTCTAAAACCACATTTTTAGCGATTCAAGACATCTTTGACTTTGACTTAACATTCGCACTCAGGACTTGCTAAAAATCACAATTTTTTTCTCTTGTTTTTTAACTATTCCCCTGATCCCCCCCGTCGTAGTTACGTCACTGCTTGTACAACAGATGCTCAAAATCAGGTGATGACTTTGTAGGCAAACAAACATCTATTGAGAAAGTACTCTCAATATATTCACATCTATTGAGCGTGGGGATGCTGTGTGAATGCAGCAATACAAACATTTGTTCAGTAACAAGTTGCTGTGACTTTGTGAGGCTTGTCGAATTATGTAACTGGCGTAGGCGCATTTGAAACGCAGACTTTTTATGTCTGTTGTGTGAACGGGGATGCTGGTCAGCCATTGTTACTACTTTAGCAAGATTATTAGTGGTCTTGTGAGAAGGAGCTCATTTACATCGACAACACTCATTGACAGTGTTGATTCTTGTAGGGAATAAAATTTCTTTCATGTATGCACGATTTACGTTGAAGAAACGTTTGTACAGGAGCCGAGAGATCTTGGTGTAGTAAAACCCTATTCTTCAGTACAGTAAAGGGAGGGATTCAGGAGGATGTATCCCCACCCCCCAGATACCTAGAAACAAAATAAATTTTAGAACTATAACAAACCCTGAAAGACATTAATATTCTGACAAAAGAGTAAAAAAAAGACATGTTGAATCGCTGAAAAGTTAGAGGGATTAATTCCAAAAAAAAAAACATTTCCGGGGGAGTACCCTGGAACCCCCTTTTGAATGAACGAGCCACATAAATTCTTGAATTACTGTTTAAAAACCCCTCCTCCTTTCAAATAACATTTTTAAGTAAGGTACTATACTCTACCCCAATCAGGTGAGGTAGGGGATCAGAAATAGCAGAGTGAAAATAGTTTTAAGTAGGCCTACTGTAAAGTTCGGCCACTGAAATAATAAAATTTTAGCACAAGATTTCGGATCTCCCATTGACAATGATGCAAATAATGCTAGATGAACATTATTTGACACAGAATTTATTTATTCATCCAGTACACAAAACACTATCAAGTAAAAATAGTGCACAGTTCACTCAGTTGTGTTAGATGTTAAAATGGATGGATCAGTGTCTAGAATCGCTTAAAATGTGGTCTTAAAGGGATTATTATGGTTTTTCAAAAATTCTCTACTTAAGAGTCGGGCTACTTAAACAATAAATGTTTAGCATGAAAGTCCGGATCTCTCGTTGATAATGATGCAGAAACTAGATGAAAAATTGACATAGAATTTGGGTTAGAATGAATGAATTTGTGTCTAGAATTTGTGTTAGAATGAATGAATTTGTGTCTAGAATAGCTCAAAATGTGGATTTTGATTATTTTTTAATATTTCCTAGGGGAGCACTCCCGAACCCCCCTTTTGAATAAGCTATATATTATAGTCTTGAATTATTGTTAGAGAACCCCTCCTTCTCTTCTTATGGTGTAGTATAAAGTGTCTGGAGCCAATCCCTCCTCCCACCATTACATCATTCCCCCCCCCCCCCCAACTAATTATCAATTACCTCCCTCCCCCCCCCCCCCCCCAGAAACTAACCCTCTACGCCACTGCAGTAATGTAATTCGAAATATTTCATTTTTCCACATGCAGGTTGCCTGATACAACTGAATCTTACTGAATATGACATATAGTAACATATTGCTTTACAAATTAGTCAATTTTCTCGCTCTTCCCCTTCTTTTCTTTTTCTTTTTTCACATAGTGTTTCTTTAACAGAGGACAACATCAAGACGTTTAAATACTAGTGATAGCTGTGAGTCGTAGCAGGTATCTGTTCAGTCAGAGATAAGCTGCGGTCTCCTAGGCAATCTTTGTAAGGGTGACCGATTAGATTGACCAGCAAAAAAGAAACTGTTCTCTGCTGTAAAATCACTTCCCAGTGGTTCGGAACCCACCAAAAATTGTAGGTCCAACGTATCATCCAACTCATAACCCACGCACAGGTCTCAGACCTATGTGGGCTTCATCCTAAAAAAAAAAAAATCATTATTGTATCACACTTCTCTTGTTTTCTTATTCAAAAATCTTTTCTTTTTTTGGTTTTAGAAGGATTATTTTCAAAAAACATTCCCGGGGGAGTAAACCTGCCCCCCCCCCTTTCTTTATGAATATGATTATGATAAAACAACTTATAAGAAATTAGAAACATAATACAGTACTGAGTTCAAAAGATAGAAAAACCTATTCTGGAGTGCTCTCTCCATTTTTAGCTTGGTTTAAGAACACTGCCAAAATTACAAAAAAAAAACTTTTTTGTTCAACCAATATCAGAGTAATATCTAAATCTTGTATATCTCAGGATATTTGTGAGCAGATTCCCTATGATAAAGGAGTAGCAAATTAGAGGAAGACTGAGGAGAAGCATAAATTGAAAGAGAAAACCTACTACTACCCAAAGGAAAAAGTAGCATCGATTTTTGGAAAATGGAATGAACTACATTTTTTTCGGAGGATGAAGCCCACATAGGTCTGAGACCCGTGCGTGGGTAATGAATTGGATGATGGTGATTGATGACTCTCACCAAGTCATTAGCTGTCTGGGGTATAGAACGGTCCGGATTTTTTTTTAAATTTAGTGGTGTGAAAAGCAAATCTGGACAACTTGTTAGGCTCTAAAGTTCAAAAGAAAGTTTTGAAAAATTACTACCCAAGAACCTAGGTGGGCAGGTTTGAAATGATAAAGTTTGATATACCGATATCTGTGACTATTTTGAGTCAAAACCCTTGAATTGGAACTAATCATACTTAACTTATGTACTGAGTCACAAAATTAATACTAATTATTATTATAAGTTTCAAAAATTTATGTCATTAGCCTAAAACGCACCCAACCCAAAGTTCATGAAATCGGAATTTTTTTTAATCATAGCACACTGATTTTACACGCTTGCATAGAACTTGCATTTATTTGTGTGTTTTCATTTATAAAATCCCGATTTTATGAACTTTGGGTGCGTTCAGGATAGTGGGTTATACCGAATTTTAACTTTAAAACTAAAGTTTCTACAAGATGAGTTTATTCAAATAGATGATTTATCAATAATTAACAAAGTTAATCCACTTCAAACTTGAAAATTGCATTTTATTTAATGTAATAAATAAATAATTATGGTAGTCACAGTTTTCTAACATGTTTTATTCGATTTCGTAGCTCATTTTAAATCAAAATTATCCATTTGAGCACCTAACAAGTTTCTATATGAGTAAATATTGAGGAAAAATTTGAAAAATGCATTAATCTGATTATAACTGTAGCTATATTCCATTACACAAACAGTGTTTCTGTAATCTGTTCGTTATAATACAACAAAACAGATAGAACCCTTCGGCTTTAATAAGTCCTTATCTATTAGTTATTTGAGAATTTTTTATTTCTGAAATTTCGGGGGGGGGGGGGGCCCATGGCCCCCCTGGCTACGCCACTGCTACCAGGAAATTATCTTATAGCAGAGAACAGTCTTTTTTGCTGGCCAATCCAATCGGTCACCCTTTCAAAGATCTCACAGGAGTTTCGTAGCTTATCTCTGATTGAACAGATACCGGCTGCGGCACTCGGATATCACTTCCCAACACTATAAGAATACATTATAAGAAAAATCGTAAACAGTACTGTATTATTGCATACATCTTTCAGTTCTTTTTTACATAAATATCAGTGTGAAATCTTGAATGCGTTGTTAAATTGTTCCTGAATGAAAGTTCAAGGGCATTGCTACTGCATTTGATTTCAAGAAAGCAAATCATAGGTATTTATATATAACGTCTTTGGAAGTTTTCTTTAGAAGTGTATTTCTTATATTACACTTCTGGGCAAACTTCTAGCATTTTACTGGATCCAGTAATTTTCTTCTATAAAGCTTTTCGCATAGATTTATGTAAAGACAGCTTAGAGCTTATGCAAGAGCTAGCTTGTGATTGATTTCCTTTCAAGCTAATTGTATCAAATCTGCTATTCGAAAAGAAACACATTCTTTTAAAAAAAACACGGTTAATTATTTGCTGTTCCTCTGAAGTGTTTTTCTCTTATTTTTGAATCTAATGTAGTGACTGACAATTAATGATTTACAGGTAAACGTGAATCTGTGTCCTTGGGTTTCTTAGCTCAAGCTCTGTAATCAGTTCGTGAATTTTTGCCTCAAAACAGGCCTTGGTTTTTGTTTCACTCTTAACAGACAGGGAGAGGTGGTCTTTTATATTTTTCAGTATTATGATCTGGTCTTTTAAAAGAGATGGGTGGAACGGTTTCACTATGGAGATCTGAGATGTAATACTGTGTCTGTATGTTGACTACTGAGCTGAAACCGGTTCTATTGAAAGGTTGAGAGTTTATTTGGAGGGGGAAAGGGTTAGTGCACTCACGCACGCAACGAGACCTTTGTGCATCACATCAGAAGGTAAATCGTTTGTCTCCCATCCATATCCATCCATATGTGCAATTATTACAGATTCCAATAATTATCTCTGGGATTATTTTTACACTTTAATTATTGAAGAATCATCTTCAGAATGGAACTTTTGTTCAACTACTAGTATCCCTTTCCAGCTGCAACATTTGAATCTGTTATCCATTCAGAACTAGACTACACAGGCGTATAAAACGTTCTTCGTAAAAGCTTGCTACATAAGCTCAATTTCCTTCAGTTTGTACTTCACCCACGGACGATCCCCGTGGGAGGGGGGAGTTCTGGGGGGGTCATAACACCCCCCAAAATCGAAAATTTACTCGTGAAGGGGTGGGAAGGAGGGACAATCTCTCAAAAAAGGTCAACGAAATCCATTTGTGTTGTAACCCACCTAAACCAGATTTTAAACATATTCTTCCAACCAAACACGGATAACTTAAAAGACAACACAGACTAGTTCACAGATTTTACTTGAAAAAGAAAAACTTCTTCAAATCAAAATCAAATAGTATTGTACTACACATAGCTTTGAAAGTTTAAGTATAATAATATATATTATAAGAGAAGTAATCAATTCAGCTCAATAGACGAAAAATAATGTTATGTATTAGTTTGTTAACTTATCCTCTTTTTTTTAGGATGAAGACCACATAGGTCTGAGACCTGTGCGTGGGTAATGAGTTGGATGATGGTGATTGATGAGTTGGACCTACAGTTTTAGGTGGGTTCCGAACCACCGGGAAGTAATTTTCAGCAGAGAACAGTGTCTTTTTTGCTGGCCAATCTAATCGGTCACCGTTACAAACGGGACCTACGAGAACGCAGCTTATCTATCTGATTGAACAGATACCTGCTACGGCTCGCGGCTCTATTAGTACGGTATCAGTAGAAATCATGCGTAGTATTTAATTTGATTTAAATGACAATATATCTTATGAAATGTGAATTTTGTTGTCAGGTATGACTTTTTTAGTTCTAGACAAATGCATTATATTGTATTGCTATTTTGTTTTTCTCATAGCTCTAGCTTTGAAAAATTTTATCTATTGCTAAGGTCAAAAGGTAAAGTGGAAGAGATAACTCTAGTAGCTCTAGAAACCTAAAGTGTAACCAAAATCTGTAAATTAATGTTAAGGGTGCTTGCACTGTGGGCATCCCATACTGGATGATAATCGCCATCACAGAATTAAACTCATGCTGTAGAATGGTGCTATTTACTCAGCTCCAGTCGGTGGTTGCGATGGTGATTATCATTCAAGTATTGGATGCTCCACTGTGTAATCATCCTTGAAGTTTATAGATTTCATTTTAAATCTGTAAATAAGTCTTGGTAGTTGTCTTTTAGGTTATCCGTGTCAACAGACTTGTTTTGGATTCTGGATGTTCACGCAGTTGAAACATGGTGGGATGCTGGTACACGTCATATTGTTATGCAATCGCCTAGTGTAGCCATAGAACTATACTACATTTAATATATTTCTATGGGTGTAGCACAGCCCATGCTGCCTTTGTCGACAGTGTCAACACTCCCTTGGCAGTGGCTTAACTAGGGGAGGGGGGGGGGGGGTTGGATTAGATTATCTTTCTTTATTTTTGTAAATTTACAAATTATGCATATGAATGGTTATAAAAAAAATTATCAGCATCACTTAGATGCAATAGAAAATTACGATAATGCTATTTTTATAGTGCAAGATGTGATCTCACTTAGATTATCTTAATACTATTAACTACGGTAATGCCAATCTAAGTGATGCAATTACATGAAATGGCGAAGTTTGGACAAAGATTCGTCCTTATGAGGGGGATAGATCCCCCCCCCCCCAGAGACCCAGAGTACCAGGATAGATCCCCCCCCCCCCCCCAGAGACCCAGAGTACCAGGATAGATCCCCCCCCCCAGAGACCCAGAGTACCAGGATAGATCCCCCCCCCCCCCCGAGACCCAGAAAGAAAATACATTTGAATTTCAACAAGCCCTGAAACAATAATTTTTGACAAAGTAGTAAAAAAAATGTTCTGAAATGCTGAAAATGTGGTTTTAGAGGGGTTATTTTCAATAATATGTACGGTGAGTACCCCGGACCCCTGTTTTGAATAAATTACATTATAGTATAGATTATTGTTCGAGAACCCCTCCTTCTCCTCCTCTTACGGTGTGCTTTATGGTGCCTGGAGTGCCTGGAGCCAATTCACCCCCTCCCCCCTAAAGATCATTGTTCACCCCCCCCCCCCCCCCCTACCAGACTGACCCTCTAGTTACGCCACTTAGTTAATTAATCTATCAGTGACGAAACCAACAACACATTTGCTCAGTTGTAGATTCAAATAGCCAATCAGTAACGAGTTTTAAACATTTTTTTCAGTTTTTGATGTTGAACTATTTTCAAGGCTGCTTGCACAGTGGAGCATCCAATTGTCTATTACAAACACATGCTGTATATTTTTTCGTGAGGTCACTCCAGTGTTTTGGTGGACATATTGGGCAAAGGTGGTCCCGGCTACCTAAAAAATCAGTTGTCAAAGGTCCTGAACTTTGTTCAGGTGCGACCTGAGAACTCTGACAGCAGACCTGAGCCAGCCAGGTCACACGATATTATTATTACTATTATTGTTATTATTATAACCCTTAAAATTGTTACTTTCAAAAAATTTTAAGGTTGAATGAAATAATTCTCTGCTTTGTACAGATTTCTTTCATTTCATATAAGATCCTCAAAATGATTGAAAGTAATAAATTTAGAAATAATGAATAATAAGACTTGAAGTTGTCAGAACCACATTTATTGAAAACCGTGAGATACTAGTTTCGGTTTTTACGCCATTATCGAACTCGAGTTTGTTTGAGATTGATAATGGTGTAGCATCCGAAACTAGTATCTCACGGTTTCAATAATGTGGCTGTGATTACTTCAAGTCTTATTATTCATTATGGATATCTTCCACAATATCACCTTCGCCACTACAAAGAAAGTTTAGAAATGCCTCCATGCTTCGAAAAATGATAAGTTTATGCAATTAAAGCAATAAATATAATTTTAATAGGTAGTCCTCACTGAAGAAACAGAAAATAATTTTGAACAGAGATGAAGTTCACTGATATAGTGTTCACTTATTCTTCATAATAAACAGCTACTTGCTCTTATCTGTCGACGATACTCTAAAGCTGGAGAATTTGGTATTGAAGGAGAAGAGGGAAAAGAATGAGAAGAAAAAAGAAAGATGAAAAATGAGAATAAGGAAGAGGTGATAAAGGAGAAAAATGAAGAGTAAGTAGAAAAAGATTGAAAAAAGAGAAGAATATCAAGAACAAGAAGAAAAAGAGGAGAATAAGAACAAAAAGAGAATAAAAAGGAGGAAAAAGTAGGAGAAGGTGGTGGAGAAGAAGAAGAAGAAGAAGAAGAAGAAGAAGAAGAAAAAAGTGATGATGACGAAGAAGAAGAGTGGTAAGAAAAAAGAGAATATTAAATTGATTTTGCAAATAGTTTGTCAGATTCCAGATATCCCGATTCAATTGAATCGGGCAACCCAGCTAGTAGTTATATAGGCTAATCCTATACATGCAGTATTCTCGTAATAAAGTACTACGTTACTATTGTCCATATTCATTTCTTTAAGGGAATCCTGAAAGCTACTACACTATAGATATAGTGTAAACTTATATCTAGTCCTATACACACACTCTACACTTATACAGTCCTATATATGCACTACTTTTTTTTGTAGATTACGTCTTTGAGACTCCTTGGAGTATAAGACAAGTCTGATCAACAATAATATTATACTCTTATACACTAGTCACCATAATTACTATATCAATTAGTTGGGGTGAGGCTTAATTTTAATGTGAAAGGAACTCTTGTATACTATAAAAAGCTTTATCAACTAATTATTTTTTCAATTGTTTTTAAATATTTCTATATTTTCAAGACTTTGAAAACTGCGGTAGTTTGTACTAGAATTTCCTACCAATATGACTAGGTTTTTGTTTGAATAAGCTACTATTGTGACTCACCAAGTGAAAATCTCCTTGACTTCTTGTATTATAATCGTGTATGTCAAGATTTTGGTTAATATCATTCGTTTTTACATATAAAGTAGCTTCATACACATATAAGCAGGGTACAGTTAGGAGACCAAGTCTCTTGAACAACGGCCTACATGAATCTAATCTATTTACTCTTTCTATACACCTAGCCGCTTTCTTTTGGATCTTAAACACCCTATCAAGTTTTCTTTTGATGAATTACCCCATACTAAGATAGCATACCTAATATGTGACAGTAAGAGCCCATGGTAAGCTGTAAAAAGTAACTTTTTGTCATTCAATCTAGCGAGCTGTCGCAGAACAAATACGCCACATGAAATTTTACAGCATATTTTCTCAATGTATGGAGCCCAGGTCAATCTTCTATCCAACAAAACTCCTAGAAATGCAATGTTTTCTTCCTGGTCTATTTGATTATCGTTTACAAGCTCGTTTATAGCCCTATCTTCATTTGAATTATGTTTGTTTTTGAATTGAAGGTATTGGCATTTTTTTACTATTTATTATTAATTTCAACAGATTTAAGAATTGGACAATGGACTGCACACCTATATGGGCATTTATTTATTTTTATTTTTCTACGTTCCTAAGGCCCGGTCAAAACAGTAACATTACTGAAGTCTACATTCATTTTTTTAACAATATTATCTTTGTCTTGCTCACAGTTTTTTAAATAGATTTTTTGTTTCCGTTATAATCACCGAAAAACAAGTGTCCACTTGCGTTGTGGTTGGCAACGATTTTCAATTTCCCGCTAATTTCTTGAGTCAGCCATTTCATGCAATGTTAACTTTGCGGTTGTCGTTTTTATTCCTCGTTGTCTCGTCTTCAGGAGTTGTACAGTCCTTGCTCAGGTAGTGTAGAGCTGTTTCAAGGTCAAAGGTCAATGCCTGCCATCCGAGCCGAGAGAGAGAGTGAGTATGTGAAAGAGTGCGCAAGAGTAAGAAATAATGATGGCAGAGAGCAATGAGAGGTAAAAGAAGAGAGTATGAGAATGAACGAACAAGAAAGAAATGTGCGAAAAAATAAATAATTGTGTGAGAGTGAGAGAGTGTGTGAGAGAGTATCTTGCACAGATATGGGCTGCAAATGTGCAACATCATAATGTTATTCAAAAAT
Organism: Conomelus anceps; assembly: GCA_948455865.1. Taxonomy (NCBI): domain Eukaryota; kingdom Metazoa; phylum Arthropoda; class Insecta; order Hemiptera; family Delphacidae; genus Conomelus; species Conomelus anceps. The sequence continues at coordinate 59,182,360 of OX418222.1, read as the reverse complement.
TATTGTTGCGTAACAAACCGACAAGAAATCCCATTTCCTAATTAGAGACAACTATGAGCTTAAGCATTTCCAGTTGTTATTACAGTTATTACGTTCCAGGCTTGTTTGTGTACAATAAATTAGCACTTGAGGAATAATAATTTTCTAATATGTAAACAATATTATTCAATTGTTCACCTATGACAATAGAATAGCTTCAACATTTTCCAATGCTAATTTATTACCAGGTTTGTCTGTGTACGATAAATTAGTAGGCTACTAGCCAGTGTACAATTATCTAATCTTCCAAAATTACCCAATAATATCAGTTTAATCACTATAGGCCAGTTGCACAAAAGAAAATTAAAAACAACCACCGTAAGATGACGTCATCTTACGGAGCTCAATAGGGATGTCGTTACACTGGCTCCGTCAAATGACCTCATCTTACGATGGTCAAATTTAATTTTCTTTTGTGCAACTGACTGCATGACTCAATGTAGTGTAGTATTTTTTTTCCAAGTTAATGAAATATTTTTTATTCATTTATTATTTTAAGACCTAATCAAAATTTGTACTCTGTAAAATTATGAATTGTAAATGCCCCAGCTGCCCAACAATACACAAATGCCACTTCCAATATTTTTATCGACATACTATCATCGTAATGTTTTCTAATTATAACTGTATAATGCGTTTTTATTACTATTGTTATTGTTCGTTTTTCATTCAAGGGTTTTTAAGTTTTTTTTTACTCAACTTTTGGCCATTGTTTTATTGTTGGTAATCATATACTTAATAAATATTAGGGGCGTCAAAGAGACGTTAGAAACGTAAAGCTTGAAGAAAAACGTTAGTTATATCACTTTTAATATTGATTCAATTTATTTATTTGTGTTTCAGGTGTGTTTGGTGTCTGCAGATGCTTGCCAACGTAAAACGGTAGAAAAAATTTCAAAAAGACCATATTAATTCATAAAATGTTATACATTCTTAGTAGTTACCTATATGTTCCCTGTAAACAGCTAGTTTAGTTTCAAATTTTACACATCTATTGGAACAGATATTTTTAATAAATTGGAACATAAATTTTCCCATTTAAACGAATTTTCAAAAATCGTTATCTATAAATAATTCCATTCTTTTTTTTACAGCGATTTCACATTCCAATCAGTTATTCAGTACAATTCAAAATCTTCTTACGTGTTACCTTAAAGGATAGTGATAGATAAATGAAAAACATTTTTTTATAAATATATCAATATTTCTGTCATATTGAAGATGCATGCTTGTTCGCTTTTATCATAAATTTATTGCATTGTTATTCAATTTTAAAATTTGATTTCATAAACTTGCTCAAAACGTAATACTATTGCAATCATATTTGAATTTTAATAGATTTATTTCTCGATAGCCTCGCTAAAATTGTAAAGAGATTTCTGTACGCTTACTTATAATTCATTGTTAATATAATTCTTGCCAGTTTGTATTTTTATACATTTTTTTTATCGAAATGATTTTGATATCTTGTTACTTTTTTGTTTGATATATTTTACTTTTTATTTATAATTATTTTTATACACTTTAAAAGTTTTTAACTTACCTTTAAACAATAATTTCCAAGTATTTTGCAATATATTTAAAAGATCCGAATGCGTAATTTTTAAATACGTACTTGATAGTACATACATTTTTGTTCAAGTATATTACCGAACTGTGGCGTGAATATTAATTTTGAAATCCCCGAAATGGCAGCTATTGTTGATTTACGTTCGTTGGATAGTGGCATCTCTTACTGCCGCACTTCAAGTAGCCTGCATAGCTACTCATCAGCTATCTCAATGAACACAACGGACACTGAACGTTTGACGCCCAGGACATTTTTGGAGAGGTAAGCATGTATTTTGTGTAAAACCCTTTTCTTTGACACACTTGAGCTCACTGTATTTTGTGTTGGATATATATTTTGCCCAACTCAGTTACAGAAATGAGATGAATGGATAATTTATTATAACGAATCTTCTATGATATTTAGTCATTACTGGTCCAAATTTTAATCTAATATCAACTGTATTTCTATTTAAATTATTATTTTAACCTACTTATAGTGGAGGGATTCATTTCACTTCTAAAGAGAAGCATTGTCAGCCTGTCACCAGGAGTCGTGTTTTAATACCTCCAAGGTATAGATTATGAGTCTAACGGCCGGTTGCACAAAAGTCAATTAAATAAGGAGTTTAATGTTAGTTAACTAACTGTCGTAAGTGTAATGGCTTTATTAAGTGTCACCAGGAGTCGTGTTTTAATACCTCCAAGGTATAGATTATGAGTCTAACGGCCAATTAAATAAGGAGTTTAATGTTAGTTAACTCACTGTCGTAAGTGTAATGACTTTATTAAGTGTCACCAGGAGTCGTGTTTTAATACCTCCAAGGTATAGAACTATAGATTATGAGTCTAACGGCCGGTTGCACAAAAGTCAATTAAATAAGGAGTTTAATGTTAGTTAACTAACTGTCGTTAGTGTAACGGCTTTATTTCTGTTGCACAAAGATCCATTAGTTATTATTTATCGTTAACCGAACGGGTACAATCTGGCAACACTGTAATTTGATCTACAGCTGACTCTGAAGTTGATAAAAAGATGAATTAGAATCATTTCATTGTGAATTATTTGAATCATCATTCAACTATCTCAATGTTATTATATTCTTAATAGATTTTATTCTTTTTGAAAGGTTTTAAACAACTAAAACCTAATTTGCAGTTACTTGTTCTAGTAAAATAAACATAACCTATAAAATGTAACTTAACGGGCATTAGTGGGATTTAATCATCGGTGATCGGGCAGTTAAAAATATATTTTACGCCGGTTAACCTAATCGGCGTTATCGCTTGTAATTGTCCTTTGTTAATAGATTTTATTCATTTTGAGAGGGTTTTAACACTTACGTCCTAATTTGGAGTTCCGTGTTCTGGTACAATAAACATAACCTATAAAATGTGCCTTAACAAGCATTAGTGAGATTTAATTATCGGTGATCGGGCGGTTAAATATATTTTACGCCGGTTAACCTAATCGGCGTTATCGCTTGTAATATTGCCCTTTGTGCAACTAAATTCTCTTCGTATAATTTCCGTAAATTGAATTGGCTTTTGTGCAACCGGCTATAAGTGTTAATAAGGTTAGAAGAGCCTCCGCCATTATCTTAATTGAGTATTTCTGACAAGAAAATATTAATGTGATCATGGCTCGAAATTCATTTTAAGTGAAGTAATGTCAGTGAATAATTCAACAAATCGTTTTAGGTTGTACAAGTAAATAATGTAAAAAATAGTAATCAAGACTTTTAATCAATCTCATAATTGTTAACTATTTCTCATTATTTTAATAATTTCTCAACCATCTTGCCAACATAAAAAATAAAATTGCCAACATATCTCAGAACATAAAAAATGTTTAGCTACCTTAAATTTAGTCTCGATATTTTGTCATATAACTTGTTCGATACTCTGAATCAGATTACATAATATACTTGAATCAGAAATTTGAGACATTTCAGTATTCCAGGAATTTCTGCAGCTACCTTGACCTTTGTTTCTCACCTAAAGTTAGTCATTTTTATGCATAGCATTGAGTCTGGTATTTTCTGAATGGGGTTACATAATACCTCAGATCAGTGGCACTTAAGCCACTAATGAGATGAGCTAATGCTCGTTGGATGCTTGATCACATACCCAAATTTATGTTTTCATTGTATACATACCATACATTTATATAATATAATACCTGTATTCTTAAGCCGTTTCTCCACCAACCGAACATGCTCGGCGAACAGTGTTCGCTGGAATTATCTGATGTCGCCGAATATTGTTTGGTGTGGATGCCTTCTCGAACTTTATGATTGGTGTGGTGGGAGTAGTGGCGGGAACCTGTAGTTGGTCGTCACTGTTCGCTCACAGACCGAACATTTCAATTGAACTCTTGAACATGTTACCATATGTACATACCATATGAACATGTGACCCATATGTTTAATGTTTGTCCGTTTTTTGTATTCGCCAACAACGTTCGGCAGACATGTTCGGTTGGTACTACGCGGCTTTAAGCGAGCTGTGTTTTTGAGAATAATAATAATTGAGTAATGGTTACAGGTACTCTCTTCCTCGTGTGGTGAAGATAGTTCCTCAGGAACCTGTTGATGACGTAGACCGCAGCGGACTGATGTCACTCCTTTCTGGCGAACTGTTGATGTACCAGCAGTACAGAAGCGGAAAGGTTGAGGCTAGCAGTTTAACAAAATCCAAGAATGGGGAGAGGATCGTCTCGTCAGTTGTCATACCCGATACCTATCAAGGTCGGTCGGTTTGTTGACACAAATTCTGATCAAACACTTCACTCTCGATCTTCTACTCACAATTATTAAAATAACTCGCCAACAATAACTATGGGTGGGATCAGGGGATACATTCCTCTTCCCAGAAACCAAAAAAATGTTAATTTTAGCAAGCCCGAGAGGCAATTTTTGACAAAAAAGTCAAGAAGATGTCTCAAAGAATATTGTGGTTTTGGAGGGACTATTTTACAAAACATTCAGGGGGAGTATCCCCGCACACCCCCCTTTTGAATAAATGAGCTACATACAGTATTAAATTCCTATTAGAAAACCCCTCTTTCTCCTTTTAAAATACATTTTAAGTACGGTACTATACTGTACCCCAATCAGTTGAGATGGGCGATCAAAAATACAGAGTGAAAATGCTTTTAAGGCTTGCTTAGAAGTTTGGCTACTTGAACCATAAATTTTTAGCATGAGAGTTCGGATCTCCCATTGGCAATGATGCAAAAACTAGAAGGAAATAACTTTGACACACAATTCGGGTTAACATAATCTTAGAATGAATGATTTTATGTCTAGAGTCGCTTAAAATGTGTTTTAGAGGGATTATTTTCCAAATATTTCCTGTGGGAGCATCCCCAATCCCTCCTTTTGAATGAAAAAGCTATAATAAAAACTTAAAAAACACTAAAGTGAAAATTGTGACTCACGTTATGGCGTCGTCTGACGATGCTCTGAACATCAGAGTGAAACGGTCGTCACGCTATAACATGAGGACTTATTTTGACTTGAAAGTGTTTTTCAAGTTTTTATTATTATTAGACGCAAAACTCCCAAAATGGAAGACGCTGAGTAAAGATGGTTCATTTTTGGACTTGTTCTTCTTGTTTGCCCACCAGCTTCTCATTTTTTGTGCGAATTCAGCTTTTCTCTCTTCACTCGATTTCGTTCCAACTCTTGGAGGTTTTGTCTCTGGTATAACTTCCCATTTATAAAGTTTTACAAGTTTTTATTATAAATACTAGTGGAAACAAGATGGATCTTCAATATCAGAAAAAGCTGTATAAACTTGAAATATTGTTAAAGAACCCCTCCTATTGTGTAGTACATAGTGCCTGGATCCCTAGACTGACTAGTTTCGCTAATATGATTTATTCTCATACCAATTGCACATTACTAGACATTACATCTTACAACAGAATTTACAACTTGCCTTGAAGTCGGTAATTTATTATTTGTGGAAGAAAATCACAGCTATATGTAGGTCACTCTTATTCATAAATCTAGATTTACATGTAACGCCTCCTCACTTTGACATCATATGAACAGTAATTACTATTCATAATTATGGTGCATTTAGAGCGTATATGTTCACTAGCTTACGTAGCAGACAAGATAGTAATCATCAATCATAGAAATCGTAATATGTGGTAGTAGGAACTGCAGGATTCTAGCTTAGACAGAGATTTGATTATTTAATAACGTTATTTATTACAGATATTTGAATTTTAAGTGCTTTGCTACCAGTAAATGATTACTGATTTATACCAATGTATAAAAAATGTAGTGGGAAATGAATAATAAGACGAAGTTGTCACAACCACATTTATTGAAAACTCAAAGAGAGTTTTTTTGAGATTGATAATGGTGTAACAACCGAAATTAGTATCTCACTATTTTCAATAAATTTGGTTGTGACAACTTCGTCTTATTATTCATTATGGATATCTTCCACAATATTACCTTCGCCACTACAAAGAAAAAATGTAGTGGGGGTAGGAGTTGCAGGATACTTGCTTTGACAAAGATTCAGTTGAATACTTCATAACTTTTAAAAAAACCAACAGCCGGTTGCACGAAAGCCAATTAAATAAGGAGTTTAATGTCAGTTAACTAACTGTCGTAAGTGTAACAGCTTTATTTCTGTTGCAAAAAGATCCATTAGTTATTTTTCGTTGACCAAACGGGCACAATCTGGCAACACTGTAATTTGATCAACAGCTGATTCTGAAGTTGAGAAAAAAAATGAATTAGAATCATTTCATTGTGAATTATTTAAATCATCATTCAACTATCTCAATATTCTTAATAGATTTTATTCATTTTGAAAGGTTTTTAACACCTACGACCTAATTTGCAGTTCCGTGTTCTGGTACAATAAACATAACCTATAAAATGTTACTTAACGGGAGTTCGTGAAATTTAATTATCAGTGAATGGGCGGTTAAGTATCTCTTACGCCGGTTAACCTAATCGGCGTTATCGCTTGTAATTGTGCAACTAAGTTTTCTCCTTTAAGTTTTTGACGTCATTCTACGGGGATTAAATTTAATTGGCTGTTGTACAACCGGCCGCAAGTATTTAAATTTAAGTATTTTGCTAATAATATATGGTTTTCAACACTTCTGCGAACTTGAATATATTCAATAAAAGTTTTAATATCAAAGTTTAGCTTGTCAACTCATTCTTGCAGTGCCTCGAACATGGTGCACACACATACTCTCTCACTCTCTTACTCTATCATTCTGTATTAATTGATTTATTATATTAGAATTTTAAAAAATGGCTGCCAATATTATGATTTTTAGCATTTCTATGTCTCTCCTGTTGTATAGCGAATTACAATTATTGCAATCCACAAGTAAATTGCCATACGATACGGTTACATGGTAGTAAATGTTAAAACAAGAGTTAATAAATTCAGTTTGTAAATTGTTATGCAGCAGGTCTAGTACTATTTGCTTATTATATCAAGGCATACAATAATATTCATATTTGTAAATTTGAGTTGTATATTTAGTTGTAAGAGTAAGCACTATGATAAATTATAGAAGATTAGAATTGCTCAGATGTACACAAATCAATTCCAAATATCGAAGATTACTTCACTCAAATTAATAATCATTTCTTAATACCGCGAGGGTCATTTTTTATTAACCTCCGATGAGTTATAAATAAAAGAGAAGTGAATAGAAATAAAATTATTCTATTACCAAAATGCATGTAAACTTATGTTGACTTCTCAACATAATCACCTTAAAGATTGAGGCACTTGTCATACCTCAAGCTTTTCTGTACAATCTACATGAAATTTTGCCGCCAGTAAATTTAAATGAGTTTTCACCTTCTCCTTAGTAGTTGGAAAGTGCTGACCTCCAAGAAATTACTTCAGTTCAGGAAAAAGATGTTCGGTACTAGGTCGGGGCTGTATGTAGGGGGTCAAAAATTTCCCATTGACATTGTTAAAGAAGTTATTGGGTTACACCGGCACTGTGAGAGCGGGTGTGGTCATGCAGCAGAACAATCCCAGACGTCAGGTTAGGTTAGGTTCTTGTGTTCTGAATGGATCGACGTAAAAGTTGTGTGGTCTGTCAATAAGCAGCTGCATTAATCATTTATTTATTTATAACACATAACACAATCAAGAAAAGATACAACAGGCATAGGTCTACAACTGCTTTCTTTACAAATTTTTAAATGAAAAATCCAAATTTTAGGTTATGTCCGAGTTGAACTAGGAATTTCACTTCTAATACAATCACTGATTCATTCCAAAACAAAAATATCAATTTAGGAGTTGAATTTAAAAACGGAGCACTAACACAATCCAATAGTCCAGAGAAGGTTGACATAATTTTGAATTTTGTTTAGATTTAAGAGCCAAAATAAAGAATCCATAACATATTCATTTCAGCATATATATCATGCAAGAAATGGCTTGGAGATCAGCACTTTCCAACTACTGAGGAGCTTCAAGACCCATTTAAATTCATGGGCGGCTACATTTAATTTAGATTGTATTGAAAAGCTTACAGTTTGACAAGTGCTTCAATCTTCAAGGTTACCTTGGGAAGTCAACATTAGTGTACATACATTTTGGTAATAAAGTTATTAACTTTTTATGGTAAATTCTACGACTTGCAGTCAATTTTAATAGAGAATAAATAATATTTTTACTCACTTTTGGCCGAACGTTTTCAAGTCATGGAGACTCATCTTCAAAGCGCTTTGAAGATGAGTCTCCATGAAGTAAAAATATTATTTATGCACAATTAAAATTGACTGAAAGTCGTTGAATTTACCATAAAAAGTTGATATTAACAACGCAGATCGTTATGGAACAAGAATTCCAAATATAAAATTATCTGGTCTTTCATTTATGGTTCATCGGTAAAAATATGACCCTCGTAATTCAATAACGAATTGTCAGGAATGACAAAAGAAAATATGACTTGAATATTATAATAAATATGTTACATTAAAAATAGTATTGTAAAAAATGGCTTTAATTTATAATTTTAGATGTATTGACTTTTTTTAGTAATTTTTCATCAATGTAACTGTTTCTTCTCAACAGGCTGGTTTTCAGTGGTAACAGAACGTCATCAGGTCAAAGCACGTTGTTACAACTCAATTCAGAGGCTGGTATCAGCACGAGTTACCATTTTCCTCACTATGAGTGAAGTTGTTGGCTACACTCAAAACAGCTGTCGCACAAACTCTGGTAAGTAAGAAAAACATAACAAAAATGGCGAAAATCACACTAACAATACAATTCGCATTGAAAACAGGGTGGAATTTAGTAACGAATTTTTTCAAGAAAGTTACATTGCTAAATAATTATAATGTATGTGATATGCATGATTTCTTCAGGTATATTGTTTAAATTCATCTAATCAAATATAGGAGCAAATATAGCGAGCACGAGCTTTTAGTGCTCAATTTTCTTTGTTCAACATTGGTCTTGGACTTCTCATGCTGCCTACGTTTTAGTGTGCGATTGGGTATCTTTCTAGCATGCATTGAACTTCAATCCTCAATTTATCATTGTACTCTGAGTTTTCAATTTATAATTAAATAAATCTTTTAATTTGCTCGATAGTTTGTCACACAAATGAGTTGCAGATATTAACAATTTTCAATAAGAAAGCAAGCATAAAATTTACTCGTAGAATACATGCATAAAAAATGTAATACAATCATAATAATGATATAGAATAGGTAAAATTATAAATAGATAACAGAGCTCCAATAAAGCTGCTGTTCGGAACCCACCTAAAACTGTAGGTCCAACTCATCAATCACCATCATCCGACTCATTACCCACGCACAGGTCTCAGACCTATGTGGGCTTCATCCTAAAAAAAGAATACATGCATCAAAAATATAATGCAATCACATACAATAATGACATAGAATAGGTAAACTTATAAATAGGTGACAGAGAGTTACCTTGTTAATAATAATCAACAAGAAAACAATAACATTTTTGTAACAATGATGCATCAACAAAAGCAGACACCCTAAATCAACCTGTAATACTTGATATTGTTCGTCTTGTCTTAGTAGCATAAAAGTAAATATTACTGACTTCTTCTTTGCCCAGATCTGATCTCCTCGAATGTCCCTTTAAGTGTCCATTTTATCACGAAGCACGTTGTATTCACGCTCAAAAGTTCTTAGTGTCTTTCAAAACAGATTCCTCTTTAGTTATATCCTCTATTAATGCTGACATTTGTGACCTAGATTGTTGTTTACAATAAATATGAATGAATAAATATTATGAAGATTAGTAACTCTCAGATCCAATAATACAATGTGTAGGAGATGCAAGAGCATAGAACAATTAACCCATATGTAAGTTCGCGGCGCAAGGAACAAGAAGCATGCTTCTTTGAGTCGTTTCGAGCGTAGACTAGCGTGGTCGAATTCAGTAACAGATGATAGTATGGGAGGGGAATGAAAAGGAACGACAGATTGGATGAGAGGAACAGAAATGGAATGGAAATTTAGTTCCTGGATTTCTTGTTCCATGACGAACTGCGTTGTTAATATTAACTTTTCATGTGAAATTTAACGACATGCAGTCAAATATTTGTTAAGAATAGGTATAATAACTCACTTAAACTGGCCGAGTACTTTCGAATCTATGAGATCTATCTTCAGAGGCTCCTAGATCATCATGTCAGTTTTTTGGTTAGAAGTGTTGTGGTTTTTGTAAAATATGATCCAAAAAGTTTGTGAGATTTAAAATTTAGTTGTTCATTGAGAATGTTTTGTTTATTGTGTGTGGTGTGTTTGTATATTTCAAATTGTTCCAAGGTGTTGAGTTCGTGTCCTTTAGATTTTATGTGTAGAATGTGTAGGTTGGTACTGATGTCGGTAAAAGTGTGTCCAGTTTGAATGATATGGTCGGCAAAATTCGATTCAGCTTTGGATGTCAGGGCTTGAAAGTGTTCCTTGTAACGTTGTTTGAATGTGCGGCCTGTTTGTCCTATGTAGAATTTGTTACAATCAGAGCAGTTTAGTTTGTAGATCCCTGGGAGATCGTATTTGTTTGTGTTCAGTGTGGTTTTGAGTGTAAGTGCATTTTTTATTTTGTTTTTTGTTCTGAATGAGATGGTGTGGCCGGCTTTTTTGAAGATTTTTGCTAGTCTGTGTGATTGTGGATTAATGTATGTCATTGTGATGTATTTTTTGTCAGTGGTGTTGGTGTTTTGTTTTTTTTCTTATTTTATGATTGAGTTTGTCAATTTTATGATTGAGTTTGTCTAACTGAGCGGTGGCAAATTCAAAACTATCTTGATAGATTTACAATATTAAACACAATGATTTTATAAAAGTCAACTTTATGGTAAAGTTGAAATAGACAATATAATTAATACAATAATAGAGAAGAAGAATGCGAAAAAGAGAACGAAAAAATAAGAACCTCTGGTTTATAGGTTATGTTACATTCTAGATATTCTGATTCAATTGAATTGGGCAGCCTGATAGTTTTAAATAATTTCTTAGTTTTATTGGCAGTATTCAAATCGCTGATTTTCACGAATATTTTTTTTATTAGGTGGTATGCGTCAGCAGTACTCGAAAATGGTGCTAAAATGTGGAAGCGTCCTGAAGCTATTAGCTGTTTACCAGGACATTACCAGCGAATCAACAGCGAGAAGTAAGCGACTGTCTTGGCCTCTGATTGGGCGTCATGAGACGAACCGATATGCTCAGTGCTTATCAAGTAGTGACCAGGTAGGTTTTACACTTATACGTATAGAGTTATACATCTTAAGCTTGTTGTACTCGCTAAAATGAAGAAACAATTTCATGTAAACATAGGTCCGGAAATGCTTTGTTGAAGAATTAAAGTGGCAGAAGTTAGCAACTAGCCCCACCAATTCGCTCATTCAGCAATTTGATCTGGTTCTATGTAAAATGGAATAAGACAAGTTTGAATTCGGTAACTATAGTATTCAACAAAATAAGCAAAAACCACCCAAAGTCAAGTTTTTCAACTTTGTTAATTGAAGACTCGTAATTGTTTCTGACAAAACTTGCAGAGAATTTAATTCTCAACAAAAAATTCAAATAATCCAACAAATAGCAAAAAACATACCCTAATTTCATAAAATTGGCTTTTATTGGATCAAAACACCGATTTTGCACTACTTGCTATTTAAATGCGGTTTGATGTATTGAGATCCTAATTTTTGAGATTTGAAAATTGCAAATGCGTTCATTACCTGTACTCTGTAATTTTTGAGATTTAAAAATTGCAAGGCAAATGCCTGAGATCAAATGGTGGAAGTCTTGCTTGGGGGTGAATTTTCTGTACCCCAATCGATATTTAAGCCACATTTAATTCAATGTCAACTATCTTAGTCTGTTTGGAATGCACTAACAACAGTTTTAATATTTGTTAGATAGATAGATAGATAAATGACTTTTATTTGTGCACTTTACAAGTAATAAAAGTGCTGTGGGCGAAGTTGAGGCATAAGAGCTCCCTCTTCCACTTAACCCACTGTTATTGGGTTACTAGACATCATTTCTTTAGAATTAAATCTCTACATGGTGTTTTGTTGGAAAAACTACATGTTCATTGCGCAATTAATCATGTTTCAAACTTGAAAAAAGGGTTATTTAGCATATTTTGGTTAATATTTTTTTAATTATTCAGCTTTTTATAGGAACTACTTCAACCGTTTTTTATCTTTTTATTTTTGGAGTTTCTCCAATAGTTTTATTATATCTGTCTTTTCGTGATAATGAGGTGAATGATGATAGTAAAGATATATGAGCATGATTACTATTAAAGTTGCTTAAACTGAATGGTGAATTGAAACTTGAGGGATGATATTTATTTGATTACTCTAATTTCATTTTTTATTGCGGATGATGCCGACATGAGTCTAGAGACTTGTGCGAGGGTAATGGGTGAGTGATGAGCAGCATCCGTGGCTGAATGAGATTCGAACCCAAAGGCTACAGGAAACGAAGCCAACCAGAGTGCCTTATCAAATCACAGACAGATGCTCCAACCAAATGCACTACCAGAGCAGCCAATTGTAATGAAAATGATTACAAATATATGCAATCTCATTCATTTATAGTATCATTATAGTACAGGTGGTTTGGAACCCACGTAAAACTGTAGGTCCAACTCATCAATCACCATCATCCAATTCATTACCCACGCGCAGGTCTCATACCTATGTGGGCTTCATCCTTCGAAAAAAGTACTTGATAGTGGTTTGACTCTTCATGTGTTTTCATAAAAATAATGTCATCGCCTCATTTACTATAATCTGTATGCATGGATAATTCCACATAAAAACAACGGTTTGTATTTTCATAAATGTTTTTAATGCATTCGTTTGTATAACGATGTATAAACAACCTTTCTCTGCTGTTATTCTCATTTCATTGCAGTTGCAAGGTCATTACATCTGTCTGAAACAAACTGTTTGCAAAGTAACGGGTGTTTCAAAAATGATGCAACCCTGAGATCAAATGGCGGAAGTCATGCATGGGATGAATTTTCTGTGCCCCAATCGTTATTTAAGCAACATTCTATTCAATCTAAACTATATGAGACAATTAGAATGTACTAGTCAAGCATTAGTTTAGTCACGGCAGTCTTTTTATTAAACTGAGATCCATTTGTTTTCTAGATGATTCTATTCTTGATATCCTTGAAACTTATACTGAATGATGTTTTCCTAAAGGGCTCTTTGCATTACGAAGTTGATAACAAAATTCTTGTTCAATATAACTGATTGACTTGAAACTCGACATTCAAAAGATTATTTAAAGTGAAGTAAAAAAGAATTCGAAGGAAAGTTACTGAAAATGTGTTGAAATTAGTACAAATCTATTTTAAAGTTAAACCCAACATCTAACTTCCTAACAAGATTGAATTTTAACCAAGAGCATGTTGAATATGTGATGTATTATACCCCATGGGTTGCATCATTTTTGAATCACTGTAGTTGGAAAATGCGAGTTAGATGCAAGGTGCTAGGCTATTTAGCTTATAAATTATTTAAAATGGAATTCAATGATTGAATAAATGAATGGCTCTGGTAGAGCAGTTGGTTGGAGCGCTTGTCTGAGATAAGATAAGGTTCTAGCTGGCTTCGTTTCCTGCAGCCTTTGGGTTCGAATCTCATTCAGCCATGGATGTTTCTCATCATTCACCCATTCACCTCATTACCCACGCACAAGTCACCAGACTCATGTGGGCATCATCTCAGCAATAATAAAAAAAATAAGGTATCAGTTTTGCAAAAAGGTGTTTGACAATCATGATTTTTTTTAGGTTGTTTTCATTTCTGTTACACAACATGGTCAGTTCTATGCTGTAGCTACAGCTTCAGGAATGTCGGATGATACAGTATCCAAGGTGTACCAACTTCCAAAACTTTTGCGGACTTTTCCGTTGCCTGTTCGAGTCTGCATTGTAACTCCCAACAAACCACAAGGTAAAGTAAAGTAAATTCGTATGGCTTTTCGTGGTGGGGAGACCCTTACGGGTAACCACAAGGTGTGTATACTTTTCAGGGCCGAATAAAAAGAAGGGGCGCTGGGGGGCTGGCCCTCCGAAGGATATAAGTTTGGTAAAACAACATTTCACACACACAAATTTGTGTTGTCAAATGTTTGATTTCCTTGAGCCTTCAAAAATAATAATATTCCAAGAATGTGGTGTAATTTAATCTTTGAATTTGTCAAATCATCTAAAAACAATACTAACGCCCGGTTGCACAAACGTCCTATCATTATGATGGTTCATTATTCGTTCCACTTTTATACCAAGCTGCTATGTGAAAGCTTATATAATAATAAAGCTTTATTTAACATTCATAATTATCAAAAGCCTCTCTGTATGAGGTAGTAAAATAATAGGAGGTTGGCTATCGCTCAACTATATTACAGTTTATGGAAATAATACGGCTAGAGGCCGAAATTTGTGGAGCAGAATAGAGAAAAGACTGTAATAATACATTGACATTTCAAAAATATTATTTCCATAAACTGTAATATAGTTAAGAGGTTGGCTATCGCTTAACTATATTACAGTTTATGGAAATAATATGTGAAAGCATATAATTATACCTATATAAACATCCTAGCGTTCGTATAATCTATGTACCTAATCTATATAACTAATATAGTTAAGCGATAGCCAACCTCTTAACTATATTACAGTTTATGGAAATAATATGTGAAAGCATATAATTATACCTATATATACATCCTAGCGTTCGTATGATCTATATACCTGTCATAAAATGTATAAAAATGCACATGCGCCATCTTGTTATAACTATAAACTGAAACAAGCCTTTTATTAATGACCAATACTAGTCACTAATGCAAGTATTTTAAAATTATTCTAAATGCTAATTTATTTCAACCCATAATTATTCACAGTATTCAATTTATAACGAATTATTTAACTGGTGAATCTATTGTTCAAAATGTAACGGGAGCGAATCTGCTAGGGTTAATTGTTGACAAGGACCTTACATGGAATGCCCATACTGATAGACTGGCAAACAGAATTAGTAGTAGTCTATTTATCCTGCGAAACATTATCAAGTATGTGCCCCATAAGACAGGAAGAACCTTATATTTTGCACTCATATACTCGCATATTGCATATGGAATAGTCCAGGCAACGAATGCTCAAAAAAAAGTATAGAGGGAAATTCTTGGAACACAATTTTTGACTTCATATCTTTGTTTGGGCTAGTTAGGAGTTGAACATATCAAAAGTCCCCGCCCGTAACCCTCAAGTCGGGGGGAGGGAGGGGGGTTGAAAGTCTCATTTTTCGGTTTTTTGCTTATATCTCGGAAAGCATACGTCCTACCGACATGACCATACTATTCAAAATTGCAGACTCTCAAGAGCGGATATCTCGAAAACCAAACAAGATATCAAAAAACATTACTGGATAGAACTTGTAGGAAATTTCATCAGCTTTAATTTTGTATAGAATGGTCATGTCGGTAGGACGTATGTTTTCCAAGATAAGCAAAAAACCGAAAAATGAGACTTTCAACCCCTCTCCCTCTACCCGGCTTGAAGGGCTACGGGCGGGGACTTTTGATATGTTCACCTCCTAACTAGCCCAAACAAAGTTGTGAAGTCAAAAATTGTGTTCCAAGACTTTCCCTCTATTCTTTTTCGTTGACTGGGCTATCTGGGGGAGCACGTCTTTGCAGAACATTAATAAAATATTCATTCCGCAAAAGCGTGCTATTAGGTATTTAGCAGGATTGGGGTTCAATCATCCTTGTCGGGATGCTTTTAAAAGGCTTTCTATACTTACTGTACCCAGTATTTTTATTTTTAGAGTTGTACTATTTGTGGTCAAGAATATTGGCAGTTTCACAGCTAACGTACAGGTACACTCACACAATACCAGAAATAGGAATAGCTGTTCAGCCTCATAGGTTAGCTCTTTTTGAAAAAAAAACAGTTACATAGGGACAAAATTTATAAACAAATTGCCTAATAGTTTGGATTTCAGGATTACAACTTTTAAAAGAGAATTATTTAAGTTTCTTATTGAAAAAAGTTTTTACAGTGTGAATGAATTTTTAAGTAATAACCATGTATGACTGCATATAGACTATATCTATACATTAAATATTTCATGTTAGGTTAGATGTTGTTTATATTATTGTACTTGACGATATTTAATTGTATGGTTTCTGACTTTATTGTGTTGAATAAATAAAATATATTATTATTTTATTATAATTAATATTTATATACTATATTTTATGCTCAGCTAATCTCTGAATTTATAATTTTTAGTTGACTGTTGGCTGCATTGCAATCTAGCTATCATTGCTTGAATAACAGAACACTTATACCAAATGACGATTCACTTTTATTTTGAATGATGTGATGTATAGTAGCCTGGTATAAAAGTGGAACAGATAATGAACCATCATTATGATAGGACTTTTGTGCAACCAGGGGTAAAATGAGTAATGCCAAACAAACTTGTTATTATTTGTATCGGCCTACCCCCCCCCCCCCCCCCCAACAAAATTAATTTAATCTACATTTGCCACTGATTCATTTATTCACTTTTCATTTATTGTCAAAATCATGCTACAAGAAAAAACAAGCAAAGATGATAAATTATAGAAATTTATACATAAACCTATTAAAAAATAAATATTAAATATTATGTGCCACTACTATCAAAAATTGTAATTTCTCGTTGGCGGGAGCCATTATTACAAACATTATTGATTTTAAAAATATGCTCTCAACTTTTTTCAAAATAGTTTTATTAGCTTTCTTAATAACTTTAAAATAGTGATAATTAACGACACACCAAGATGGCCAAAGTAATTTCGCAGTTTAGTGAGCTCATTTAAAAAATATATCTTAGCATAACCAATATTCAGTATTAATATTTTTCTCAGTTTCGGTAATTTCTTTAGATTTATATTTGATTAAAATTTATGTAATTTATCTAATCATAATTGATTGAAACGTTTTGGGGAATCTTCTAATCGCACGAATATATTTATCTCAGTGCTTGTTTACTGATCTTTTTTTCTTTTCTAAAGGAAGGCAATTAAATGAAATGCAGTCGAACTTCAGTTTCGATATTGCATTGTTCGTCAAATATTTCGTCATGGAAAACATCGCAGATTTTATTATATTTGTTTAATTTTGTGGGAAATGAAATGACAAAAATTTACATTTGGTTCAATCATGATTTATTGAACGAGCGTAGCGAGTTCTTAGTTTTGACTCGTGACTGGAGACTCGCGGCTTTTTCTGTATGTTTGTGTGTATGTTCGACAATAACTTTCTTTATTTCTAATAACGCTTTGACTAATCAACTTCAAATTTCAAACACACATTCTTGGAACCTTAATACAGATCAAGTTCGTTTGCCAATGACATTGACCCACTCCTTCATCCTTTTTGAGGTGAAACAAAAGAATAGGTTCTCAGCCCTTCATTAATATATCTATATATTACTATATATAGAAAAAAGATTTTTTCAACCTTATGGAATTCGCAATAGATTTCAAAATATATTTTGAGTCATCGTCAGCTGTTGGCGAATAAATGCGATCAGCACCTTTTCAAAATAACACCTTGATGAACTTGAACTTCAAGTGATATATGTCTTGTGAATTTTATCTAAATCAATATCTTCAAAACCCCTATGATAAGCTAGAAATGAGTTTCTCTTTCCAAAATTAGTTGTTTGCAAGCGAGCTTAGATATAAATAAGAACACTGGATCGGTAACTGCGTGGCTGGAAAACGGTCTTGCTAGGCCAGGCGCTCTCCCCTCCACTGAAGGTCCACTAGGACGTCAAGACGAGACGGCTACTGCCTTGCTTTCTATTCCAGTATCGCTACGTTGTTGACATAGAACCGCTTGAATTACATTTTTCATTCTGAGCGAGGGTGAAAAAGAGCAGACTTAGATGTAACAACTAAATTCATTATATTTCCAGTACAATAATCTTTATACATTATTAAATAAAATTAATTTTGTACATTTTTGTCGAAGCCCCAGTTTTTTCAAATCAACCGTATTTGTTTTTACTTTGGCTAGATGGTAGCCAATAATTTTTAGAATACTTTACCTATAACTTTTATTAGGCCGAGTTGGTGGTTGTTTTCATCAATAGAATTTTTGCCCAAGTGGGTTTTAAATAATACACCTTTTTGAAATACATGCATGTTTTTGTAATTAAATGTTTAGTATCGAGTTTGCTATACTGTTCTTGATAGAGTACAATGCTATAAATATATTTTACTAGTATTTTTATGATATCTTCAGATGGTCTGGAAAGTTTCCCTCTTCATACAAAATCCGTAAAATGTGAATCGCTACTTAAATTTTCATTGTTTGTTAGCAATGCACTACAACACTCCTCACATTTCTGTCTTTTTGAACAGCTTTGACTATATAATATGTTATCTTTGTAGTAGGATTCCTTATAATTCCCCATAATTTCTGCTATTGCATCTATTTCATTCTCATCATTTATTATCTTGTTATATATCGATGGATATATTAATAATGATGAACCTACAGTTTTAGTTGGGTTCCGAATGGTGATATGTTGACATGAATACGAGTAGTCGAAAGATTTTTTGAATGATATAAAAATAATAACTATATTCAACTTACTGGTAAAATGAAATTCCTCTACATTTCTTCTGTCTGTGCAGTTGTACGCCGCACACGCTATAAACATGCTGTATTTTTAAATTTTAGGCCTATATAAATTAAAATATTGTAAATAGAGTAGAGTTGACAGGCTCTGCGAAATAAAAATCTCAACTGCTTGTCAACACGTATTTACAGTGAAAGAAACGAAACTTGAATTCCATAGTTCACATTCAACAGGATGTTTACATTTGCTCAAGTAGTCATTGGCACCATTCTACAAACAATATTTAAATATTGTTTTCAAGATCTTAATGAATCACAATCCAGACTAGTTTGCGATATGCCGATTAAACAGGAAGATATGTACAGATGTAAATGCAAGACGTCTTAACTGCAATTATGTGCTCTTGACGTCCAGTGGTGGAGATGGCGCGATGAAGCCTGACCGTTTTCTGGCGAGCTGAGTCTACTCTGTTAGCGATCCAGTGTTCTTATATATCGATGCAAGCGAGTTCTCCAGCCCGTTGGGCTCACTATAATTGATATTTGATTATAATAAATGTGTTTAATTTACTTTATAAACAGAGGTGTGATTTGGTTATAATTTCCAGGTTCATTGTTGCTTGAAAGCTACCGTAAAGAGGACGTGATCCTTACATGTCTCCTAGATTCATGTGCAGATGTACCTTCATGTATAAAAACGGCTGAAGAAGATGTTGAGGGTGGAGTCTCTAATACTCAGTTTCGCCTTCTCGAGATGGATGTGGACTCAAAGTTCTTCGTTGTCAAACTTGGCCCAAGAGAGCTTGACGAAAAACGCCTATTTCATTCAGGACTTGTGCAGCGTGGCCTGCGCTTCTGCCGTGAGAATCATGAAGCGTGGGCGAGACAACTGAAGTTCATTCACCACATTTACCCACGAAATTGTGACGACGCACCAGCTGTGGTGCCTAAAAAAATCAGTGGAAAACCAACCAGGAAAATTTCTCTTGGTGATAAGAAGACAGTAAAATCTGCTTCATTCAGGTTTTCAACCTCTTTCCCCGAAGATCTGCGTCCTATGAAGCATCCAGTATCCAGAAAACCAAACCCAAACTTGAAGAAAAATGACTCAAAACTATTCATGGAGCCTTCACCCAGTAATGACACTTCGTATTATAATAATGATGAAGAATTCTACAACGAAATCTATTCCAATGTACCTGATGCTGATAATTATGTTAATTATCGGGAGAACAATAAAAACTTGAAAGAAATCAGCATTGAAATGGTAGGCGCTGTGAATAACAACATGCATGAAGGCTTAGGCTATGTGCATTATAGTAACAGGCAAGGAGTTGAACATGGTGATAATAATCAGAGAAAATATGAAGAGCTTATAACGTTCCAGTCTAATAAAAAGGTTGATGATAGTAAACTGAATAAACATGTAATGTTGAATAGTAGGCTTGAGTCAAATGCTAATGAATCCAAAACAATAGAAGGAAACGTCGGTGATTCGTTTAGTTCAGGTCAGGACAGAAGCAGCGCTTTAGAAAGTTCTATTTGCAGTGATGTTGTCACTGACTACAGAGGTAGAGAAGAGAGAGTATCAGAAAGACGTCAAGGCAGAAGAATTGAAAACTCTGGAAATGTATCTCAACAAATGATTGGATTTGAAGAGAACAGCTCAGTTGATAGCAAAAGAAATAGCATGATCTCAAGTCAAAGCAGCCACTACTGTTACAATAAAATAGTTGAGGATGTGGGAAGAAATTTCAGCAAACTCATGCTATTCAATGACAGACAAAGTTCTGCTAATAGTAAATCCAGTTCAAGAGGGGTTGACAACAGTGCTTTTAAGGAAGAAAGATTTTCTGGTAATGAACCAGTCTCCCAAAACTTTGATATTGAAGCCAGCTATAAGGCTTTGGATAGAAGTAGGCTTGAAAGGAGTGGAGTAACTGGTAAATTGGAACTTAGCAGTGGTGGAAGAAGTCAAAAAAGTAATTCAAATAAAGAAAGTGTTAATGGAAGTTTTGCTGATGAAAAATACTTTGCAGATGAAACTGTTGATGATGCAAGAAACAATATGTTCTTACCAGCTTCTCAATGTAGCTCAAACTTTGCCTCTAGATCCATTGATAAGACACAGGTCCTAGTAAACAGTGATGGCTCACTAGAGAAATCACATAGAACAGTTTGGGCAAGTCCTGTGGTAGCTGAAGATAGTATTAATGAATCATTCCCACTTGAATCTGGGACAGATGTTAGACAACATAAAATATCGTCTGAAGTTGGTCCAGTGAAACCTGAGAAACAATTAAGAGTTGGAAGACCATTCTTGACTGGAATCAAATCATCAAGAGCAAGTAATGATTCTGAAAGGAGAGTTGTTAATGAGGTTGGCACCAAAAACAACAAGCAACTCAAACCAACTCCAGCTCCTTTGGTACCTAGGACCAGAATTCGAACAGCTCAACAGAGACAGATCAGTGTAGTTGAACAAGGAAACAGCTCATCTATAAATCCGCCATTGTTTGTTTCAACTGCTTTTCTTCATCCATCAAGTAGCGTGAATGCAAGAGCAACAGATCGATCTACTCCTGAAGCTTTTGAAATTTCAGGAAGTAGAGACTCAACTAGAATGAAAATTAACGAGCAGAGGGACAGACAGAATGGTGATGGTGATAGAAGTGATAAATCGGGTGACTTTAATAGCAGACAAATTCTGAGGAGTTCCAGGAGGCTAGATATCAAATCTGATTCAGTTGGCCAACAAATTCCATCTACACTTAACCAGTCTGATGTTATTCAAAGGAGGAACACCGAACATAGTGATCACGATAATAAGAGAAGGATTCAAAATGAAGGTGTTTTGGGAAATGATAGAATTCCAAAAAATAATTCGCGGCTACATTTATCACCGAGATACAGTAGGGATGAGGTTACCAAATCAAGAATCCAGAGTCCTTCAGGTTCAAAACGTTATGAGAATAGCAGAGTTTCTGTTCTACATGATAGCAAAACTAAAAAAAATGAAACTGCTAAAAATGAAGAAAGCATGACTAAATTAAGTAGCTCGACTAGAGTGAGTAATGTTGAGAGTAATATTGGTGATGATAGGGCTTCGGTTAGTATGGATACTAATGTTTCAGGGAGCACGATTGTAGAGCAGGCTGGTATGGAGTTGCAATCTGGATTAGATGATGGTAATATAAGTACAAGTGGTCAGAAAATCCACGATAATTGGAGTTTGAATAATGAAAACGATGGAAATGATTTCAAGACAAAAATCATGATCGATGATTGTCGGTACGGTGTTATTGGCGCAAAAAATTCTGGTAAACCTTTGGAATCAATCAATCAAAAAGCTGCCAGTGATGATGTTGCTAGTGACCGTACAGTCAGTCCCATGTACCGTGTTGTTCGTAAACCGCTGCCGTGTCCAAGTATCATCAAACCTTTCTACAAGACGCGGGTACAAATTGGACCTGACTTTTCATCCTCAACTGATGTGCCTTACTCTGTTGTTGTCGACCAGATTTCAACAGCAACTGATGTCGGATCTACCGAAGAGAATATTTATGCCGAGATTGCCGGTGACTCGTACCAATCCCCAAGTCGTTACTTCTCATTTGCATGTGAAAGGCGGAAGCTGACATCCAGGTATGATTACAGAGCTAATGGTGGAAGTGATGGCACATTCTCCAATACAACCACATCCTCGTCCAATGCTGATGAATCGAGCGTCTGATACGTTCTATTATTTTTCTAGTTTGTAAAAAATATATAAATATTTATGTAACAATAAAATATGTATTATGTATTCCGTTTTTGTATTAGATAACCTTCATATTCTAAATTTCGTATATATTTGAATTACATAAAAACCGTGAGCCATAGCAGGTATCTGTTCAATCAGATAGAGATAAGCTACGAACTCCTGGGCCCTCGTTGTAAGTGTGACCGGTTGGATTGGCGAGCAAAAAAGACTGTTCTCTGCTGTAAAATCACTTCCCGGTGGTTTTGAGCCCACGTAAAACTGTAGGTCCAACTCATCAATCACCATTATGCAATCCATTACCCACGCACAGGTATCATGTATCAGACCTATGTGGGCTTCGTCCTTGGAAAAAAGTCATTAAATAAAATAAAGTAATTTCAAATGCAAACGTTTTTGAGCACATGAATAGTATTATAAACATCAACTTTCCTTAAACTAATACTGTTAATTAACATGTTCAACTCAAACACAAAACACATACTTATCACAATAATATCTATTATAAACATAAAATACACTTTTGAATGGAAATTGACTCACGTTATGGCGTGACGGCCGTTTCGCTCTGTTGTCTAGAGCATCATCAGACGACCCACAGTACACTCTGGTTATCAGTATACTGTGGGTCGTCTGATGATGCTCTAGACAACAGAGCGAAACGGCCGTCATGCCATAACGTGAGTCAATTTCCATTCAAAAGTGTTTTTTAAGTTTATAATACATATTAGTGGAACCAAGATGGATCTTCAACATCACAATAATATCAGTTAAAAGACAACTAAGTTTGAAGTAATGCTATACAAATGCTATATAAATTGTGCTGAAGTCCTCTGCTACTGTGGACATTGACTACTGTATTAAATAGCTAATAAAAATCAATGAATGACTCAACATAAAACTATTAAGTCAGCGCTGGAAATCGAACCACGGCTCTCCCAATCTCCCGGTCAGGCGTCTTTGGCATAATTTATAGAGTCGAAAGGAATTTCAAAATTAATTATTTTGTGAACAATTAGAAATTTAATAAAACTTGTAACATCTTCCATATGTTACATAATGTTCGTTACATAAATTCCTGTGTCCTAGATAGCTTAGATAATACAGAGTGATCATTAAGTCGTGTTTTCAGAAGATAATCAAATTGTAAAAAAAAATTAGAATGAATCTACCTTATGGTAAATTCAAAGGTGACGCTCTCACTGTTTCGATCGTATTGCAATAGAAGAACGGGTAAAAAGAAGAACGCAAAATTTGATATATATATATATATATCCAACCTAACCTCATCACTTGACTGTTTATTTTATATTCCCATAGCAGCATGACTGCAAGGCTCCGACTACACGGTACATGCAAAGTCTTTGCGTTCCAGGAAGCGCAAAATAAGGCCGCTAAGGGGCCTGCCATATGATTGAAAACTGTTAACTTCTATCAGCTGTTCCTTTAAGGATAGATTTTTCCTTTTTGTGTCAATTTTAATTTTTTTCTTATGAGGTGCTACTTCCTGAAAATTTGGTACCTACCTGTAGTTTTTGCTCTGAAGTTTTATGCGTACGGACAGACAGAGCGTACGCATAATGCTCTCCCCGTGAGAGCTAAAAGGAAGCCAAATATATTCACAAACATGAATTCTATTATTAGTACAATATACACTGATTTTTTACAACAAGTGCTCAAAATGGCTGCCACGCTCAGTATTGAATGCATGAATTTCATGCCTGATTTACTTTGAGAAAAGACTTGTTAATAAATGACACTGTATTAGATCCTACTGGAACTGGTTAAACAGGAGGAATGGGCTTAAATCTTATATAGCGCAGGCATGGGAAATATTGTATTTTTTACAACATTATTGGACGTAGCTGAGTGTGTTTCAAGGTCCTTTATATCTTCTTTTGAATAAGAAGGCGAATTATCAAATAAATGGCATTCCCAGTGTGTTAGAGCCTACTGAAACTGAATGAGAATGGTGGAATGAGCTTAAATCTTATATAGCACGGACAGAAGAAATATTTTTTAAAAACATTATTAGAGGTAGCTGAGTGAGTTTTAAGGGCTTCTGAATCTTCTTAAGCAAGTTATTAAATAAATAGCATTTCCAGTGTATTGGACGAGCGTACTGGAACTAAATAAACAGGTGAAATGGACTTAAATCTTAGAAAGCTAAGGCTGAAGAAATATTGTATTTTTACAACATTATTGGAGGTAGCTGAGTGAGTTTCAAGGACTTTTACAGCTTCTAATGAATATGAAGGTAAGTTAATATATAAATGGCATTTCCACTCTATTAGAGTCTACTGCAACGGAATAAACAAGTTGAATGGGCTTAAATCTTATGTAGCGCGGACAGGAGAAATATTCTATTTTTTACAACATTATTAGAGGTAGCTGAGTGAGTTTTTAAGGGCTTCTAAATCTTCTAGAAAATATCAATGCGATTTATTAAATAAATGGCATTTTCACTTTATTAGAGCCTACTGGAACTGAACGAGCATGTGGAAAGGGCTTAAATCTTATCTAGCGCAGGCAGTGCAAATATATTATTGAATTTAATTGAGTGTGTTTCAAGGGTTTTTTATGTACTTTATATATCAGGACGAATTTTCAAATAAATGGCATTTTCACTGTATTAGAGCCTAATTTCCTATAAAATTTTATCCCAGCATAGATTATTATAAACTAATGAGCATACTGAATATAATGAAACTTGAATGCAATTAGTCTAGTCAGTAAATTTACTTAATCTATTCCAGATGAATTTTTAGTTATGCTCAGATTTTGTGAGTATCATGGTCATGTGCCCCTTGTATCATCTATAGAAGAGGTATTTGTTTCATCCTACAAGCAGAGTCATAATAACTAGGGTTTGCTTATCATATACCCGTCTAAATTAGTGTGAGTTCTAATTAATAAGTGTTGATAGACTACATTAAAAAGCAAGCTAGGACTATAAATATACAGGTAGATCTCAAGACAAAGCACTATCAAGCAACCAACTCTTTAAAAACTGTGAAATCAGCTGTAAGTGGCGGTACTATAGTTGACAAACACCGCCCGTCAACCACTAACATATTACTACCTTCCAAAACGTTTCTCAGAATATAGATTTTATATATATTATAAAATATTCATGTAGCTTCAAATTCAATTTTTTATTTTTTCAAATTTATTGTTTCTTACAATTTTTTAAAAATTTGTTCCAAGCAATGGGAGGGGGGTTACGTTACCAATAACACCCCTCGTTACACATATGGCTGTAATCAGCTATTAAATGTGAAATTTTTGGTGAATTCCGAGTTGAATATTTTCTGGGGATTATTTTAAATGGTGACATTCTGCAACAATATGCTCAATGAACTTTTTATTAAGATGTTTGGGCCATGTAGATTTTCCACACAGGCGGCATAAATCCAAGGTGACAGTGGGATCCTTCCTGCTATTATTAATAATGTTTGCAACAACTCCATCCTGGATTGAGGATTGCGAAGGTAATGGTCGAGTTCCTGGGAGCTTTACCGGTAAATGTTATCGGTGGCATCTGATTGTCTACTCAAGTTCATATATAGATATTAAAAAATTAGAAAATCCAATCAGACGCCAGTTACCGGTAAAGCTCTCAGGAACTCGAGCAATGCCTATTTTGTCTCTGCAAATAGTCCAGTAGTATATAGAATATGTCGCAGCTATGCTGAAGTTGAAGTGTCCATTGAACATTCCTGAACAGATTTTTCATTCCCGTACACCAAATTACATATATAACATTAAGATTGGATTTTATCGTATTAATATTAGGCTATTGTTAAAGTAGCTACGTAGTTGAAGAAATAATAAGTACACAACTAGACATATATAAAGACATGAAGATATTACAGTTTATCGTTCAGACAACACAAGACGTCGTTAATTTTAATAAATTATAAAATAATATTATTGAGGTTCTATCAGTACAGTTTACAGTAGCCTTGTTGTACTTGTACTGGAAGCTTATAATTGATGTATGATTGATGATATATGATGTACAGTCGGAAATCTTGGCTAATCAGTAAAGGCAATAAAATATTGACTCGAGACATCAGTATTTCAAAGTTGGGAATTCAAAAAGACCGCTCTTGTCCTCTGTTTCCCATAGTAACCAATCAGATAGCGTAGCACATATTGGAAATAGCATGAGTTAACACCATTGGACAAAATGTTTTTGTTTATAAAATCTTTTCATCTGTATCGTAGCTTACAGCTGTTTATCTGTTAAATTGTTATTTTGTTACATTTTCACCGGTAGCTTTAAATATAACTTAATCAAGACTCAACCTCATGATGAATGTGAAAATAATTGAACAATAATTTATTTGTGACTTCGTTTTTCTTACATTGCGTTTATTGCATCATGAAAATATTGTACTTGATTACTGAATTTGTAAACATTCATCACACGTTGCGAAATCTCAACTGCAATAAAATTGGTAATTAGGTACTGAAAAAATTGGATACTTATGAATGAAAGTTACTTCAGAAAAACAACACTGAGGTAGATGATGGTCTTCTTATTAGTTTTTACGAACAAGGAAAATAGGCTTGTATTCCTCCAGAATGAGGTTATGTCACCTGAATCTAACAGGTAGGTTTTACCTTGTGACCTGTCCACGTATTTAAATTCTGATTTATTTTAATTTTTCATTGTGAATGTCAAATTTTCCATTCAATCTAAAATTAGATGTATGTAGTATCGATCACTGTTTTTATGAAGTACTTATTGTTTTATGAGGTATACCTTACTTCACTTATAATAATTATTGAGAATTGAAGACAGTGCTTAGTTCGATCATTTTATTATGAGTAGTCGTATACTGTAGTGCTATTATTTCTTGATAGAGCTTGTCTGGAAACGGTTGCTTGATCTTGAAAGGACTAACTTGAAGACACAATAATTTATTTATTGAACGTGATATAGCAGTATTTTTCTTATTAATTTATATGTTGGAAACCTATGTGAATGTATTTGCAGAACTGTGTAATGTGCTGTTTGAAAAGGGTAAAATATTGAGGGTGAGCTGGGTACAGGGAATGGTACGACCAAGGTATGTAGGAGACGGTAGGGGGGTAGGGATATTTTACTAAATTTCTGATGCTTCACCCTATTTTTTTAAGGTGCTTCTCTTAAATACGTGGGATCGACCATGTGATTACTCCCAAATTTACCGTTAGAACCACTATGAAATTGTTCCACAGCAAGATATCATTAACTCTCATACACTCCTATTCTCCATGGCAATGCAATATCATACTGTAGTTCAGTTAAAAACTCAGGTATAATCATGTACTCGACACTTGACTGGTCAAGGCAAGTTGTTATTAAAACATGGAAAAAAGGGTTTTCAGCTATACATTCTTTAATGAGAATGCAAGATATCTTCCTCAGAGTATTACTGGATAAATCTCTCATCTTTCCCCATTTCAAGTATTGTAATTCTGTAATGAACGACTTGCCAGTCACTCTGAATGTTCGACTGCAAGGCAGTCAGAACTATTGTCTTCGATTTGTTTACTCTCTCCAATGTTACGAAAGAATCACCCAATCCCATGTACTAAGCTTAACACTCAAACTACCTGATCAGAGATTATTCAGAATAGTCAAGCTTGTCAAAGATATTCATTAATATGGTAAACCAAATTATTTCAAGAAAGATTTCAAATTCGTGTCTTATTTTAGGAGGTATGAAGTTTCACACACCAGAACTAGTGTCAATAATCTAAGAATACCAAACCATCGTGCAACCATTTATACAAAATCCTAAGTTCATTAGGTGCCTTGAGAGTCGAGCAGCCTTTATCTCGTAATTAAGGAGATACCTTATGGAGAAAATGACTGCGTCTGTCCAACCCTAGAGTAACTGCATGACAATAAAATCTAGAAATATCAATCTCAAAAATATCCTTCAACTTTGTAAATAATATTCCATCGTTTTAGTCTATAGCATATTGAAAACACGATTCAACACTCACCTCACTAAGAAAATTTGTACAAAATCATTACTGTATCTCATCACTTCATCTTTTCTCATCATCATCCATACTTCATAATCATTCTATTTATATTTTACCCACGCTCAGACTTTGCTTTTGTGGGTATTAATTTCCTTTATTATAATATGTTTTTATCATGTAAAATAAAGAAAAAATAAAATTGATTTTGATTTGAATTTTTTAAAACATTTTTTGTTCTCACTCTTTAGTCTTATTTTTAGTATGAAAATACTCTCACAATACATTCTCAACATCTAAATTATCATAATATAATATCATTCTATAATCTGAAGTCAATTGAATTAACTCAATATTTTGCTGAATTTAAAAATAACTGAAATCAAATGTTCTCGAGGTTAAGTGTGGATGGATAAATGTTTGGTCAAACTTCGCCTTTTCATGTAAATGCATCACATATAATCTCATTCCATTAGCTCTCTACCGTAAGATCACTGTTAATATTTCTAACACAATGAAACTAGTATCAGCCAGGTGTACTTTCTATTTGATGTTGCGAATATTGCATGTAAGCACACGCTTGAAAAATTTGCAAATTTGTCATGAATAATATGTGGTAATTCTAATCTAATTGAAGGTTACTATGCATTTGTATCAGCTCTCAATATTAACCTCCAATCATAAAAAGCAATAATTATCAATTAACAAAAAAGTTCAAAATATTTTCACCCCACCCCCATTTTTCCAGTGAAATTCAGATTAGATTGAAGAGTATTGTTTTTAAAAAATTTTTGAATGTAAGTCTCCAGAGTTTCTATGCTCTACCTGCGTTCGGTTAATATTGATCGATATTAGCATATTATTCAATTGTTTTCTTATTATTGTATTTTGATTTGCAGATCCTGATTGGCGAGTATGATTGACGAATTGGATGGGTTTCAGAACAACCGGTTCACTGAGATTGGGTAAGTTTTTTTTGACTTTGTGGTTTTTGTTGGAAGAATTTCTGCAAATAACACAGAATATGTAAAATACTTTGAAACACGACGAAGACAGAAAGTCGACATAATTTTGTTTTTATGAATGGGGTGAAAGCATGTCAATTAATTTTTTCCAAAAGTACAACATACACATACAACTTACAACTTTTATTAAATTGCTAAATATTAAAGTAATTGATTTCGAAATCCTTTTAATTTTATAAATTAAGACGATGACTTCCGCTACTTTGGACATTGACAACTGCATTAAATCGTAGAAAACGTTTTACACAAATTCATTCTTATATAAATAACAATAGTCTGCAGCAAGGTTTGCAGCTTAATCCCTTTAGTCTTATTCCCTTTTGAGATTTGCTATTCCAACTAAATGTGCCCACCTATCTGGTAGCTCGAATCTTTATTTCGAGTTTTGTAAACCTCACATTCATTTGATGTGGTTTTTTGATGAATATTTTTAAGAGTACAGGATTTAAGAGTACTAATTTAAGTATATTAAATAAGATATCTGAGTTTTGTAAGTGCATCTCCTAATAAAGAATGATGAAAGAATTGGATCACTAAATTGGATTATTTCCCCATTTTGAAACTTCTGTTATTATCAGTTGAATTTATGGCGCTGGTTAAAAGTGTCTAAAATTAATTCCTGGACTTGCAAAATTCCTCTAAACATAGTCTTATAAACTATAACTGATTTGAATAGCTGGCATTAAAATACATACAAGCTTGAACACATTTACTTTTTGCGAATGTAAGCTGTAGAAAGCTTACAGCTTTTGATGGATCCTAAATTAAGCTCGCGTTTAAAGAATTTGTAAGTGTTTCATGAATAAAGTAATCTTGCACTATGTGGTAGCTCCTAAGAAAAATAAACTTATTCATAATTCTATCACTATCCATTTCAACATAGTACTAGACAAAGTCATGAGGGAGTGGGAGAAAGAATTGAATAGGTTAGGCCAGCGGAAACCAACAAGGCATGGACGACCCAAAGACAACATAGAAGTATCATGTCTGGCCTTTGCAGATGACTTAGCCATACTTGCAGACAATAAAACAACGGCAATCAAACAAATAGAAGTTCTGAAGGAATGTGGAGAGAACGTGGGTCTATAAATATCTTTCCAAAACACCGAATTTTTCTGCTCAAAATTAGACATAAGAAAATTGATCACAAAATATGGTGAGATAAACAGAGTCACACATTTCAAATATTTAGGCGAGATTATTGAACCCACAGGAGGAGAAGAGATTGCTCAGAGGACTCTTCTACAGAAAATGAAGAGGGCATATTGCGGAACACGTAATATTTACAATAAGACATGCATGACTATACACAAAAAACCAGATATTATAACACAGTAATAAACCAGAACCAACAAGTACTATATACCAGTGAGACACTTACACTTCATACAAAACGTGACATTGAAAATATACTGAAATAAGATACTTGATACAAAATCAACTGAAGATGGATATAGATTAAACTCCAGCAATACAACAGAAAGGATGTTTAAACTAGCAGCAGACATGAGAAAAAGAAGGTTAAAATTCTATGGCCATACCAGTAGGCTTCCAGCAACAAGACTTACCATAGGATCCTTACATATATAAAAGTCAAATTAACAACATCGTGGATTAAAATGTTTTCTTCTATTGGACTAGTGCTTCGTTGTTGAAGTTAACATCTAAATTAATATTCATGTTTTGGAAGGAATCAGGCACTGTACTTCAAAGTGAAATTTCTAGTTGAACTTGGTCATAACCTAAAATTTGAATTTTTTAAAGAAAGCAGTAGTGCATGTTGTATCTTTACTTGATTGTGTTTTTTTTACCAAATAGGTCGTGCACAGAACAAATAAACAATCTCAAAATTAAAGTCAAAATGCGAGCCCTCAGACAAAAACCCTTGGTATGCACATTTGTGGATTTCAAAACGGCATATGATTCAATAGATAGGCCTCCCTTATATGACATTCGGGAAGAGAAAGGACTAGATCCTATAACACAAAAACTTATTGAACAAACCTTGACCAACACCAAGTTCAAAGTAAAATTGATGGTAGAAATTTCTATACCTTTTAAAATTGAAACAGGAGTAAGGCAGGGAGATGAACTTTCTTCCATGTTTTTCAATGTGAAAGTCATGGATGAATGGGAGAAAGAGCTTAAGAAATGTAAACTTTGGAAGCCAGTTCAACTTGGTTTTGCCAAAAACAACTTGTCTGATGATCTAGCTTAACGGATGATGAAGAGACTGCTATCAAACAGCCTGAGGCTTAGAAGTAATGCACAGAAAAAGTAGGGTTACAGATATCTTTTGAAAAAACAAAATTCATATGCTCAAAAATAGAAGTTTAATAACAAAATATGGAAGAATCGACAGGGTTCATCATTTCAAGTACCTTGGGGAATTCATTGAACCAACAGGCATAGAAAAAGTGTCGCAGCAGACCCACCTACAAAAAATGAAAAAATCTCTAGGATTAGTTCAAGGCCTCTGCAACAAGAAATCCATGTCAAGACAAACCAAACTTCTCACTACAACACAGTTATCAAACCAAAAGTCCTTTATGCAATTGAAAATTTAGCACTAAACAGAAAACACGAAATTGAAGAAAATGAGGAGAGAAAAATTATTCGAAAAATTCTTGGAGCTCGACTTACTGAAGATGGGTACAGGATGCAAACAATATTAAAACAACAGAGAATTTTTCAAACATTGAAATTGACATTCAGAAAAGAAAATTGAAGCTCTTTGAACATATAAACAGATTAAAAGAAAATAGATTAACCAAAAGAATAATTGATTATGCAGCAAAACTAAAATTTTCAACACCCTGGCTAGACGAAATTCGTAAGGACCTGAAAAACGCGAACATAACACCAACTATGAGATTTATGATAGAAACATATTCAGACACAAGATAGACATGTGGAAAATACAGAGCAGCCAAAAGAGAAGCACTTACGGACGAAGTAGACGCAAGAAAGAAAAAAGCTTTCTCAGAAACTATGAAAGCCTATTGGAATAATAAGAGAAACCCAAAAATTCTTGACCGAGACATCGCCGCTTATCGTCTTCCACCCAGGGAGAATAAGTTTGTATAAACATAATTATGTCCGGAAATGCTTTGTTGGGTAGTTACGGCTAGCGAAAGATTTCGCCCGATTTTCTGTGAAAGGACGGAAATAAAGCCAAACTGATTTTTTTATGGCGTTAAGTTAGGTGTTTCATTTATGCGATTTCATGAAAAATGAACTAAAAAATTGAATAAAACACGTCCCAGACCTCTAGAATCACCCATATTTGAGATATAAGACAAAATACGCAAAATTCGGTCTCGAAAAACATGCTTCGTTTAGATTTGATCTACATTAACTTCGTTAAATGGGTAATAAACACGGAAACTTTATAAACAAAACTTGTAGCGAATTTAATTCTGAATAATTTTAATTATTTTTATAGGATGATTATTAGAATTTTTATTATTCAGCTCAGAATAACAATTTATTCAAATTAAAAAACTCAAAGTGTTGATTTATAATAGAGGAGATCATAGTGCGTTCATGAAAACATCGCTTTCTGTTGAATAAATTAATGAAGATCGTTCATAGTCCTAGAGTTGGAAGCGGCCTTTTCAGGGATTTAGGTTGGGGGGGGGGGGGGCTGTAACCCAGGGCGGCAAGATTTAGGGGGCGGCAGTTTTTGCTATAAGGGTTTCCATTGAAAATAAAAAAAAATAGTGAAAATGGAGAGATGTGCCTACCCTCAAGTATTATTTTTTTTGATAACAGGCAACTGACGGTTAGTAATACCCTCCAGGTAATCGCAAAACAAATCCTTCGTACTGCGGCTTTGTAAAGTATGACAAATGCAGCTCTGTACTATCGTTGTAACTGCAGCTCTATGGTAGTACACCTAGTGCTGTATATTACCAAAATCAAAAGAACTCCATTTTAAATCTCGAAAGTAATATGATTTCAAAATTTGTCGTTAGTTTATTCTCGTTTATCCATTTTTACTTGAAAGTTTATTTGGCCTCAGGCTAGATTTTTAGAGATAAATAGTGTATCTTTTTGTTGTTTTTAGTGTATCTTAGTGTTTTATTATTTAGTGTTTATAAATCTCCATGTTTATCTTTAGTCTATATATCTGAGTATTTTATCAATGACGTTGTCGATAACATTTTTAGCATTATGTTCCATGACAATAAACAATTTATTTATTTATTTATCACACTGTAGAAACGAGAATAAAGATAACAATACATTAGCGGGTGACTAGTCTACACAGAGGCGTACTATGGCGTGATAAGGGGATAAATCCCCTCCCCCAGAGACATATAAAGTTTGGAATTGTAGCCTTAATAAAGAGATTTTTATGAAAGAGTGGAATATGTCTTGAATCAATGAAAGTGTGGTTTTAGAGATTATTTTTTTTTTTTAAATTGGGGAAGTTCTGCCCCGAACCTCCCTTTTAAAAGAGATTTTCAAGTGCAATCAGGTGGGACGAGGGTTCGAAAATAGCGAAGTAAAAATAGTTTCAAGTTAGCCTGGCGCAATATTTTTATTTACTAAATCAATAAGGGATTGAATCTCCTACTAACAATGATAAAATAACTAGATAAAATTTCAACGTGGTTTGAAATGTTGAAATGGATAAACTCATGTTCAGAATCGCTTAGAATGTGTTTTTCGCTTTTAGAGATTATTTTTCAAAAAATACCCGGGGGGGGGGGGATTATTAGGAAAAATTAGGCTATCTCCATAAATAAATTGTTAGAGAACTCTTACTCTTTTTGCTTTTTTTATATGCCTTCTAAGGACCGCAATAGTTCACTTATTTAATTATTATTGATGGTTTCTTTTCTTCTCCATTCTTTCACTTTTTATTCATTCTTTCTTTTGCTTTACTATAAATAGTTCTTTATTTCCTCTTTAAAAAACAAGTACATAGGTAATGACAATAATTTTGAGAAAAAAAAATATTCTTCACATGGGCTACAATGCCTGTGTGCGAAGAAGAGTCTGAATCGTAGGATTTTATTTAGAAGAAAAAAAGACGAATTAAAAAAAATTGAAGAGAAAAATAAATTACAGCCAAAAAAAAGAGGGGAAAAACAAAAAAAAGCGAGAAAAAAGGCTTAATTATTTGAGGAGGATCATCTATCTATGGGAAATGCGAGGCCAACAAGAGAAACCAGAGAGAAAAAACGTAAGGTTTGTGGTATGAGCACTAGTTGTATCAAGAAAAGAAAATTATGCAGGAGCTTCTTTCAGCACATGTAGAAAAGGTAGGAAGGCAGAATGAAATATTAAATAAAAGATCAAAGAAAATAATATGAGATATATAATAAAATTTTCCCAGGGCCTCATTTACTCCAATGCCTTCCTTGAATCCATACTGTTCTGGCACTAAACAGTAGTGAAGAATCTCCACCACCCCCCCCCCCCCCCCTCCAACCCACATGAACCATAACGGTAGGGCGGCAGATTGCTGCTAGCTTCTTCTAGACGGCAAATTGTAAATCCACCTCTGCTTTTCAGAACCTTTTCCAACTGTCCCGAAATCGAAGGGCGATTTTCCTGAGCTCGAGAGTGACTCAACTATGTTGAGACCAGGGCGGAACTTGGCAATGCTCGTTTTCAAATAATGATGCCAACCGCTCGACCATAAACTCCGACTCTGTGGGATTGAAAATCGGCCGTACAGTGGCGCTTACAAGCGGCCAGGTCGAGAATCAACTAGATTACGATGACGTTTCACTTTCTTTACCTGTTGCCCTGTCCGTGTTAAAAGCGTTGCCGTGTGGCCGGCCGGCTGCACAGGTAAAAGGGTGATGATGGGTGGGGGGGCTGGTGTAGACCGCCATCTTGCTTTCATAGTTCGTCGGATTTTAGGGGGCCGGTGTGTACAGGAGGGGGACGGGGGGTAAAGACAGAGATAGAATGACAAATTCGTAGGGAGGTGCTTCACCTTTACCTTTCCGTTCTAACAATCGGCTTCATGCTACGAAAAACTTCACCGGCTACGAAGTATTAACTTTCAAGTTGGGAGGAATAGAACTAGCCAAATAATGAAAACTTTTCATCGAAATGCTGTGATATTAGTTTAGTTTGATTCAATTGGAGTCATAATTCTACCTGAAGTTATCCCGGTGCTATTAAGGTGGGGATGATTATGTTTGATGACGTAGTTGGAGGGGAAGCATCGACAGTGACCGGACGGCTATACGAACAACAAGAATTCTCAGAGCGAAACCAGTTGAAACGACGGTGCCCCTGTAGTAATAGTACGTAGGCAGCTTCAGGTGTCGAGTGTGATTTCGTGCGCGAAATTCAGCGGTCCGTGGTTCGAATCTCGACGATTTTTCAACTAAAAACGCTCGAGTGTTTTGGTAGAAATCAAAAGTAACAACATTTTCTCGAAAAATCTACCGATTCCGCGAGATAGGTGTCGAACAGGTAGCCTATCATGAGGTGAAATCGTTGGACGTTCCTAGAATCGTGTTGCATTTGAGACAGCCCTCGACCCAGTGAGGCGTCTGCCAAACTTCCACTGTTTCTAATTTAGGTAATTTACTGAAATAATATCAATTACGTCATAAATTCTGTATCTGTTAAGTGTTGTGAGCTCGCATTACCCAGGAATATTTTGAAAATTACTAAATTAATGTAAGGCTACACTGGTATAATATCATTATCCTTTTGAGCATTACAAACTCAAATTCAGGCAATCCCTTTAATCGAAATACTACTGTTTATGAGCATTACAACCTCACATTGCCTTGGGATTATTTAGAAAATAAGTAGAAACCATCAATAGTAATTGCAATAATATTACTATTGCACTGAGGTATAATAATCTTAAATTCAGGCAATCCATATCAAGTTCATTTCTGTAGGTGTAGAACTGTAGAGCATTGTCCTTTCTACAAGATTTTTTTCTTAAGTGAGAAGAAACTAACAGTGATAGAATAATATTTATATACCAGTCAGGTATTGTAATCTTGAATTTAGTTGAATAGCCCAACTAATATTAAATAAATTTAATCAATAATCCAATAAATATTAAATTAATTTTATTCCTATAGATGAAGTGTATTGTCCTTTCCGTAGGATTATTTCGAAAATGAGGAGAAGTCAATGATAATAATAGTTTGAATGTTATTATTTTTTATTCTCCAGTCAGGTATTATAATTAGGGTAGTTCGTACAACTAATATTGAACTCAAACTCAATTTTGTAGGCTAAATGTCCTTTCTGCAGGATTATTTCCAAAATTGAGGACAAACTAAATGCTGCATCCTGCTTGAAGGATGATATTATTCGTATTTGAGTAGGCTACTACAAATGAATAAAAATAAATATAAAATCAATGAACTATAAACTTTCAACATTCCTAGACTATTATTTTTTGTTATGGTTTCCATGACGAAACACTTGATGAACAGTTTTATATCAAAACTGACACTATATTTCTATTTAAATTAAACAATTAAAAAATGAACCAGCAATGATTTTTACATAATCAGAATTACTCAAAACTATTATGCATAGTTCTGTAACTATTTAATTTATTAAGACGTAATACCATGGAAATAGTGCACTTTAAAAGTTTAGAGCAATATCACCATCCTTCACAGAGGACTGTGTTGGAAATGTGGAGAAACATACCATAAAATATTTTATTTTAGTTCAATATATTTTTTAGTAAATGATATATAAACTGATATATATATATATAGGTATTTTGTTGATACCAACAATATTATTTTGTAATATTTTAGGGATAGAATTGAGTCAGAGTGAATAGTTTTTTTCGGCCTATTCCTACAGGGCTATTTCGAAGTGAATATAAAATAATAATCGGCAATTCTCATTTATTTTATCTTCGATTCGATCCAGTTATCTTCGATTCTTTTAAAACCTCGATTTCTACAGTTTAACTGATAAACTGAAATAATTAATTTGATTACAGAGTTATGTCTATATCTTCTGTACTATTTCTAGAGTTATGTCTATATCTTCTGTACTATTTCTATTGAGCAAGATTGTGAGCGTATAAAAAAATGTTGATGTGCGTATTTAATTCAGCACATTCGTACAGGACTGCATTTTAGAAATAAGCAAAAAAACTACAATACCACTTACAACCAATTTTCAAGTACCCAAACACTTCACCTCTTATAATTGTTGATTGGAATAATAATTTGATTATTCCAGTAATATTTCTCTCCGAATAGTACCATTGCCTTAGGAATAGTTTGGAAGTGGGAAGAAACTAACTGCAATTAGAAATCTTCACGTATTAGGCTATACACTGTAGGTAGATACTGTTAATTGGTACCCTAACTTCAGCTGTTTTCAATACAGGTAACCAACTGGAATAATACTGTAGAATCGTGTCCTATTTCTGTAGAGCATTATGACCCCCTTAATCCCTGTACTAATTACTTCCTGCAAAAGATGGGAGAAACAACAAAATTTGTAAACTTTTGTATTATAACTACGTAACTGTAACTTTCAAATGCCTTTTCAATCATTCAGTAATGCATATACAGAAAAAATGAATTGTAAAATAGGATAATAATAATAATAATAATGTATTCGACCAACAGAACATCCACAGTACATCAACAATTTTCTGTCTGGATATTAATATAGGAACAGTAATTACAACTATGTCGACTATACAATGAACTGTCTATTGTCTAATTACGGCAAGCCCAAAGGTATTCCTGTGTTGATATAACCTTCTATCTTATATCATTTCTATACAGAATGAAAAATTACTAAAAACCTATAAAAAATATAATTAAAAAAAGAAATAAATAAAAATAAATGTCTTAAGGATTCCTCATATTTGGAATTTTGGTCCAAATAATATCCTCATGAGGATATCCTGAGCCTCATTATATTTTGGAGAAACTAAATTGTAAAATTATAATTGGTGGTATTGGTATAATGAATAAGAATTTATAAATACTGATAATATAATATAGTTAGTTGTCAATGCCAAACTGTTCCTGTGTTTTTCCATGATTGTGAAACAGATTTTTTGAATTGAAATGCTAAAATAAAATAACCTTTTAAAATAAAATGACCCCTTCATTACACATTAACACACTAGTATGTCCTCAGAGATTTCAGTCGAATAAATTATGATTTTTTTGCTGATGATGCCCACATGAGTCCGAGACTTGTGCGTGTGTAATGCATTATCACAAGTATTATTTGACTGTGGATAGCTAGGCTAAAAAAAACAACCACAATCATCACATCACAAACTGAATGGTTTTGACGAATTGGATCGGCCAGTAAAAAACTGTTTTCTGCTGTAAATCACTTTCCCGTGGTTCGGAACCCACCTAAAACTGTAGGTCCAACTCATCAATCACCATCATCCAACTCATTACCCACGCACAGGTCTTAGACCTATGTGGGCTTCATCTTAAAAAAAATATTTTAAATATTTTTTATAATTAGTTTAAAATGATAGACGGCGTATCAAATTTAATCTTTTTAGTTACTTCAATCAATCAGTAAATTGTACAAGACGTGAGGATATAATTAGTTTATTATTATTTATCCAAATAAATTGTTAAAATAATGATATTGAACAGTCTCAATCACTGATCAATGAATTCCCCAGAATAAAATGTATTATTTAATTACTATATTTTAAAATTCAAGTGATAATTATATCGTAATATGTTAGTCTTTATGGAGTTGTATTGAACACTGAACAAATGTTGAACATGTATATGTTTACTTGAACAAGAATGCCATATATTTGCAGTTGTTTGCTATAAAATCTCAAAAGTAGACTACGATATTATAAAAATAAAAATTAAATTGTCTAGCTCAAAATTAAATCTATTTTGTTAGTTCAGATGGCCAGGCACATGATAGTACGATTCATGTATTAAACAATATAAAATTCTAATGCAGGAATTTCCGTAGTCTCAAATAGAGAATTTCATTCATTATTAAAAATTTCCTGTCCAGTCAGACAGGATATGATGAAACCAATCTAAGCAGAATATTTACTTGATATACTTATCAGAACAGGGTGTCCTGTCTGGTAATGTGCGATAATATGTTTAATGTTAGAGGGAGAGAGAGTGAGAATGAATGAATGAATGAAAGAAGGACAAATAGAATAGTTTACAAACCCTAAATTCAATCTAGGATATTATAAAGGTTGTGCTTAATTTGTTAGTTATGTGTTGATAACATAGAAGCGCTAAAACAGTAGATTTTTTTTTAAATCTTTTTTCTCTAGTAAACTGACGTTTGAGTAATTCAATCATTGCCTTGGAAATAAAAAAGTTGGGGGTTTCTATAAAAATAGTTACTTACTTTCCGTGTCCGGACATTTTACATAAATATGGCCCAATTTATATACACTTATTCCAAAACTTTGCAGCGTAAACCGCCTTGTCATTTCCTAAAAACAAGTCCTCCTTGAGGCAAGTGAGCCCTAAATTCTCACAGACAAGGAGGTGCTCAGGGGTCTGTGGGAGGCCACAGTCGCAATTCTCGTCATCTGAGTACCCCCATCTCTTCATGTTGGCTCTGCATGCTGAAACTCCAGTCCTTAGCCTATTGAGCGTCCTCCATTCCTCAAATGCCAAAGAATGCCCAGCCATCATCCTCTCTTTAGCCTTAAAGTGGGAGACAAGTGGAAGTTCTTCTTCCCATAGGGACAGTCTCCTTTTTTCAGCTGTTGTGTCCAGGGCTTCATGTCTCCTCAGAAAACTGCTTCTTGATTTTAATCTGTATTGAGCAACAGCCTGCCCATACATTGGGTGCCTCTGATCAGTCTCTTGCTTCATTTTTTCCTTCTCTGCAAACACTTTCCTTCGTATTTTGGGTGGAGCTATTCCTGCAACTGCATAGATTTTATTGACAGGAGTGGGCCGAAGGCAGCCTGTCACAAGCCTGACTGACTCATTGAGGGCCACATCCACCTCTTTTGCGTGGCAGGAGGCTTCCCACACCGGCGCACAGTATTCTCCTGCAGAGAAGCAGAGTGCCAAGGCTGTTGTTCTCAGGACTTCGGGGTGGGCCCCCCAGGATGAGCCTGTAAGTTTATGGAGGATGTTGTTCCTAGCAGCTATTTTACCTTTGAGGCCTCTGCAGTGAGCCTTGAAACTGAGTGTCCTGTCAAGATTTACTCCCAAGTATTTTGGGCAGGCTGTGTGTTCAAGAGTTGTTCCCTTCCATTGGACATTCAGTTTTCTATTTGCCTCCATGTTCCTGAGGTGAAAAGCGCTGACTTGAGTCTTCTGAGGGTTTGCCTTGAGCCAATTTCTTTCAAAATACGTTTCCAGATTTTCCAGGGCTCCAGTAAGTCTCCTTTCCACCATCTCAAAAGATTCATCCTGGGCGGCAATTGCAGTGTTGTCAGCATAAATGAAGCTTCGAGTGTCCCCATAAATTGGTTGGTCATTTGTATACATATTGTATAACATTGGGGAGAGCACACTACCTTGAGGTAGCCCATTTTTTTGTATTCTCCACCGGCTATTTTTGCCTTGAAGGGTCACATAGAATCTTCTATTCTGGAGGATTGCTTGGATGATTCTTGTCAGGTGATAGTCTTTTGTAAGTCCATAGATCTTGGAAACCAACTTTTTATGGTTGACAGTGTCATAGGCGGCCGAAAGGTCAATGAATGCTACCCCTGTCACAAGTTTATTTTCGTAGCCATTTTCTATATGTTGGGTGAGGTTGAGTACTTGGCCATTGCAAGACCTCCCAGGTCTAAAACCTGCTTGCTCTGGGATCAGTTTGTCATCAACCACTGTACCAAT
The DNA here is from genome assembly GCA_948455865.1 of Conomelus anceps. Lineage (NCBI taxonomy): Eukaryota > Metazoa > Arthropoda > Insecta > Hemiptera > Delphacidae > Conomelus > Conomelus anceps. Next base: position 59,141,024 of record OX418222.1, on the reverse strand, counting down.
TCTTGCAAGAATCATTCTTTCAAAGGCTTTGAAGAGATGACAGAGAAGCGAAATAGGGCGAAAACTCTTGGGGTCACTGGGTTCTTTTCCAGGTTTCAAAATAACAATGACCTGTGCCTTTCTCCAGAGTTTTGGGAGATTGAGTGTTGCTGCACAACTATTAATCATTTTTGTCAGCCATGTGAGAGTTTTCGGGCCAAAATGCTTTATTTGCTCTGTACGAATCCCATCTGGACCAGCAGCTTTATTCTCTCTTAAGAGTTTAATGGCTGATGTTACCTCCTCAGCAGTAAAAGGTGTCTCTAAAGAACTGACAACTTCTCTATTTTTGTTCCTTTGAAGCTTCTTATTAGGCACTTTACAAGAAGGCTTCCCATTTAGTAGAAGTTGATGAGCTATTTGGTCAGGTGTTACTTTGCTCAGTTCTTTTGTTGCCTGAGGAGGGTCATTACAGAGGTTCTTCACCAATCTCCATGCCCTCCTGCTATTCTGCTTCATGTCTAGATCCTCAAGAAGCTTGGTCCACTTCTTCACTCTCCCCTCATTTACACTGAGCAGAAGCTCTTCACCCGTCTCAATAGTTTCGGGTGAAAACGGATCATTTTCAAAGTATTGTTGGTATTGCTCTAGGAGGGCCTGAGCTTGTGGATTTAGGCCTGCTATGTATTGCTTGTGGCACCCTCTAGGAATATATTCTCTTGAAACCTTTTTGACAATTTCTACAAAAGCCTCATAGTTATGTGGGATTGGCTCCAGATCCTCCAGACTCCCCTCTAACTTCTGTGTGAAACCCAGCCAGTTGGCCTTTTTAAAGTTGAATCTTCTTCTGAAAGGCACTGACTCTGGCTGAATGACTCCTTTAACTTTACAGGTAATTGGTCTATGTTGTGACCTTGGGATTGGATGCTCTACAGACTTTAGGGTGTTCTTCGCTATGATGCCACTGACAAATATGTTATCTGGGTTATAGCCCCTGTGCCAGCGTGCACTGTTGAAAGAAGGCTCCAACTTGGGGTCATGCAAAAGAGTGAGCCCTTCACTCTCCACCCATCCTTCCAAGAGCTCTCCATTCTTGTCTGTAGTGTTGTAACCCCAATTAGTGCTATGACAATTGAAGTCTCCAAGAACTAATTTAATGTCATTGCTTCTGAAATTAGTGGGAGGGACAAACTCAAAATCTGTGGCTGGAGGTTTGTAGACAGATGTGACTGTGCATGATGTTAGTTGAATAGTAAGGACTTCTATGTTGTTCTCATCTGTGAGATGGGCTGACTTGATAGACAGGTCAGATTTAACAAATATCGCACTTCCATACTTTTCATGGGGGCGTTCCAGGATGAGTTTCATTCCTTCTATTTGAGGTCTTCTATCATTAATTCCTCGGTGCGTCTCCTGGACCATTAAAATGTCACAATTACTATGTTTACAAAAGTCGGATAATATCATTTCTTTATCTCTACTAAGTCCCTCTATGTTAATTGAGGTCGTCGTGAAAAGCCTTGAAAAAGACTGATTGTGTTTTCGGCCATCATTCATATTTCGTCCGGTGGTGAGAGAATTGGGCTTTGGTAACAAATTGTTAATGGACGCCGGCTTGCTATGTTTGCTAGGCGGCTTCTCTCTTGTCCTTTACTTTGCGCAGTTTCAGACTTCTCGTATAGGTACTCATTTGGTGCATTGCTAATATCCAACCTCTACTTTTACCCCGCCCTTGTAAGAACTATAGAGTGGGTACCGGTACTAGGGAAGGGATACATATTGATAGGATTAGAGAAGGGACTGCTGGTGAGGATATTGGGATAGATAAAGGATTTAGGATATAGAGGTACCCGGATTTTCGGTGGAGTTCTACCACTCTAGCACCTTGGGTTATAGGACGCTAGGACTGCTATTCTAGGCCGGCAGCACCTCGGCTAATAAAAATAGTTGAAATTGACATAGGTAGCTAAAATATTGGAAATTGGATAATTATGCTGTTCCATATACATTTAAAAAAATTAAGGTACATGAATCAACAATAAATTAGGATTTGATAGTGAAGTGAATCCTTGTTAGCTTGCAGATGATCGATTATCACCAATTTTTTCTTGTAAAATTTAATTGTTTAATTCTTAGTTGTGTATTCTAAATTGTTTGGTGAAGTTGAAGATACCGTATCAAACTGGGCTTTTAATTTGGACTTTAAAATGGGGGAAGTGATAGCCGAGTGTCGTAGCAGGTATCTTTCAATCAGAGATAAGCTACGAAACTCCTGGGTGCTCTTTGTAAGGGTGACCGATTGGATTGGCCAGCAAAAAAGACTCTCTGCTGTAGAATCACTTCTTGGTGGTTCGGAACCTACCTAAAACTGTAGGTCCAACTCATCAATCATCATCCAATTCATTACCCACGCATAGGTCCAGTAGCGTAGCGAAAATCTTTTCATGGGAGGGGTTTTCGAAGATTTGGGGGCCCCCGGGGGGTCTGGGGGGTATGGAATACCCCCAGGACGAGGGGGGTTCGGGCGTCCCTCCCTGGGGAAGTTTTGATAAATAGTCCCTCTAAAGTCGTATTCCAAGAGATTGTAGACCCATGTCTAGAAAAGCTAAAATCCATTCATTTTAGTCCACATTATGGGGAAATTTTTTAATGTTCCATGTTGAGAGCTTGATTAGAGGCTCTTAACAGTAACTTAAGTTAACAGTAACAAGTATTTATTAAAATAAAGTTTATAAATTGGGTAAAGTGAAAGCTTAAATTCAATAAATCATTCCTTTTATGAATAGTTTGCCTAAGAGCTTGAATCCACTTTTCGTATATTGTTAGTTCATTAATCAGTTTTGAACAAATTTTAATGTATAAAATCCAAAAAATATTACTTTTATAAAGCTAATTTAATAATCTATAGTGGTTTCAAATTATTATTACAATCAGGGCCACTCAGAGACATTTTAGTGGCCTGGGGCAGAGTTGTGGCTGGAGGCTCCCTTATACCAAAATGTGAGGCTCCCTCCCCCTAAACACCAATTTTCAATAATTGTAAATTATTAAATGATTTTATACTAATTGAATAATTTAATTATTAATGACTCGATTTCCCAAATACCATTGAATATGTATTCCATCTATGCCTAGTTGCCTACTGTACTCAAAAGAATCTGTATAACTAATTTGAATTGTTTTTTTAATTTAAAGATAAAATTCGAGTGTAGGCCAACTGAAAACCATTCCTTAAAAAAGTTGTGGAAGCTAGGGAAAAGGGCAATGAGTGGCACCAGAGAGAGCAATAAACGTCTCTTCTTTTTTTGTGTAATCTCTTGAATTCGCATCAAACTATTCACTAATACTGGAATATGTAAAATGTGTAAAAATATGAAAATTATTATGACTTTGAAAGGAACTTGATTCAACTTGCAAAGAGAGAATAAATTAATACCACATCCAATTCCAAACTTCAACTTATAGTAATTTTGCATTTACATATAGAGTGACGGAACCCCAAAACATTGGGGATTCTGAGGGTTCTCCACCGGAGAAAAAAAATTTTTTTCCAGGTCTTGAAAGTGCAATTCTAAGCTTTTTTATGGTTATCAACTCTTCCCTCATATTATCTGTTGATTGATTCATGGTCTGACAAATTTTACGATCACAATACACTCTATGGGGTATCAGATCTGAGCATTAGTAACAGTAACAGAAAAGAGCATTTGAAGCCCGTCGGCCAAAATATTAAGAGACCTTTTCTCCTTTCAAGCCTACTGTGTAAACTTAATTCAAGTGGTAGCCTACCTTCAAACCCATGTTTGGGGGTTCCGAAAATACTGGGACCCACCAGCATCGTGGGGCCTTTGATGGCCCAAAGCCGAGGCAATTAGGGGACCCTTGTTTATAAACTTTGAAATTTGAAATATTCTAGATGCAGCCTACTTGAATCTCTACCTCACATGCCTAAACTGGCAATAAAAACGGGCCCGAAGGTCCCGCGGCGCCAGGGGCCTCTAAAGGTTTAAGTTGGAGAGAAAAAAGGGGCCCTGGAGGACCCTAGTTGAACAGTTTGGGCCCCTTATTTTATTTTGTTTTGTCACTTGCTTACATTTGTAAAATAATGTGGCCCCTTGACGTTGAGGTCCAAGAAAACTTGCCTTGTTCGCCCCATACCCTCTGTAACCTTAATGAATTTATTATTTTTAGTTATTTAAAGTATTTTAAATATTGAAATTGTAGTATTTTTTTTAGCTGTAACACTTCACGTATGAAAACGTTACCTCCAGTAACCGATGTTATCGTATTACTATTGATGCCTCCCTACTCGTTTTTTGGGCCTCTTTTACAGGCTCAAGGGGGGGTTGTAACCCGGAAAACCCCCTTCGTCGCTACGCCACTGCATAGGTCTCAGACTTCCAAAACAAAAATTAGAAGACAAAGACGCTAACCACTAAACCAATTTAAATAGACCAGTAATTTAAAGTGGAAAATATGTCTATGGAATCAACATTTTTATAAGTGAAACCAATATGTTTGTTGACACTCATTCCTTTTTCATCTTAGTCCAGAGTTAGTTAATGTCAATTTTCAATGAAATTGCTTCAATAAGTAATCCAGTTTCAAAACTAATCAATCTTCAATTAAGAAGAACAAATGTAACAAGGAATGGAGGCTACTTTAGTTATATATAATAGTATATTTCGCACCTAGGGCCGAAAATGTGTGTTTGCCGGCTCGAGATCGCGGTTTTCAAGTTCGAGACGAAGTCGAGAACTTGAAGCGTTTGAGAGCCGGCAAAACATTTTTGCCCGTGTTGCGAACGCTATTTTTCGCCACACTACGAAAAAAAACAACAATGTTAAGATGGAAATTTTGAAAGCGAAATTTTAAGGCTATGGTACTTGCAAGAATACAAGGAACGGCTATCACCTTTTTATCCAACCTACAGCGCTCTGGGTGGGCATTTTGTCAACTACTACAACTGTTCACCAAAAGGTTAGATGGTTAGGTTTTTTGTTGTTATTCCTGTTCCTGATTCGAAACCTGCATAAAACAACCAAAAACCTAACCAACTAACCTTTCTATACCAACAGTTGCAGTAGTAGTCAAAATTCCTAAAAACAAAAAACCTAACCAACCAACCTTTTGGTGAGAGGTTACCAACATTTGTACGGTAATAGTTGACAAAATTCCCACCCAGAGCTCTGTAGGTTGGATAAAAAGGTTCTATTGTTTGATATCAAAACTACAAAATAATACATATTAAGTTATAAAAAGTGATCATTTTTTACATTTTAAATACTACGTACATATTAAATTATAAAAAATAAACATTTATTGATGGTTTAAATATTTTTGTTTTACATAAAAGTTGGAAGGATTCATTTTTACAATCATGACTGCTGTATCCAGACACGATCAGCTGTCATTCAAGGTCATTTTCTTTTCCGCCCTAGGGCGGTAAACGTTTACAGACCTCGACGGAAACCAAACACTTTCGGCCTCCATATGACGCACGAAAAACAGCTCATTACGTCCTAGTGTGGCGAAAACATTATTCAGATTTCAATGAAAGCTTTCTTCCTCAGCTTAATGGAACTTATGAAATGCAACTATGAACTCTCTTATACTCCTTAACTGGAGTCTCCAAGACGTAATCTACAAAAAATAAAAATAAATCTTATATTCTTGACATGTATACCATTTTTGATTGAACAATGAAACTGAATTTACTTATTTATTGATCAGTTACTAAAACTGTAGTTCCAACTCATTACCCACGCACAGGTCTCAGACCTATGTGGGCTTCATCCTCAAAAAAAAGTTACAAGAATTAAATGAATTTAAGCTAAATTATCCAAAATTGGTTGAATTTTCAAAATTTATTCTAAGATAAAGTAAGCCACTCTAACCTGAGGAATAATTCCCATTCACCCCTTTCAACTAGCTTTTAACAATAATTCATTATATTTGAAAAACAAAAAATTATTCCTCAATTAAATAACGAAATTCAATAAAGGATGTAATGATGAAGACATTTGGAACATAACATTAATAATTGATTAGTAATTCTCTTTCATTACTTCCTCTATTTGTAAACATAGGTACTCAGAAGTATTTCCGATTTGCAATATGCGTATTGTTTGTTTGTAAGACTGAATCGGCATTAAATTTGGAACTAGCTGAATTATGTAGAACTGGAACATGGAAGGTTGAAGAACAACAACTGGCAGTCGTACAACAAAAATTATCCAAGGCTGTTTTAGTATTATTGTGATAGAAGTGTTTTCCCATCTTTTTCCTTGACTGGTTTGTGTGACTTGAGTGGCTTCTGTACTGCACACAAGTTGGTAAATGACAGCTTTAAAACATTCAATTGAAGAAAACGCATTTTGTCACATAATTAACTGAAATTAGAGGAAAACTTCAATTTCCGTGAGTCTGCATATTAATTTGAATGAAGCTCTTCTCAAGAAGAACGGTTGCCAATTTGCAAGGTTTCTGCATTTCTTCATAAATTCATTTTAAAAATTTATTTACCGATCTATCCATCCATAATAGGGAAGCGATAGTCGAGTGTCGTAGCAGGTATCTGTTCAATCAGAGATAAGCTACGAAAAGTCCTGGGCGCTCTTTGTAAGGGTGACCGATTGGATTGGCCAGCAAAAAAGACCGTTCTCTGCTGTAAAATCACTTCCCGGTGGTTCGGAACCCACCTAAAACTGTAGGTCCAACTCATCAATCATCATCATCATCCAATTCATTACCCACGCACAGGTCTCAGACCTATGTGGGCTTCATCGTCCGAAAAAAAAGAGAAAAAATTACCCAACTCATCGATTCACAATATAAAACTTGATATTGTCACAACCATCCCTACTGATAGTTCTGTGTAGACCTCACTCGCCCAACACTCCTCACTCAAAAGGAATGACATTTCAACTCAATTTTAATTGCTTAGTCTTTCATTGATGATAGCAACTGGAAAAATCAATATTACAAATAAATAAAATGTTTGACGCCCTCTAGAAATTACCCCTTATACCTAATAAAGGGTTACTATGCCTTTCAGCAGCTGTTAGTTGACCGAAAATAGTGAGACCTCACTTTTAACTCGACCGCTCGGTATTTCTGTGTGTATGTTACACGATTACGGCCAAACGTTTTGACCGATTTTCATGAAATTTTGCATAATTGCTGCTTATTCTTAGGCCGACCTATGCATGTATAAAGGTGATTACTAGAGCCCGGATTTTAGGCATAATGCCTATTTTGATAGTTTTTGCATATTCTACTATAAGTTGCCTATTTTTGCCTAAAACGCTGATTTAAAAGAAAATCCAAACAGCATGAAAGAACGTGTGCATAAAAATTAATTATTTTCAACGAATTCTAGGAATAAAAATGATAATATAATAGGAAGATTGAAGGTTTTCAACTATATTTTATAGCATAGAATAGGCACATAAACTTAGCTGGGTTTTTATTTTAAAAAATGCCCCCATGTTTAGGGGATCTAATTTACTCTTGATTCTTAATTTACTCTGATTTGGGTGCGGGTGGTTTTAAATTGAAATAAAGACAATTTTAGAAGAGTTTTAATCTTTGACAAAAATTTGATAAACCCAACGGGTCAAATGTCCTCTTTTCTTTTGGTAGGGCTTCTTAAGCTGAATGAAATGTTATTAACTAAATTTCTGATGAATTGAGCGTTTTGGATGGCGGTGGAGAGAATGTATTTGCCTACCTAAACAAAAAAGGAATTTAAAAAAAATCTCAATATTGTAGATTTTGTATTTCCCTCTCTAACGCCCCTCATGGGGCTTATCGAATCTTCGTCTCGGATCAAACCTCCTCTCAAATTCTCTGAATTGTCAAATTTTTATTTAAAACCATGTGCACCCTAACCAGACTCTCCAATAAACGGGGGTAAATTGGGCCCTCTAAAAATGATAGGGGGTATTTTTCGAAAAAAAACCTTATACATATATCGCTCGGCCTAAGAATAAGGAACATTTATGGGAAAAATTTCATGACAATCGGTCTAGGCGTTTGGCCGTAATCGTGAACATATGCCGGAATGCCGAGCGGTCGTGTTAAAACTGAGACCTCACTTCGTTCGGTCAATTATGTAAACACTAGATACTATAGTTCCGAAGTAATTCACAGAAGTAATTCTACTAATTCTATAATTCTATTTTCACATAGAGCAGCTTCATATAACCCTACATGGGCTAATACTATTGGCTGATAGAATGCGAGCCTCCTATAGGCTGAATTACGCTATGTTGGAGCTCTGTCATAGGCTGAGACTTGGCCCATATCTGTGATTGATTGGGCCTGAAGGCACCGTCTCAGATTTCAGCCAATGAATCACAGACCTCCAATTCAGCCATTGGCGTGGTGTATGGGCGTTCGTGATGTTCAGTCACGGGTGCTCGGGACTACTTTGGGATGGGTGATCGGCAGCAATAACATCTGATCTACTGCCACTTACCTGGTTGTTCGGAACCCTCCTAAAACTATAGGTCAACCATTCAGTACATTATTGTTTCATCATTCACCTAATTTCCCTTGCACAAGTCTCAGACTCATGTAGGCTTCATCAGCAAAAAAATGATTTGAATGCTATTAATAGGATTAGACCCAAAGGAAAAGAGTACTTTCAAGTCCAAACTTCATATCTATGAATTCTTCCAAGCGTTTCTCCAGACCACACCAATTTTATCACTACACGGTACTATTACAAGCCTCCCAAGAATTACTTTCTGATTAAAAAGGCGTAACTTTACTGAGCGAGCGTGGCTTGTGATAAGATAACCTTTACACAGTACTTAGGCAAAGTTTACAGAACTGTGTATCTATTGTAGGTTTCCTATATATTTCTAGATCTATTTCAAGTTTTGTTGAGCTCGAATAATAGAAAATATTTTAAATTCGTTGAATAGTTGTTTTCAGATGTATGACAATTTGTTTAAAATTCAATAAGTATTTCTATTATTTATTTATTCTTCATTTAGTTCAAATTTTTAATTATGAAATCTTTTGTGGATTTTTACATCTATCCACATGCTACAGAGTGAAAAATGGCATCTTATTCATAGCTCTTATCCTAAATAAAAACAGTAATTGATAGAAATATCAGTAAAACTTGACTGTGATAAATTATCAATAAGCCAGTAGTGGGCTATCTTATCAACCAGGTGCCGATTAATACCATTTCTATTTATAAACAGATTGAGTAATAGCGTTTGGAAGTTAAGAATATTCAAGTTGAAAGTGATTTAGAACTTAATTGTAATAAATAAACTCTCCTATATCATTCTTGAGGATTTTTTTTTTTTTTTTTTTGAGGATGAAGCCCACATAGGTCTGAGACCTGTGCGTGGGTAATGAGGTGGACCTACAGTTTTAGGTGGGTTCCGAACCACCGGGAAGTGATTTTCAGCAGAGAACAGTGTCTTTTTTGCTGGCCAATCTAATCGGTCACCGTTACAAACAGGACCTACGAGAACGCAGCTTATCTATCTGATTGAACAGATACCTGCTACGGCTCGCGGCTATCACTTCCCTACATACAATATGCATTTTGTGTAAAGTTAATCACATAGTGCACTTGCACTATAATATGTAGCCCGTGTCCAGTTGATGTAGGATTGAAAGTTTCAATTTTTTCCGGAAATAACCCTACCATTAAAGGAGTTTTAGTTTTTTTGTAACAAATTCTACGAAATGTGTGCATGAAAATTTGGATATAACGGTGAACGGTTAGGGCTTTGCAATTTCATTCGATTCTATATAATTAACATTTTTCTCACAAACTTAGAAGTTTAGTATTTCTGGATTAAAAATTGTATTGTATTTTTAATAACAATATTATCTAGTATTGTACTGAATGAATAATATCAATACTTCGATGCTTCATGATGAATCATTTCTCTCTCTCTTTGGGAACACTTTTACGAGATACTTTGAAAATTGAAATGATAATAGGTAAAATAGCAAATAATATTTTCTTGATGAATTTAATAGGAATTTTGCCTGCCCCAGTTTCATTACTATAAGAGATTCATGCTCTGAGATAGGATGAAAATGGAAGACTAGTGGAATATTTGAGTTAATAAACTGTTATCTTCTCTCTCTCTTTCTCTTAGTCAATTCATTTATCAACTAGCCAATTTAATTTTCATCTATTGATATGTAAAATAGTAGGACATGTTAAACAGGTTGAGTAAGAATGGCCTCAATGGCCAAGACTCAGCCATTTTGTGCAATTCATCCCTCAGAACCAAGTTCTCATTCTTTATTACCAATTGCATCAAGAATTCCAGTTGTACAATCCATTTAAACTATCTATTATTGTATTAATTATATTATCTATTTCAACTTGACTATATAGTTAACGCTTCCAAAATTATTGTATGTCACTATAATTATTGGATCTGAGAGTTGCTAATATTTATAACATTTAATCAGTCATATTGCAAATTTCCTCAAATAAAGTCATCTGAATGTCTGTTTGTCACTGATAATGTTCAAACGCAGTTCTTTCAGACGTTTTATTCGCAAAATTGAGTCAACTTTCAAATCAGAGTGATCTAATACGACACTAATTTTTGTCAAGTACACTACAACTTAGCGTTTGCATTGAATTACGAGAATAATAATTCTGGTGAACACTTTTTGACTTGATGCGATTTCGAATTTGCTGTGAATTTTATCTGCTTTTCATGACTGCTACACATACCTCATAGTTGTGGCTCAATCCTCCATGAATATGCTTTTTCCATTCTATTATCAATAGATTTCCATCAAATACAACATTTAGTCTAGAATGGAATGTGCATGAACGTGTTCAAGGCTTTCCGATTGGTTCCTTTCGATAGTGTGAACTGTTAGCCCAGTTACTTTTAAGACTATTATGGACTAGTAAGATACTAAGACTGGTATACCGGCTGTAGTGCTAGTTTGGTTACTGTACGCGAGAAAATTATCTAAATCAATGATTTCTTGTTACCCTCAAACACATCTTCAGCTACAATCCTTGAAAGAGCTGGAAATAGTCAAATAGAAATAGCGCAATGAGAAGTTGAATGTTGAATCGCGCCAACACAATTACAGTTGGGTGAAAGCTACTTCTCATTGAAAGTTTCTCTGTCTTATCTCTATCTTGCTCTTGATTTATATTATATATGTATACACTGCTGATATATATATGTAACGGAATTCTTATAACCACTGTTGGTAGTTGTTCACCTGATACACACTCTTCAATTTAAGGGTGGGGGGAATTGCAGTCTTGTTCTTCCAGTTTGTTGCGATAACTGTTTGAGATATAAAGCTGAAATTCTCGAATTATTTGTTTCGTTTCCGTTCAATCATGATACAATTTGATAGTAGGCACCAAACGCATAATACACTACGATCAGTATAATAATAATAATAACGATAATAATTATTATAATTCATTTATTTGTTTTCCTTACAAATTTGCAGAAAAAGTTACTGCATTCATGACACTCAAATTATACACAATTGTATGCTTTTGGGGACACGAATTAAATTAAAAAATCATTCAAAATGATTATAAAATTAACCCTCATCGTTTAGTGAGATTTTCCTATTAAAATAATCTGAAGTCAGTCATTGATCTCCAAAGCTGTTATCTTAAGTCATTTATAGAGGTTCCAGACACGTCCCTAGTTCTCCTTTCAAGTTCTGGCATTTGTACTCTTACCCGTGCCCTACCCACTTCATTACCCGTGCAAGCTTGTATTTACTTTTCTAACTCACTGTAATCAATAATAAATTCTCTTCATTCAAGTATTAAAAATGCTGTTTTAAACATGTTTTGGTTTTATTAGTCTATAGCAGCGGTTCCCAACCTGGGGTACGCGTACCCCTTAGGGGTACACAGTGTCCTAGTTGGGGGTACGCAAAAAATAATCCATAATGGCGGATGTTCATTGTCTAGTGGCATAGACTAAGGCAGGGGTTCTCAAACTGTGGTACGCGTACCCCTTGGAGGTACTCGAAAATTTTCAGGCGGTACGCGGGGCAGGTTAATGAAAAATTAAACCATTTTTTCCCGTTTCGCGATCACGCAAGGTTAATATTCAATAATGAAATCTAATAAATTGAATACTTTAATGGTCGAGTTACTAGGAACCAACAAGTGCAATAGGTTTGTATAACTATTTCGTAGAAGTTCAGAGATAAGGTTAATGTTGGGTACGATCTAAGGTTTTACCTTGAGCCTAGCATTGAGGAACTATATTAAGAAGCAAGCTCATCCTCCCATTGATTTTTTGTAATGGGTTTCAAATATATTTCCAAATGTATTGTGTTTTTGATGTAAAAAGTTATTTAATTCAACCGTCACCCCCCCTCCCCCCCAACATCTCCTCGCGTTAGCAAGGGGGTACGCTAAATTTTAATTTTCCATTAAGGGGTACAGTCCTTGAAAAAGATTGAGAACCCCTGGACTAAGGAATGGTTGTTCTATGCTAGTGGTGAGCAGTTTCTGTTGTGCGACTATTCTATCTATAATGTATTCTATTCTGACACTTCTATGTAGGCTATATTTTAGTAACATTTTGAAATTTAAATTATAATATTCATCTCTAAACATATTACGTTCGATGTCCTCAATAAAAGAAATCGGTGTTCAGCAGAAATTATTGTGTTACCTACTATTTTATTTCTTTAGCTGAATTCCCATTCATAGGCGTCGATATGTTGTTCAAATATTGCAATAAATGGGCATTAAACCCTCTATAATATTGCTATAGTAAAATAAAAAAGTAGTTAGGACTTTGGGGGTACTATGTCTGTAAAATATGGTCTAAGGGGTACGAAGAAGAAAAAAGGTTGGGAACCGCTGGTCTATAGTATGAAATCCAGCAAATCAATCAATTGAAATCATGTGTATTATACTAAACATACAGCCTAAATTAAAAATCTTATATCAAAACTGACACTGTATTTTTATTGGAATATTATTTTCACTCACTTATACTGGAGTTGTTGGACGGATGCATTTCACTTCTGCAGAGGAGCTTCGTCAGCCTAAATTAAAACTCCAAAAACTATTAGACAAATAAAAAGAGTGACATTATACACTTCGTTTTGTATAATATTAAATCCATCAAATCAATCTATTGAAATTAAAGCTATGCTTATGCTAGTCATGCTATACAAGTAAAAAATATATTTATTTTTGTTATTGAACTGTCATTTTAATTTCATATTATTATAAAATTTAATTACCTCAATATTTATAGTTTTTTTATATTTAATGAATGTGTATTGTTGAATATTTATGAAATTTACTTTGTATATATTTGAATTGTATTAATTTTTGTGGAAATTTCAATAAAGAAATTTCAAATGTGGATCAAACTTCCCATACAGTCCTAATTAAATCTCTAAAAACAATTTGAAAAATAATAATAAATAGAGTACAATTAATTGAACTCTTTGTTTTTTTTATAATATTAAATCCATCAAATCAATCTATTGAAATTAATGTTGATTAAACTAAACATATAGTCCAAATACCGGTGGTTCGGAAGCCACCTAAAACTGTAGGTCCAACTCATCAATCACCATCATCTAATTCATAGGTATCATGTGGGCTTCATCCTCCGAAAAAAATTAAATCTAAAAACAATAATTAGAAAAATAAAAATAAAATAGAGTGCAATTGAACCCTTTGTTTTTTATAATATTAAATCCATCAAATCAAGCTATTGAAATTGCTGTGGATTAAACTAATCATACAATACTGTCCAAAATAAATCTCCTAAAACAATTGGCCAAATAAAATCTATTCATTCATCTGAGACTGGTACCGGGAAGCGTTGAAGTTTTAAAAATTATTCCTGTTTCTGACAAGGAAAGCTGAACTAAAATGATTTATAATTTTGGATGAGTAAAGAGGAAAGAGGCAGGTAAACTACTATGAGGGCGACCACTCAAGGTCGCGCATATCTTACTACAATAAAAAAAGTATTCCTCCCACTGGCCGGTCATTGGGTTAATATAAGCACTTGAGATATTAGGTAGGATGTTGCACCTAGAGGCACCCTAGCAAGCCTTGAAATCCGTACGTCAGAAGTCAGATCCATTGTAGTAATAGTAGGGATTAGTACACTAAAAATGTATGAATTTGGTCAGTAACTAAAGGTCTGACTACATGGACGGTCAGTAATCATCAATTGACGCAGATTCAGTGCATTTCATTCATTATTTGACTTTACTACTCGATCGTAAAGCATCAAATTTACTATAAGTAGTAGTAGTTTAATATAAGTAGTAGTAGTAGTATAAGTTTTAGTAGTTCTGTGAACAGTAGACCTCACACCCAAGAATAAGAGTGCTTGCACAGAGGAACATACATGATGTACTCAATTTTTTTTAGATTACGTCTAGGAGACTCCAGTTGAGGATTATAAGACAAGTCAGATCAACAATTATTCAATCTTACCCTAGTCACACAATCATGTACGCATTGAAATTTATGTTCGCAAAATTAAATACAAACATCAGACCCAACCCTTGATAGCCGCGAGCCGTAGCAGGTATCTGTTCAATCAGATAGATAAGCTGCGTTCTCGTAGGTCCTGTTTGAAACGGTGACCGATTAGATTGGCCAGCAAAAAAGACACTGTTCTCTACTGTAAAATCACTTCCCGGTGGTTCGGAACCCACCTAAAACTGTAGGTTCAACTCATCAATCACTATCATTCAACTCATTACCCACGCACAGGTCTGAGACCTATGTGGGCTTCATCCTCCAAAAAAAAAAAATTTGTGTAGTCTATTTCATGACTGAAAGTCACTCTGACTTCGCCAAGACTTTGTTTCTATTTTCCAGACAGCTGATTGCTCAAATCAGATCAGATTTCACATGTCTGTTGATTGAAGTTGTGAAACAATATTGTTAAAATTTGTATAATATTATTATTTGTGTCTTACATTTTTTTCAAATTGGGGTCGATTATTGATATAACTGGGTTAAGAATGCTTTATTTTGCAATTGTACAGTCTTTGGTGAGTTATGGCTTGGTAGTGTGGGGTGGTACTTTTGTCGAGGGTAGAGGGTGGACACTCTAACTGTTTATTGTTCAAAAGATGATTGTCAAAACAACATTAAGTAAACCAACATTATACCCTTCAGTAGAAGCATTCAAGGAACTGAGTCATGTCAATCCGTCAGCTCTATGTGCTAAACGTCTTTAAATATTTCAATAAATACAGAAACGAATTTTCAGAAATTAATAATGAAACTCATAGAACTAGATACAATGTGCATAAATATGGAGCTTATGTTTCTAATTTAACAGTAATTCGTAAGCAGCTGGTATACTTTGCTCCAAGAATTATCAACTCCTTCCCGAACGAGCTTATTGATGTACCTGTTCCAATAAATGTTAAAAACTGGATACTGCGGTATTATTACTTTAAACTTAATATAGTATAGCGTTGTTCATTTTTCAGTTTCTGATAATTGTTTATCAATTATTTTCGGGGTTGTAGTGCGCAATCAATTACAGTTTTCATTGGATATAATTGCGATATATTTGTTGATTTTTTACATAACTTATTGTTTTCTTGACCCATTTAAATTTTAGATGATTAGCTTGAGAATTAGAAACAATTGATATGCTTCTACCCCTACTGGCGAACAAGTGATTCACTTATGCCAGTAGTTTTTCATCTCTAGCCGTATAAATATAAGTGAGGTGACATATCTATTTAGAATAATTGCTTTGTCTGATTACTAAAATGTATTATTGTCACAACTTTGTGTTGTTTTTTGTATCGTTTGAGTGAATAAAATAAAAATAAATTGAAAATTTACTTAGTAATCACTTGTTATTTTACTTAATTGGGATATTGAATTGAATTGATTTATTGCCATAATGAAGATACAGTGAAAAAATAAATATTTTTTACAATGTGAACAATGTAAATAAAATTGCCTCACAATGATCATCAATAATTCATTGCGATAGAAAAAATATGGATTGAATTGGCACCAACCGGTAGAAGGGTGTCATGAAAGGGGGGGGGGTGTCCCCCATCACTGGGACCGCGCTTGCCACCAAGATGCAAGTAGCTTTATGTCTTTTTTTTGAGGATGAAGCCCACATAGGTCTGAGACCTGTGCGTGGGTAATGAGTTGGATGATGGTGATTTATGAGTTGGACCTACAGTTTTAGGTGGGTTCCGAACCACCGGGAAGTGATTTTCAGCAGAGAACAGTGTCTTTTTTGCTGGCCAATCTAATCGGTCTAATTCGGAGCATTTGAACGCGAAGCTGGAACTTCTTTTAATCCACTCTAGGCATCCTTTAGAAAGAGTCTCCTGAGTTTGCGAAAGTTTCTGGGCTGTGCATAACTTACTTTTGGGGGGCAAAAACCTCATAAATTTGGAAATTTTTTCAGTTTTTGCGAAAAAATTTGTCATTTCCATGTTTCGATGCATTTATCTTGTAAATGTTTACTCCAACACATTATAGGAAAGAAGTTTCAGATCATTGAATTTACTTCCGTAAGAGTCCTCAATTTGAAAATGTTGCCAATTTGTTTCTAAGATATGCAATGAAACACTGAACCACTGTATAGCGCTATTCGGACAGTAACCAAGTTTCATAAGTACGTGATACCAGGTAGAGCATTTAGTAGTTTTCATCTCTAAGGATTCTCATGTATTATCAGGAGCTGAGTCCGAATCTGAACTTCGGAACTCCAAAATGCGGCCAGGGTGTGAAGGGGGGGTGAAACTTCGTCATCAATGGTGGACGTGGGGGGTATGGTCAATCGCACCCCGCTGACTGAAGATAACCCATTCTTCTGAGCTTATTGAGGCGGTCCAAATTCATATTCAACATGTCACTCTCTAACCATAATTGTAATTTCACTTCGAGTATTATATATACTCAGTAAAGCGTCAGGTAGGCCTATACCTGAAAAATGACACTTTTTCAATATTTAAATAGCTCTAACTCGGACCTACTGGGAATAAAATTGCGAAGTTGTTCTAAAATGGTAGGTAATTGAGTGTTACTTTCAAGTGTTGCCAGCATCATTAAATGCCAATACCTTCAATTCAAAAACAAACATAATTTAAATGAAGATAGGGCTATAAACGTGTTTGTAAACGGTAATCAATTAGACCAGGAAGAAAAATTGCATTTCTAGGAGTTTTGTTGGATAGACGATTGACCTGGGCTCCATACAGAAAATATGTTGTAAAATTTCATCTGGGGTATTTGTCCTGCGACAGCTTGTTAGATTAAATGACAAAAAGCTACTTTTTACAGCTTACCATGGGCTCTTACTGTCACATATTAGGTATGCTATCTTAGTATGGGGTAATTCATCAAAACAAAATCTTGATAGGGTGTTTAAGATCCAAAAGAAAGCGGTTAGGTGTATAGAAAGAGTAAATAGATTGGATTCATGTGGGCCGTTGTTCAAGAGACTTGGTCTCTTAACTGTACCCTGCTTATATGTGTATAAAGCTACTTTATATGTAAAAACGAATGATATTAACCAAAATCTTGACGTACATGATTATAATACAAGAAGCCGAGGAGATTATCACTTGGTGAGTCACAATAGTAGCTTATTCAAACAAAAACCTAGTTATATTGGTAGGAAATTCTACAACAAGCTAACGCAGTTTTTAGAGTCTTGCTGAAAATATAGAAATATTTAAAAAACAATTGAAAAAATATTTATTTGATAAAGCTTTTTATAGTTTACAAGAGTTCCTCTCACATCAAAATTAAGCCTTAACTCAACTCATAATATAGTAATTATGGTATCTAGTGTATAATATTGTTGATCTGACTTGTGTTATACTCCTTAACTGGAGTCCAAGACGTAATCTACAAAAAAAAATCATTTTAGTGATAGAACCTGTATAAATATTCTCTAGTATTATCTTCTAATCTTTTTAATACCTTATCTAATTGTGATCTGTGTCTAAACGTGTACTTTGTCTGTTGCTGCAGATGAAGTCGCCACGTTGCCAGATTGTGGCTCGTCGCGGCGACGTAGACCGCAGCCTGCTTTTGCCGTAGATAAGTTAGCGGCTAGTGGCCGGGCAACCACCTTTCCACCATCCATCAACACCTCGCAACAACAAATTACCCGCCACCCTTTCAAGATGATGGGAAATCAGACACTGTGTGCTCTGTACGTGGCCACTGCCGGTCTACAAGGCAACGCTTTGGGATCCGACGAAGAGGAAGTAGTGCTCTTGATCTACACGATCATCGACATGACTAGGAATAAGGTGAGTTTTATTCATAAACTACTCTAATTGTCATTTAAACCACTTCCAATCACCGCGAACAGTGGAACCCACTCAAAAGGGGATGATATATTTTTAAAAAGTTCAGGAGGAGTTTCGACTCAATTTTCATTCCTCATTGGTCATAGAAACTGTATAAATCAATGTTTGAAATGTCCAATATTTTTTGACACCCCCCAGAAATCAACCCTTATACCAAATGAAGGGTCACTATGAATCCTTAGCAGCTCATACCAACCTCCACTCATAAATAGTAAAAATTATCTATTAACAAAACAGTTCAAAATTTGTTTGCTTCACCACTCCCCCCCCCCCCCCTCCCATTTTCCAGTGGAATTCTTATTTTCACCCCTAGCTTCAAAAAAGGGGGTTATTTTTACAATTTTTTTCGAATATAGTGAATAGGCCACAGTGAGCAATTTCATTCATAAGCTCATAGAAACAATTGGGTATTAAATTTGGATTTGTTAATATGCTCAGAATACTATATTGTAGCTTATATTCTGTTTTGTAATTAACATAAATCTGAATTGTAAGGGTATCAGAAAATAAGAATCAGTTTATAGAATATAAATTGTATTGTATAAGTATTGATGTTATTCATTACTAGACTCCTCAAGATTAATGATTATCCATGAGATGCAGCGTGCTCTTCCACAACATTTATGAAATAAAGTTTGAATAATTCATTATTTAACTAACCCTATAATTGACATAAGCCCATGAATTAAATCCATAAGCCTATAGTAATCCATACTTGCATTATTAGGGGATAGATTACTTGAGTTGCTATCCAGTTTCAGGTTCTAAATTTATGACAATTACTCTAAATATTACAATACTTTCGACTCCTATATTATTAAATAGGCCCACTGCACAGTAAATTGCTACTTTCTTGGCATGATGCAGACATTTTGTTCTACATCGTAATTAAGTTGAAAGTGCAATTTATAATGTTTGATTATATCAAAATACCTTTAATATTTTCTACAATTATCAATGATTTTCAATGGTTTTTATTAATCCTCTATGAGACTATAAACTCAAGTCATAAAGACCTAAGGCTCTTATTAGACAGAGCCAGTGCAGTCTCCGTCACTTGCAACACTTCAAGGTTAAATTACATTAGCTAGCCGTGTGACCGAGCTCAACAATTCCAGAGTAGAGTTGGGACAAAACTTCTGGGCGCGTGGACGGCTGGCTGCTACTAACCGCATTAAAAACATTGCCTGCTGCTCTATTCCATTGCCACTAAACTATACTATACATAGATCGGTGCGTGCAATAGCCCGATGTTTTCAGAATAGTACCCGCGCTAACCCCCTCGCCATAGCCCGACCGGTTCTTGCTACGCGCCAAGAAATTTTGGCCCATCTGTACAGGAAGGCATACACTTCTTTAAAGCCAACAGCTGATTTTTTTTATCAAATTTACCCGGCTGGTGTGAAATAGTGGTGCGCGACGGCGACTGCAGTGGCTCTTTAAAAAAGGGCCTAAGTCAACCCATATAATTAAGCTACAAGAATAAATCTTTCGGAATTTTAAGAGCAATTTTAAATACTTTTCCAAGTATTTTGACCCCGAATAGACTTTTTATTTAATTCGCCCTGAATATTATTATACGAGTAAATTTAATAATTATTTAATCGCCCTTCCGGCTGCTTTAAAAATTTCGAATTATATCAAGAATATTTTGGGATTTTCTATTATAAAGGCATTAGAACAGTTACTACTTGTAATAAGAGTGGAAAGTACGTTTCAATGCCAAATATCTAGCTTAGATTGTGACTGCCTTTTGAATAGTAAATAATTCGATGTATTATAGTTATGTCGCTGAACTGTTTTGGTAGGAAATGCTCTCACCATCATAGATTTGTATGAATAATTTAATAATATTTTTGTTCAGAATTCATGTTGAACTCAGTAATTTCCCATGCAGATGCCTAAAGTCTCTAATTAATGAAAGGTTAATACATTTATATCAAAATCGGTGATTTGTAAAACACGTTTCCTGTTAGTTGATAAATCGTTTCAAAAAACAATACATATTAACAATAACAAACTGCCTTCGTTTATGGCTATAGGCAATTTTCTTTGCACACTATTACTTACTACCATCGATATCTATACTACTACAGAGTTGTAGTAGTATAGAGATCGATGCTTACTACACTATATATATATATAAAGAATTATCACATTCAATCTACTGTAATTAACGATTTGTAATTACATAAGTAAATGCTTTTCAAGTATTGAAAATTGGAATTTAAACATAGACATATAATTTTACAAAAAAGTGACTGCTTCGTGATGCTCAGTCACAAGCTCTGGGGACTGCGCTTGGAAGGGTGACCGGCAGCTATAACGTGACGTTATCTGCTTTATTATCACTAATAATTTGGAACCCACCTAAAGCTGTAGGTCCACCATTTATAACAGCATTCACCGTATTACCCACGCCCAAGTCTGACCCATGTAAGCACCATTAGCAGGAAAAATCTGTTCGTCAAAATTAGGGATTTAAAAAAATATTCTTTTTCTACAGCTGCTCGTAAAGTAGTTCTTTACGTACTGAAAACTAATTGTAAAATACCTCTTTACTGCTCCGCAAGCGGTAAAGTACTTTATGCTCGCCAGCTGTTTTCTTTACGCTTCTGTTTTGATTTGATTTTGATGTCTTCTCATTGGTGGATCATGGAATCCGTGAAATTCACATAACCTCAAAAATGCCGAATGCTAACCAAAACCGCGCACGGTCTGTGATGTTACAAACTACAAGCTTTTATTGTGTTGGAATCCAGAACTTCAGTTGTAGGAAAAATATTGTATGTATTTCGCGCGTGAAGCTTCTTTATCGCTCTCGCAAAATTACTGCGCTCCACTGTGCGTCGCGCAGTAAATGTTTTGGCTCGAGCGATAAAGTCGCCCTTCACGCTCTTAATACATAAATAACTATTATAAACAAACTTCCTTCGATAATCGCTATTAGGTCAACCTACTTTATACTTTATCGGCTACTTGTCAAATATCGGACACATGCTTCTAATCTAAAAAAATAAGGGGTTTCAACTGCTGATTAACAGGGAATTATTCATTAGTTTCTTGTATTTACAAAAACATATCAAGTTTGAAAATCAATAAGAAATTACTGATTAGTAGGCTGTGATCTCCCAGCGTGTATGAATGTTTTCTGTTTTTTCAAGGATGGGAAGAGTTGGAAAGACTTAATTCAATTTCAATTTTAATTAATTCAAAATTTTAATTCTTAATTAAATTTTTGAAGGTTTTCCTCGTTACAAATGGTATAAATAAGCTAATTAACATTTTACTTTAAGTAATAGACATTTACTTTAATAACCTTAGATAATGTATTGTACAATATCTAAAATATAAATATTGGAACATAAGGTCAAACCTACTCTTTAAAAATACCGGCCGATATTTGGTAGATTTACCTTAAAAGCAATTATACTTTGTTTTCTATTGCTGATGTGGTGTAACAACATACAGCAGGCACTCTATTAACCGAGTTAATGTGGACCGAGAGTATCTCGGATAATCGAAAGCTCGGATAACTTGTACTGGAAAATGGGGAAATTGAGGGTGAAAGAGACCAAAGGCTTTTGGTCACCACTGACCTAATCTCAAATATACTTTTATTTAAATATTTTACCGCACTACGCTGTGTGTAAGACAAGTTTAAATATGATTTTTGAATTATTTCAATATTTTGATGATAGAAAAATAATGCAATCAGTGTTATTTTGTTTACGTTAACGAAACACACATATTTTTCTGCAATATACTGCAACGGTTAATACGAAACTCAGGGTTCTACTGTAACTTCATACAGAGTGATCATTAAGGCTGTGCGCAGGATTTTTGGACATAATTTCTTTTCTAAGTTTATTTTGATAAATTTTCTTTAACTAAAAGACACATTGAGAAATAAAATGACATATTTTTGATTTCAATCTAACAAATAGTTTCTTCAATTTTTTTACAGTTTTGAAAAAATCATTTTGAAAAAACTCATTATTAAGGTATTGAAATGTTGACTATTGTCATGAGAAATTATTTTTTTCTTCAATTATTTTGTGAAATATGGGGGAACAAAGTTGAAAATGTTCGGTTTTTGGGGGCTATTGATCTCTTCTACGAGTGATTTTTAACTTTTGATAAATTTTCTTCAACTAAAAGACACATTGAGGAATAAAATGACATATTTTTTTATTTCAATCTAACAAATAGTTTCTTCAATTTTTTTGTAAAACTGAATTTTTTTACAGTTTTGAAAAAATCATTTTGAAAAAACTGATTGCTTGATTCGAGAAAAAATATGTTGTTTTATTCCTTGAGTTGTCTTTGTTACAGAAAATTTATGAAGAGTTTGAAATTACTCCTAGAAGAGATCAGTTGCCCCCCTCGAAAAATTTCAACTTTGAACCCCCATATTTCACAAAATAATTGAAGAAAAATTTTTTTTCTCACATCAATAGATAATATTTCAAAGTCCTAATAATATCCAATACAAGAAACTTCGAAAAAAAATTATGACCATAAACCCTGCGCACAGCCTTAAGTCGTGCACATCAGAAGGTACTCGCGTAGTTAGAAGTAATTGAGTAAACCAGATACATTTCAATAAAATTTATTAGTAGTACAGTATACATAAATTACTTCAATTTTCACTGCTCTAAATAGCTGCCTCGTTCAGTTCTGAATGCATAAACTTGATCATTGATTTTCTGCTGTTGAGAAAACTACTTGTTAAGAAAGCAGTAAACTCTACAGACTTGATGTAGCCATTACTCATTTCAATGGGGTCTAGATTTGCTGTCGGTACTATCAAATCAAATCAAATCAATTTATTCCTCTTTATAAATATACATTACAAAAAATTATAGAATGCATTATAGGAAATTTTCTTCACATGGGCTATGATGCCTGTGTGCGAAGAAGAGTCCGAATCACCTAATATATTCATTTTAATTCAGAGGAGGAAACAAGAGGAAAAACCAACATGGAAGAGCGAGAAAAGAAAAAAAAAAAGGGAAGAAGGAAGAAAAAGAGGAAGAGAGAGAGAGAGAGAGAGAGTGAAAAAGAGATAGATAGATCGAAAGAGGGAGACAGAGAGAGAGAGAGAGAGAGAGAGAGAGAGAGAGAGACAGGAAGAAGAAAGTACAAAATAGAAAAGTTTTAATTTGGGTTGAGGATCATCCATCGGAGCCGCCAGGCAAGCACACGCCAGAGACGGACATAGCAAATTAAAAACAGTTTATTATTTTCAAAAAACCTTTGAGAAATGATATGCAGACCGCAATAGCATCTCCGATGCCTCTCTACCCTGTTGGAACAGCCAAGAGAGCAACATTTTCTTGTACGCGGCATTACTGTGTGTGTCAAAGATTGACAACTGAACAGGCATGTTGCAACACAAGCGATGAGCAATATAATAGGGACATCGGGATGAGGCCAGACTCGTCAATCTAGGTATCCTTATGTTGCTAATGCTAGAGGCACGAGTGAAATGGTCATGATTTGATGCAATTATAATTAGACTTTCCTTTCTCTTATGCATATGCACAAGTAGTGCCTTGATAAAAAGCTGTCGAATGTCTAAAACCTGAAATTCCCCGAAAAGCTGATCAGTAGGATAACGTCTTGGATGGCCTGTTGCAGCCTTGATAACTGCCTTCTGCACAATCAGCAGCGGCTTCAAGACGTTCATAAAGGCACCCCCCCATACAACAATACCACTGTGGAGCAGTGACTGAACATAAGCAAAGTATGCCAATCTCACAATAGAAGGATCTAGCAGGGAGTTCAACTTTTTAAATAAATATATATATTTCCTAAGCTTTTGCTTTAGGTGCAATGTATGCTTATCCCATCTTAGGTTCTTATCAAAGTATACACCAAGGTATCTATACTCCGAAACCTGCTCCAGCTCCTGGCAATTGCATGTAGTAATATCCGCACATGTGTGAATAATAATAGACAAACCATCCCTTATATTAGCATTATGATTACTGAGTTGCAGAGGCATTACTTTTGTTTTGTCTGTATTTAAGGTCAAGGAGTTTTGATCAAACCATCCCCTCAGGGTGTTCAGGCCCTCATTAGCTCTCCCATAAGCACCATTCCATGTTTTGCCTTCAAACAGTACAGCTGCATCATCCGCAAAAAGGAACATTTTCCCCTTGGATTCTACCTTCAATTTATTATTTATATAAATAAGAAACAGAAGGGGACCCAGTGTGCTGCCCTGTACCACCCCGTAGTCCACAGTAGCCATGGAGCTTTCAATGTTCAACACTCTAACCACCTGTTTGCGGTTAGTGAGGTAATCTGTGAACCAATCCAGGGAAGTGCCACGTACCCCGACATGCTCCAGCTTCTTGAACAGTTTTCCTCTATCAATGGAGTCAAATGCTTTAGCCAGATCAAGGAAAGCAGCGACCAGGCAGTTGCCCTGAGACAAACTATTGAAGGCAGATGTAGCAAAGTCAAATAAGGCCTCATTAACACCGACCCCCTCCCTGAATCCATACTGCTCTGGAGTTATAATTTTGTGAACTTCAAGGAAGTTACTTAGCTGCACCCTCACCACCCTTTCCAAGATTTTAGAGAAAACAGAGAGGAGTGATATTGGTCTGAAGTTTGGGTATGCATTCTTATCTCCACCCTTGTGTATTGGAATGACAGTTGCTACTTTCAGGGCCCTTGGAAAAACGCCTTGTCTCATGCTATTATTGATTATGTGAGCTAAAGGTTTAGCAAAACATTCAACATTATTCTTAACTAGGGACGCTGCAACACCACAAAATCCAGGTGCAGAGTCACCCTTCATGGAATGGATTATTGAAGTAATCACCGCCTCTGTTACAGCTTGGAAAATGAAGGTATTTGGATTGGAAAAATCTTCATCTGCTACAATCCTTTCACCTCCCGAATTCAGAGCTGCAGCCAGATTATACCCTACCCTGGAGTAATAGTTATTGAAATTGTCTGCCACTTGCTTAATGCTATCCATATCATTGTAATTCTGGGTGAAACCTGAAACTGGAAAAACATTACTTTTCTTCTGTCTTCCTGCCAGTTCATTTACTACTCTCCATAAGTTTTTGGGGTTATTTGTGTTTTCAGCTATAAGGTTACTATAGTATTGTTTTTTGGTTACATGAATTAAATTAGTAAGGCTGTTCCGGTAATTTTTATAATGTCTTTTCAAGACTGTATTAAAGGGTTCATTCTTCAGTCTTTGCCCCAATCTGTCTCTCTCACGTATTGAACGCACCAGAGCTGGAGTTATCCACGGTTTTATGACTCTTGTTCTACTAGTAGGATTAATAGGTATGTATTTTGCTTCATTTAGATTCTTTTCAACTATTTCCATAAAGTTATCAGAGCTTATATTGGTATCATGTTCATTGATTACAGTTTGCCATGTTTCCTTTCTTATTTTGTCAGCAAAAATTCTAGAATTGACCTTGTGGGATGGAGAAATATTAAGCAGAGGAGGGTCCAGATTTGCCGGAGGGTACTGTAGACCAATAACAGTTGCGTAATGATCAGTAATATGTGACGTGAGTATGGCTGCTCTAATGACAGGAGCTTCCGTCGGTCTTACAAACGCATGATCGAGACAAGAACATGTTGTAGGAGAGACCCTTGTGGGAGAATTAATACAGTTAACAAAACCGCTCCCCACCAAAAAATTAAGGTACTCATCACGTTCATAAATCGTATTATTATCAATGAGGTCCAGGTTAATATCACCTGTCATTATATATATAGTGTTCTCCTCGAAAACCTCGTAGTAGTTTCTTAGACTGTGAAGGAAATCACCGAAGTTAGACTAAATGGATACCTTCTTTCAGAAGACACCATACTTAATTATTTACGAAACTACTTTTTTCCAAAAATGCCTATTTACATGTGTGCGATTTTATGATCACTCTGTATATGATCACGTTCAATATTATTGTATGTATACAAATATGTTTGATGCAAATGTTTTTCATTGTATAAATAAAGTAAAACTTTAACATTATTTGAACATAAGTACAGAAAATGACCCATTACACAAATTACGTTTGTTATTCAAATTAGCTGATTGAAAAATACGCAGTAGCTTGATCTGAAATTTTGTTTAGGTCTAGACCTAACGAGTACTGTATGACGGCTGTGTTAAAGTGTAGCAAATATCCAGACAAGCAGGCATGTAGAGTTGTAGAGCTCATAAAACGTCGGCAACTACGCCAAGGGTAAGCAAAAGCCGAGCCCCCATTGTTGAGTAATAAAAGAATGTTATGACAAAGAGAACAGCACAGATGCTTTCAGAAAAGAATTTCGAGTACGGGAAAGATGTAAACTTTTGTCACTACAATGATATTTACATTTATGTACTCTTTTGGTGCAGCCCTCTATTGCACTAGTGTAACTAACTTGTAAGTAAAGTAACATGCTGTAGTTGTTCTCTTTCGTTAATGTGATAATTTTTCCGGTGCTAATTCTAGATGTTCGTTGTCATAGTAACAGTAAATATGTATACTTACTGAGAAAATTTTATCTGGGGTATTAGTCCTGCCACAGCTTGCTAGATTAAATGACAAAAGTTACTTTTCACAGCTTACCATATAGTAGGTATGCTATCTTAGTATGGGGTAACTCATCAAAAAAAACCTTGATAGGGTGTTTAAGATCTAGATCAAATCTGTTACGTATATGGAAAGATTAAATGGTTTAGAACCATGTAGGCCGTTGTTCAAGAGATTTTGTCTCCTAACTGTACCGTGCTTGTATGTGTATGAATTTAAATGATATATAAAAAAGAGTGATATAAACCAAAATTTTAACATACGGTACATAATTATTTTACTCGAGCCGAGGAGACTATCACTTGAAATAGTAGTTAATTCGAGCAAAAACCTAGTTATATTGGCAGGAAACTCTATAACAAGCTATTGCAGTTTCTAAAGAGTCTTGGAAGTATTGAAGTATTTAAAAAATATTTAGTTGATGAAGCTTTTTATAGGATACAAGAGTTCCTTTCAGATCAAAATTGAGCCTCACCTCAACTAATTGAAATTGTACTTGTGGTAACTAGTGAATAAATATTGATATAATTGTTGTTTTGACTTAATTGTCTTATAATACATGACCGGAGTCTTCAAGACGTTATCTTAAAAAAATATATATATATCTGTAATTATTTTCCAAATGATGAAGCAGTGATTTTGCATGGCGGAACTTCACTAGCATGGAGCATGAGGTACGGGGGTACGTCTCACCTGTCATGCTGCTTAACACTGCTCTATAAATGCTGGTTTATAAGCATTCATTTTCTTTATTACCTTGAAGCAAAACCAAGTCCTACAATAGCATGTATTATCGGAAGATGTGATAACAGATCCTCTTCAAAAATAGCACATTAAAAGTAGTACATAAAAGTGAAATTGTAAATTTATAATCAATATAATTTATTTGATAATTTAAATTTTTTATTAAAACATTATCGCCTGTATATTATCAGAACATGTGATATCGGATCGTCGAACAATTCAATAACAGCGCGTTAAAAAAGTGTAATAAACTGCGAACTTGTACATTTTTGGTTCTAAGATTTTATATTTAGTCTTTTTGGGGAAGTGATAACCGAGTACCGGTAGCAGGTATCATTTCAATCAGAGATAAGCTACGAAACTCATGGGCGCTCTTTGTAAGGGTGACCGATTGGATTGGCCAGCAAAAAAGACTCTGTTCCCTGCTGTAAAATCACTTCCCGGTGGTTCGGAACCCACCTAAAACTGTAGGGCCAACTAATCAATCACCATCATCCAATTTATTACCCATGTACAGGTCTCAGACCTATGTGGGCTTCATTCTCCAAAAAAATAAATAAAATTTTATATAATCAAATCTTATTCAACAGATTTCTAGCTGTGTTTCAAATGAACTTCTATGAGTAAAAAGAACCAAGTTATTTGTATTTTTTAAAGTGAAAATCTCCAGTATGACTATATCTATATACAGGGTATTTCGGAACTCTCTACCAATACTTCTAGGCAGTGTTTCTGGACCACTAACAAAAGTAAATATCATAATAAAATTTTTCTTTAATCCCCAGTTACTCACACAGCCGCCATTTTGTTTTTTTCAATTATTATTTTTTATTCGAACACCTCTGAATGTATAATTTTGAAACTTTGCAATTCAGTCTCTTTTGAATCGTCCAGCTAGGTGCATGGTACACGTGTCCGGTAAATTGGCCTAGAGACCTAGAGTAAACCGTATCAAGTGAGTTCATGAGTGTGATCGAGATCGTGATATTTATTATTTGGAGTGCCATTTTTTTCATTTCTGTTCTATTTTTCAACATGTGTGATGTCATACTTTTATTTTTTAGTTATTTCTATTTTTTATCGACTTGCACATTCTTAAACAATATTTAGAAGGAATATTTAAACCCTTGATAAATCGGATCAATTACATGGCTATTGTATAAGTATATAAAATAATAGTTTTGGATCAATTGTGCCAGTTCTCCCAATGCAGTAAATTTTTTTTCTTATATTGTAATAGTATCAAGTATAAGTAGTTTCCGTTTTCTCTCTTCCGCCAGGAAATTTCTTGAATTTTTTCTCTTTTCCTGACTTGACAATTTCACCGTAAAAGAAAAGAACCTTCTTCTTAAAATTTAACCTGTGTCCGTGTGAGCGAACGAGGCGAATTCTGAGAGAATACCACTTCTGGGAAAAGGAGTGGAGGTGCTAGCAAAGAGAATGTGAATGTGGATCCTAAGGAAAACCTCAATTTCAAGGTTTTTATGAAGTTAATTATTTATAACAATATCAACTCAACTATTTCCATATTTCAGGAACTTGTAGGCTAGAGCCAAAATCATTATATTAGTCCACCCCTTGAAGCATTATTGAATTTTAAAATTAAATAGAGGAAAAGGCATTTAGTTCTTACATAATTATGATAACTGCCCACAAAATATGCACGTTTTTCAGGGGGAGGGTGGTAAGGGGGAGGGAGGATATTTATATAATTTTGAAGACAGAGGCCCGGAAAATCGGTTGCGGGGGGGCCCAATTGGAAAACGTTACGCCAATGTATGTGACAGTAAGTTGTAATGGTAAGCTGTAAGAAGCTTTTTGACATTTAATCTAGAAAGCTATCGCAGGACAAAAACCCCAGAAATAAACGTTGGTGAGGTGGACAGTGTTCAGTTGATTAGGTTTGGAAAACTTGTCGATTGTTACAAGTAAGACTTCAATTAGTTGTATGGTGTCCACAAACGCCATTAAAAAAACAGCTGATTCTCGATTACCAGACATGAGATCTATTTGATTTGAAATTTGCTTTGCAGATTGGCCGGTCCGTTTTCAATTAACGATTTTGATTTAATCAGAGATTTTGAAGGAAGTTCAATTTGGCAATATTGCATTTTTATCTAAAAATTTGTTTTTCGAATTATAATTATTAAATTGAACTTTATTCGATTATAAGTTGACATTATAAAAAATCATAATATTTTGGTTTATTTCAAATGTAAACTCGCGTTCGAGCTATACGTTTCAAGTTAGCTCTCAAAACGTCATTTAATCAGGAATCAGCATTGAATTGATTCTCGAAAATTGGCCGGTCAAATATTTAGTTAAAAATTGACCGGAGATCAGATCCCACCTTTTGATTGCTCTGAGCAACGAAATTTTTCTGATCTAGGATCAGTGTAGTCAGTGATCTGGAATCAAATGTTGATTGGCGTTTGTGCAATCGGCCAATAGAGAACTAATGGTTGTTCCTACTAAAACTAATTATTTCGTTGTTATTTTATTATACAGTCTTATGTTAAGGCGGAATGCTGTCCAATATAACTCCATTAATATTCATTTACTGTAGTCCCCATATTTCCATAATACCGTACAGCGAATATAACTATACGTTTAATCCGAGCTATACCGTCGTATTGAAAGCTTGAAAGCACTGGAGGCTATCAAGTAAAAAATTTCGTTGACAACTGTAATTAATTTTTTGCCAAAGTTGTCCATTATTCAATTTGAGTTCAATGCTCTAATTCCAATCCAGTTAAATGCTTATGGCGATAGTAGCAGCGTGATTAAATAAACATTTTAATTTAGTAATGTTTTTCTACGTTTTTTTAAATATTCGTAGGTCTATAATTTATGTGTCGCAAACAACTACATTACCTAGATAGATAACTTGCATAACAGTTGTGTGATGTCAGGGCGATCGTGATGTCCAGTCACGTGTGATTGGGACTGCGGTTGCAAGGGTGATCGGTTGCTATGACGACAGGGGGACTTCACCGAAAAAGGGTTCATCCCACAGAGACGCACCGACGGGGTGCGGGTTTCGTTCACCCCCCCCCCCCCCCGCCCCCCTGGAGGGTTTTCAAGGACGTTTTATTAAGTAATGTTAGGTCTACAGATGTTGTTTTATATCAATGTACAATTTATTTAAAACAGTTTGAACCAAATTTCAGAAGTATTCAACATACAACATTTTAAGTAACAAAAAATATAAAAAATCAGTGCATTAGAAGCTTTGCAAGCATGTAATATATACAAAAATGTACCACTCTGTAAGCAAATTCCTACAAATTTTGGCCACTCTGTCAGTAACTTCGTGTACCATACTGCTGAGCAGTAGGTTTTTCATTTTAAATATTTGAAAACTTACTTGAGGTGCTATCAGAAACTATACTAGCTGCTTTGCATTGTTGTTAATAATATATTTTTCCTACAGTGACCCGAAAAAGTGCCTATTTTTGCACTAACTGTAGCACGCAAAATAGTCTATTCCTGCACCAGTGCGGGAAAGTACTTTTCCGCACTCCAAATTTGCAACCTAACAACACAAAATAGTGAGCATGTAATACGCAGGTTCCCTATTCTGCATTCAAAAATAGGTTGGCTACTCTGCTTCAGCTGTGAATAGTTGTTGTAGTTGTTGTTGATGAAATCGATTTGATTCGAAGATAGGTTATGTGAGGAATTTTCAGGTTATGTATGCCCTGTTTTGTTCTGTTTGAATTACTTTATACATTACTGTAGGAAAAATTGAATGTGTAATACGAGTGCAAAGTATTGTTTCTGCACTCGAGAAACTTTTTTCACTCGCCTTTGGCTCGTGAAAAAAACTGTTTCTCTCGATGCAGAAAAACTGTGCTTTGCACTCTAGTTACACAGATAGCTATTTAAATAAACTTGCTAGCGTCAGACTTGTAGACCAAGCTACACAGTACGAGTAGTGTTGTCAATGAGTGCATTGAGCTAGGTTATTCTCTACTATCAGCTGTGGGCATTGGGCATTATCTCTCCGCAATTTTTTCATGACATTGCCAAGGATGAGGACTACCCCCCCCCCCCCCACAACATACGACATTTCGTTCCTGTCCCCCCTGAAGCAAAATCCTTAGTGCGCCACTGTTACCCCATAGAGAAAACACAATATTGTTTCATAGTGTTAGTTGAAAATTTCGGGTGTTACAGTACATCCTCTTATCGCGCACACCTGCTTTCAATTATTCCGTCATAATAATTTTCGTGGTTTCTACATATACTTCGATTTGTCTTTTCATTTGAACCTCTTTTTGGACTTCAATAGTTGTTTACTTGACAAGAAGTCCATAACGTTGGACATTGTGCCAGTAAACAAAAGATTATCTTAGGTTTCAACCTCATTGGAGCGTTGCAACGTTATCGAGTTGTCCCTTCATCACGATGAGCCCGTATTTTATTCCCTTTTACAGTTATATTATTTCAGATATTTACGTTTATCCTAAGAGTGTAACTCTACTACTATGCACTTTAATCCCTGTAATACTATATTAGTTGTTCTGTGAACAGTTGACTTCCCTCGTACAACATTCCGCACTCAAAAGCTGATATTTTTGAAAAAAGTTCACGAGCACTTTTGACTCAAATATATCATTGCTTAATCTTCCATTGGTGATTTAAACTGCGTAAATAAATATTTGAAAAGCCAAAATTTTTGAAACCTTCTAGAAATTACCCCTCATACCTAATGAAGGGGTTCTGTACATTTTCAGCAGTTTTTAATATTTACCTCCAATCATAACAAGGAAAAATTATCCACTAAATAAGTTCAATATTTGTTCTCCCGCTCCATCTTCAAATGAAATTTAGATTTCCGCCTCTAGCTTCAAATGGGATTATTTTTTACAAATGTTTCCAATCGAAGTCTCCAGATTTTTTATACTCTACCTGAAGAGAAGATCAATTCCCCAATTATTTCAATATTTGAGTTTTTTCAATTTTCTCACCCCCCTCTCCCCCACTTATATTTGAAGAGTAGTTCAGTGTCAACTTCTTCTTATAAAGACTCTTCCCATTTCTAATCGAAAAAAAAACAGAAATTATCTACAAAATGCGTTTTTTGATAAACTCAATTTTCCCCACCACCACCCATAAATGCTCAATTTATCAAAAATTTA
Organism: Conomelus anceps; assembly: GCA_948455865.1. Lineage (NCBI taxonomy): Eukaryota > Metazoa > Arthropoda > Insecta > Hemiptera > Delphacidae > Conomelus > Conomelus anceps. Next base: position 59,108,239 of record OX418222.1, on the reverse strand, counting down.
GTTTTTACCATTTTACTCAGCTCAAAAAGCCCAAAACAAAAAAATACGTTTGAAAAATCTCTATATTGAAGATTTTTACGGTTTTGAACCCCCTCTCTAACGCCTTGAGTGTTGAGTTCATCGAGTTTTTGTCTCAGATTAAACCCCCTCTCAAATCATCTTAATTTTAATTTAAAACCACCCGTACCCAAATCGACACTCCAATAATTGGGACCCGTAAAAAAATGTGTTGCATTTGTTTGTAATAACTAGAGCCCGGATGTTAGGCAGTAAAACAGACGAAAATTGCAGGCAAAAAGGCATTAAAAACACGAAAATAGGCAGTCAAAGATTAAAAATAGGCATTTTATAAACATTGTGGAAATACAAATATAATAATTAGATAACTAATATTTTACTGGCTGCACATAACTACAATATATGTTTGAAGTTCTCTTGAGTTAAACTTTGTCTTCTGTCCGAGAGGATATTTTTCCTGGATTTCTTGTTCCATGACGAACTGCGTTGTTAATATTGACTTTTCAAGTGAATTCAACGACTTACAGTCAAATTTTTATTAAAATAAGTAGTATTTCACTTACTTCTGTAAAAGGGAAGGATATTTTTCATAATTGAAAACGATCTTTCCACATCGACTGATGTGATTGGGGTGTATTTGTAGCATGCTACTGAATTTGGGCTCATTTCAAGTTCAATAGATGTGCCACCTTCAATTATTTTACAAATTTGTTTTATTTTGTCCAAACCTGAGTTTGACATACGTTTGCACTTTTCTTCAATTGCACATCACATGTTATTTACCATTTCATTCACTAGATTTACTGAAGCAATAAGAGTCTATATCCTCTTTTCAAGTTTTGTTATTATTTCAGGCAATGTAGAATAATGAATTTGTATAAGGGAACTCTATTTAACAAGTTCTTGACTTCTCAAATCGAAGCAGCAGCATCATCTTCGAAAAGTTCAGCGATTACGTCACATAGCTTTTCATAATTTTCAGAATAGTATAAAGCAGATGAAATCCATGTTTCCCATCTTGTCAAAATCGGTTGTGATAGCAAAGAAAGGTCAGGAGCAATAATTTTGAAAACAAGGGCGGATTAAAGGGGGGGCGGAGGGGGCGACCGCCCCCCCCCCCCCCCCGAGGGCTTGCACATTTAAAAAAATTAAAAAGGGTAACACTTGTGACATGCACACGGTTAAATTTTAATTGTCCCGCCACAGACGAAATACCTCCAACTTGTCTTACCACTCCGCCTCCGCCGGCCGGGAATTAACAAATGTTGTAATACTTATTTTGCCTTATTTTCTATATTACCTTTACTTTATCTTTAACTGTTGACATAATTTTAATTCAATGACGAATTAACAAATGACAGAGAATGAAGGAAATCTTATATCAAGTGAAATTAGTTTGAATGAGATTAATCTTTTATAGAATAGGTAGGGGCATATAAATCTCTGTTTGTTTTTGACCTAATACATATTTATTGTAGTACTGGTATTATGAAACATGAAAGAATGTTGAGATTAATTTAAATATATATATAGGTCTAAAAATCATCACGATCACGAATAAATTGCTTAGACTCTGTTCATTTCTCTGTAAATTTTGATAAAAATTAAGCTAGCAAAGCAATTTTTGTTGAAGACATATTGTATTGTATAAAAAATTTGTATTCCTAATTCCACATGAATATACAGAAATAAACTACTCTAGCTAGGGGAAATTTGATTGTTCTTAAACACGAAAAAATTATATTTCTACTACATTTTAAGTGCTAGAATGGTGTAAAATGCGGTTAAAGGCTATTAAAAATTTTATTTCATACCCCCCCCCTCCCCGACCAACGGGTATTTTTGGGGTATGTCGCCCCCTCCCATAAAAATTCATTAATCCGCCACTGTTTGAAAATCACTGTTCGAAAGGGAAAACTTTCTTCATGTTTGAAATCAACTTATCTACATGAGGAAACGAACTGCGTTTGTCTTTATCGTATTGAGAATATTCTCGATGCTGTCGTAATTGAATTTGATGCATATATGTCAATATGCATCATGGTAGCTAAGTTTATGTGCCTATTCTATGCTATAAAATATAGTTGAAAACCTTCAATCTTCCTTCATTTTTATTCCTAGAATCCGTTGAAAAGAATTAATTTTTATGCACACGTTCTTTCATGCTGTTTGGTTTTTCTTTTAAATCAGCGTTTTAGGCAAAAATAGGCAACTTATAGTAGAATATGCAAAAACTATCAAAATAGGCATTATGCCTAAAATCCGGGCTTTAGTAATTTCCTTTATACATGCATAGGTCGGCCTAGGAATAAGAAACATTTATGAAAAATTTCATGACAATCGGTCAAGGCGTTTGGCCGTAATCGTGTAACATACAGATAGAAATACCGAGCGGTCGTGTTGAAACTGAGACCTCACTTCGTTCGGTCAACTATATACTAATATATAGTCTATAACTCTACACCTATACTAAAATAATACGATTAATATGCTACTATGCCTATACTAGACTAATAATTATTGTATGGAAATGGAAACTGACTGCCATTTTTTTCTTGCTGATGAAGCTACATAGTCTGTATATGGGTAATGAGGTGATGATAAAATTATGTTATGAATGATGGGCCTACAGTTTTAGGTGGGTTCCGAACCACCGGGTAAGTGAGATGAAGCTGCTCTTGTCATGGCAGCCGGTCGCCATTTAGGTCATTTTTGCTGAAGATTGCACACACATCAGATTCCAGTGATTTTTTTATTACTGATGGTGCCCACATGAGTATGGAGACTTGTGCGTGGGTAATGGCTGAATGAGATTTGAACCACAGGCTGCAGGAAACGAAGCCAGCAAGAGCCTTATCTTATCACAGACAAGCGCTCCAACCAACTGCGCTACCAGGACGCACATCTCGAATTTCACTTTCTTGGTCTGCATCCTTTTCCAAGACCGAATCCTCATAAGCCCTGCTTTTATATTTTCGTGATCTTGTATTCCTGCCAGCTGCTATCACAATAACATTATTCTGCTTCCCATTGAGAAGAAGCGTTGGGGAGAGCGCATTGTCAATTGGGTGAACATCTCTAGCCATACCAGAGATATAGAACTGTTATATTATATATTCTCTGACCCAAACCCAACCCGAATTATTCTGCTAATGCTTCCTGACAGAATCACCTGACCGTTCCTAATTGTCTTATTTGACTAATTTGACTTGTCTTAACCGGAGTGTCAAAGACTAACGCCCGGTTGCACGAAAGCCAATTAAATAAGGAGTTAAATGTCAGTTAACTAACCGTCGTAATTGTAACGGGTTTATTTCTGTTGCATAACGATCCATTAGTTCATTTTCGTTAACTGAAGGGGCACAATCTGGCTACACTGTAATTTGATCAACAGCTGATTCTGAAGATGAAAAAAAGATGAATTAGAATCATTTCATTTGAATCATTATTCAAGTATCTCAATATTATTATATTCTTAATAGATTTTATCAATTTTGTAGGTTTTTAACACCTACAGTTCTGGTACAATAAACATAACCTATAAAATTAACTTAATGGGCATTAGTGAGATTTAATCCTCGGTGATCGGGCGGTTTAATATATTTTACGCCGGTCAGCCTAATCGGCGTTATCGCTTGTAATTGTCCTTTGTACAACTAAATTCTGTTCATAATTTCCGTAGAATGACGTCATTCTACGGGGATTAAATTTAATTGGCTTTCGTGCAACCAGCCGTTAATCTTTAAAAAAATCTTTTTTTTCTCCGAATGACATATTTAAACGGAATCTAAATACATTACGCTAGCTATCCATCCACATCAGTTTTGTTTGTCTCACCGATATAGCTCATTGATACTGAATTTGTGTCACATTTTTAACTGCCTGTGCAGAGTAATAAACTGAGACAGGTTATTCTACAATATTATCGTAGAGATTGTTGTTTGTTCGTCTATTATTCTACATTTTCTATATGTCACTTGCTGCGGCGTAACTATATTAGATAGAGGGTTAGACTTTGTGAGGTCTCAGTTTCAACCTGACCGCTCGGTATATCGTCTATCTGCATGTTATACGATTACGGCCAAACTCCTTGACCGATTGTCATGAAATTTGGCATGAATATTACTTACTTATTTCTAGACCGAGCGATGACCAATGATGTAAAATCACTTCCCGGTGGTTCGGAACCCACCTAAAACTGTAGGTCCAACTCATAAATCACTATCATCCAACTCATTACCCACGCACAGGTCTCAGACCTATGTGGGCTTCATCCTCAAGAAAAAAAAATGCGGGTGGGATAGACTCCAGGTACTATAAGTACACCGAATGAGGAGTAGGAGGGGTTCTCAAACAATAATTCTAGACTTTAATGTACAGTATATTCAAAAAATATGGGGGGGGGGGTTCATTTGTCTTATATGTTACATGTAATAATATATGCAAGTGACCAGTGGCGTAGCTGTATCAGGGGGATATATAGATTTATTATGTAAATTAAATTAAATTGCGCATAAGCAACACCTGATGTAATATAGTCAGTGTCAGGGGATCGATCCTTTCCCCCCCCCCCCCCCCCCCCAGTTTCAGTAACAAAAGACATTTTGGAAATTTAACAAGCATGAGACAATAATTTTTGACAAAAGAATAAAAAAACCGTCTTGAATAGCTGAAAGTGTGGTTTTAGAGGGATTATTTTCAAAAACATTTCCGGGTTTACCCCGGACCCCCTTTTCAATGAATAAGCTACATAAAGTCTTGAATTACTGTTAGAATACCCCTTCTTTTAAAATACATTTTTAAGTACGGTACTATACTATTATATATTATATACTGTACCCCAATTTGCTGGGATCAAAAATAGCAGAGTGAAATAGTTTTAAGAAGGCCTGCTAAAGTTTGACTACTCAACAATAAATTTTTAGCACGAGAGTTCGGATCTCCCACTGACAATGATGCAAATAATACTAGATGAACATTATTTGACTCACAATTTATTTATTCATCTATCACACAAAACACTATCAAGTAAAGATAGTGCACAGTTCACTCAGTTGTGTTAGAATAATGTTAAAATGGATGGATCTGTGTCTAGAATCGCTTAAAATGTGTCCTTAAAGGGATTATTATGGTTTTTACTATTTTTCAAAAATTCTGGGGAGTACACCAGAACCTCCCTTTTGAATAATAATATAGTTACTATACTTGAAATACTGTTAGAGAACCCCTCCTTCTCCTCTTATGGTGTACTGTATTGTGCCTGAAGCCTACCCCTCCCCACCATAACATCATCGGCCATCCCCGTTAGTACGCCACTGGGTGAACCCCCTTTTCTTGAGGCACCATCACACCAGAAGCTGGTGTACTTTATAGCTGATGATATCCGCGAGCCGTAGCAGGTATCTGTTCAATCAGAGAGATAAGCTGCGTTCTCGTAGGTCCTGTTTGTAACGGTGACCGATTAGATTGGCCAGCAAAAAAGACACTGTTCTCTGCTGTAAAATCACTTCCCGGTGGTTCGGAACCCACCTAAAACTGTAGGTCCAACTCATTACCCACGCACAGGTCTCAGACCTATGTGGGCTTCATCCTAAAAAAAAAATATTTGGTTCACTATTCATCGTCGTATTTTTCTTTCAACTAATAATTAGTTAAGACAATTTGTGACCTTTTTTCCTTTGGAACCCAGCTAGTTTATTATCGTGTTCTCGCAGTACGTCAGAGACGTTTGTTATGGTGTTGGGAGCCTACCCGTAGCAGTAATCGCAATAACAGGATTTGGGATTTCGACACTAGTTGACGTTTTCGAAAAAACACTTCTCCGGATGAAGTTGAGGGCGATCTCCTACCTGTCTTACCTGTCTGACCGGTACCAGTGTCAGTCCCGAGACCCGTTCACAGCAGTGTCTAGCACTAATGGTGAGCTGCCCCCATTTCAAGCTATAGGAGCCGGTCTCTTGCTGTTGCTCAGCTAGTGCTGATTACGATTACAGGCTCTAGCCCAAGGCTGACTCCAACAGGCGCGATCTAATGAGCCCTACGTCATCATTCATAATTTCCCTACCATCCTATCTATAGTAAACCTAAAAAACTGATAATTTTCCAAGTAAATACTTTGTACATCAAGAAAAAATTGTAATTCTTTTATTTATTTAACTAGAATTTTGTTTTTGGACAAGACTCCAGTTAAGGAGTATAAGAGAAGTTAGATTAACAAAAATATACAATCTTATACACTATTTACCATAATTACTATATCAATTAGTTGAGGTGAGGCTTAATTTTGATGTGAAAGGAACTATTGTACACTATAAAAAGCGTTATCAACTTAATATTTTTTCAGTTGTTTTTTAAATACTTATTTATTTTGAAGACTCTTTAAAAACTGCGTTAGCTTGTTGTAGAGTTTCCTACCAATATAACTAGGGTTTTGTTTGAATAAGCAACGATTGTGACTCACCAAGTGAAAATCTTCTCGGCTTTATGTATTACAATCGTGTACGTCAAGATCAGTAGCGTAACTAGTGGGTCAGTCTGGGTGGGGGTGATGACTACTGATGTAATGTAGGTGGGGTAGGCTCCAGGTACTATATAGTACATCATAAGAGGAAAAGGAGGGGTTCTGTAACAATAATTCAAGACTATAACGTAAAGTTTATTCAAAATGGTGGCTCAGGGATACTCCCCTGGGAAATTTTTGAAACATAATCCCTTCAAAAGCACATTAAACGCGATTCTAGGCACAAATTCATCCATTCTAACCCAAATTGTGTGTCAAATTTTCATCTAGTTTTTGCATCATTGTCAGTGGGAGATCCGAACTCTCGTTCTAAAAATTTATTGTTCAAGTAGCCAAACTTTAAAGCAGACCTACTTCAAACTATTTTCACTCTTTCTTTGTAGTGTCGAAGGTGATATTGTGGAAGGTATCCATAATGAATAATAAGACGAAATTGTCACAACCACATTTATTAAAAAATAAATGAGTTCGGACCATCATCATCATTATTTTCACTTTGCTATTTTTGATCCCTCACCTCACCAAGGCCAAGACTTCGCCTCTTTGTTTAATTCATCTCTCAGATCCAAGCTCTATTTTTGTTATGTTTTTTATTTTTTAAACAATCGCATCCATAATTTCTGCTGTACTATACCTTAAAATATATATTTGTTGTATTTATAATCTTTTCTACTCAAACTATTCAACCATTATGTTTACTTTTCAAAAACAACTGTACTTATACAACAACTGTACATTGTAAATTTACACAAATAAAGTCATCTGAATCTGAATCTCACCAAATTGGGGAACAGTATAGTACCGTACTTAAAAATTTATTTCAAAAGGAGAAGGAGGGGTTTTATAACAGTGATTTAAGACTTTATGTAGCTTCTTCATTTAAAAGGGGTCCGGGGTACCCTCCCGGAATTTTTTGAAAATAATCCATCTGAAACCACATTTTCAGCAATTCAAGAAGTCTTTTTTTACTCTTTTGTAAAAAATTATTGTTTTTCAGGGCTTGTTAAAATTCCAAAATTTCTTTTGTTACTGGGTCTCTGGGGGGGGGGGGGGGGTCTATCCCCCTGATTCCCTTCATATCGTCATTGCTACATGACTATGTAGCTTTATGTAGCTTTGGTTGCACACGTCACGTAGCTAATATTTTTAGTCATGTAACTCGTATAGCAATGTTACTCTTACTGTTCAAATTAAGTGCAATTGGTAACTTCTCTTAGTTTTAATCATGTAAATGTTTCGCACTATCACTTGGCTCCACCATAGACTAAGTATTTCAAGATTGTTGATATTCTATGGTTTCTATATATTTATTCTACGGAATGTAGTTGAGTGAGTGTTTGCAAATAAACAAATCTCGTTAAATATTTTGGTAACCCATTAATGCAAAGCTAGAAATTTGGAAACTCGTAAGTGAAGTGTGGAGATCGAGCCTCTCAAAACTTTCGTCTTTATTTACGACATTCAAATTTCACTCGTAAGGCAAATAGCTGTCATAATCGTCCTGGCAATGAGGATGCATTGATGAAACTAATGGCGATTGAAAGTTCTCCCAACAAGGACGTCAAATAATGATGACGTTAATTGCTATTTGCGTGGTAAACGTGTACTTCTAAACAGGCTTATATGCACACACATGTCTTCAGTAGTAACGCTTGACCAAACTCGGCAGCTCGCTGCTTACAACTAATGATTTGCGGCATGACTTTTAGTTTCTCCTTGAGGATGTGTTGTTCTCCTTAAAAATATTTTTCTTACTGGCTATGCCATCCCTATTATTTATTTCTGCTAATCAATCTTTAACTTTGAAACGCGCTTGAAAAATACATTTACATTCTCTAGGAAACCATCTAATAGAACTGATTCAACGTGTTTCTGGAAAAGTAATTGTGTTTGAAATAAACAATATTATTAAGAGTAATTATTGGAGAAATTAAAGGTATGTTGAAATAAAAATTGAAATCAAAACAGTTGTCCACATACTAATAATAATCCTTGTCATTCTTGTTGCTAATGACTGTCCTATTTGAGATGCCTCTTGAAGGTTCTTCACGTTGTTGAGAAAAATTGTAAAAAGTATTGAAGTTTGACTGAGCGCTGATTTGCTGAAGATAAAAATCGCTGATTAAATTTGGTTGTAAAATGTGGGACCAATAAAGTAAATATCAATTCGAAGTTATAAATAGGTGTCACCAGCGAAGGGAAGTGATAGCTGTGAGCCGTAGCAGGTACCTGTTCATTTGTTCAATCAGATAGAAATAAGCTACGAACTCCCGGGCCCTTTCTGTAAGGGTGACCGATTGGATTGGTCAGCAAAAAAGACTTCTCTCTGCTGTTAAATCATTTCCCGGTGGTTCGGAACCCACCTAAAACTGTAGGTCCAACTCATCAATCACCATCATCCAATTCATTACCCATGCACAAATGTCAGACCTAGGTGGGATTCATCCTAAAAAAAATTGAAAGTTGAAGTCTTTCATTTTTTAATATATCTATTCGAATACTGAACCCCAGTTCTCAAATCTGGTTCAGTAGGCCTCCTGCCGTATCTGAGGACGCATTACAACAACAACAACATCAACAATAATAATAATAATAATAATAATAATTTCTCTGGATGTGAGTGCAGAAGATGGGATTGTAGCATCAATTTATTTATGTAAATGGGCTTTGGAAATTCAAATGTCTTGTCTTGGAAGTGATAGCCGCGAGCCGTAGCAGGTATCTGTTCAATCAGATAGATAAGCTGCGTTCTCGTAGGTCCTGTTTGTAACGGTGACCGATTAGATTGGCCAGCAAAAAAGACACTGTTCTCTGCTGAAAATCACTTCCCGGTGGTTCGGAACCCACCTAAAACTGTAGGTCCAACTCATAAATCACCATCATCTAACTCATTACCCACGCACAGGTCTCAAGGTCTCAGACCTATGTGGGCTTCATCCTCAAAAAAAAAAAAAAAAGCACCACCAGAGAAGTTTATTCACAATAAAAAATTTACATTGCAGAAAATACTGTAAGTTTAAAGTCTTAAATCAAATATAAAGCATTACAGTACTGAATTTTCTAACTCCCACTATGTAAATATGTCGCTATTTCGTCTATTTCTTTATAAAAGTATTAGAACATGCGAAAAATTATTACGTTGTTTTCCAAAATTACATGCTACTAATTGGATATTGAAAATTCAAAAGAAACATTTACAAAAGCAAAAATATATGAATTAGCTTACAAAAGAAAATAATAATAATAATAATAATAATTATTATTATTATTATTATTATTATTTGCGAAATGCGAGTGTTAAATTCATTAGTAAAATATCTTCAACAATTATTAGGGAAGTGATAGCCGCGAGCCGTAGCAGGTATCTGTTCAATCAGAGAGATAAGCTGCGTTCTCGAATTAGATTGGCCAGCAAAAAAGACACTGTTCTCTGCTGTAAAATCACTTCCCGGTGGTTCGGAACCCACCTAAAACTGTAGGTCCAACTAATCAATCACCATCATCCAACTCATTACCCACGCACAGGTCTCAGACCTATGTGGGCTTCATCCTCAAAAAAAAATGTTGAAATATCGAGTGAAAAAGTAATATTGAATATTCAAGACATCAAAACCCCGTATTCTACGTGTGCTATGAATTATCTTAGCTTCTTGGTAAAGCTTGGAGTAAATTAACCTGAATTTGAAGGTTAATGGACTGGTCCATTTAGAAAGATTAATTCCATCTAAAAAATCTGAACAGGTACATCAAGAATGAAAGTGGATGTCAATTTTCAGAATTCCAAAGAGAAAATCAGGGAACAGGAATAATATACGTGTGATAAGAGATTAATATATCTGGTTTGTTCAGATCTTCTGATCAGTGCAAAAAGCAGTAGCTGCGAAGAATGATGTTTTGTAAATTAGGGAATTTCACTAATGTTAATTGAATTATCTTTTAATGTATTAAATGTATCCGAAATTATAATGCCTGGCATAAATTTAAAAAATTTGGCCTAGAAACCGAACTATGTTTATGGTTAGGCTGTGTGAAATCTACATTTCTCCGCTGAGAACCCAAAATTTCGCTGAACAAAGGACATTCTCAGGCATGAGAGTCTACAGAATAATGAACAATAGTGCCGTTCGATGAGGGTTCACAATTTTCAAAAAAGTGCTTTTAGGATCGCGAACAAAAACGTCCAATTCACAAAAGATCCACTCAGGCCCAATTCTTGGAACTTACATACCATTGTTGACATTTTGTGAAGTTGATAGAATTCGAAAAGATTCCGACCAATTATAATATTAACATTATTTTGAAATATTGTATATTATTTTATGTCTTGTTTTTTTATTGTATGTTTTTTTTTATTCAACAGTCGATAACAATGAAATAGGGGAATTATCCCATCATATTGTTACGGGTTCTATGTCTAAAATAACGCTGGCAACACTTAAATTTATCATTCGCACTTTATTTACACAAATAATTCACAACTCACACTGTTCAGTAATTTCTTACACAAAAATAAGCAATCGGAAACAGATAAAACGTTATTGTTCAACTGATAATGAGTTTTCAATATTACTGCACAAAAATCAATCACTAAAAGTTAAAAGGTCGATCTAATATTAAATAATAAACTGTTCAATAATATTCAAAAAGAATCGTTGAGGAAGAACAATTAACTTACGTAGCACAAATGCGTAATACAGTAACAGGTAAAAGAATTATCACTATAGAACTGTCAAGAGAATTATCACTACAGACAACGAAAGTTCATTAGATGGTTTGTAATAGCGCCAACGGGATTGCACTGTCTGTATTAACGGGAACTGTCACTACTGCCACTTATCAACGTAGAACAACAACTGAACTGCTTGTTTATCACGACGAATCTCAAACAAGACTGAATTAATTTACAAAAGTCTCCCTCTATTTATATAATTTTCCATAATTGAGATATCTCTAGATTTTTCTATCAACTTCTAAATAAATAGATAAGGAAACTCACACTTTCCACAATATCCGATAAGATTCCATTAATGTCTAATCAAACAACTAAAACATTCTGCAAAGGTCCAAGTAAACACCATAAAAGTGTCAAAAGCAGAGTAATTAATTTCTTATAAGTAAACACTTACATAGCAGATAACACCGAGAACCACTGTTTCTTCTTTCTTTTTTCAATTCTCACTACAATGTTAATATTACATTAAGTTATAGGTATTCCGAAATTTTGATTGTGTAGCCACTATACAAGTAACTGCTAATATAATTTATTTTTATTTCTTAATCTTTTTATGTCGTTTTTCTCTTGATCTTTCCTGTCTCTTTTTACAATGTTTCTTTTTTTATTCATTACAGGATCACAGGACTATTCTTGTAAACTCTAAAACAGTGAATGTTCAATATCAGCTTTTGTATGTGGTCTATAGAAATTGTAATAGTATGTAAATTATGTCTAATACCACAGCCGATTTTGACTGTAGGTGACTCTTCAGACCTTAACATTATTTATTTATTTATTCGCATACAAAAATTTAAGAGTGCAACAAGCATAGCTCAAACTCATGCACTCATGAAATAAACTATTATGTTTTGGTCCAAAGAGCGTACTACGTAAACGAGGAGTTAGGTAGGTTCAGATTACTTTCCTTACTGAGCTAACAGAGTTGTATCTACAGTTAAACAGCTTTCTCTCCGATAAAATACTTTATCATTGTTTTGATGCACCCTTAACTTACGCCAAGCCCAACGAAACAAATTCTAAAGTTTTATGCAGGCTGTGCGCAGGGTTTTTGGTCATAATTTTTCTTCGAAGTTTCTTGTTTTGGATATTATTAGGACTTCGAAATGGGGGGTTCAAATATGGGGGGTTCACAGTTGAAATTTTTTGGGTTTGGGGGCAATTGATCTCTTCTACGAGTTATTTTAAACCCTTGATGAATGTTCTATAATTAAAAGGCTCATTGAGGAATAAAATAAAATATTTTTTTCTCTAATCAAGGAATTAATTTTTTTTAAATCTGAAAAATTTCAGTTTTTCATAAATTTATTTTGAAATAACGAATTGTTCGATTGAAATAGAAAATATGTCATTTTATTCCTCAATGTGCCTTTTAGTTAAAAAAACTTATCAGAAGTTTAAAAGAACTTGTAGATCAATTACCCCCAAAACCGTAAGCTTTTGACTTTGAACCCCCATATTTCACCAAATCATTGATGAAAAAATTTTCCTCACAGCAATAGATAACATTTCGAAATCCTAATAATATCCAACACAAGAAACCTCGAAAAAAATGATGACCAAAAATCCTGCGCACAGCCTGAATAGTCCACAACCACCTTTACGCAGGGTCTGACTGCACAGGTGAGTGTATACACCATCTAGTACACCTCAGAGCTTTTTCTTGCGTTTTTCCTGAGATAGAAACGTTCGGAAAACAAAACAATTTTCATTTTTTGTATCTGTGATGAATAAAATTTAATTCACCTCAAGCCACAATAAGGCGATAGTTTGTAAAAAGAGAATTGTATTAACTAAGATGCAATAATTATTAATATAGAAGACAGTTATTTGAAACGAGTTTGTATGAAAACGATATTTTGTGAATTGATATTTGAACAAGTCGTATTTTATGTTTTCAAATGCATGCAATTGTGCGGGTTTTATTTTATTTTCCATATTAATAGGATATTTTGTTGCATCTTAGGTGATCGGAGTGCAGCAATATGTGGTGAAGCCTTCGTCAGCTGATATCAATGACAACTTGCTCTCTGATCAACTTGTACAAGAGTCGTTCGTCACAGAAGAAATGGTAAAGACTGCCGGCGTATCCCTGGAAACTGCCATAAAGCAGGTCGGTTGAAATACTTTTTTATTAGAAATACAGCAGTTATAATTTCTATCCATAAAATAATCAATTAGATTACCTTTTTAATGATATCTTTTATAGAATCCTCGATTATTGGAGGCCATAAATCACTACTTCGCAAAAAACGTCGTAAATAATTTTTCTATTATAAATTTCTTTCTCATCATCCCAGATCCCAGAGACTTTCGCTTCTAGCATTGCTTTTGAAATTACAGTAGTGGTTCTGAAAGTCGCGTTGAGAATCTTGGTTCAATCGGTTTTTTATTTCTTCCCCAATCCTTATGCCTAAAATCTTGTGGTATTAAAATTTGAAGGGGCGAGAAAGGGCCTAAGCAACTTTTGTGAGTTTTCTGTGTGTATAAAGAGGCTGTAATTTGACTGTTGTGAAACAGCTTGCTGGTATACTCTTTTCAAGTTGTTGTAGAAGGGGCTATGTGTTGAAAAATACTAAAAAACAAAAAAAAAAAAAAAAGAATTAAAACGAGACATGTAACATTTTTTGTAAGTGCAAAGTGCAATTTAAGAATGAGTCTAGTACCACATGACCTACATTAACTTTAAAAAAAAATAAGTCATGAATATTTTTAAATATTCTCATGTAGGAGAATTTTGCACTTCATTTTAAAGTATAAATGTGAATACTTCAAAAGTAGCCTATCAACAAAAAAAGCGTTAATTAAGCCTTGTTTTCTCGCAATTTACTTTTTGTGAATTGGGCTTTGATAATAACATCAATGATCCGAGTTATCTGATGTAAATCAATATTTGTCAATGTCAGTATTATTTTTTGGTCTAAAGATCGTAAGTTTACTTGAAATAATAATTAATTGCTTGGACTTCTTGACCATAACAATCTGCGTTGTTAATATTAAATTCAACGACTTGCTGTAAATTTTAATTGTGAATAAATAATATTTCTTCTCACTTTTGGCCAAACTCATCTTCAAAGGCATCCTTGATCGTTTGATCCTTGATCAAGGATGCATTTGAAGATGAGTCTCCATGACTAGAAAACGTTTGGCCAAATTGAGTAGAAATATTATTTAGTCACAATTAAAATTGACTGCAAGTCATTGAATTTACAATAAAAAGTTAATTATTAATTCTTACTTCAAACCTTAGGCTATTGAAGAAATAAAAATGCAGCAGGTTACTATGATGTAATTCTGACAAAATTAATTAATTGATCATGAAGAACTACAAACATTGAGTTTAAATATTAATTAATTTTTTTTAAATTTAAAAACCATTCTTTCATAATGTGTTTAGTTTTAAAAGAATTTCATTTTTACCAATTGGTCCAGATGTGAAACTTTAGGGGCCTGTTGCATAACCTTTTACCAACTATTGGTACCTGTATTTGAAGTTACTGCAAAATCTTATGGAAGCTTTTACTTGTAGATTGTTATTGTAATTCTACTGACTACTTTCAAGAGCATTTTAATATTCTGATAATCTGGTCAGTAGAAAACCGAACATTGTTAATAGATTTGACATTTTTCTAAATAGATTTTTCTTGGTCGTTCGCCGGTAGATGTTTCTTCACAACATTTGCATTGTTTCAGTTTTGTAGCAGCAAACTGGAAACAATGTCACGTAAAACCCGTTAAAATTAATGTTCCTCGTTTCTAGTAGTACTGCTTTGAGTTGGTCTTCTTTAATTTCTACTTGAAATTTTTAATTACCAAATAACGTCCTTAAAGTAACAAAAACCAAGGTTACATTGGAAATATAACAAAAATAAATGGTAATTCGTGGTATTATAGGTTTACTAAATGGCATCGGGCTCCATAACACTAACACTACCATAAACATGTGGTGCGCCACCTTATGAAAGGAACAAGGGAAACCTCTATTTTAGTTTTTGAAGCAAATCATATGGAATTACTGCAAATAAACGACTTCTTTTCATTCATGAGGCTCAATGAAATGAGAAGATCGTTTATCAGTCGGAGTTGAGTCTGTTAAGTCTTTTCCACCACTCAACCTAAACAAACAAAATAATAATTTGGATTTGGATAATTTGTCAAAATATGTCAATATTTGTCAAAATATTATTTATTTGGTAAAATTGTATGAAAATCCATTCATTTCTAATTGTTATTTATTCCGGAGTAAGTAGACTTTAATATGATGCCAGAAAAAATTCCAAACTGAGCTTTCAAGGGGAAAATAAACTTTCTATACAATAAAATAGTAAGAGTTCCTGAGCCCTCTTTGTAAGGTTGACCGATTGGATTGGCCAGCAAAAAGACTCTGTTCTTTGCTGTAAATCATTTCCCTGTGGCTCGGAACCCACCTAAAACTGTAGGTCCAGCTCATCAATCACCATCATCTAGTTCATTACACGCGCAGGTCTCAGATCTATGTGGGCTTAATCCTCCAGAAGAAAAAATGTTAGTTTGATTGCCAACTGAATGGGTTTCTATTTAGTTGCTGATGATGATAATTGCCGATGATTCCCACATGATTCAGAGACTTGTGCGTGGGTAATGAGGTGAATGATAACACATAGATGCCAGACGGAGGAGCGGGATTCGAACCCACGACCACCGCAAGCTGAAGTTGCGACGCCTCAAACAACTGCGCTAAGCGGCCGCCTTGAAGATCCATTCCATTTCAAATCTAATTCTGTCCAATTTTAATTTAATTCCAATCGAATTCTATGCTATCCAGCTTAACATTTATTTTTTATGAGCCGACTTATTTTTTCAGGTCTATTAGAAAATACTATATCATTTAGTCCTCATTGAATTTATGTTTGAGAAAACATTTCTAAGAAGACTGAAAATGAAACAGGGTTGAAAAGTATGTTATCAAGCACTCCCAAAGTTACAGAACTGGAATCGTTTCAAACTAATGCTTCTGTGCCTGTTTGAAGCCTGTTTTAAACTGAGCTATTGGTTGGAGGACGAAGCTATCCTGGTAAAAAGCTGTCAACGGAATAATTTTGAGTAAAACCTGGTCCTCGCACATGTCTGTTCTCTTAAAGTTATAGTGAAAAATCCTATTTTCCAAGATCTCTTGTATTGTGGGAAGCATCTCAACGCATTGATGGAAGTAGGCCTAGTTAATTAAATTCGTACGTCACGAGATAGTTGACGATTGGATGAGAAACCTGTCTGTTCACAATTACTACACCGAGTTCGCGTCCGATAATAATTCTTCTGCGTCAAATACGATGATATCAAACCTAATCTTAACGGATAATCTCCTTGACGGACAATCACTACCCAATCAACTACCATTGAAAACTGATGAACAAATTACTGTGGTTTTTAGACCTACTACTTGTATTTTACATGTAACAACTCTTGTCGTTTAATTCGAACTGTAATTTAAATTGAATTTACACCTTGAAATACTATAACTATTTGGCCATACACTTAACAAGGGTGCATTTATTTCAGGATGCTCGTTCTCCTGTTCTTCCTCCTCAAACTTCCCTTTTTTTGTTATTTTTCTAATTCTTTAGCAAAAACAGTTGTCCAATTGGACAATTATTAATATTTTGTTCAATTTTTAATTGTAAATTTAACTACTTGCAGTCAGTTTTAAGCAAACTATCGCAAATAACAATTCACCGTTCGAGAAAGGTCAATTGCCTTTAATAAGATTATGTCGGTGTGTGAAATATATCCATGTATACTCTTGCATGTGTATATGCGGGAGGGAAATTGTTTAATTCAAAACAAAAGTTATAAATCAAATTGACCAAGCAATTCCAGACAGTCACGCTTGGTGATACTCAATATATCTATAAATTTTGAATATATAATAATTATACTCACACTTGGCCGAACGTTTTCGAGTTATTGAGTTCAAGGCCTTGAAGATGAGTTTCCATAACTCGTAAACGTTCGGCCAAGTGTGAGTAAAATTATTATATATTCACAATTTAAAACTGGCTGCAAGTCGTTAAATTTATAATAAAAGGTTAATATTAACAACAAGATTTTAATATTTTGTTATTGCCTTAATTTTATAATTACTATTTGGTTGTTTGTAAAAGCATAGATTTTTACTGTTATACGAAAAAGATGAAGGTCTAGCTCATTTGCTTTTTGGGATAAGAAAATTGTACTAGTAATCTACATAAATAATAGTGTTACGGGTTCTATGTCTAAAATAACGCTGGCAACACTTAAATTTATCACTCGCACTTTATTTACACAAATAATCACAACACTCACTGATCAGTAATGTCTTACAGAAAAATAAGCAATTAAAAACAGATAAATCGATATTGTTCAACTAATAAACAGATTTCAATAAACTGCAAAAATCAATCACTAAAAGTTAAAAGGCCGATCTAATATTAAATAATAACTGTACAATAAACTGTCGAATAATATTCAAAAAGAAACGTCAAAAAAGAACAATTAACTTATGTAGCACTAGTCCGTAATACAATAAAAACTATTCAGTAGTTCACTGGTATGAATTAAATAGGAAAAAGAATTATCACTATAGTCACTAAGAAAGAATTATCACTATATAGGCACAATATATAGAACTGTCACTACTTGTTTATCACGACGAATTTCAAACAAGACTGAACTAATTTACAAAAGTCCCTCTCTATTTATATAATTTTCCATAATTGAGATATCTCTCGATTTTTCTATCAACTTCTACCGAATTCTAAAATAAACAATGAAATACCTTCACACCTTCCACAATATTCGATAAGACTCCATTAATTTCTAATCAAACAACTAGAACATTCTACAAAGGTCCAATTAAACACCATAAAAGTGTCAAAAGCAGAGTAATTAATTGCTTAGAAGTAAACATTTACATAGCAGATAACACCGAGAACCACTTCTTTCTCTCAATTCCACTACAATAGGTTACCAGTACTAAGAGTACAAAGTTTAGCATTGTGTTAACTGATTCCCTTTTTATTTCCAAATATCACATTGTCACCATTTATAATGTATTTATAAAATACAAAGCATACATATACATTACAGGCAATAAAAGAAAAATATTAAAATACAATAATACAGCGGATGATAAATTAATTATTATTATTATTATTATTATGAACTAATCACGAAAAAATCAATTATGATTTTCAATTTTCATTTTAAAATTAAAACCCATCAGTATTTAATCAATTTCAGTACATCTTCTGATAGAAATAGTATAGTTTTCTTGGAATCAAAAAGCTAGTTTGTATTGGCACAGACTCACATTTCGTTCTACTATCAGTGAGTGACTGGTTCAAGGCGTTCAAGATCTATAATGTTTCATAATTACCTCAAACCACCTGCAACTGTTGCTGTTACTAGTTCCAATACAGCTCACTCATTCAATGGCTATAGGTTAGGTCCTTTTAAAAATATGTATCTAATTTTTTAACTAGAATGCCCCATTTTCTATTAAGAGCAAATTATTCTAAATGGAACGCTATTATTTCAACAGCTCCGATCATTCGTAAAGGTTATCAATGAGATTCAGGCAGATTAATTGATAATGTACCACACAAGATGTTTTATTAATAATTTCCAATTCCTCAAAGTGCTATTAATTTATTATAGTGAAGACTTCCGCAATGACGGATATTGACCATTGCGGAAGTCTTCAGTATAATTAATAGCACTTTGAGGAATTTAACATTAATAAATTATACATTCGAATTTATATTCGAAGCTATACGTGTTTAGTAATGTACAATTCAATTGAAAAAACATTATTTATTGTGATGATTATGAAGTCTGACAAACTAGGATCACAATGAGAATTTGAACTAAATTTATTTTGAATAGGAAATCACTCCTTAGCTAGTCCAAGAGTGTAAAATGCTTTAATTTTCTAACATTAAAGAGTCAAAACATGACGAAAAACCAATTGCCACACTAAACCAACCACATAAAACAGTACATTGCTTAATAGGTTACATGGAAATTACTTATAGATAGCGAGTTCAAATTTATAGCGTGATGAAACAATTTCATGTCAATTTGTTCCAAAAAATATCAATTATTGATATTAATAATATTTTATAACTATAAGTACTGTAGTATTCATATAACTTGGCAGCGTGTAGCAGATGGGACATGCTATACCTTAACCCAACATACTGCTGCCACGTTATATGAAAACTACAGTTAACACGCTGTGTTTGGCTGTAGAACATTTACATTGGTTTGCAGTCCCTTAAGGGAAAGCTGATAAAAAAAATATATATAAGTACTCAGGTCCTCATTAAAAATGACAGTTTAAATGTTTAAATCAAATCAAAATCCATCTATTGTCAAAATTTACAATAATTATTATAGGCCACGCCTTATATCATTACATAAGTCATACTATTTTTCATCATCACAACACTTTTCTAAAACTTCTCCATACTAAAACAGTAAATACTAATTGCTATTGTAAAATCAAATCAAATTGGTTTTTATTTTCCATGATCACAAGTAACAAAAATTCGAGTCATTCAATAACATTACATTTCTTGCTAACAAAAAATATATAAAACTTACAGTAGAAATTGAATAATATTCCATCATAATAATTAAATATAACTTAAGTTTAACATAAACACAGAAATACAACGCAATTTAAAAAAAAACTTCATGAATGCTCTCCACAAAGGCAAAGCCTGTTTGTGGAAGAGAAAAATAACCGTAATTTTAAGTGTGTATTTTTTTAGGTAAAACTGTTATTTTTATTGGTAATATAGTAATAAGGACTGCTTAAAGTTTCCATTAAATATACTAAATACACTTTAGTAAGTATATTTACTCTAGTAAATTGAATATACTGAATCTTTTTAAGGGGAGTGGTAGCTGAAAGCCATGGCAGGTATCTGTTCAGTCAGATAAGGCAAGCTTCAAGCTCCGGGGCTCTGTAAGGGTGATCGATTGGATTGTCCAGCAAAAATACTCAATTTTCTGCTGTTCTGTTCTCTTTCATAACATGTTTCAATAGCTACCAATCCTAATAATTTTAGTTTGTTATGAAAACAGACTTTTCAAAATCTGTTTTCTATGTATGAATAAATTGATTTGATTTGAGGCCCCAAACCACACTTGGGCTTTGATTCCACATCAGCTTATGTCCAACTAAATTTATTGCTATAACTGTCTACAAGGCTTTTGAAAGCCTTTTTTCTTTCAGTTCTATGATTGGATCTATTTCAAAGTATTCATTGCACTGAGAACCATTTTGTTTTTCAATTCAATGCAAATATTCTTTATTAGAGGCTAAGTTCAGACTAAATTGTCTTCTTCAACTTAAAATATTCATAAATATTTTGTAAATTGCTGTCTCTGAACTAACTTTAAAAAAATGTGTGGGGGGAGAATCTATCTCTTAAATATATCATTTGATTTGAGTACTTGTAAATGTTACTAATATTAGAGATGGTTACGAATTAAATAATATATTTAAATTGAATAAAAGTTGTTTTTCTTTAAAAAGTAGAATTTTTAAATATTCAAACCCATTTTTTTCGATTGAAATATATTGATATTTTTTATCCAATTACAGAAAAAAAACAAAATGTTTAAAAAACATTCCCAATTCAGAATCATCTAGCCTTTTACAGATGATGAAGATATTTAAAAAAAATGTTTCTTTAAATCAATTGGTTAGATAAATTCTCACAAACATATGGGAACAACCCATGTTTCTCAAAAAATAATTGGTGAAAATACTTTTTCATAGTGCAAAGTGATTTATTTACTTCATGACAACCTCTTAGTTTTTCTAATAGCAAAACTGACACCTCTGTCTGATGAAGCTTCTCTTTAGAAGCGAAATGCATCCCTCCAGTATAAGTGAGTAAAAATTATAATTCAAATAGAAATACAGTGTCAGTTTTGATATTGGATGATTAATCAAGTAATTCGTCATGAAAAACATTACAGACTAGTTTTTCAATAGCTTTGTGGTAAACAACCCAGGTCACTGAGAAATCAATAAAAATTATAATAAAACATTAAGTACTGAGTCCAAGTAGGACTTGAAAAGTCTAAGCTTAGGACGTAGGCTTTCAAATGTAGTAGTGCATTCATAGCCACGTGTGAAGCGGTTTTCATTTTAAAATTCCTTCATATAACTAGAACAACATGCAACATATACAAATAGTTCATTGAAATTGAATCTGGGGTAGCGTAATACAAAGGTGCAGAAAAAGAGTGAGCATTGTGAACAAAGTAAAGCTTTAGTCAATTGTTTTAATGGAAACTAACAATGCTCCTATAACAATAAGCGATTGGAAAAGACAAACTTCGAATTTGAATACATTTCTACTTATGGTTAGATTGTGTATTAGTGATCATCATTATGCCAATAGTACACAGGGGTGGTTCCGGTGGTGTTGTGGGGGGGGGGGTGAGGTTCAGACATTTATTGGAGAAGCATTGTGAACTATCCACTCCTAGAACTCATTTTTCAAACAACGATTGATTTATCTATATTCTTTGCAAAGGTTTTTTAATGTAACTGTTAGGTTAGGTTATGACAATTTGACAGCTCATCTTATCAACAAATAATGTTTTAATTGGGATTTTTCTGACTATTATTTACAAAAATCTACATTAGCAAGTTAACCTAAATCTAAGGTTAACCTAGGTTTCCACTCATAAAACTCATTTCTCAAACAAGAATTGATTTCTCTATATTCCTTACAAACGTTTTTTATTGCAATTGTTAGGTTAGGTGAGCAGTGTTGACAGCTCATCTCATCTACTAAATAATGTTTTAATTGAAATTTTTCTGACTTTATTATTTACAAAAATTTACATTTGCAGGTTAACCTTAACCTAGGTTTGCACTCCTACAATTCATTTCTCAAACAACGATTGATTCCTCTATATTCATTGCAATGGTTTTTTATTGTAATTGTTAGGTTAGGTTAGCAATGTTGACAGCTCATCTCATCTACTAAATAATGTTTTAATTGGAATTTTTCTGACTTTATTATTTACAAAAATTTACATTTGCAGGTTAACCTTAACCTAGGTTTGCACTCCTACAATTCATTTCTCAAACAACGATTGATTCCTCTATATTCATTGCAATGGTTTTTTATTGTAATTGTTAGGTTAGGTTAGCAATGTTGACAGCTCATCTCATCTACTAAATAATGTTTTAATTGGAATTTTTCTGACTTTATTATTTACAAAAATCTACATTTGCAGGTTAACCTTAATCTTAAATTAACCTAGGTTAACCAAGTAAACCTTATAAACAAAAATGTGATCTCTGCTTCGGAGAAAACAGAAAGGAAAGTAATGAAACAAGACATTGCAGGAATCATTTTGTGGTGTAGGCAATGTTGTTTTTTCTATTCTCATGCCATTAC
Organism: Conomelus anceps; assembly: GCA_948455865.1. Lineage (NCBI taxonomy): Eukaryota > Metazoa > Arthropoda > Insecta > Hemiptera > Delphacidae > Conomelus > Conomelus anceps. Next base: position 59,085,519 of record OX418222.1, on the reverse strand, counting down.
AGAATCGTGCTTTTGGGCAGAAATCTCAGAGAATCCAGTGCTTTTACTTTTCTCTTTCCTTCTATCTCTAAAACACTCAAGTTTGAGAGAAACAGAGCTAGAGAACGCAGTCGTGGAAGGTGAATGGTGTGTGGTTAGTAATGTTTGGGGAAGAGCAGGGGCCTCAGACTCATCATAAAACTGGTTTTCTAAATTTTTTTGTTTTAATATGCGCTGGTTTTTTCAAACCATTGCATTCGCATACTCATGTTTAATAATATGGTTCCTAGCCATCTCGAGCAATGTCGATAATACTATTCTTGTGCTATTGTATCAAATATTTTACACATAAAATTTATTGCCCAGCTATAAAATAAAAATACATAGCAAATTAACTGAAATAGTAAGACAAAGCTATAGATAAAACATAAGAAAGTTTACAAACAATAAATGAATAAGGCAAAAGTGAAACTTGTTGGCTAATAGGTATCGTTATCTTTAACTTAATTAAAATTTAGGCTTCTAATCTATTGACATATATGAGTGTGAATAGAAAATTTTACAATATTTTATTGCGCCAAAATTTTTTAACACGTCAACAGCAAATGTAAAAGAGTGTTAAACGATATTCAGATTTAGAAACTTATTATTTGTTTGGCTTTTTAGGATTGACGATCTGGATAAATTACTTTTTGATTAAACTGAATTCGAAATTGTTAAGTATTGTAATTACTAATCTAGTGTATTGTTATGTAACATTGTTTTTGACATGTTTAATTATTTATGAATTCTGAGATTTTTCAATTGTAGTATACCCGATTACAGTAGAGCCCCGATTATCTGCGGAATTAGGTGGCAAGGTGGCAAAATATTTCAGCATAAAAACTATGTTTTATTGTACAATAAATATGGTATGTAAAACTTTTAAAATATGTTCAGTACAGCAGAACCTTTGCTCTACATCTAAATCAGACTTTGGAATGCTTTGCCCGTGGAAATTGTATTCTCGCCTTCCTTTGGGTCCTTTAAATCAAGGCTCTTCAGTTTATTGAATGAGCGGGATTGATTAGAATGTTTGGGGAAGAGCAGGGGCCTCAGACTCATCATAAAACTGGTTTTCTAAATTTCGTGTTTTAATATGCGCTGGTTTTTTCAAACCATTGCATTCGCATATGGTTCCTAGCCATCTCGAGCAATGTCGATAATACTATTCTTGTGCTATTGTATCAAATATTTTACACATCAAATTTATTGCCCAGCTATAAAATAAAAATACATAGCAAATTAACTGAAATAGTAAGACAAAGCTATAGATAAAACATAAGAAAGTTTACAAACAATAAATGAAATCTCATCATTGTTCTTTCTTGTCATTGTGTGGCATGGTTGGTGCGTTGATCTATCTCATAGTCTGTCATACATTTTGTATAACTTGAATCGTGATCTCACTTACTTTTTAATTTTTAATCATTATGCGGTTATCATTAAAAGTATTTATTGTGCGTTATATTGTTTTGGTATAATTTGTTTCAGTTTTTGTCTGTATCTACATGAACTTGGTTTTTATTTTTTTATAATTTTATGATATACATGTTACCATAGGCGATAAGCCTTGTAGCAATTGCCTATAATAAATATCTATTTATCTATCTAAAAAAATCATCAAAATAAAGAACCGTTAACAAAAAACAAAAAGTCAATAAGAAGTAGTTGTCTCTGAGTTAAACTGAGATAACTGGGCAAAATTTTCAATTTTTTGTAATATTATTAGGTCTAAATGTGAACAAGATAATTATTTTCGAAATTACTTTTAATGCTGAAAATGTTAACATCTATCTAATAGGGAAGTGATAGCCGTGAGCCGTAGCAGGTATCTGTTCAATCAGATAGAGATAAGCTGCGATCTCGTAGGTCCTGTTTGAAACGGTGACCGATTAGATTGACCAGCAAAAAAGACACTGTTCTCTCCTGTAAAATCACTTCCCGGTGGTTCGGAACCCACCTAAAACTGTAGGTCCAGCTCATCATTCACCATCATCCAACTCATTACCCACGCACTGGTCTCAGATCAGACCTATGTGAGCTTCATCCTAAAAAAAATAGATCCATTTCCAGCCTGATTCAAAAACGTTTTGTTTAAATTTATCGATACGCCTCTTTTAAATACTTTTTTAAGTATATTTAACTAATAATCATAATATCGAAATCTTTGAACCCACAATAAAAATACAAAATCACAACTCATTACAAAAGAATCAGCATAATATACAGGTTAAGATACAAATAATTTACAACTTAGGATACAAATAATTCACAATTTAAGAACAACTCAAAATGCAACTAATTGCATAAGAGATAATGTGTCACCATAATAGACAGATGAGATCCAATCGTCCCTTATAATTTAATTAAAAATATGTAAGTACTTTATTTATAAGTAGTTTACAAGTATAATTCAAACATTTCTCTAATCATAAAATATATGCTTTAAATTTTTCTTCCTATTCAAATTTACAAAATATAATCTCACCTTCTGGTATTGTAAAAAATCAAACATCTATAGGTGTCAGTTACTTCTTTTTAAGTCTGCCATGTCCATATATATGTTGTACTCTCTCCCCTGTAACAGAATAGTCTACAATAATATTGAACTGCAAAATTTAGGGCTGTGAACGTGTCTTAACGATAATCAACTAGACCAGGAAGAAAACATTGTATAACTAGGAGTTTTGTTGGACAGACCATTGACCTGGGCTCCTTACATTGAGAAAATATGCTGTAAAATTTCATCTGGGATATTTGTCCTGCGACAGCTCGCTAGAATGAATGACAAGAAGCTACTTTTTACAGCTTACCATGGGCTCTTACTGTCACATATTAGGTATGCTATCTTACTTAGTATGGGATAATTCATCAAAAGAAAACTTGATAGGGTGTTTAAGATCCAAAAGAAAGCGGTTAGGTGTATAGAAAGAGTAAATGGATTAGATTCATGTAGGCCGTTGTTCTAGAGACTTGGTCTCCTAACTGTACTTTGCTTGTATGTGTTTACGACATGTTAATTCGTACGATGTATGGTTTTGGAAATACTGTAATTCAACAAAAACTATGTGTCAAAATGTTGAGGTTATTCAAAAATTGTGAGGCTAGCACAGGATTTTCGACGGTACAAATTCCAGACTACTCATAGGCTAAAATTTTCATACAACAAATTGAACATACAAAACATTTGAGCTTTAATCAGGAGCGGTCCCAGCTCGGGGTGTCACAAATGGGTTTTGTTGACCTTTTTTGCTATATTACTGCTCCTTCCAACCCCTTCACCAGTAAATTTCCGATGTGGCGTGGGGGGGGGGGGGGGGGTCCACACCTGGGACTGAAAGTTGGGAAGTGATAGCCGAGTGCCGTAGCAGGTATCAATCACAGATAAGCTACGAAACTCCGGGGCCATCTTTGTAAGGGTGACCGATTGGATTGGCCAGCAAAAGAGACTGTGTTCTCTGCTGTAAAATCACTTCCCGGTGGTTCGGAACCCACCTAAAACTGTAGGCCCAACTCATTAATCACCATCATCCAATTCATTACCCACGCACAGGTCTCATACCTATGTGGGCTTCATCCTTTGAAAAACATGCAGAAATGTATTATCTATGCATGAATTGTTTTTCTGTCGCTCTTTCTGGCATTTTGATATAAATCACATCGATAATAAAGATTAATTGAAATAATAAAATGTGGATTTCGGTTGTACCCAGTTTGGCTATTGAGTACTGAGTAGCAAAGTAAGGAAGGTAAAGTCCCTGAACTGTCCTTTCACCTGTTGGCGTTCGTTTGCCAGGCCATTGGGTTCGTTGACCTTCTTTTTCCTCAGAAGACAGCTTGCAGTCACAGTCCGGTGCGTTTACATCGCAGTTATCTCCTCTCCTCTACTCACCACTCACACGCCAACTCCTCTTTCCTTTTCCACCCTTTCAGCTTGCATTTCTCTTTCTCCCACACTCCGTCGCTCCTTCACTCAATCCTCTCTCCTCTCAATTCATCAACATCTCTCTTACTCTCTGTGTGAAAAAAGATAGAATCAGAACATCTAACAACGCTTCTTTCCTATTCTCCTAAAGCTCGTTTCTTGGTTTCATTCTTACTTTCCCGATTCAGCAATTGTAAGTAAAGGCCCTGTTCGTGGTAAGCTCGTCTTTGCTCTGGCACAATGTGATCTGTTTCCGTCAGTCTTACCTGTGAATTAGGTTTCGCTTATGTGCCTAATTTGAATAAGCTTTCAAGACTGTGTTCAGTTCAAACTCGCTCGGTTCTCTTTTCGTAGAAAGCTTTTCTTCAATGAATGCTTGTAGAACAAATTTGAATGCAGTGTTAATAGGTTTCTGTGTTACGGCTGTCGTAATATTCCAATTGATTTACCTATAATTATTGTGGCTCAATTATTATTTTTTTTATGGATGAATCCCACATAGGTCTGAGATCTGTGCGTGGGTAATGAATTGGATGATGGTGGTTAATAAGTTGGACCTACAGTTTTAGGTGGGTTCCGAACGACCGGGAAGTGATTTTATGTTCCATATTTTATTATTGGAAAATAATGCCTTTCATCATTTTCAAGTTAAATTTCGTTTTTGAGATTCCGGATATTAAAAAGGAGAATCTTTTTTGCTGGCCAATCATGTCAGTCACCCTTCCTTAGAAGGCCCAGGAATTCGCAGCTGATCTCTTATCTGATTGAACAGATTGATACCTGCTACGGCTCACGGCTATCACTTCCTTATCAATTTTAATCATCAAATCAAATAATTTTTAATTGTTATCGAGAATACACTCATACAAATAGAAGTTGCTATCCGCATTACAATAAAAACTTCACAAAAGAAAGCATACAGGAAATTAGAAAAACGAGTATTGACTAGCATTGAACGATATAACATTAACAAAAATGTATCAATATAGAAAATAATTATATCAATTTTAATCATACCAATTCAATAGTATCAATACTTTTCATATCAATTTGTAGTATTTGTTATACATTGAAACCTTTAACGAACTTCTAAGTAACGAAATCCTCTACAGAAATATTTTTTTTCGTGTCCCTCAGGGTGAATCCAGATTTTTTTGGGTGTGGTGGGGGGTGGGTGTTAGCTGAGAAAAAATTAGGGGATATCGTCTAAAAAAATGTCTCCCCATAAAAGACACAAATTATTGAGCTTTTTCTAGTGTCGGTTGAGAATATTGCGGGGGGGATACATCCCTCTAACCACCCCCTGCTTCTGTCCCTTGACCTACCACAATATCTACCACTAATTCGATGAGAATTTATTTACAAACAAATAAAAACAATATTTTCATAAGTCTATTAAGTTGAGATGATTTTGTTATTTGATTAATGCTACTTCTGTGTAAAACGTTGAAACCTCAGGGGTGCTCGTACTTCCTTCGATAGTGGAGTCAAGAACAAAGTCTGATAAGAGTCATCATTCAAGAGTGATCAATGAGCTGTTCCGCTCTGTCTTACTACACCATTATACCATCTAATATATATTAACGTGTGTCCTCTGTTGATGAAACTCTAGCGCTCCATGTGACAAAAACATTTGTAGGTGTTATGTTTCTTTCTAGAAATCCAGATTCAATTGAATCGGGTAACCTGCTAGGCTAATTGATCAAGTGTGCTCACCAGTAGCCTAACTATGGGGGGATCAGGTTTGGATCCCCCCCCCCCCCCCCCAAGAGATCCAGCAACAAAAGAAATTTTGGAATTTTAACAAGTCCTGAGAGACAATAATTTTTGACAAGAGTCAAAAAAGATGTATTGAATCGCTGAATATGTGGTTTTAGAGGAGTTATTTTCAAAATTTCCGGACCCCCTTTCTGAATGAACAAGTTACATAAAGTTTTTTTTTTGAGGATAAAGCCCACATAGGTATGAGACCTGTGCGTGGGTAATGAGTTGGATGATGGTGATTTATGAGTTGGACCTACAGTTTTAGTTGGGTTCCGAACCACCGGGAAATGATTTTCAGCAGAGAACTGCTAGAAAGCCCATCCTTTTTCTTGAAAAATACATTTTTAAATACGGTACTATAATGTACCCCAATCAGGTGAGGTGGGGGATCAAAAATAGCAGAGTGAAAATAGTTTTTTTAAGTAGGCCTGCTATAAAGTTTGGCTACTTGAGCAACACATTTTTAGCACAAGAGTTTGGATCTCCCGCTGAAAAAGGTACAAAAACTAGATAAAAATTTGTCACGCAATTTGGGTTAGAATAACGTTATAATGACTGAATTTGTGTCTAGAATAGCTTAAATGTAGATTCAAATCAGTTATTTTTCAGAAATTTCCCGGGGGAGTACCCCGAACCCTCCTTTGGATAAAAACTATTCATTATAGTCTTGAGTTATTTTTAAAGAACTCCTCTTCTTATGGTGTACTATAATTATAGTGCTTGGAACCTAGCCCCCTTTCCTATAACATCATTGGTCATCCCCCCCTCCCCGACTGACCCTATAGTCATGCCACTGGTACTCACTCTTGACTCCAGTGACTCTAAGCTCAAAAGAAATTGACTGTGCAAGACAGCTTGAGACTAAACACAAAAATGGTATGAATGAAGCCATTTTTTATTTCGCAGTGGTGCTCCAGTATCGAAGCTCCACTGTGCGAGCACCCTTTGCAATGGAAGTGTGCGCTTCGTAGCAGGCCAGTGATACAACTTGACCACTAGCGTTATTGGCATGATCAATAACAAATAAAATCCGCCTCCATTCGCCGTTATGAACGGAATCCGTACGAAATATGCTAATGACGGACATTTTCTTTGCCAAATCGTCTCAGCGTAACGCTGTGCTCTGTGCTTGGCCAAGGAAACGGATGCTCCATCCTTCCTCCATCTTTCTCCATCGACATCCTCTTTCTTTTTCCATGCCAGTGCTCATTCCCTTCTCATCAAACTTCTTCTCCTGAATGTTCTTATTCAGAAATATACCAATTTTTTAAAAAACTTAAACTTCTTTCGAATAATTAAATAGGTAGGCTAAATTGAGTAACTCGATTATATAATCCTGTGTCAGTTCAACAACCTTTTTCTCGGACGTACTAGACGTTCTTTTTCTTTGACCATGGTGACCCAACAGAATTGTATGTTACAACTTGCAAGTCAATTACGGTAATGGCCGCGTTCATGAACTTACCTTGAGGCTACCTTAACACCTTAACTCAAGGGATACCTGGAAATGAGTGAATGTCTTGCAAGTTATAACACACAATTTTGAAAAAAGTCTTGAAAAATCCTTGAGATTGGTTCATAAATAAGAGCTTAAAGGTTGATTCACACATATAGGACTGTGCTGTGACCGTGTCGTTTTGGATGGATTCGCCAAAGCAGTCTATCCATTTAAAATACACGGCGACAGTCTCAAGTGATTCACACATATAGGACTGTGCACCAACCGTGCGCTAACTGTGTCGTGGCCGAGCTCTTTCAGAGTGATCTATCAAGGTCACAGTCCGACACAGCCGGCGCACGGCCTGTGCACAGTCCTACATGTGTGAATCAACGTAGGGCGACGATAGGGCGACCAGCGCTAGCCAAGTGAAACTAGTGAAGCTTCGGGTGTTTCCGTAGAGCCTCGGGCATTTTCGTTGAAGAGAAAAGTTCCTAAATTTTCCAAATCCAACATCCTTTTCATTCTTTTTATCTGAAATCCTGTTGTTATTGTTTGTACTTCAGATTGTAAATTAAATTAAAAACATTCTGTTCTTTGAATAAAAACATTTAAAAATGAATAAAAATATATTATTATTTTTTTTTGTGGATGAAGCCCACATAGGTCTGAGGCCTGTGCGTGGGCAATGAGTTGGATGATGGTGATTGATGAGTTGGACCTACAGTTTTAGGTGGGCTCCGAACCACCGGGAAGTGATTTTACAGCAGAGAACAGTGTCTTTTTTGCTGGCCAAAAAACTTACAAACTCTCATTCTATGCATGTCTTGCATTACCTACTCAGACATGTTATAGATTACAACCTCAAGTGTAGAGGCCAAGCAATGTGCATGCACTTTGAATGCATATCATATAATTTTTTTTAAGTATGTTTCATTCATTTTTTAAAATATTTCTTGTTTTTGAATTTTTGTTTCTTCCTTTCTTTCTCTTGCAAAACAATTAATGCTGAATCCATCTCTGAGACTGGAGTAAAATTCCACTGAAATTGCGTCATTGCAGAACAAAACGGTCGCAGCACAGTCGGCGCACAGTCCTATATGTGTGAATGATAGCGACACAGCACGGTCGATGCACGGTCGTAACACAGTCGGCGCACAGTCCTATAAGTGTGAATCAACCTTAAGTCGTAAACGCAGGTGACGTGACGCTGGGTGACCTTCAGAAAAAATTGGTAATAAAATATACCAAAGCCTCGCTTCTATTTGCGCAGTCTAATTCATTGCTGTGTTTCAAAAAAGTCATCCTGCGTCGCGTCACCAAGCCTACGTTTCTAACCTTCTATTTATTTCTGGTGGGGCCTTCGGGGGGGGGGGGGGGCGGACAGAAAATAAATTCAGCGCCCCCTTTTTTTTCTAAGTGTGTGACCTTTTTTGGAACTTTGGTCCTTCGGGTGCCCCTGGGCTGCTCTCTAGCCTATGATAGGCCCTGATGATGGCACAATATTTCTATTATTTAAAAAAAAAAATTCATTTTAAATGCAGAAATATCACTCTTGAAAGTTGCATAGTATGAATTGTTGGGAAAGCAAACCTGACCTTGCAGCTCACTTAACCTACTGCACCGACACCTCTACATAATTCCCATTAATAGACAGAACTGAGAGGAATCTTTTTGCATTTTTGGTACGATACATCATACTTTACCTCATATTTCTTACCTAAGTTATCTCTTTTTTTAATAGAATTAGGATTATTGTTGTGGTTATCCATTTTTCGTGAACTGCAGTATAACTATTCATATGTATTATCTTGCTGTGCAGAACTGTCCTTTTTTGAGTCGCGGCGGACGCGTTTCGAACTATGTTGTTCTTCTTCGGCGCTTGGTTGCAGAAATAGGATTCTATTGTTATACTGTAATTTCATGAATATCGAATATACGAGAAATAGAATTTTTATGAGCACAGTATTATTTCTTGATGATCATAGTATTTTAAAATGTTTTGAGTAGTGGATTGAGAAAAGATGCAATCCAAGCAGTGGCGTACCTAGACGGGCAGTCTAGGCACTATATAGTACACCACTGTAGAAGTATGAGGGATTAGTTCTAAGCGTCTAATAAATATAGCTCTTTTTTCAAAAAGGGGGTTCGGGGATAATTCCCGGGAGATTTTTGAAAAATAATCCCTCTAAAACATCATTTTTAGCGATTCTAGACATGAATTAATTCATTTAACTTAACTTTAACCAACTGCCCAGATCCAGAGTCTTGTGCTAGAAATGCATTGCTCAAGTAGACAAACTATAGTAGGCCTACTTGAAAAGATATGTTGAACTTTGTCTACGTTTTAACATAGACAAAGTTTTTATCTGAAACCGGGGTGAGTGTGTGGGTCACCTGCTTATCTCCGACCTCCCTTGAAATGTTCTACTGTATTAAGATAGATTATTTTAGAATTTTTCAGAATAGTATTAGAATAAATTTAATTTTTTATAGCATCGTGGTGGAATTTGTTATAGACATTTTCTGAATTATATTCTCATAAATTTCACTCACCCGTTTGTCTCCAAGATAGATAGTCTCTAGTGTTTCCTTTTTTCAAAAGCTTGAAATAATAATAGCTACCTCTGTTCTTTTTATAGTTTCTGAAATAGCTTTGCTACACATTCATCCATTATTCAATATCTTTTGTCCCAGTGTTACTACCTGCTTGTCATATGCTTACAAAAATACTTGAACAACCTTCCTTTTCCATTATCTTTCCCTTTTTAAACTTCGAACTTCCCGTGCTCAAAACTTATCATTTTCTCAAAACTTCAAAACTCTTATTATTTGATACATTTTATATTTGGCTTTATAGTTATAGTTACAGTTTGCTTTATACTTTCATGCTCTTATTCATTAAACCCCATAAGAAAGTCCTAATTACCTTTTTTATAATAAATCTGATTACAACAAGATTTTGAAATCAAATTTCTACTCTCTCAGCTCTTGTCCCTTAGACAATTCTTGTGGGGTTGTGACAGTTTTTTTACAATTTTCAAGCATTCGCAACTCATCAATTTGAAACATTTTAGGCTCATTTTAAAGCTTAGGAAATGAAGTTTTTCACGTTAAATTTTTATTATGTCACCCTAAAAACAAATCAAGAAAAATCGCTTTGAAATTTAAGTGAGATTTCGGAAAATCTACTTTTTTTGTACTTTGCCCCCTAAAAAACAACCTAAATGTTCGTTTTACATATTGCAAATGCCTGTATCTTGAGCGAAATGTTGTGCTCTTTCCAACAATGTCATCATAATTCCAATCCGATCAGTAGTTTTTGAGTTATTGAGCATTTAATGAAGGGAAGTGAGCGTATCTCGAAAATGTCATTGAATCGAGATATCTCGAAAACAAAGGCCCGAATTCAAAAACGTCACTGAACATTTTTTGTCAGAAATTTGATGTAGAATCTCTGGTAGGCAGCTTTTACACCTTACATGGGACACCCTGTATAATTGTCGCTCATCCTTACCTCAACAAAACGCGACCCTGGTGGCAGGTTGATGAAGCTTCTCTTTAGAAGCGAAATGCATCCCTCCAGTACGAGTAAAAATAAAAATTTCAATAGAAATTCAGCGTCAGTTTTGATATTAGATTGTTCATCAAGTATTTCGTCATCGAAAACATCACAGATTATTAAATCTCTCGTGTTTGCGATTCATATATGCTTGCAGTATACAGTGTTTCATAAATGACGCAACCCATGGAGTATAATATATGACATATTCAAGATGCACATGATTAAAATTCTATCTTGTATTAATGTTAGAAAGTTAGATGTTGGATTTGATGTCCTGTAACTTCAAAATAGATTTGTGCCAATTTCAACACATTTGTATTAACTTTCTTTCAAATTTTCATTGTTACTCTTTTTAAAATAATCTTTTGAATGTAGTTTGAGTTTCATGTCCATCATTTATATTGTATAAGAATTTTGTAATGCAAAGAGCCCTATTGGAAAGCATCAGATAGAATCTCAAGAATAGAATCATCTGTGATGCTTTCCATGACGTACTACATAGGACAAACAGGCAGATCATTCAGTACAAGATACAAAGAACACATCAAAGCACTACATTCCAGCTCTGACTCAACATTTGCAGATCACTTAATCAACATTGGACACTCACACAATAACATCCACATTCTACACACATTCCAAAAAAGCCCCAAACTAAATATACTGGAATAATATAAAACATTCTAACACCATAAACAAGACAGATTTTCAACTATATAATGGCCGCTCATCCTAACCTCAACAAAACATTACCCCTGGCGGCAGGCTGACGAAGCTTTTTCAAAGGTGAAATGCATCCCTCTAGCATCTCCAGTATAAGTGAGTGAACATAATACAATCATCTTGAAAAAAATAGATCTGACACAATTTTTTTTTTATTGCTGATGATGCCCACATGAGTCCGAGACTTTTGCGTGGGTAATGAGGTGAGTGATTACACATAAATGCCTGACGGTGGAGCGGGATTCGAATCCACGACCACTTTAACGACAGCAAGTTGAAGTTGCGACGCCCCAACCAACTGCGTCAAGCGGCCCGCCAATTTAATGAGAAGACTGCTGTGACCAAACAAATGCTCGACTAGTACATTCCAATTGTCTCAGATAGTTGAGATTAAATTGAATGTTCCTTGAATATCGATTGGGGCACAGAAAATTCACCCCCATGCATGACTACCTCCATTTGTTGAAGGGGTTGCGGAATTTCTGAAGTACTCGTTATTACCTATTTTGATGCATTTCAATAAATTTAATCGCTTTAAATTGTGTTTCATTTTTTACTTTTCAGTTCGATGAGTACATCCGGCTGCTACAAATAGATCCCGACTCACCCTTATTCAAATTCATCACAGACGGCCAGCTACCTCTCCGTCAGTGCCTCCATCCGGAAGCATGCACGAAAAACATCACACTACCAGACTATTATTGCTCGTTCTATGACCTCAGGAAACACTTCAGGCACTTCTACAACGTTCCTGAAGATCAAGAGTTCAAGTCTGTCAAAGATCTCGTCGACTGTATCCTTTCTATTGTTTTATCACTCATTTTTTATGAAAGATATTTTAGGGAGTTCAACAAACAGTTTTCAAGATATTTAAAGGTAAGTGGTAAGTTCTTGTTTTTCTTAATGTATTACGCTACTCGTTGTAACTTATCTTTTGGTCTCGGTGTTCGAGGCTTGAATTCATGAGCAAGGAAGACTTGAAAAGCATTTAGCCTAAGGAATTTAAGTCTCCCTTTAAAAAGGAAACCTCATGATCGGTTCATAAGTATGGGTCTGGCAGTGCACAAATTTGATGCAGACATTTTTTCAATTCAATTTAATTAGTAGATCCATAATTATGTTTACACAAAATAGATGCAACTAATATGAAACTTACATTAGTAATTTTCGAATTCTTATTAATTCAATCCTGTCAATTATTATTGCTACGGGTTCTATCACTAAAATAATGATGGGAACACTTGAAATTTAATTAGTAGATCCATAATTATGTTTACACAAAATAGATGCAACTAATATGAACTTACATTAGTAATTTTCGAATTATTTTTAATTCAATCCTATCAACTATTATTGCTACGGGTTATCACTAAAATAATGATAGCACCACTTGAAAGTAACATTCGGACTTTATTAACACAATTGACTCCCAAAAGACACTAATAAGTAATTATCACAAAAATCGATAAAGAAACAAACAGTCCAATAACATTCAACTAATAAGGAATATTTCTATAACAAGATTAATCAATGTACTAAACTAATTAGTCAACTATTAGGCCGATCAATAATAAGTGTCCAATAATCTGTTCAATGGCTTGAAAAAAATGTTTAATAATCAATCTATAAAAAAATAACTGGAAACACTTTTACTGACATCACTACCAACCCACACATTCTACATATAAAATGTAAAGGACATGAACTCAACACCTTGGAACAATTTGAGATTTTCAAACACACAATAAACAAAACATCCTCAATGAGCAATTAAATTTTAAATTACACAATCTTTTTGATCACAAAAACCACAATTCTTCTAACCAAGGATCCAACATCACCGATTGAGGACACCTTGAAGATGAGTCTCCATGACTCGAAAACGTTTGGCCAAAAGTTAGTACAAATTTTTATTTATTCACAGTTAAAAAATGACTACAAGTCGTTAAAGTTAAATAAAAACTTTTTGTTTTCGTAACAATAAAAAGTCAAGTCCAACACTTCTGTTCATCATAGGATTATACTTTACCTATGATAAAAACTGATCTTACCTCCTACAGAAAGTAGGTTTGCTAATGTATATGTTCTATCGACGTTTCCTGAAAGTTACTAAATATTTTTACAAAATATTGTAAAACCTAACCTAACCTAACCTGATCAAACTACAAAGTACCATAATCCTTCATTCCGTGATAGATTAAGTTTTAATAGACTGTTAGCAATGCACCATTTTCGACTTACATTAGGCCACGTGCCCCCATACAGCTCAGTATGGTATAGTTGTATTATTTAGAAATCAGAAATATAAAATATGTTGCAGGCCTTGTCATAGCTTCTGTATCCTTACCCCACCCAAAGTGCATATTATATTATCTTCAAGAGTTACACAACATTTAATTTCAAGAGTTAGATTGACATCTATCATTAAACGTCGTAAATGAATAAAATAAACTTAATTCAACCGATGCAGTGTCAGATCCACGGGGGGGGGGGAAGGGAAATCCCCCCCCCCCCAACGCAGAAGAAGAAGGAGGAGGAAAAGAAGAGGAAGGAAAAGAGAGTGAAGGAGAGAAAGAAGGAGAAAAAGAAAATGGTGAAGAAGAAAAAAGAATACAAAAACTAGATAAAATTTACTTTGACACATTACATGGGGTTGAAGTGTTATGTTAGAAGAATTAATGCCTAGAATCACTTGAAATAAAATTTTTGGAAATTTAGTAGCCTTTAACCGCATTTTACACCATTCTAGCACTTAAAATGTAGTAGAAATATAATTTTTTCGTGTTTAAGAACAATCAAATTTCCCCCAGCTAGAGTAGTTTATTTCTGTATATTCATGTGGAATTAGGAATACAAATTTTTTTATACAATACAATATGTCTTGAACAAAAATTGCTTTGCTAGCTTAATTTTTATCAAAATTGACAGAGAAATGAACAGAGTCTAAGCAATTTATTCGTGATCGTGATGATTTTTAGACCTATATATATATTTAAATTAAATCCAACATTCTTTCATGTTTCATAATACCAGTACTACAATAAATATGTATTAGGTCAAAAACAAACAGAGATTTATATGCCCCTACCTATTCTATAAAAGATTAATCTTATTCAAACTAATTTCACTTGATATAAGATTTCCTTCATTCTCTGTCATTTGTTAATTCGTCATTGAATTAAAATTATGTCAACAGTTAAAGATAAAGTAAAGGTAATATAGAAAATAAGGCAAAATAAGTATTACAGCATTTGTTAATTCCCGGCCGGCGGAGGCGGAGTGGTAAGACAAGTTGGAGGTATTCCGTCTGTGGCGGGACAATTAAAATTTAACCGTGTGCATGTCACAAGTGTTACCCTTTTTAATTTTTTAAAATGTGCAAGCCCTCGGGGGGGGGGCGGTCGCCCCCTCCGCCCCCCCCCTTTAATCCGCCCTTGACTCTGTCCAAAGATGAGTTTAAAAAGATTCATATGATCTATTTAAAAAATATCTTATAATTCAATTGATAGCTGCTATCTTAACCAATAACATATTTTTTTGTAGTTAAGTTCATATTATGAACATTTCAATGTGATATTTCCACTTGATGTATATGTAAGATACAAACATTAAATAATTATGGGTTGAACTTAAATTTTTTGCTGCATTAATTATTATTCTATTTACATCCATCAGTTAAAGCTTCGGGTTGGCTTGGCATTTCATCATGAATCATTTCATATTAACAGTATAATATTACATCTTCACAGGCAAATAGGTGAACAATGATTAAATGAGTTAGTTTGAAGTGACTGACAATTGAATAAACTGACAAATATACATAAACAGAATTTATTAATTTCGAATTCCTTTAATTGCTATTACTTTATACTGAAGACTTCCGCAATGGCGGATATTGACAACAGCATTATTTGTCAACAGGCTATCGAGTCACATTTTTCAGAGAACAAAAAAGCATACAAAAAATAATTACAGCATTGCTGTTGTCAATATCCGCCATTGCGGAAGTCTTCAGTATAAAGTAATAGCAATTAAAGGAATTCGAAATTAATAAATTCTGTTTAATTATTAAATTTGGAAAGTTGGTTCAAATTCATGATTTAAACACTTTAAGCCTTTTAAACACCCCGGGACACCCCCCCCCCACCCAGGTATTCCCCCCACGAAATCTGCTGCTGGATCTGCAGAAATATTAACATCTAACATTCAACTTCAAGAGTTGATCATTTAACGTTTGTAACTGAATAAAATAAACTTAATTTATTAGATACAGCAATTACAATGGGTGGTTTGCAGTTTCGAGTATCAACATGTATATCAACCTGCTTTAAGATATGGTAGATGCCTTTTGCACAGTATACGTTTCACCTTCAGTTTAACCCAATTTTAACCTCTAGTTTAAACCAGTATGAAAACTTTGGTGTGTAAGCTAAGGAATAACTTAAAAATTGTCTTCTCAGTCTGAGTTTAAACTGTGACTGTGAGTTTAAACTGTGGCTCAATCTAGATGTGAATAGCATAGAAACCACATTACGGTTATGCTTGTTTACAGTAAACGATAGGTTGTAGTGGAAAGTATGACAAATTTTATTGAAATTTCAACTCAATTTCACTGTCTGAAATATTTTAGCATGTTTATCTCTTTCATTGTACCACTTCTGAATGGGAACAAAGTCGTCATTCAATATTAACCTCAATGCAATTAATTAATTTTGTAAACATGACAGTCATAAATGTTTCTTACATTATGTGTTGGAAAATCATTGTTGTATACATGTATTCATGTTTTAAAGTTTGAAGTTCAGTAGAGTTTTTAAGGCTTGGTACATTTGATAGTATTGGTTTGACTGTATATTGCTTTTAAAGAAGCTATTTATTATCCATTATTATTATTGTCCCATTATTGATGTGCTTGGGTGCTCTTCCATGAAATGCATGCACAAAAGTATTATTATTTCAAACATCTGATGACCAGACTATGGATAAGCCAATATAATTTCAAATCTTTTGACAAATTGTCCAAAATAACGTTTTAAACATCTACTGCACTACTATTGCGTTGCAACAAACCAGTACCTCTTTTTCTTGAAGTTGTTATTTGTCTGAACTGAGTAGTAGTTCCAGTTTCGCAATGGATTCAAACTACAGGTCTCTTCTAGTTGTCTTAACTTGGCCGTCCTTGAGCTGGACATCCGAAGAGAAGCATGTTATTGATTTAGTTTCATTGTCCTCTTTCTACTCTCTTCAATAAGAAGTTCAATTGTGATATCTAGGGATTAAACTGAAACATCTCTTATCTTGTTGTTCTCTTGACTCTAAAATTGCATGAGGATGTTGAAATAGGAATAAAATGTTCTCTCAAAATAGGCAAAGGTTTTCTCTCATAAATTGAAATGACTTTATTCCTCCACAAAAAAAGTGGACACACACTCCATAAAACTCCTACAGGTTATAATGGAAATTCAGACAGTTATATAGATTTGATTTTGAATTTGCAAAAATATGTTTTGTTTAAAGAAGCATCTACACTAGCAAATATTGCTATAAGATACAAGCTAAACATAATCTACTCATAGACTAGTGTAGAATTTTGCTCAAGAATTTCAAAATTATATCAATTTTTTTTGGGCTACGATAGTGTTTTGTTAAAAGTAAAATAAAAATTAATATTCTTTTTCTGTAAAAGACTCGTGAATTATATTGCTTCTAGGTGAAATTTCAAGTAAAACAGACCTAACCTAAGATTTTGATTCTACTTAGAAATGTTGGGCAATAGCCTGTTGTATTCACATTGATTGTATGTTGGTGAAATGAATAAATAAATTAATAAATTACTACTTACTAACATACATTACTAGCATATACCATGTATATTGGATAAAGAAAACAGATCAGTATAGTAACTCATAAGCTTCCAACGGAAAAGATAGCCGTGAGCCGTAGCAGGTATCTGGTCAATCAGATAGAGATAAGCTGCGTTCTCCTAGGCACTCTTCGTAAGGGTGACCGATTAGATTGGCCAGCAAAAAGACACTGTTCTCTGCTGTAAAATCACTTCCCGGTGGTTCGGAACCCACCTAAAACTGTAGGTCCAACTCATCAATCACCACCATTACCCACGCACAGGTCTTAGACCTATGGGGGCTTCATCCTCCAAAAAAATTATTTGATTGTTCTAAGCCGTCTTAGGTATTACTGTTTTAGACAGTAAGAAACTAGAAATAATATCTCAAGAGCTGCCTATAAATAATAGAAGCTTCTATTATTCCAGAAAAAAATCTATGATCTAAAAATTATGAAAAATGTGTATAACTATTATAATCTTCATATTGCTCCTCATATGAGTATGATATTAATCTTTCCCTTATACAATTACGAATAACTAGTACAATAACAAAAATTAGAATATCTCAAATGCAGCCAAAAACTCTGCAATGACTGTGAAAACAAATTTAATATAAGCTAACAGCGTAGAGTCTGCATCTGATGCCTAATTTTGATAATTTAGCAAAATTATCTAAGGTTAAATTTTTTATTAACACTATATTTTATTAAAAATCGCAGTATATTACAAATGTGTGGTGGTAATTCTTTCGTCCAATATTTTTAGGTGATCCCTCAATGCGTTCTTCTGACAAAACTAACTAGTATTGAAATACAGCAATCAATAAAATGCATTTAAAACTTTCCTTGTTTTGGTTGTTGTATTCAAATTATTTAATTAAATTGGTGACAGCTTATCTTGCACTGCTGGAAATTGAAGTTAATCATCTTAGGACTATGCCGCAAATAGTTTTCAATAAAATTTGAAAGAAAATTTTGAAAGTAGCAAGAAAAGATTTGGTTCATGCTAACAAATCAAGTGTAAATTGGATATAACCTATTTTCTAACTGGTAAAACATAAATCTGATTGATTAGACCAAACTATTCCACAAAGCTCGAGATTTGCCAAAACTTCTCATCTAAAACAATCATAACCTAACTTTCTTTGTAGTGGTGAAGGTGATATTGTGGAAGATATCATAATGAATAATAAGACGAAGTTGTCACAACCAGATTTATTGAAAACAGTGAGATACTAGTTTCGGTTGCTACACTATTATCAATCACAATCAAACTCAACTGGTTCGATTGAGATTGATAATGTTGTAACAACCGAAACTAGTATCTCACTGTTTTCAATAAATTTGGTTTTGACAACTTAAAGTCTTTATTATTCATACATGGTTTGTATGCTAAATCTTGTAATATATTTTAGGAACGTCGTCTGTATAGCATTGATTAGTTTTGCATTTCTTAAGATTCTTTCAGGTTATTAAATTGGACTGTAGACTTATTGAAACACAAAAATTGGGACCTTAAGTGGCTAATATTGAAAAACTTCTGCAAAATTTCAGTTTAATGGTATTTAAAAGAAGAGAAACTCTAGAAAATATACATATTGCAGGAAAATGTAGTAACATAAATGCTGTGGCAGGACTAAGGGAAGAATCCTCTTTCAACTGTATTCAAACATAGAACATAATAAAAAATAGTAATTATTTCCATGAGTTTTAATGTTTGTTGTCGTTTACTACAGAATAATTATTCCAAATTTCTAAATATTCCAATACAACTTCTCTGTTCTGGAGATATCAAAAATTAAAAAATGTTACCCCTTCCCCCTCCCACTACACTGTAGCACCTCCCCCCCCCCCAACGCTTTTTGTTTTTTACTTCTCAACTACTCCCCAAATGCCTCATTGTCAAAATTCAACTCACATCCCGTGCATGGTAAAATAGCATCTTAGTTGAAACTTTGAGAAATTTACTGTACCCCTCATAAATTCTGATTGGTTTGGGATAAATAAGCATGAGTCGCGTAAAATTGAAGGCAATCTGACGTTCTACAGTTTTTTGTATTGATATTTTGTGTAAAACGATCATGAGCGCTACTATAAGCAAATGTCGAACAAAAAAAGTGTGGTTGAGAGGATATTTAGAAACATCGATTTTCGATAGCGTGTATCTCGGAAACCGTGAAACATACGACAAATATGCAAAATACTAATTTTGAAGTAAATTTAGTCAGCTTTATTTTTCATTTAAAAGATTTTTTTCTAAAGCTCACCGTTTTCGAGATATATTGGAACTCTCACAAAAATAGTACCTTCCCTCCTCACACCATATGCTTACCTCATAGGGTTGGGAACTTTTAACCAAAAATGACATACTTGGGGGTAAAAAACATACTTTTTTACCTCCTAACTAGCCTACTCTAAACAAAATCCCGAAGTATAAAATTGCCGCATCTTTCATACATTCTGTAATGTATTACTTCTTTTACTTTCATTGTAGTGGTAAAGGTGATATTGTGGAAGATATCCATATGAATAATAAGATTTGAAGTTGTCACAATCACATTTATTAAAAATAGTGAGATACTAGTTTTGGTTGTTATACCATTATCAATCACAAACAAACATTAGTTTGTTTGAGATTGATAATGGTATAACAACCAAAACTAGTATCTCACTATTTTTAATAAATATGGTTGTGACAACTTCAAATCTCATTATTAATTTTGCATTTATTCTAATTTTGAATTATGTTTGGATGCTTGAATAGGACCAAAATAAGATACTTCATTAAACTGTATCTGTTTCACTTTAAATCAGCCATAAATGTATGCGGATTCATAATCAACTACACCATGACTGAAAGAATTAAATAATTCCTCAATATTTTCACTATTTGAATAATAATATTTTCTATTGAAATATTACCCAAATGAAGTAAATATCAAACATCTAGTAGATATTTGCATTTACTACTATAAAGGATATTTATAGGATTCACTAATCAGGTTAATTTCCGTTAATCCCTTGAGAAACATTTAAGAAGTTCTCAAAGTTTTCAGATCAATTCATTCATTCATTCATTAGCATCTTTTGACCGCCGTTAAAAGGGGTTTATGGATTTGTCAGTAATTTAAGTCATCATATTCTACTTCTGTTTCTCTGCGTCTCATAATGAGAAAAGAATTCCTCATTAGAGTATGGACAGACATTGAACAATTCTTCCCTCATTTTATTTCTGAAGTTTTCACCTTTGAATGTCTTGAGATGTGCTAGCAATGAGTTGTACAGGCGAATTCCAGCACTCTTCACACCCGTCTCATACAAACTAGTCCGATGTATTTCGTCCCTTAAGTTATACCTGTTTCTAGTATTATACGAGTGAAGCAGCTCACCTGTATTAAATTTGTCTTTATTTTCATCAATAAAGCAGAGGGCCTCAAAAATAAATAGACCTGGAAGTGGGAGAATCTTTAAATCTTTGAAATAAAGTCTACAATCTCTTAAGAACACTTTTCAGAATCAGAATCAGAATCTTGCTTTATTTCTCTTTTACAATTTTGTAGCCATATAAATACATTAAATTGAGAAGTCAAAATTTTCTTCACATGTGCATTGCCTGTGTGTGATGATAGTTTTCCACTTGATGAGAGCTCAGTTTTTTATATTGAAAGGTGACCATGCTAATTATTCATTGATAAGCAAGCTCACTATAGCAAGTTCACTACCTATAATCGGTTAGGAAGTGTGTTAGGCCTTTCGACCTATTGGACATCCTTCAATCTTCAGTATCATTGTTCATGGCCGACAAAAACTAGTCTTCCCACATTATTTGCTTGAAGTTGAATACTAAACACAATCTAAATTGCTAATGAAATGCTGGTGAACTTTGACTTGTCCTATCTTTCACATCACTTCCTGCAAGGGAGAAGTACTTGTGACGGCCATTTTTTATTTGATTCTTCAGAGCTGTCATCAAAAGTTGTATTGGTTTATTTTGAAATAGCTGTTAATATTATCTGACGATGAAAATGCTATGTAAAGTATTGCCACTTCTTATTGAGTTTTTATTGAAAATAATGGGTGCTTCAAAAATGACCCAACCCTGAGATCAAATGGCGGAATTTTGTGGATGAATTTTCGTGCCCCAATCGATATTTAAGCAACATTATTATTCAATGTCAACTATCTGAGTATATCTGGAATGTACTGTTCGAGCATTAGTTTAGTTACAGCAGACGTTTCATTAAATTGAGTCAGATCTATTTTTTTTAGATCCTTGGAACCTATCCTGTCGGTGTTTTCCTTTAGGACTCTGCATCACGAAGTTGTTCACAAACTTCTCATACAATATAATTGATTGTCATGAAACTCAAACAACATTCAAAAGATTATTTAAAGTGAAGTAACAAAGAAAATTGAAGGGAAGTTGCTGGAAATGTGTTGAAATCAGTGAAAATCTATTTTCAAGTTACAGGGCATCAAAACCAACATCTAACTTCCTAACGATTGAATTTTAATCATGAGCGTGTTGAATATGTAATATATTATACCCCATGTGTTGCGTCATTTTTGAAACACTGTTTTTATAATTTATAATATATCTAGTGCTTCCATTAAAAATCTACCCCTGTACCTAACCACACATTTTGCCAGAAATAAACTGATATTATAACGATATAGTTATAATTTTTTTCTTAATACTGATGTGAAGAAATTCAAGGCAGATAGATAAATTACTATTATTAAAGATAGATATGATGTGGATTCATTTTATTAACAAAAATAAACCCTATTATTATTTATTGAATTTAAATTTAATAATTTTACACGTAAGTACTCTTGTGTACTCCACTGTATAATAATATATTGGGATATATATATACGGTTTGTTTCGCATATAATTTCCAATACTTTGGTGGGCTTCTTGTACTCTCAAAGATGGAAAAGTTTTATATAAACTTAGGTTCGGAAATGCTTAGTGATAGTTTTTCAAAGATGGCAGAAGTTAGCTGCTTGCCCTATCAATTCACTCATTCAGAAATTTGTAGTCTTCATTCTACTTGTCATTTAGTCAGCTTCTATGTAAAATGAGATGAAAAGTCGAAAAAAAAAACAGAAGTCGGCAACTACAGTAATTGAGATATTCTTCAAAGTATGCAAAAATACTGAAAATACGTTTTTCAAGTTTAAAGTTAGCTTGATTGATTGTATATAATGCTTGTAGTTTTTTCTCAGAAAACTTGTAGAGAATTCAATTCTGAACAAAAATGTCGAATAACCCTTTAGCCGAAAACACTTCAAAGTTTAATAAAATCACTTTTATTCAATCAAAACACACTTATTTTGCAAAGGTTGCTAATTTTATTTAATTGATTCATTGAAAAAGTTTTGTGAAAAATTACACGTTTATTATAAAAAACTAATCATGTTAATTTACTTAAAAGTTGAAAAAAGTGAAATGAAGGCACTACATATTTCTGAAGTTGCGAACTTCCGCCATCTTTAAAACTCTGTACGATAACTAATGAACTTTGAAATTAAACCAATGAACTTTTTTCATTATTTTAGTCAGTTCAACATGCCCACAAAGTATTAGTAAGTCTATGCGAAACACTCTTTATAGTGCTAGTACATCGTAAAGATGAAGTTTGTTGGCAATGGACAAAACTCCATTTGATAATCATCATTATTATTATACTTCAGATTTAATTATAAAATTAATCATAATAATTTGGTAAATGATTCAGATGTATATTTCATCCTAAATAGAATATGAATTTCCTTTTGTCAACGTCACTCAAATGTCAGAAGTTTTATCAGATATAGGCTACATCCAAAATGAGTTTCACATCAACCTGCTAAAGTGAAGTTTTAAGACTATTAATAATTAGTTTATACAATTTCTGTCACAGATTATTTAAAATAGAACTGTTGAATACTGCAATAGTCTCTATCAACTAGGTGCTTTTCATGGAGTTTAAAAGAAAAAGTGAAATTAGGTGCATCTAAATTTATTTAAAATTTAGATGAAATTCTGTAATAATGAAATTTATGTGAAATTTATCTGAAGCCTATGTGGACCGGAGTAACTAATTTTTCTTTTGAAATCTGTTATCCGTCCTAATAGTAGGCTATATCTTTATGAAAAGTTTCAAAATTAATGCTGCTGTTGATAGCGTTTTGAGATAATTAAGATAAGATAAGGTTGTTTGTTTGACGACGTCTTTCTGAACAGCTTTTGATTGTGAGACTGCAAGCGCTACATGTATTGGAAAGTATACTAACTAGGGTGCAAGCAGTAGTCTACAGTCTACTAGACTACTTGAGTCAAGTCAAAGCAGATGTTAAAGTTGTTGTTGTTAGCAATCTACTATAGTGAGTGAATAATATGTGACATGGCATTCTCAAACTCAATCGCTGTTCAGTCATGTTTGTTCTCGTCAGCAAGTGTTTGTGTGCATCTGTTACAATCATAAATAGGTACGTTTTGAACGTTTTTTTATACAATTTTACTGAACTGTTTTCTTTGCTCTAGACTGATTTTTAGAAAAGAACAATACATTTTGTAATAACGATGATGTACGGTTAGTAACTAAAACTATTAGACCAGGCTTGCATCACAGAACTGAGTAAGTTCCTAACTGCATTGGATATTACAAACTATTGTGGATATTTTGTACTTATTATTGTGGTGATAATGGAGAACAATATCAAATAATTTTTCTCTAAATTAGTTTTCCATGAGTTATGCTCCAACAGGTAGGTTATAGGTTATGAACACAAGTGTTCTCACGCTTACAGTTGAAATATTATTCAAGGAACTAGATGGAGGAGTACAGTAGATTGACTACTCGGCTTGCATTATTGTTTGTTATCTTGGGAATAAAAAGTGAACATTGAACAACAATGTTCAACTTATGTGTCCATAGCTAAATAGCTTTATCATAACACGAAGTGTAACCTCGCATAAGAGGCTTGGGATAACTGAAGTTAGGATTTTAGGTTATTGGCAGCAGTTCATGTGTCTACACAGTTTCTATGGGGAAGGGGTTACAAAAGTTTTTCTTTTTGATTTTAGAAACTATCAGTTTCGGACAGAATCTGTCAGTACATTTTTTTCTGGGGATTAGTAAAATTGTTATTCATTGTTTTAGTAGAAACTAATTACTTTCAATATTATAGTAGAAACTAATTACTGTCAATATTATATGGAACATATTCTCAGAAAGTTGCTGTTACCAGTAGGTCTACTTCATTTAAAGTATAAAATTGTTTACTTTACTTATATTGATATCCGATGTTATATTGTTTCTACCACGTACGAACTGTTGCAGTGCTTGCCTTCCGAAACACTTGCTGGTTGTGATTGGGTAGTAACTGTGCCTTGCGTCAGTACTTCCGAGCCATGAAACTTTTTTAAAAAGTCAGGTCGTTCGGCTACTGAAAGCTGTGCTGGGACAGATTTTAAAACCGAACCAATGATGAACGCCCGGCCACCAAAAGCTGTGCTGTGTTGCGCTGTGCCAGTGGCGGGGCGGGGCGTTCATTCAAAACCATTGGTTCGGTTTTAAAAGCTGTCCCAGCACAGCACAGCTTTCAGTAGCCGGACGCCGTAAATTTTAGTTATCTCATTCACTAATAGGCGAATACTTATGATAACACCGCGAACCCACATACAATCTGTTAGTTGCATCAGTAGCAACGCTCTTGCATCGCGGTTGCAAATACTTCACTTACCTTCTATTGGACGTGCATGTATAGTTCTTGCCCCCGCGATAAACAACAAAGTAATACAATCGATTGCTTGTGGGACTTGGGGCCGAAGGATCTAACGACTTGTTCTGGGTCATCATATTCGAAACGCATGGTGTTCTAATGAAGTTTACACACTGTGTGAACCCAAAAGCTAGCTGAATTCATCAATTCTAACATCCTAACATGAAAGGGGTTATTACTAATCATTGCAGTATCTTCTTAAAAATCAACGTAATACAAGATAAGAAAAACTTCCGTTTTTTTTTTTTTTGAGGATGAAGCCCACATAGGTCTGAGACCTGTGCGTGGGTAATGTGTTGGATGATGGTGATTGATGAGTTGGACCTACAGTTTTAGGTGGGTTCCGAACCACCGGGAAGTGATTTTACAGCAGAGAACAGTGTCTTTTTTGCTGGCCAATCTAATCGGTCACCGTTACAAACGGGACCTACGAGAACGCAGCTTATCTCTCTGATTGAACAGATACCTGCTACGGCTCGCGGCTATCACTAAAGAGTATAATTTCAAGTTTAAATACTGTCACATTTTTAGAGATTTTTGAGGCTATAACTAAAGAGTATAATTTCAAGTTTAAATACTGTCACATTTTTAGAGATTTTTAAGATGTTCCTTAAAATTTCCCACAGCTTATTTGCAAGAGCATAAATTAATTTGTTAGAAAATACTCAAGTTTAAGTTGGACGGATATTATTATACAATGACTGCCAATTTTCAGTGATTAAGTTTGAGTTACCTATTTTTTATCTTAACGTCCTCACCCCTTTGTTCTATAATTTATGTCTTCTAGATCTACCATGTTCAGCTCAAATAAATTTAGGATTTAAGTTATGTAACAAAGTTATTGGGTAATTCATCAAAACAAAACCTTGATAGGGTGTTTAAGATCCAAAGAAAGCTTTTAGGTGTATGGAAATAGTAAATAGATTAGATTCTGTAGGCCGTTGTTCAAGAGACTTGGTCTCCTAACTGTACCCTGCTTATATGTGCATGAAGCTACTTTATATGTAAAAACGAATGATATTAACCATAATCTTGAATACTGTACAGGAAACTGTTTTGGGCTTGTAAGCCTGTTGTTTCCACTCTGTTTCTTAAATAAATAAATAAAATCTTAAAATACATAATTATATTACACGAAGCCGAGGAGATTATCCCCTGGTGAGTCACAATAATAGTTTATTCAAACAAAAACCTTGTTACATTGGTAGGAAACTCTACAAGCTACCACAGTTTTTAAAGAGTCTTGAAAATATAGAAGTATTTAAAAAACAACTGAAAAAATATTTAGTTGATAAAGCTTTTTATAGTGTAAAAGAGTTCCTTTCACATCAAAACTAAGCCTCACCTCAACTAATCGTTAAAGTAATAAATTTAATTATGGTAACTAGTGTATAACTTTGTATATTTTTGTCAATCTGACTTGTCCTTAACTGGAGTCTCCAAGACGTAATCTCCCAAAAAAATGTTGTGGGCCTGGGCAGATTGTACAGTCCCTCGCAAAAAAATTCTTTACAGTATTTGGATTTAATTTCAATATTAGTAATCCTTAAAAATGATAATTCCCTCAAACTTTCCCCTGTCCCGCCCAGGGAACTCCCAGATAAGTATTTCGTTTTCTGTCCCTTTTAATTATTGGAATATCTTTTTTAATATTAGTAACCTTGATTCGATAGTTATTTGGATTGAAAGTGTAGTTTCTTGCCCAAGTTTTTAGGTCTCGTGTACTTATATAATAATCATTTTAATAGTAATTGCACTTTTGGATTAGAATTTATATTTGGTGATAGTATCATTTTATTTTTATATCAGCTGTGTGATACTATTCATCATTTCAACATATAATCGTGAAAAAGTTCAGTTATGTTTTATATTGTTTTTATCATCAGAGGGTTTGGACAAAACTACTTTAACGATAACGCTAATATGAACACTATGCATCTGCCTGCTCTTTGGCTTCTTAATTTGAGAGCAAGTAGATGCATTGAATGTTCGGTTTTGCGGTTTTTTAGCGTTATCGTAGTTTTGCCTGAATTCTACTAATTCATTTTAAACACTCATAGTAAGGAAGTATCTTTTGATACCCGTTGAAATAAATATCTCGTGTGTATGAATATCTTAATCAGTTGCCGACCCTATACTAGCTGAGTACTATACTTGGTGACGTTCTTGATATCAGTGAATTAAAATCGGCATATTTCGCTTTTGTTCAATCCCGCTTCTCTTATAGGAATCTTGCATGGGGTGCAGCCTATCAAACGCACATCAATAGGCTTGAAATTATTCAAAAGTCAATACTAAAGGCTGGCTTTCGAAAATGTAGAAGATATCCTTCAGACTTCCTCTTTCAAGAAATTAAAATATTGCCTTTGAAAACACTTTTTATTAAAGATCTGCTAATCCATATTTATAAAACACCACGTTACAATTTTTTCATCTACATCACACTCTCATAATACAAGGTATGTTTCATCAGTCGGAATTAACACCATCCAGCTAACCAAATAATTCTCAACCACAAATTGTTTTTTCCTAGCCCATGTTCTTCACCGCAATTATCGCATCTACGCCTCACAGGATAATATTTTTTCATCGGTTTCTCTTCCTATTTAAAAAAAAAATGAAAAAATGGATGTTTGAAG
The DNA here is from genome assembly GCA_948455865.1 of Conomelus anceps. Classification (NCBI taxonomy): domain Eukaryota; kingdom Metazoa; phylum Arthropoda; class Insecta; order Hemiptera; family Delphacidae; genus Conomelus; species Conomelus anceps. The sequence continues at coordinate 59,057,827 of OX418222.1, read as the reverse complement.
TTGATGTTGAGGGGGCCGGGTTACTTGTCTTGGCTGGGGGCGAACGTGTCCGGCTTGACCGCGACTTTACTGCGACGTTAGGTCCATCCCCTCACTACTGACTCTTTGTTTTTGCTTTGATTTTCCTTTCTCGCTTACATTTCTTGTTTTATTCTTTTTTTGACTATTTTTTTTTTCATTTATCATGTTTCAATTCATCATTTTGTGTGGCAATAGCTCTTATTATCAATAAGAACTTTATTCTATTATAATTAATTATCTTCCACCATTCTCTTCATCTGTCTTGAATCCACTGGACTCCACTGTCTGTCCAATTCCGATTTACAGTACACGATCCAAATTATTTCAACTCGAGTTTACGCACAGGCCGTAGTTGCCCATGTAAGCTCATTTCGTTATGTTTAACTATGTTCACTTTTTTATGTTTAACCGCTATTGTTATTTTAAAGTTCTTTTTCTGTGCTATTGTAATCTCTTTTATTGATTTGTGGAATAAAGCGATTTTTGATTTGATTTGAGTGTAGTTTTGGTGGTTATAAGGTGAATAATCTGACTCCTTTTTTTGGTAATTCCTTCGACCATTCTATCTACCCTTCCAATTTAAATTTGAATTCTTCATTCTGTACTATGAAAACACAATATGGTTCTTACTTAGAATACCTCGTTTTATAAATACCAATATTAGCCTCTAAGTGAATATATTGAAGCGTAATTCAGTTGAGCCTAAAAATAGTAATCTGCTTTCCAAAAGGGGAATGACAGTTCATTGACATGCTGACTAGCATACCCTTATATTTCGCCTTCATTGCTAACTTGCTAAAATTCTAAATATTGCTTGTTACTGCAATTATTGTTCGTTTTTCGTGTGCCTATGGTTCAATGTGCTATAAACGTGTGTGTGACTTATTTTCTAACTAGAAATACGAATATCATAGATTAAAAAAAGTAAAGTATATGCGTATGGCTTTTATTGGTGGGGAGAACCTTACGGGTAGTTCCACCTCGTCGCTTGAGCCATGTTAATGGAAACATGGTAGACCTACAATTTTAGGTGGATTCCGAACCACCAGGAAGTGATTTTACAGCAGAGAACAGAGTCTTTTTTGGTGGCCAATCCAATCGGTCACCCTTCCAGGGAAGGCCAAGGGGAGTGTTGCTATATCTAATATGATTGAACAGATACCTGCTACGGCTCACGGGTATTACTTCACTTTATAGATAACACTACAGTACATCAAATTGATGTCTAGTAACCATCTTTATCATTATCATTCACCTCATTACCCACGCACAAGTCTCAGACTCATGTGGACATCAGCACAAAAAAATGTCAGTTAACTTCATTTCATTTTTGGAAATTCAGAACGCTTTTTGCTTCAAGGAACGAGTGTTTCAGCTACGAGTGTTTCAGAACAAGTGAACAGCTACATTTTCTGTTATAAATTTATTTAAAAAAACAAGTGGTCTCTATCCCAATTTAAACTTGTGCACGTATTTAAAAATTTTTCGAGAATTTATTGTTTGGTATAAGAAAAAATGCTTTACTTTCTGATTCATTGTTTGAAGATTTGCTAAATAAAATCTGGTTTGTTGTTGTTCATCTAAATTGACATTTGAGAGATTTCAAAAGTTTATGAGTGTTGTGGTATTAACGCTGACATAACTCATTCAAAACTATTCTTTAATACTTCTTTATTGTTGAAACCTATTTTTACTATTAGACATTAGTATGAGCTGCGTTCTCGTAGGTCCTGTTTGTAACGGTGACCGATTAGATTGGCCAGCAAAAAAGACACTGTTCTCTGCTGAAAATCACTTCCCGGTGGTTCGGAACCCACCTAAAACTGTAGGTTCAACTCATAAATCACCATCATCCAACTCATTACCCACGCACAGGTCTCAGACCTATGTGGGCTTCATCCTCAAAAAAAAAATATATAAGGTGCTTTTCTTGTAACTATTTTTTGAAAACCTTGAACTTTTTTCAAATAAACATTTATTGGAGTACGAAATTAGATGATTTCGATTTTTAATTCAAGTTGCGAGAATAAAAAATTGGCAAGATTCCATTGGTTCTTGAGGAAGTGATGGTAGGTAATTTTCCAACTCACAAAAATGGGGAAAATTGCAACTTGTAGCATCCATATTTCACAAATTATAAGACGAATAAATATTTTTCTCACCGCAATTGAATATTTAATAGCTTGATAGTGAAAAATGACTTGGAAAAAATTATATCGAGAGTGGAGTGTGTAGAATTCTAGTATAGCGTCGTTTTTAAATAAAATATTTCCCACCATAAACAGATTTCTGATAAGATTAATGTGCTGTAAAGTCGGATTTAGGCTAATAGTTAATGATCTATTATTGATATTCTATTTGGGTTTCCCATAATACAACCTGCTGAACCCAGAGCGATATAGAATTTGTTGTTATATTTCTATATATACCGCCTTGACTAAACCACCTCCAGCACCTGCCCAACAATTCCTCCCCTACCACCGCACTTCCTCCACTCCCTAATACGATGAATAACTTTTGGTATTTTGAGATTATTAGTTTCAGTCTAAACCTGCTATCTGCTGAATGACGTTAATGTGAAAATTGTACAAACACCCTAATTGTTCTCACAAAAGTAATGTTCAATTCAAGGTGACAGTGTTCAGTATTCATCAAAACAAATAACCCAACATCTGGGATTAAATACAATTCTCTAATCAGGTAAATTGTGAAAATTTTAAAAATTATGTTACGGCCTCGTTTGAATGTTTCCAAATAGTGAGAAGATTTTTTTGTAAGATATTAGCAGTTCCAAACAGTAGAAGTAGAAATTAGTACCTTATCTTCTATAGATCCCATGCTTTATCTCACTGCTACTAAACAACACGTCCATTTCTTCTATATTTTTTACAGTACTCTAATGCAGTAAAATGCGTTTAAACTTTATTAAGGACCCGACAGGACCTTTTTGAAATCGTGCCGATATCCGTCCGTCTGTGCTCTAGCGCTTGAAAGGAATATTCTAGACTTGAAACTTGGTATATTGCTTCCAAGTGAGATCGTTATTGATTTTGGAGTTTAGGGGTCGAATATTAAAATAATTATGATGTAAAACAGATTTTCACTAAAGGCTTTAGGTTAGTGTTGGCTAGTGAAAAACAATAGCCTACATTGGACAGCTGGCTCATTTCGAAAAAAATAATATTACGAAAGTTGCTTCTTAGCGCCAATTATACACTTTATTTTTACAGTGCAAGCGTTGGAAGTTTTCATTTTTGATTGTGTTGAAATCTTTACTTCAATTATTTTAATTCGTCGAATTGGGGGAAAAAAACAGAGAAAATATTGAGGCATGATACAATGATCTGATGAACAAGAAGAAACAAAATTTTTTCTCAAGAACTGCCGATGAGCATCTTTTGTGAATCGGAAAGCATTATGATGTTTATAGAAATCAAAAAAGTTTAGTGGTCCATATGCCTATCAGCATAACTGATAATATTTATTTTGTGTAAATTCGTCGGTCCCTTGGCTACTCCGTTGTATCGGTCAATCTACACCGGATAGCCTAGCTCGAGCACTCGTGGTTAATTATTAATGAATTTGAATTATTATAAGGCATAAGTGATTAATTCCACAAAAGTAAAAAATGATAAATTTAATATTATTTGCGGTTTTCAGTGATTCGTTCTGAGTGAACTTTCAAATTGATTGCCTCCAAGTGAAAAGGAATTATTTTATCAATTTTTTGAGTGGAGTATTTTGGTAAATCTAAATTTTCAGCATTAAAATTAACCTCAGTGTTTTAAAAATTAACATAAAAATATGTGAAAAATATAATATATTCAAAATTTGTGTAGAGAGCATTGTTTTGGGCTTGAGTCGCACCTTTACATTCATTGTAATTTTGTCACAATAAATAAATAATCATAATGAATAAGCTTGATATTGCCACGACCACATTAATTTACTATGCAAAACGAGTTATTGTAGTTTTGTCAGTTGGGCTATTCTCAACCTCAAACAATTCAAAAAAATCATAATTATTTTAGTTTAATAATTCACTTTGGGAAAGAAGACGATCCTACATCAAATTAATATTATTAGTGAATACGATAGAGTAGTTTTTGGTGTGAAAAAGTTCTTCAAAAGTTGAAACAATCTCGTGTGGAATAGACCTTATACGATATTAGAACCGATCTAGCATGTAGGCACTGTATGTGATGTATAATTCTGTAGTGGTGTTAAGAGCATAACGCTTTGATAACTGTCCTGATTACTAAACTTCTTGAATCATTTCAACGGTTTCTTGTGGAATAGGCCGTATACACGATTAGAAACTATATAACATGTTGTACGTGTGTTTTAGTAACTAGTCTGTGTTAGAACGGTTTGATAACTGCCCTGATTACATCAATTATTTTTCGCATAAAATCACATTAACTTTTTGTCATTAATTATTTTATTCGATAATAAGTTCGACCTTTAAGCCTGGTAACCTTCTGTGTGCAAAGGTTATTCGTTTTTGATATCCTCCAATTGATAGATTCAGTTCAATTTCGAACGTCTTATTATGATTTCGTTAGTGATGAAGCTATTGTTAACGCCAGCTGTGTTATTGAGAGCAGTCGAAGTTAGGCTCGTATGAAAATTTGTGGCTGGAGTCCTTGACTGCAACGAACCGAGTGGTGATTATCTTTTCGAAATGTAAGTCCATTTTGTATGAGCATTCTCATTTTCCTGCATCAATCGACCCATCTCAGTATTTGATTGGTTTTATCTGATTATTTTATTATGGTCATACATGTAGGATCAAATTGAATATTCGTGTAACGAAGTGCAGAATTTTCGATGTTCGGTGTTGAAACTAGTATATTTCTTCTCCAATATTGGATATTCGGGTTAGACAAACAAATAATTATTTATTACGAGATACAGCTCTAGTATTTATAGTCGAACTTCACTTCTGGTAAAATTGGCATGATGTTGCATGAATAATACTGATGTTGCCACAACCACATGAGTTACTATAGTTTCGACTGTCACCTCATTTTCGATCTCAACTCAATCTCTATATCATCACAATTCCACCAATACCAGACATGAGCGGTCACAGCTCGGGAGTTTTGGGGGGGGGTCACAAATGAGTTTTGTTGACCTTTTTTGCGAGATTGCCTTCCCTTCCTACCCCTTCACCAGTGAATTTCCGATGCCCCCACCCCTGGGATCGATCGCCTTTGATACCAGGAAGATGATTATATATTCAAAATTAAACTACTGTTAAAAGAAGCTCGATTTATTTCTTGCTTATATGTCTAAACTATCAAATGCACCATGGGCGAATCCAGGCATTTTTACGGAGTAGGGATATCAAATGAGAAAATGTTTTGGTGGGGGATATCACTTTAAAAAAAGGTCATCAAACCCACAAAAGAAAGCTTTTTTCAGTTTCGGTTGAGAATTTCGCCAAATTATCCTCCCCTTAGATTCGCCCCTCCAAACACTTGAACTGAAAAAAACAAATTTCAAAATCCAAACTTTTAGAAACTACAATTACTGTATAATTATATATAGCGCTCTCGTAGAGCGATAGACTGCTTCTTTGCAACCGTAGACACGTCTAGTTTAAGTCTGCTCACGTGTTAACTTAAGTTAGTACAATTTGTTCTACGAGTGCACTAACAGCAATAAGTGTCTCCTCTCCGTTTTGACTGCTATTTTAATTTCGGCTTCGCTTCTTTATTTTCAATAGTGAATTCTCTTTGGGTTTACAGTTCGAGATTCGTGTTTTGAGTTGGTTGTTTCGTATTTTAAAATCAATCCTCATTATTGAAAAAAATCACTCTGTTAGGGCACACGTAAACACTAGAGCTTGATTACAATACAACTAAGCTGACTACACAACACAGTTTAATTATGTCAGTAAATCAGCCAGTGGGAATCGAAGCCCACTGGGTTTATGCCTGTTTCATAACAATCTAAAATTGTTAGAAACTTGTAGAGCTTTTTATGAAACAGCCCCCGGTTAGATAATTTTCCCAAGGAGAATTAGATTACACGAAAGTTCAGTAGCTGCATCGTATATGAAGATTTATGCATTTTTGTTTGAGTATACTTTGTTATCGTTTTCTATCTTGAACCTTCCCCCTCGCCTTTTAAAAGGTCAAGTGTGATAGGACAATTTGTTCTAACTTCGTCTCCAATTCTAAATAGGCTCATATCACTCGACTTGAATCACATTCTTTTCTTCTAATGTACAATGGATGTAATATTCCAATCATTAGAACAGTAATTTGATGATTGATTAATCTAAATTTATCTGTTTCGAATATAAAATGTCAATATTTACGAAAACAAATTTATTATCTTGTAAAAGACAATTCAACACTGAATTTTTTCGGCAACCAATCAATACAATATCAAATTCACTGATTTTTCAATGAATAAATGCTTATTGTCTCAGATATACTGTTTTTTAACATTGAATAATTATGCTAGTTATAATGAATGTAGCAGTTATTGCTATTGAATGTATCACCAATTTTATGTTTTATGCAGAATTCATTATTATTGATGTATTCTAGCCACTTATTTAATATTTATTGCTCTAATGCTGCTCAATATTCATATCTACTTTGGTATTCCTATATTCTCTCTTGAATTGTTGTAAACCTTCCTCCAATATTGGAAGTGAAGGAAGTGATAGAATTTGGAAGTGATAGCCGCGAGCCGTAGCAGGTATCTGTTCAATCAGATAGATAAGCTGCGTTCTCGTAGGTCCTGTTCGTAACGGTGACCGATTAGATTGGCAAGCAAAAAATACATTGTTCTCTGCTGTAAAATCACTTCCCGGTGGTTCGGAACCCACCTAAAACTGTAGGTTCAACTCATCAATCACAATCATACAACTCATTACCCACGCACAGGTCTCAAACCTATGTGGGCTTCATCCTCCAAAAAAAAAAAAATTGGTAAGTAAGTAAAATTTATTTTCCATTAGTTTTACAAAAAATGAGACCCAGTATAAAAAAAAATGTCTGGAACTTCTAGCCATCTGAACCAGTAGTGATGGCTAGCACAATTTTATAAACAAAATAAAAACTTTAAACAGTCAAAATAAACTCATGCATTCGGCGATTTACCGCAGCGCCTGCTATACATATTTAAGCCAAAATAAAGTAAAAATTTCAACTACTTTACATTATTAAGAAGTTCAGCAATAATTCAAATGCACATAAATATAGTAATAATAATACAATAAGAGCATACAATAGATATCAACAGAGAAGTTGCTAATGAGCTTGACGTTTTCTATCAGGTAGGCTTGTATTCATGCAACCTGTATCTTTTCTATCATGATATTCAATAATCATACCAGTTGATTCAGCTTTCTCTATAGCAGAGCTATTATCACTGCTTAAATGTGAATTGAAGGGCTGTTCAAGTTGTTTCAGTCAATATTTGACATTTGGTTAGTGGAGCATAACCGGTTTCGTCCATGAAATTACACATAGGCCGTAGTTTCTAGGATCTCTGCTTTATTTATCTTACAATTTTTCAAAATCTATTTTCACATCTAATGCTTCATAGAATCTGTACAATTTTGTATGTGATTCCCAGTGATGCTCGCCAACTTGTCATTCCACCCATAAACTTACCCTGCCATGATATAAAGACATGCCTTCATTATGCAAATGTTATTCTCTTATTTTCATTATGATACATTCAAATTTTTGCCACTCTGTTTTTATTGACCACTTAACCTTTTACTTGATGTTTTTTACAACTCAGTCCCATATGATTCTACTACATGAACTTATTGCACTTGTGGTCTTTGCACTATGTTGACAGATCACTCTCTCTTTCTCTCTCAGGGTATATATATATATATAATCACCCTATTGGCGACTCTGGTAGCGCAGTTGGTTGGAGCGCTTGTCTGTGATAAAATTGTAAAAAAAATTAAATTTAAAAAAAAGGTTTGAGGGCGTGAAATTTTTACTTTTGGTAACTTATATCTGTTCAACGTGTGATAGCTCATTCTACTCAGCTTATCAAGGCAGTTAAAACCACAGCTTATCCCAAACATTCATTTTATGTGTCTGTCATGGAGTTACGTTCGTGTAGATGTGAATGGACCTTTAGGCGGTAAGAAGTTCACCGGGCCAGCTAGTATGTGATATACATTATAATCATGATTATATTTTGTTGAATAACTCATTGTCAACTTAAATTTCTCTAATAGTCCATTCATTCATTGAACTCATGTAAAAAATGTGATACCTAGCCATATCTACAGTATACTCTGGTAGCACATACTGTAAAGTAGCGCATGGGTGTAAAGTAGCACAGATTACATTTTAGTTGTCTGTGAAAGTATTAAGCTAATGTAAATAATAATTTAATCTTCAGCCACTGACTTAGTTTAATATTAATAACTTGATGTCAAGTAGAATTTATAAGTTAGTTCGAAGTTACTGACAATTGAACAAACTGACAAATTTACTTAAACAGAATTTATTAATTTCGAATTCCTTTAACTGCTATCAGTTTATACTGAAGACTTCCGCAATGGCGGATATTGACAACAGTATTTAATAGCTGATGGAAATCGATGAATGCTACTGTACAAAAATATCAGTCACCACCGGGAATCGAACCACGGACCTCCCAATTGCCGGTCGGGCGCCTTAACCACTAGACCATGGAGACCTTTCTGCACAGCAGCATTCATTTTTAACTTGGCCATATCGGCTCGTATCTCACAAGTTAGTTCGAAGTTACTGACAATTGAACAAACTGACAAATTTACTTAAACAGAATTTATTAATTTCGAATTCCTTTAACTGCTATCAGTTTGTTCAATTGTCAGTAACTTCGAACTAACTTGTGAGATACGAGCCGATATGGCCAAGTTAAAAATGAATGCTGCTGTGCAGAAAGGTCTCCATGGTCTAGTGGTTAAGGCGCCCGACCGGCAATTGGGAGGTCCGTGGTTCGATTCCCGGTGGTGACTGATATTTTTGTACAGTAGCATTCATCGATTTCCATCAGCTATTAAATACTGTTGTCAATATCCGCCATTGCGGAAGTCTTCAGTATAAACTGATAGCAGTTAAAGGAATTCGAAATTAATAAATTCTGTTCAAGAATTTATACTTGAGTACTCATACTATGGATTACCTCTCAATATTTTTTTTAACTAGGACTAATAAATAAATTAATTTCTATTTTAATTTATATTAGTTTCTAAGTTTAGTAAGAATGCACTATTGGGACTACTGTATATTTCATATTATCGACTGTAAACAATTTATCTGTATGAAGTTGAAGATCCATCTTGTTTTTAAGTTTTTATTATAATTTATGTGTGATATTTTTGGCATTTTTCCTTTACTCGTCGAAATTGTTCAGATCTCGGAATGCCACATGAACTAAACTCAGATTTATACATTAGGTGTGTACAGGATATGGTTAACATCATACTCAGACTAATAGCTGACGGTAAGTTTCACAATAAATTAGGTAAATTTGAATAAATTATCAATTTCTTGAAATTGAATTGAGTCTTCTATGACCCTACTAAGACTGGTGAATCACTGTACTTTTATGTGTCTTTACTCTTATCTTCATCAGTAATGTTTTTATATTTTTCAAAACCAAATTTTTTCAATCACAATTTAAAGAAAATGTACTCATGTAGCGTATATAATGTTTATATGATGAAAATCATTTAATGCAATCACTGGTAACATCTAAGGCACCATATATTTAAAAAAAAGTATCATATTTCTTAATCTACTAAATCACAGAAAACTGTGCTCAATGTCTTTTCATAAACAACTCAAAGTCAAAAAGAGCCAAATAATATTTTATAGTTTCTTTTACTTCTCATAAGCATGTTGAAGCTCGTCTGAATTCTTGTAAAGAATTGGTTTTGTTAATTAGTGGCGTACTAAACTATTCATTTTGTTAAAACAATTTAATTGACTTAGGAAGTAGCAGCTAGCTGGTAGGTTGAGACAGTCTGTATCTAGAGAACTATTTTGAATTAACAACTGCTTCACTTTACTGTATTTTCAAAAATTAATATTTTTTGAAGCTTGGGATGGTAAATAACCATTTTTCAATGGTGAGAGTGATTGAAAAAATAGTTTTGATGAATGTAGAAACTCTGTCAAACAAACAAATCACCATATTTGTCACATTTCTAATATTATGTTGATTATTTTCTGCTGTATTTGACATAAATTGTGTATTCAGACAGCTATAGGTATTTGGAGTGTAATATAGCATTGTCACAAAAATGGCCTCTGTTCCATCAAAATTCAAAGGAAACGTGTCAGCAATTATTTGTTCCGTTTATTTGAAATAAAAAGCCGACACAATGCATATACAACCTTACAGTTTTGAGCAGTGAACAAGACCTTTTTGCTGACTAAAATGCTGATTTAGCATAATCCAATTGTGAAAGACGTACGTTTTTCATCAATCTGGGAACAATCGAAATAGAAAATCAGTAGTTGTCCACCTCTTTGCTTTCTTCATAATATTTGATGAAAGTTCATTACGCTAGTGGTTCTTTCTACACAGTGCATGTTTGGTAATTAGTCCAAAAGTTCAACGTTTACTTTAGGTCTGTAAGAGTATTTTCAACTTATATTCCTTCTGTTCATTGCAGGACACAGCTTCAGTAATCCGGAAACAATACAGATAAAATTAGAACCAGGAATATGGTAAGTTAAGAACATTTTTATTAGTAAAACAATTCTTTTGTAGTAGAAGTGATTGTGGTATCTGTTCACAATGATTAAAATGATTTGATGCTGTAGGATCTCTTGTTTCAAACTTCAAATTCTTATTAGTGCTACAACTATTACAATATTATCTTATCATAGTTATTCAATTAAGGAAGCTTTCTCAAACAGAAGTGTGTCCAATTGTATGATTCGATTAGTCTCCACAACACTTCATTTAATTGATCTATTGAATTCTCAAAGCTGTCGCTTGAAAAATAACTTCGTAGGACTATTCATAGTTATATATGCATAGATATAAAGTAACCTTGATTCGCATAAAAAATGATTTGATTTGATTTGACCCTCTTCCAAATTTCTTGTAACTTTGAACTCAACTCTTTTGTAACACACCACATTGAAATCTGGCAATCTTCAAATTAGTTGACAGTAGTTGGATGCTTTAAATAACTAAATAATAATTAATTTATTTATTTTCCTTTTCAAATATACAGTACAAAGTATTTTAACCAAGATTGGTTCAATATTTTTATTACAGGTAAAATACATATATTTAGGTATAAAACATATATTTAGGAAATCATCCTGCCCCACTTTGGCATGCCATGTTCTAGGGTAGTTGTTTGTAGAGAAAAAATTAAAGGAAGTTTGGTTAAATATAGGATTCAGGATTGGTTAGATTTCAAAATCACAAGTTTCCATCAATAATAAATTTCCAATAATTTTCCTCGAGTAATTTGGAAGATGTTACAATTTATATTGAACTGCTAAATGTTCGTCAATTTGCAAGTCAATTTATAGCACTAAAAAAGAATTTTGAAATTAATTATTTTGTGAATAATGCTTTTAAGATTTAAAAAAAATTATTTTATTAACATCAATTCTCAAATGATTCATTGTTTCAGTATGTTCAATATTATTTGTACTTCCTGCATGAATGTCCATGCAAAACTTTCAAATAAGGTGCTCACGAAGAGTTTGACCATATTTTCTGATTTAACCTCGGATCTTTTATTTAATTTTCAACAGTCTACTTTTTTTCGGAGGATGAAGCCCACATAGGTCTGAGACCTGTGCGTGGGTAATGAATTGGATGATGATGATTGATGAGTTGAACCTACAGTTTTAGGTGGGTTTCGAACCACCGGGAAGTTATTTTACACTATCAGTTCTCACCAAACATGACTTCAGTTATGCTAATTATATCTGATGATTTGCAATTTGCTCCGTGACACTAACAGGTGTTAAACTGTACTAAAATAGATCCATTTTTGTTGTAAGATCTGATTTTAAACATTAGGAGGGATCACTTCTTGATCATTTTGTAAAAGTTATCTCCTTTCTAGATAGAATTATCAAAATTATGATAACTGTAAAACAGAAATGTTTGTGATAGTATATTCTATCAGTTCTATGAAGCTGATGGGAGTCTTTCTGTTCAATTAATTTATTTGGGTATTCATCAGCTGCAGCCTTTTCAAAGTCCCTTTTGGAAGATGAGATTTTATTAACAAGAGCGTAAGTGCGAAATAGTGCTTGATTATGACAATAGTATATTTTTTTTTGTGAATTAATGCAATTTATTATGAGTTCATATGTTCATAATAGTAATTTAGATTTTGATCTTAGTTCTGATTGGTAGTTCTGGATTGAAATAATCAGAACACGGTGTGAGTTTTATTAGCTCAAAATATTTATTTATATTTCATATCAAAACACAATACATAATGAATTTTTAACGGGACAGTCCATTCTAACATGAGTTTTATAACTTGTGTGTTAAGAGTGAACTAAACCATGTGTTAACAGATGATTTTTTTAAAATAAAAATTTCCAAGATTAGGTTATCTCAGTGACCAAAATTAAGAATTTTTCCATTAATGACGTTTGAAATTGAATAATTTTAATAGATATTGTCCGTTTCAATTAGCACTAACTTGGTCACCAAACGTTAAATTCTGAAAAAATAATACACCTTTTCACATTTCAATTTCAATCATAAGTCGGAGCAAAAAATGTACACAACACATTACAGCTGCACATGCGAAACAGGGTAATTTATCATAGTGTTCTTTTACCTTCTCAGTATTGTCTGATTTTCAAGACTAAAATTAAATATTTTTTGGGGGGATTTGCAAGTCGATATCTCTTTTTCCACTTATATAATTTTTTTTTGTTTTTTGAGTCCACGCAAATTTAGTTGAACATTCAACCGTGTGAAAATGTCACTTGATAGGTATCACTCAAGCTTCTTGTAAACTATTAATTGAGTGATTGTAGATGAATTAGATAGTAAAAACAGTTCTTATTGTTTCATGCAGCCTGACTTGGACTATGTCGTTTTATTGTAAGTAATTTGAGTAGGGGTGACAACATTATTTGTGCGATTCAGTGTTAAACGAATTGTATTTTTTTAAATGAATTTTGTTCAATCGATTAAAACATGTGTATTGCAATGGAAATGTGATTCAAATACAGAATTCATATCTGCTTTATTCAAAGTACAAAGTAAAACACAGAAGAAAGGCAGTTGAGAGGAAATATGATGATGGTAGCTAGTTTAACCATTCTTGTCTGGTAACATTGGACGAAAATAAAAATAAATATATACATATATATTGGAGCATAGGCTACTATGTTATCCTATACGTTATTATTTCCCTTGTCACGTTTTGACATCACTTCTTTAAAATGCTGCAAGGAATGAGAAACTTTAGATCATCTTCACTACTCACATTTTCTAAGAAACGATTTTTTATTGCTCATTTGAACAATTTTTATGGAACAAGTTACTTTTATTAAATCTAATATCAAACTTTGAAGCTTCTCTTTAGAAGTGAAATGCATCCCTCCAGTATAAGTGAGTAAAAATCATAATTCAAATAGAAATGCAGTGTCAGTTTTGATATTAGATTGTTCATCAAGTATTTCGTCATGGAAACCATCACAGATATTTTTTGTTAGATGGAAGGGAAATTATGTTTCTTATGCAAGTTTTATTTCTTGTCACCTGATTTAGAGAGACTGTTGTTGAGAGACTCATTGTACATTCGGTCCAATAAGTGAATTCACAATTATTTAATTAACATTTCAATAAGTCAATTGAATACATCTTTGTCTTTTGTATCTTTTTTATGACATCTCTTGATCTCAATGATCAAAATTTAACACTTCGTTTCTGTTGATGAATAATTGCATTTTCCCACCAATGACAAAAAATAACAAAAATGAAATTCTGTCAGCCTGAATTTTTTTTTTGAGGATGAAGCCCACATAGGTCTGATACCTGTGCGTGGGTAATGAAAAGTATTGAAAGTTACCTGCCACTCATTCTACTTGCTGATACTCAATTTTAATGCTACCTTAACGTATGTTAGTTAATAAAGTTAGTGACATTTGAGTGTCAGTGTTATTTGTAAAATCTTTAGGATTTATTTATAACATAAAACATAAAACCATAACATAAAACACAATCAAGTAAAGATACAATAGGCATAGCCCACTACTGCTTTCTTTACAAATTTTTAAATAAAAAATCCGAATTTAAGGTTATGTCAAAGTTGAACTAGGAATTTCACTTCGAAAACAAAAAGGCTACTGATTCTGAAATGAACGACTTATTTCAGATTAACAGAATGATGAATAATTTGTTCCTGTATTGAGATTTACATTTTCAAATACAATGCAATGCTTTATAATTTGAGTCCAGTGAACGTGATTGTAAAAGTTATTGTCTTTGTGTTTAAATTGGGCTTTTGTGCAAAAATGTTCTCTATTTTATCACGTTTAGCAGGTGGTTTAGTGCTATTCAATGCTGTTTATTATTATTGTTTACTACTTCTATTCTATGTTATTTAAATTTCATTTTCAGCTCCAAAGACGAAGAAGTCGACAATAATTGTGTCGTCCGCGCTAGAGGACTTCCATGGCAGTCGTCTGATCAGGACATAGCGAAGTTTTTCAGGGGTCTCAATATCGTCAAGTGAGTATAGTTCGAAACAATTTATTCATTCATTTTATTCGAATGGAATTCAATTGAGTTTTTATTATTAAAATTTAAATGGTTGTAGCCATTGGAATCAATTATGACAAAATTTTATTATCTATAAAGCTAAAAACAAAATTTTACTGATTATTTTTGGATTTAAAATTATCAATTTTATTGACTGGTAAAACCCACCCAACGGTCAAAGGTGTGATAAAGAGTTTTTGAGAAAAAAATTAATTTTGTTTGTGGCAATAACGTTTGTTAAAAAAGTGTAATTTGTGATCATTGTTTGGAGAGTATCATCATTTTCCGCTTGGCTAGAAATTCAATAATGATTAAGATCATTGATGTTTACAATAATTATTGATGTAGATTTTAAAACTCCTGATCTGATGTGTTATGCGAGTCTCAATGACGTTTTTTTGGTAAATGATGTATTTTTATATATAGCACAATTCTGTTATAGCATCACAGAACGATGTATGTAGCACACAGCACCATATTATGCAATCCAATTGCTTATTTAGATAACTGATATCAGCTGATAAGCAATAAGGAATTATTCCAGTATGTTGATGTATCACTGCCTAATTTTTAGAACTGTACTATTTCATTGAAGTGTTTGTTATACATTTTATTGTCCCTTTTGTAGAAAATAAATGTTTCTAAAGTCCCATCCAAACGGAGACACTTTGTACGATAGAGCAATCTAGACTTACTACATTGTGTAGACTAAGGCTTTGACTACCTCTAGTTTTGAACGATTCTACCCAAAATTCTGGGTTGGTGTATGGAAGCTCTCTATCGCAAGATAGACCAGTATAGCTCTCTAAAATTTTGAGTGTTAGCTCCAATATGTTCGTCTTGTCTCACATCTTATAAAACGATTATAGGTGATTTCTAGATCAGTAGTGTCAAAAAATTAGAAAGTGATCTAGATAGATTTTTAATATTGCTATTTATGATAATGAGATTGTTCAATTTACAGGCTAGCTCTAGATTAGGACTCGTTTAGAGTCTAGATAGCCATGCTAGAGCGCTGTGTCACAAGTGAAGTTCGGTTGGATCTCTAGTCATGCAATGAACCTTTGCATATTTCTCAAAAATATAATTTTGTAAAATACTCTAGTTGTAACATCCATATTACGATATTAAAATATTTTATAAATCGTGAATATTCCATAAATATCCATAATTCGATTTTGATCCATATCTCTCTAGATGGCAAATACAAAAATGTCCTTTAAATCATCTATTGGTTCCTATTCTCATATTATTCTAGAACAATGAGACAAATGTCTCCATCGATCCAGGAACAATAGGACAAACCTTTTCTCCTCACGATCTGTTGCTGAAGAACTTCAGTTAGAAACTCTACCTTGGACCCGCGATACGTGTCCAAACCTTTAAACCAAATTACAGATTCGAAATCAAGCACATGATGTGATTCCTGCGGTCACGGGTTCAAAGGTGATATTGTGGAAGATATCCATAATGAATAATAAGACTTGAAGTTTGCACTACTACATTGAAAACAGTGAAATACTAATTTCTGTTGTTACACCATTGTCAATCAGTTACAGTTTGTTTGAGATTGATAACTGTGTAACAACCGAAACTAGTATTTCACTGTTTTCAATAAATGTGGTTGTGACAAATTCAAGTCTTATTATTCATTATGGATCTAATCTCGTTCAGCCTTGGATGTTTTCTGTATCTGTCAAATCCATTACCCACGCACAAGTGTCAGACTTATGTGGGCATCATCCGCATAAAAAAACACATGATATGGAATTGTGTTATTCACACTATTCAACAGCATGTGTTTGATTTGATGGTGATTATTATCGAGTATATCCGATTTGCTAGCACCTTTATTTTTATTCTTGTCACGGAATCATAAACAACTTCAATTCAATTCAAATTGTTTTTTATTTAGACAAAGACACAGCATGATAAATCAAGATTATAAAGTTGATTAGTTTTAATTACAACATTAAATTGAACTTTCTATTGAAAGCGTTGTTCTATTGAAATATCAGCTTCCTTCATTTAGACAATTCGCACTATTAATCGCATTGATAATCATAACTCTTATCATTCTGCTTTCAGATTTCAAATTGCAGATTTTTCAGTGTTATTCCATTTTTATTAATTACAGGGGTGGTGTAGCGTTGTGCCTGAGTCCACAGGGAAGAAGAAACGGCGAAGCTTTGGTGAGGTTCATATCTCAAGAGCACAGAGACTTGGCGTTGAAACGTCACAAACACCATATTAGTGATCGGTATATTGAGGTGTATATGGCAACAGGTACCGACTTCGTCATGGTTGCCGGAGGTTAGTTTTATTCCCATTAATTTACAGAAATAATAATTGAAATTTATAATATTAACTCGTAAATAATAATTCATTTTATAAATTGACAACTACATAATGCATTTAAAAGAGGTCTTCGAGAATTTCTAATTGATTTACATCCTTACAGACTAACTGACTTCCTAGAGCGATGATTTTTGTGTGATATCTGTTTTTTCTGGGTGTTAACCAGTATAAAACTTGACGTGTCACATGCTGCTGGAGCGTTGCTCCCTAGTTGCGGTTCTTTGTGACGAACAAACAAAATAAATAAATAATAATGACTAATTTGGGGTTTCTATGGTCAGAGTTGAGCAATCCGCCTTCAAAAAAACGTCGTTGCAAATGGGGTAACATTTCTATTATATTAAATTTCGTCAACCTTTGATCTGTTTAAAGTAAGTTGGGAGTTGAGCACTCAGCTGGCAAAACAGTGTCGTTGTCAATATTGAGGTATTGATATATTTCTATCATATTTCATTTTAGGTAACATATTTCTATCATATTTCATTCTTGGTAACTTATTTCTATCTCTGGACGTGATTACAAACGTCTAAAAATTTCAATTTATTTCAAATTTATTTATCAAAAACATTTTACAATACAATGAATGGATAATATAATATTATATATAATACAACGATAATAATTTCATGCCTCAAGTTTTTTTAAATATAAAAATGTAATTAATAAATTAATATACCCCACTATAATACTATGTGTTGGGGTTTTTCTACTCCAAATGTTTTCTATATTACTCAAGATATTAGTGTGTAAGTTTTAAAAGTGATTAATTACAATGCATTAAATAAAAGTGAAAAAGAAAATTAGTTGAAAAGTTTAAAATAAGTCATGAAAAAGAACGAAAAAAGTAGTTGCTCAACTATTTACAGTCTTACTAAGTTCTCACTAATGTCCACTCCAATGTCTATCTTTGAAGAAAAACACCGAAGAATTAAGACTGGTAAATCACTTCCACCAAACAAGGCAAAGAAACACAAATTCAATAGTACCAAGGATGCACACAACTTTTGGACAACGAAATTACATTTACCTAGGGCCGAAAATTTACAACATAATACCTGCAAATATTAAAGAAGAAATTAACACATATCATTTTAAAAAGAAGTTTAGTCAATGGCTGATTGTCTCAAGTCATGTGCTACTTAGTAAAATGTTGAATAACCATGGCCTACGTTGCCAAATTCATTAAGTAAACACAGAGATACCTTTAAAAATACGTTACCTAGAATGAAATATTATAGAAATATGTTACCCGAATAAAATATGATGGAAATATTTCAATACCTCATTATTGGCAACAACGCTTTTTTTTGCCAGCTCAGTGCGCAACTCTCAACTTCCCTTATACAGACCAAAGGTTGACGAAATTTGATATAACTTTTCACAAAACAGACAATATTTTCTGATTCATCCATTTATAGTCTTTACTCTTAACTCCAACTTGACTAGTGACTTGAAAATCATTTAATGTACATTATATATGTTATTTATCATTCATTTAGACTAAATTAACATGTGTGGAATAGGCTTATCAGCACAAACCTTCTTCCTTCACAAAATTTCAACTAGAGGATCCAAATCGTTCTGGGTTAGAACTTGGTCTCACTGGAAAAATATAGATTAATTCTTTCGTGGTTGTAGAATATGATGAAAGTTCACTATTATTCACCAATTCATTAATATTCATGGATTTCCATGTTTTAATCAATAGCCATTTCTGTGCCCGTCGACCTGCTTTTATATAGTTTCGCTGTAAATAGCATACAGCATTTTTTATATATGCCATATTGGTTTAAGAGTTTATAGATCTCTATTACTTAGAATAAAGTGGCCGTAGCCGAGTGGGTTAAGTGCTGGTTTGCTAACCCAGTTCTGACCGAAAGATTTTACATCTTGCCACTCCATTGTTTCGGAGGACACGTTAAGCTGTCGATCCCGGCTGCCTAAAAACATTAGTTGAGTCACGTCAGGTGCCCTGAACCTATTCAGGTGCAACCTGATAACTCTGACGCCAGACCTGAGCCACAGCCAAGTCACACGATGTTATTATTATTATTTTTACTTTGAATTCACGGGTCATTTTCTTTTCTCCATCGTAATATGATTACCTATATTATCATTAATTATATATGATATGATCCACAATCCCTATATGCTATTTTTCATTCAGCTTTTCATTCCGTGACTGTGTTTGTTGCTTCTGACTTGTAGACATTTTTTTGCAGAATATTTTCCGCAGATATTTGCGGGAAATTACATTTCAAACATTCAATTGTGCTCCTATTGCAATTATGTTTTTGACATCTCAACTGTTGTAATTCTAGTGATGGTGTAATATTGGAAATAACCTCGAACAATTTAATATCAAAACTGACACTATTTTTACTCACTTATACTGGAGGGATGCATTTCGCTTCTAAAGCTTCGTCAGTCTCTTTAGAATCGAAATGAACTTCTTCACTATAAGTGAGTAAAAATCATAATTTAAATAGAAATACAGTGTCAGTGTTGATATCAAATTGTTCAAGTATTTCGTCATGGAAAACAACACAGATTTTTTTAGAGTTGGAGCAGTGTTCAACTTTACATTTACTGATTTATCCAGGTTTAAGTCCAGCACCCAGAGATAACTTCACCTGCATATTGAATATTATTTCTGATTTAGATAATTGAATTACATTTTTTTATGTCCGATATTCGACTACCATTCTATTCACATGCGATTCTTGATTTCTGTTTATATATCTAAATCAAATTCAGGCTTCCATATGATATGCACCAGTTGTGTTGACCAGCATGATTCAAGATTTATGTTCATTTTTTAATTTGTTTCAATCCTAACGTACTTATCTAATTTTTCAGGTTGCAATAACGAAGCACAAGCTTTTCTCAAGAAGGGGGCACAGGTCATCATTAGGATGCGAGGCTTACCCTATGATTGCACTGCGGAAGAAGTGGTGAGTTGATAGAATATCACTTCCCGGTGGTTCGGAATCCACCTAAAACTGTAGGTCTATCTTATCATTCACCATCATCCAATTTATCACCCACGCACAGGTCTTAGACCTATGTGGGCTTCATCCTTAAAAAAGTAGATAAACGACGCCTTGTAAATAATTGAGTGTGGGATGTGGGAAATTTATATTTTTCAATTAATCAGATGGTCATAGTCATAACTTGTAGGATGGTTGTATATGTTTCACTGTTTCGGCATGATTAAAGCATTCTGTTTATTTTAATAAATTCTTCATACATAATCGCCATAGTTATTTTGATTTTAAAAGTGTCCATTTCTTACGCCCCACTTTGTCTTGAATGCGAGGCTTTTAAGGATATATGTAATTATTGTGAGATCTTGAAACAATTGAGGATGAGTGTGCTGCATTGTAACTGACCTCAATCTCTTTGGTCTCGGGTTCGATTCTCATCCAGAACTGGAATTAATTGTCATCACTCCATTACCCATGTCATGTACAAGCCTAGGTCTTATGAGCGAATACAATGAATGAAATTAGTGGTTTTGAAAGAACTATTTTACTTTTGGTGCACTATTTTACATCATGAAGCTTTATATTATCTTGTATCGATGAGTGGGAATGCAATCAAGACACCTGAATGATTGCCTGAATGATTTTTGAGCTTGTGTAGAAAGGCTGTCTCCTGATAGATTCAGTGTTTGCTTTCAAGATGTAAATTTTCTTTTTTATGGGCCTTTAACGGGGGGTTTAAAAATGGCGTACCCTGAGATCAATTGGAATGTACTAGTCGAGCATTAGTTTATTCACAGCAATCTTTTCATTAAACTGAGCCGGATCTATTTTTTCAAGATGATTCTATTCTTGAGGTCCTTGGAACTTATCCTGTCTGGTGCTTTCCTATACGGTTCTTTGCACCACGAAGTTGATAATAAAATTCTTATACAATAAAATTGATTGTCTTGAAACTCAAACAACTCAATTTTCAAGATCGACTTGAAATTTAATTTCAAGTTGAGTAACAAAGAAAATTTGAAGGAAAGTTGCTACAAATGAGTTGAAATTAGTACAAATCTATTTTAAAGGTACTTGGCATTTCTCAAGATCGCTTCATCATGTAATTTTAATTTTAGTGTACTATTCATCATGATGCTTTATATCCTGGTCTGAAGTCTTGATTAGAGGTTCACATTATTCAGTTTTCAATGATAATGGAATATCTAACTTCTTAACATTAGTTCAAGATTGAATTTTAATCATGTGCATGTTGAATATGTCATAAATATATGACATAACACCTCATGGGTTGATGATGTTTGAAACACTCTGTATAACGACTGACATTATTAGTGCAATGAAAAGTTATTTTGTGTTGCAAAACATATTTTACAGAATTCATCACGTACAAATGTCTGACATTCTTGAAATGAAATTCGCCACTTTATTCATCACAATCTTATTATTTTATACTGTCTTTATTGTCTTTATCACGCTAAATTGCTCAATTCTTTTCAGCTGGAATTCTTCGACCGTGGGGAGAACCGTTGTACTGTGATGGATGGCACCGATGGAGTGCTGTTTGTTAAAAAGCCAGACGGCCGAGCGACAGGAGACGCGTTCGTCCTGTTTGCAGAGGACGAAGTGGCGCCGAAAGCCTTGAGCAAGCACCGCGACTTGATTGGTTCACGATACATTGAGCTCTTCAGGAGTACAACAGCCGAAGTTCAACAGGTAGGAAAACCTTGTTTGATCACACACACCACAAAATCATTCGACGTTTTTTCTCCTTTTTTTCTACTGATGAAGCCGAAGCCGAAGATGAAGTCTTACCCCCGGTTGCATAAAAGTCCTATCATTATGATGGTTCATCATTCGTAACACTTTTATACCAAGCTGCTATGTGAAAGCACATGATTATACCTATATACATGCTAGCTTTCGTATGATCTATATATCTTTAATAGTGGAGCACATACCTAGTATAAAATGTATAAAAGTGGTACCATCATTCACGCACATGCGCAAACTTGTAATAATTCAACATACCCTAAAACAAGACTTATTAATGGCCAATACTAGTCATTAGTGCATGTATTTTACAATTCTAAACGCTGATTTACACCTCAAACCATATAATATTATGATTTATTCACCTGATTCAATTTATAACGAATTATCTAAGTAATTTATATACTATATTCCATGCTCAGCTGTTCTCGGAATTTGAAATTTTTGGTTGACTCTGATGGCTACATCGGATTGCTCGAATAACAGAATACTTTTATACCAAATAATGGCTCACTTTCATACTTTTATGGATTGTAGCCTGGTATAAAAGTGGAACAGATAATGAACCATCATTATGATAGGACGTTTGTGCAACCGGGGGTTAGACTTGTGCGTGGGTAATGAGCTGAATGATGATATGATGGTGGACCCTCAGATTTAGGTGGGCTCCGAACTGCCAGGTAAGTGATAATAAAGCAGATAGCGTCATTTTTTGCTGCCGGTCATCCTTCCAAGTACAGTCCTGAGTGCTCGTAACTGAACATCACGATCACACTGACACCACGCTCAGCGAACGTTCAATCACTCCCTCAAACGATTAGTTTTCAAGTAATTGCAAGTTTTCATCAGAAGACTGCATCTTCGACTTCTTGGTAGATCAAGTTAAAAAAAAAACGAAAGAAACAAACTAAGGCCCCCAAACCCACATGGAATCTTTTTTGCATAAATTGCATCATTCTTAAGTTTCATCAATTCCATAAGCTCATCGCGGCTACAAATACTTTGCTTGCCCTATGTATACTACACATGTATATATGAGTACTATGTGTATAGTATATATGTGTGTATAGCATACATGCATGTATAGTTTAAGGGCGTGTGATACTGCACTGATGCAACTATTAGCATGCGTAGTTGGGCCAATCCGAATTATTGTTCTGAAGCATTGCTTTCTTAATTGGGCCTTATCTATACGGAAACACGTATTGCGATAGAGCGGTCCCATAGAGCAGTCTAGACTCTTGCTACATGATGGTAGATTTGCAGCGAGATACCAGAGTGATCTATGAGACCGCTCCATCGCAATAATTGTCTCCGTTTGAACCCGATTAAGTTGGTGTCTAACTGCCAAATATTGTTATAATGAAATGTCACATTAAAAATTACATGTTATTCAAGTTTCTTTACAATTTAAACAGAAATTTGTTTCACTGAAAACTCCTACTGTGTTGCTATAATATATCGTGATTCAGATCTTATATTCTTAGAAGACAGTTGAGCAATCAATACTCATGGATCGTCACCATCGAAAGTTGAAACATGCTAAGGAATGGTATTCACATGGCCCCAATATGGCCTACTCCATCCCATGGCATGTGTTTCATTTTGCATCTGTGATTATCACCCAGTATTAGTACCTTGCTTTGCAAACACCCCCACACTGCTTAAATAATAATAATAATTATTATTGAGAGCAATAATTCGAATTTTATTTGTAGTTTCAGTACAAATTTTTAACTAAGGATGAATTAGGATATTAGATTGTATCTAGTAGGCTACAAGAATAAATGGTGAATTTCAACTACAACGTGTCATATGTGTGATCCAACTCAATAACCAATATGTTTCATATTTTTACTAATCAACACCTTTAGTGATTTATTCGAAATTTATAATTTCAAAAGTACTTTCTTTCACTTTTACTGAAGCGTTCTACAATTGTTTTGAAACTCCAATCAGAATAATAATTATTTTTCATTTAAAATAATTATTATGATTTAATTTGTTGGTTAATTTGAATCCTCTCGACGCCAAAATAATCAGACCCGTATTTATTAACCCACATTTTTGTAACCCAAGTGAGACAGACTAGAAAAGATTTTTCACTGCCTTGAAATAAAGAATCCTCAAGATGGGTCCATAAATACGGAACCTTACAGATTTTCAAAGAATATGGAAATCTTTGTTTAGTTGTATTCTGTTCTTGTGAATTCTAATCTAAATGTTATCTCGAATTTAATTATCAATTACGTGGAAATAATCAATTTTTCAGATTTTCTATAAAAGATGTTGAACGTAATATTACAATTTTATTAATTTATCGGTTTCGAATGATTCTGTTCATCTATTCATGTTCATAGCTTTTTTCTTCGATAATTCCATTATTTATCTCATTCACCCCAATTGGTGGAAATCGAGTTCCTATTGGCCACTGATTGTAGGTGATGAACATATCTATCTCCTTGAAATGTCCGATAAAATTAAAAATATCATTAAGGTTTAAATGAAGGTGTATTGATCAACAACACATTAATGATGCAATAATTTGAAACTGATAGAAACTTAATAACTGAACTTGACTAAGTTGCGTAAATGCAAAAATATCAAATACCTACATCCAATATCCAATTTCACAAAGTTTCAAGTCATTTGACAAATTTTTGAGAAAATAAAACAGGGAGATCTATCAGAGATTTGTCTTATCTGAAGCTCTCAAGATGAGATTTCAATACAAAAACCAACTAAAATTACTTTGTCAAGTTATTATAGCTTATAAAAAATTGAACAGAACAATTTGAAAACATTTTTTCACTTTCCAAGAAGAACAACTTATACATTTAACTTTTTAAAATAACGAGTAAAATAGGTATAATAATAAATTCATGAATATAGTTTTCTCTTGTAGAAAAAGGTAGGCTGCCATTTGCCATAAATAGTCATAACATAATAAACTGATTCTGCTCTAAATTAATAACAAAAATCACGTCAATTAATAAGCAGCTGACTTGAATTTCAAGTTAGAAAAGTTTGTATTGAACTTTTGAATTATTGTTTCTCAATTATTACTTCATTAATGTGATGTAGATCTTTATTTAAATCTTCATAATATTTTTCTTTATACATTTCACAATTTGTAACGAATTAGGAGTTCCAAGACTATTATTTCTTTTGTTTGAAAATAATACTTTCTCATAAATCACATTTGATCAAAGCTGCTCTGTGATGATTGAAACTAATAATAGTCTGCGAAGATTGATTACGTAGGTACCGTACGTATTCAATTGTTTCTTTGGAGATAATAGAAACAATCCAATTCGAGTCAATCAATATTCTAGGTCATTGTCAATATTTTTGATGAATTATTATGACGTCATTCGGTTTGATAAGCTTGTTCAGTTGATTGTGCTTTAATTCTTATTGGAAAGTGAAGAAATGTTCCGTTAAATTTTTTATAAGCTATAATAACTTGACAAAGTAATTTCAGTTGGTTTTTTTATTGAAATTTTCATCATCTTGAGAACTTCAGATAGACAAATCTCTGATAGATCTCCACGTTTTATTTTCTAAAAAATCTGTCAATGACTTGAAACTTTGTAAAATTGGATATTGGATGTAGGTATTTCATTTGATATTTTTGTATGTAATATATATGACGTGAAAGTCTGTCACACACGGTACTTGCAATTCAGCAAACCAGTTTGATCTCAAATTTCAACTAGTTAAGTGATCAACAATTTGAAATGTTATGTGCGCGGTTGTTGGGTGAGCATGCGCACTGGGCATGTGAATAATATATAGTATTAGGTGGTGGGTGTTCTAATTGGGTGGCTTCTTGCAGGGTAAAATCCCCAAAAAAGGTATATTGTTATTTAAACAATTGGAGTAAAGGGAATTCAGCATTAACCCCGCAGGCGCCTAGCATGTCCATATGATCACAGTAGCAAACACAGCCATTTAGCAATAAGTAGTGAGAATATATTTTGTCACAAAGTTGTAAGAAACTAAGAATATCATTATTAGAAGTCTATGACAGCATTATCTATTTACATGAGAAGAATAATAAAGAATCACTTTTGTTGACCGGATACCATTGAAACTTGATGGGCGATAGCAAGATCAAATGTCTTCAGTCATTGTGGAGGAATGCACACCCAACAGAAGTCGGACATGGACTCATAGCTTAATATTTATTATTCTGAATGCCATGGCAAACATAGAATTATCAATATTCCTGTATTAAAATTAAATTTCCTTGACATGGATGCCTGTAATCATATGATCAGACTAAAGGGTTAATTACAGTTGTTGAGAGATAATCAGTATAATTCGCTATGGATTTCTTCCACAATATCTCGTCACCATTACTAAGAAAATTTGTTACCAAAGTGGTAAGAATCAAACGTCTGGTAGTGAGTTAGTGACAATTATTATTTATTAAGATTGTTTTTATTATTTGTGGAATGGAGCAATTTTTATATGGTTTGATTTATTCAGAGGTGAACGATAATCACTTGAACTTCCTGCTAGAAATCAAGCAAAATAATTTTGTGGGAGGGCCCATTATTATTGTAGTTGGTTAATACTCATTATTTAGTTGTAATAGTACATACATTTGAGATTTTATTATGTAATGGTATTATTATTATGTAATTTATTTTTTGTCTGGAAGGTTGGCCAAGGGATTGTATGTACTACGCAGACTTTGTGTAACAGTCGATTTATCTGTACTGATAAATGGTTATTATGCACACATCCAAAGTCTTCTTTCATATGGCATAATGCTTTGAGCAAACAGTGTGAAAGCCAAATCAATTTTCGTGCTTCAAAAAAAAGCAATAAAGATCATATGCAAGTTACCATATAATGCACATTGTAAACCTTATTTTGTGGGCCTAGGTATATTGACGCTGCCATCATTGTATGTATGTCTTAAAAATGTTATGTTATGTACAAGGCAATTTGGAGAAGTATCATTCTAACAGCTTCCACAATTTAAATACACGGAGTAGGAATAAACTTAGAACTGCGCAATATAGCCATACTAAATCTCAAAGAAACTGGCACTACATGTCGATAAAATTACACAACTCCTCACCAGACCACCTGAAAATAATCACTTGCACTCAATTTAAAAATAAAATAAAAGCCGTATTAATTAAAGAGTGTTTGTTTAATGTTGATTATTATTTTAGAATAGATTGGAGTAAATTTGTTTGATCAAAAATTGTTTTTTTTTTTTTTTTAAATATTTATACTGTTGTAATTGTTTAGAAATATTGTTTGACTTACTTTAGTGTTAAGAAATCATGAAGTCCATGTATTTCTTGTAAATATTTCATGAACAATAAAATTTTATTCTATTCTAATGGATGTTCTCTTGTTTTCTTTCTTTTTGCCAGGTTTTGAACCGTTCTATGGACCCAAAGACATTCGAGGTGACTCCGACGCCTCTACCATTACCGGCGTTGCCTCAGCCGATGCCTCTTCTTCCTCAGCATGTTATCACCTCAGGCACTCGCAAGGACTGCATTCGGTTACGGGGCCTTCCTTACGAGGCCCAGGTCGAGAACATACTCGAGTTTCTTGGCGAGCATGCTAAGAACATCGTTTTTCAAGGCGTTCACATGGTCTATAACACTCAGGTAAGATCTAAAATTTGCGAATCGAACGTCCGAGTTATGATAGGCTATTGAATAGAACTGACAATGCTCACAGAAATAGGGTCATCTTTTCTTTAGCATCGATAAGCTTTTATCAGAGATAAGCTACGAAACTCCCCGGCCCTCTTGTAAGGGTGACCGATTGGATTGGCCAGCAAAAAGACTCTGTTCTCTCCTGTAAAATCACTTCCCGGTGGTTCGGAACCCACCTAAAACTGTAGGCCCCACTCATCAAATCACCATCATTCAATTCATAACCCACGCACAGGTCTCAGACCTATGTTGGCTTCATCCTCAAAAAAAAAAAATGAATTTTTAAAGCATAATAATAAGTTTGATACCTGAAAAAAAACACGTCTAGTTTTCTATTATTATTTTAAATGAATAAATTATCATTAAAATACAAAAATGTAAAATTATAAAATATAATATTTATAATATTATAGGAATTTATTACATGTCCTTTTTCATTACGTGCCTGCACTATAAATCTTGCTATTTATAATTAAAATTGTGTCCGCTAGTCTCTGATAAAACAGTCGAAGACACTGTCTAAATGATTTGCGATTGGACAAATAATAACAATAATCCGTAATGGACTGGGACGTCCCAGAGATTTGATGTAGCAGACGGTTAAAAAGTCTAGGGCCCATTATATGCTGCATGGACACCGGTAGCCGTTGTTCTACAACGTGGTTCCAACAGGAATCTCTCAGATTGTCTATGGGTATCATAACTACGAAGTGGGGCTATGGGGAATTCATTGCGTCGTGAATAGTCAAAACTGGCCAGATCAAAATCACACAACTCTTCAATACTGAGTACATTGAATTCTCTATATACCAAATCTTTTGGATACCTGACCGGTTTTGTCAAGCATATCTTGATAATTTTCTTGTACAATAATATTAAAGGCTTGAGAATCGTAATAGTAATAATATCTTGTTGTATAGACTTCGGCTGAAGTATTGGAAGCTGCAATATTATCTTTGTTTAATTTTCAGGGGCAGCCTTCAGGTGAAGCATTCATCCAGATGGATTCTGAGTCATCAGCCTTCATCACTGCTCAACAAAAACACCATCGGTACATGTTCTATGGGAAAAAGCAGCGATACATCGAAGTATTCCAGTGCTCTGGTGATGACATGTCAATGGTGTTGACAGGAAATTATCCGACCACGGCAGCCGTATCAGCAGTTTCTCCAGTCGGCAAAACTCTACTATCACCCGGTATGTCTCTCCCATCTGCTACAAATACTTTAGCGGCTGAGACTTCACCGACCGCTGGCACTGTGCCTAGCGCCGCGGCAGCGGTTGCTAGCCCATTGGAAGCAGCCTACGATCATTTGGCTGTTCTGCAACAGAATCACGCTCAAATGCAACAACAGCAGATGGTTAAGCAACAGCAAGATATTTGGTTAATGAATCATTTAGCAGCAGCGCAACAACAGCAGCAGCAACAGCAAACTGTTGCCCATGCTGCAGTAGCACAACAACATGCTGCTGTGCTCTATCAACAACAGCAGCAGCAACAGCAGCACATGTTGGCGTTGGCTACTGCATCATTTGTTGCTAAAAATCACAGTGGCGCTGTTCCGCAACCTAGAGCGGTGTGGCCCCCGGAGCTTGTCCCCAATCATGCTGCAGTCCCTCTAACATCGGCATTGTTGGCTCAAAATAACCACAAACTCGCCACTGCTGCAGCTTACCCCTCCATATTTTCTCCTCACTTGCCTCCCCCTCATCCCATGTTCTACATCAACATTCCCCCACCACAACCACAAGCTGCAGCAGCTAAACTACCTCAGTATGCTGCTGCTTATCAGCAGTATGTAACAGCTGTGCCACAGCCACACCAGCAATATGTGTCAGCGCACCCAAATGCTGCAGTCTCGGCTGTGGCTGCTGCAGCAACAACTCCAGTACTTAATCTGAAACGTTCTTGGGAGCAAGCATTCCCTGGCAATGCTTCGGTTGTTGGTTCTGCTACTGATGCAAATGCCAACTTGGTTAAAAGACAGTATGGCGCTTCAGTAGCCACTAGCGTCAGTAATTCCATCACCGCCCCAGTTGGTCAGAACCATGCAACGTATTCAGTGGCAGGATACCCGAGTACACCCGCTTTTTATGCTCCCATGTAGGTTGTTAAATTTTTGTAACCAAGTTCTTCCAGGATCGTTGAAGTTTTATCCGAGCTCGCATAGCATTTATAGAATATCCCCGAAAAGAGTGATTATGCTTAGTCAGCTCTGTTGAATAGTGTTTAATTTGCCTCTCATAATGACTTGAACACTGACTTCGGAGATTTTGAAATAATCGTGTTGTTTAATAGACTATAAATAATTATTACAATGAACTGAATAAAAACGCTTGATTCATTCCTTCCATCATGTAGCTAAAATTGGGTAGTTGAATTTGTACTTAATATTAATTGATTTAGAAGGATAGCATACGTTAATACAGATTGAATATTTAGACCTCGAAAAGTCAATTCCTATTCCAGTGCTTCATTGTACTACATCATTTGTACTTAATATTCTGTGATATTTATGAAAGTTATCGTGGTTTTTTATCTATACATTTCGATACTTGAGTAAAGTTCAACTTCGTAGCTGTGGAAACAATTTAATATAATCAATACAATCTATTTATCATCACGGATCTTGGAATCTCACTGTGGTTGTAATAACAGCCTAGTTGACGTGATATCTTGTACTACAAATACTATTTGACTCAACTTATTCAATGTTGGATAAATCACGTGATATAAAAAACTATGGACCAAAACGAGAAATCATTAGGTTTTAAAGTTTCGTTGAAAATTCCAAGAAAAATATTTTGATTCTCTGAAACATGAATTTTTTGTATGTAAATACTATTTTAAGGAATACAATTTATTCACATATGCTATTTAGACTAGGGTTTTGAAAGCAAACCATATGACTGTTGCTTTCGCGTGAATTTTTGTCCAGTCAATTTGAAATGAGGATTGTCATCATCATTATTGTGAGCGTAGCTCTTAGGGGTTTTATATTGAGTCTTCAAAAAAGTTAACTGAGAACACATTCCAGTGATCATTCCTTCAGAATGTGCCTTATTACTAAAACGATAATTTATTGTCCACAAATTTATCTAACTCAATCTAGAACTTATCATTAGGTCGTGGATGCGTGTAATTGAACGTTGATTACAATCCGGCATAATTGATTCATTTTTGAAAATTGTTAAAGCAATTTTAAAATCTCACTTAGTTTTCCCTTTAGATATTTATTATATTTTTTAATTTGTACATAGTAATTATGACTGTTTGATAACAATTTATTGTTACGCTACTACATATATTCCAACTATAGGTAATTCCCATATTTATTCTTTTGGACAAGATTTTATTAATTTATAATGGTGATTCAACTACACCATAAAGACAAATCACAGTCATTTAAAATTCAAGTGATTGGAGTGGACAGCAAATGAGTGATACTGTGGCTTGTACGACCTTGTTCTTGTTTCATCCTGTGAATATTTTTGTAGCATATAAGTTTATTATTTATTCCATTTTGGGTCTTATAGGACTGCGTTGATCGCATTTAAAAATTGTCTCTGACTCGTAACCATTTTAATGATGTGTCGAAAGAGACATTCATTTGAATAAAAGGTTGTTTAATGCATAGGAATAAACATTCCAGAGTACTGGAACTCACTTAAATCTATATCTATGCTTTATTGATAAATATATAAATCTTATCTCGTAGACTAGAGTATAATTAATAGGGTGAATTAATAGTTTATTAATAGGTTTATAATATTTACATTTATTAGGCTCTTTGTCTTCTTGATCACTTTCCACTTTCAATGAAAAATGATAAGGCAGCTTTGCAGGCTCCTCTACTACAGTGGCGAATAAAATGAAACACAACGTCAAAAATTAATCTTTGATCTTAGCACCAAATCAACATGGATGTTGAAGTAATTTTCCTAAATTAGTTCCTTTTTAACCTGCCCACTGAAATTGTACAGCGTTTCGTTTATAAAGTTTCGATTTTATTTCGTCCTTATACATTCTCATTATGGATTTACGTCACATGTTACTTAAAAATGATAATCATCGATTATTTAATTTATGATATAATACCTTATGCTATAATGCCTTTATTACCTAGATTAGAGATTTTTAAAAAGATTTACGTCACATGTCACTTGAAAATTATAGTCATCGATTATTTCATTTATGATATAATACCTTATGCTATAATACCTTTATTACCTACATTAGAGAATGAACTAGAGATTTTTAAAAAGAATATTGAGTTATTTGTTTTTTAAATTACGCAATTTGTGTTTCGGATTCAATCTGAAATTTATTTTAATGAAAAATATGTAGGCAAATCCAGATTCATAAGTATTCCCAGTTTACGTTATCCTCAGTGTAAGTTATCCGTGTTTCGATCGGTAATTAATTATTGTAGACAGTTAGTTAGCCTAGTTATTAAATTATTGTTCAGTATGTTTAATGAAAGTATTCATATACTGTTTATCTATGAAAGATTTTTTGCCATGAAACAGTATTCCAACGACACTGCCCAATTATTGGACTTGATTTTTTTCTGACTTGCACGCTGGTTTACAGAATTTGTAAACTACACTCTTTAATTTTCTTCAAGAATGTTTTATTGTGATTTTCTTGTAAAAGTTATTTTGTGTAATGGAAAACTTCATTACTGTACATTCTAGTAATTTCTATGCGTGTCTACACTAGCCGTTATGCCTACAACGTATTGAAGGTAAATTGCGGTTAGAGTTGTCTCGGTAAATCACCAAATCGCGAGTTAATTCTCTTCTAGCAGAACAGTATTCTCCATTCCGATAAGAAGCAGCCGGGAGTTCTTCTGTACCAGTGAGTTCTTTTTGGCATGTTTTTTCTATTTACTGTATATTGGTGGTGGCATTATGATTTATTGAATCCACATTCATATAGGTGAGTACTGATTAGTTTTGTTGTGTGTTATGTCGCGCCAGTTTGAATCTTATTACTTTTGTAGTGATGTTCAGAGTTAATTTGCGTAGATCACACATGAAATGCAATTAGGTTATCTCAGTTCATTATCTCTGATTAATGAATCCTTGGTTGGTTTACACTTTTTCCATGTTTTTTTTTTCAATAGAATATGAAATCATTTCATTGTAAAAACCGCGTTTGATCTCTGTAAGTAGTCCGACTACTTGGTTCGTGTTCAATTTTCATAGCTTTGCAACACCACGGTAATCTTGATCATCTTTATAATAAAAATCATCCAGTAATATAATCAATTGAAAACAAAACTTTGAAATCGTTTCACAGTATTATTATTGAGATTTCTCTTCAAATGATTGTGGTATTTGAAATATTAACTTATATTATTGATTTCATTTTGATTGCTAGGTTTGATCATAATCAAAGGTTTTTATTATTTTGATTTTATTAGTTTCCTTATAATAGTTGCTATCATTTTGATAGTTTGTCCCGATAGTTAATTTTTACACGTGAATTCCGTCGGATCAACTCGCTAGGTGCATGTGTCTAAAGACATTCCTTTTATCAAATTTACTGATTAATTATATATATATATATATATATATATATATATATAGAGAGAGAGAGAGAGAGGAATATTTACAGCTCCGATTATAAATTATTTATTGCTGAAAGGCAGTAAGGTACATGCATTCAAAATATATTTTTCCATTTCCAATCAGCGTTTATTCAATAGCCGAATTGCAATTTGTCGTTGATCTTGTACTATATTAAAATAGGTAAGAGCAATTTTGCAAAACAGCTAGTGAACTGTGTTGTAGTTTGTTTATATCCTATTAAAATTATTATACTGTGATTATTCTTGTTTCTAGTTGTCTTGTAATTTCATGTAGATTCAAAATAGGAATTATTCAGGTTATTATTAACGGGCAGGCTTGATTTTCCGTAATTCATTTGACTAAATTACGACTAAATAAAATACGTAATTTAACTTGACTAAAATTACTTCCTTATTTTATTATTTATTATATCTAAATATCCTTTTTTTCTATCATTCTATTTATTTATTCATCCTTTATTTTACTAAAATACTTCCAAAACTATTTCAGACTTGTTTATGTATTGCTAGTACTGTATATTTAGAACATATCCTTTTTTGCTAATTAGGGTAATTATCAAAAGACTGGACGCTACAAGAAAAACGGATTATCAGTTTATTGTGTATGATTGCAATAATCTGTTCGAGTTACTATCAGTCTAAAAACATGTGCACGAGTTTTCAAGACTCTATTCACACTTTACTACACATAATACACTCTTATGCGCACACAATAATATTGGAATGGTCTTGTTCGACAGTTTACCGCTAATGCTAACTAACTCTCCAACGAAATGAATCTTTTTATACATGTACGATTCAGAAATAATTGTTGTTGAACTATGAATCGTTGAAATTTGGTCTTTGGTTGAAACATGAACTTATCGGTTTTTGGTTCAAGCGTTTGTGAAGCGTGGTTCAAGCGTAGCGTTATGATTAAATGTATGAATATACGCGGCAAGAGGCAGTGTGTGATTAGATTAACTCCATTTAAGCAAGGTAATATAAAGGTTGATGGTTTGTTAGCATGCTCGGAAATCTAATATTATTGGGGAAGACAGTTTTTTTTTGTTCCTATAATATTGTATAACATTGATGTTCAACATTTCTCTATTCAAAACCGTCCATAACCTGCACCCTTATTCCAATATGATTTTTATCATCCAATAATCTTTAAATAATTATAAAATGCAGTATGATTTTTTTAAATTATTTATTTCAAATTCAAGTGAGCATCAGGTTCTTTATTTAGCTGTTACAATCATAAACAATAAACATGCAAATTGGAAATGAAATCCCTATAACATATCTAGTCTCTTTCCTCTAGCATGTTTAGTTTCATAGTTTCCACAGATATGAGTCAAATTTGAGTTTCATGGCATAACTTACTATGTCGTCTTGTGTAGATAACTAATTAAAACCGTTATTTGTATCGTCATTATGTATATAATATTTATTTTCTGTGAAAAAATCATTCAAAATGTTTTTATTTATCAAATAATATATATATTTTTAGAATTTATTAATTTATTTAATTGAATTATTTTTATTTATTTTTCTTATTTTAAATAACCATGTTTCTCTCACGGCAATGTATGTAAATGTTGATGCGTATACATTACCAACCACAAACAACTGTCTTCTCCAAATTTCATCTATGTATATTTTTCGCTCTTTTTTAATAGAATTAGACCGTTTGGACATAGCTTATAACTTTTATGTTTCTTCAACCTTTTTAGTGGCTTGTTATAAATCATTTTGCAACGTTTATCTCTTTCTATAAAATATCAGCCATTAACTTCCATCTATCAAATTAAAAATAAAGTATGAATTTAACTTAATTTGTATATAAAGTATGAAGTTAATGTGTTCTGCATCACAGTATTGCTTGAGGGATCTTGATACAAGTTTCTCTGTCACGGTACTCTTTTATTCTTGAACCAAGAAATAAAATCCAAGAATAAGAAATAAAAAGTTAGTTGTAGTTTATCGTCTTTTTGGTTTTTAATTTAATTCTTAAATTTTTCAATTCAATTATTGCCTTTCTAACATAATTTAAATTTGCGTAAGACAGAGCAATATATAGCAGTTTTTTCTGGTTCAGTAAGATAAGATGACTGCCTTGATTTTAACCTGGAAGGTGGAGTTAGGGCGCAGCCGGCCCTCTCTTACACTCAACCCTCCAGTGATTTATCATTTATACATTTATCAAAAATATACAATAATATACGGGGGGGGGGGGGGGGAATAAAACAAAAGAAAAATTAAAGAAAAACATTCACAACTGAGAGCTTGAAAACTCCTTTTCACCAAAATTAAATTCACTTCCTGAAACAGTAATTTCAAAATGTCACTGTGTATTGCCTTATAAAAATCCTCATCTTGAATTAGTTTTATAAAATTTAAAATTTGTTTAAGAGTGGTTTTCTCTCAAACTGTTCAATTAATAGACTTCTCTCTCAATCAATAGACATATTATATATTATAAATAAAAAGTATCGTTATAAATATAGATCAATGTAATATAAACACATTTTTGTGTTATTCGAAAGAGCTAGTTCTCGAAAACGGTTAGTGTCTATAATAACTGCTGTGAAATTTTTGAAAGCAGAATCTGTACCCCGACAAAAAAATAATATAAATGTATTGAATTTTAGGGAAGTGATAGCTGAGTGCCGTAGCAGGTATCTATTCAATCGGAGATGAGCAACGAAACTCCTGGGCAATCTTTGTAAGGGTAACCGATTGGATTGGCCAGCAAAAAGACTGTTCTCTGCTATAAAATCACTTTCCGGTGGTTCGGAACCCACCTAGGTCCAAATCATGAATGACCATCATTCAATTCATTACCCACGCACAGGTCTCAAACCTATGTGGGCTTCATCCTCCGAAAAAATTTATAGAAATTAGTTTTTAAAATGTTTAGTTGAAGCTTATGTCCAAACTTTAGTAATAGTTTTGCACGCACCTTGCTTGTTTATACATCTGTAGCGGTTCCTGCCTTTCCAAGAGGCTATAATGGTATTTGCAGCATATAATGGTAAGAGGTACAAGGCATTACTAAATAATTCACTTTAATTGTGTGTCGTTTGGTAATTGGGCGGTGATCGTTGTTGGGTACTTTTGGCAACCTGTCGCACACTATTGGGTAATTAGGGTTTGTCTGAGGTGTGTATGTTTCTTCTGACATCATATAGCCTAAACCCAACTTCTGTTCGAAATAAATAAATAATGACATACTGTGGCCTTAGTGGATAATCAAGTATCACATAATAATAAACTAATAGAATGTTAGTAGACTGTTCTCGTTTTTTGCAATATTTATTAATTTATTTAATGCCGACATTACTCAATAATAAAATAATTTATTTAGGCATAATTAATGTGCTGTTTGACCTCAGTAAAATATTATAACAAAGAATCCAGATTTTTGCTTATAATTCAATTTACATTCATTTAATATTTTTCTATTACCCTTATATTATGAAAAACTATACAGATCATTGTACATTCCCTATAGTTGGTAGGTAACATTTGGGAGCAAATAGGGGTAAGGTTTTTGTGCTGAAAAATTCAATATGAACACATGAAAACTTTATTACTTATTAATTTTTCGATGCCCTTCAACTATGAAAAGCTATCCAAATCATTATATATTTACTTTAGTTTGTAGCTAATGTTTGGTAGCAAACAGAGTAAAGTTATTCTATGTTGGAAAATTCAAGAGGAGTACTAAGAAAATTATATAAACATTTATTAATAATTAATAATTTAGTACTTATTAGTAATTTTGATGCCCTTTTATTATATCAAGCTATCCAAATCATTGTACATATAGTTTGGGAGAAAATATAGTAACGTTTTTGTGTTGAAAAATTCAATAGGTATATTAAATATAATATAAAAATGAAAATCCATTGATACATTAATACCTTTTAGTACTAACTAATACTTTAATTAGTAATTTTTTGATGCCCCTTAAATACGAAAAAAAACTATCTTATACATTCCCTAAAGTTTAACATTTGGAAGCTAATAGAGCAAAGTTTTTTGTGTTGAAAAATTCAACACAATACTATAAATTCTAATTAAAATTTATTGGTTGATAGTACTTGTGATAGTTAAGAAAATTATCTATTTGGAATTATGATAATGCATTCTTATTAATATACCTTTTATTTATATGGAAATTCTTATTCAGGAGAACCACCCGAAAACAAACTAAAAATAATCGAAAAAAATTGTGAGCCTCAAATTATGAATTAATTGATCATCTTAGATAGTAATATAGAAATTTTATTGAGATCTCTTTCCATTCTAGCTATCATCGCCTATTTAGAAATAGTTTCCTAGAAATCTTTTAATAGATTTGGGACAAGGTGAACATATTTGAATTTGCACTCAAATATTACCACTGCTAATTAGACAATTATCAGGGGCCTATCCTTAGTATCAATTACTGTTTCAATTCTTTTGAACAATAAAATGTCAACGGAAAACATAAAATATTGAAATAAAATTTTAACAGCCAATGAATTTAACTATTTGCGGTAATTTTTAACGTCAAGAAATGTATTCTATCACTGTCCATTGTGATTGTATCTTTAACTTACTCTTCCAATATCAGTGGAAACTTACTTATTTTTATTTTTATTTTCATCAAAGTTTTGTATTATTTGTCTTCTGTTTCATAGTTAACTACAAAATGTCTTGTATAGAATATTGTAATGCCTGCAGCAGTACTAATGGGAAGCTTATCATTTAATCTTTGTCAGTTTATTCTTTTTATTTTGTATTTTATTTTGTTTTTTTAAATTATTATATGTTTTTAATTAGAAGCATTTAAATTAGCTATGTTCGAGGTATATGGGTCATGCTCAATGGGTATTTCTTCAACCTCTAGTGTAAACAATTCTCTTGAACCGTACTAAAGATACACAAATAGAAGCATTCGTGAAAATATTAATATTCGTAATGTAGCTACTATTTAAATATCTATTCTACTAACAACTTTGTTGGTGTCAAAGGTATAATTTGTTTAACTACTGGTTGCGCAAACGTTGATCAGAGATCAAACGTTGATACTCTGGATTATAGACGACCCAACTTTGTTCAGCATTTGTGTAACCGGTCATAAGTATTTCATATCACCGTTTATTAGTTCCTGGTAGCTCAAAGACAAATTTTACATGCATTTCTATACCATCAACTAGACGTTTTAAAAAAAATTCCGTATACTTGATTCATATAAATGTTCCGTTACTAGGAACATTTAACGCTCTATAACTCCTGGTTGCTATCTATAACTATGTATTTTTTAAATATGGGTTTACAACATGCATTCCCTAATATTATATCGATTTCTCAGTTCAATCTATTGTCTTATCTGTGAGCCAATAAACTCAAAGAAACCATTAACCGATTTCATAGTAGATTTAAACTTTTTAGTAGTGGCAAACACCAGAGGTCAAGAAAATAGCCATTGCAACATGATTTGAGGTTAAATATATTTAGAATACTCATTAAGCTGAATTAGTCTCACATCAGGGGACTGTTCTACACTTATTTTGTTATTAAAGTGATTATGTGCAATGTTATTTTCAAATTTTAAGGTATTTTGTTGTAATTGATTTTATCCGTTTATTTCTTAAACTTAATGTATAATATTTCTAATTTAGTCGTTAATATATTGATATTTATAGCTGAGTTTGTTGAAGTTATGATCATGGCATGGACATACGAAAATTGAGAACCGAGAAGTGTGTAATTAAATAACATTACTGCACTTTGGTTGGAAGGTGTCTAACTTTTGTTATGTTTTAGTGTAGTTTTTTTTATTTCTTTCATCGCTTTTTCATTTTTGTTATGGTGTTGTTATTCACATTTCTAATTTCCATCTGTTTGCTTCTTTTTAATATTCTATCAGCCTTCTTATTAAATATGTTTTGCAGTTCTATCACAGTTATTATTTTTGGTCGGTGTAATAGAATGGTTTTCCTTATATTTTGGTGGTTAGGTGAAGAGAGAGAGCAGTAAGGTAGGAAATATCACATGTAGAATAATTGTTCCCTTAAATATTATGGTGAAAGTAGCTTGTCGTTGAAAAGCAAGGGAATAAGCTTATTATTGTGGTGGTTGGAGCTAGAGACAATTTCTGTTCCTTTGTTATAGATCTGTAAATAAAAACTTTGTATAATGTTTGGCTGGAGACTAGATGCACAAAGGTTTTACTGTTTCTCTAAATTCATGTTTCCCCTTTCCAAAAAACGTTGAATAATGAATATACAGTACTAGTATTTATCAAAATAACAATTGCATCTCACACTGGATGCTCATTCAAGTAAACATCCTTCATCCCTTATTCCATATTTCAAGTGACAAGGCATGAGGTTTTCTTATCTCTAATAAAAGAGCTTCGCATCATGACTTGATGAATTTTCATATATAGTTTTACTCAAAATTAGGATTTTCAAGATTATCATTCCAACCTACTCTTCAATATAAGCAATAATTATTATTAGTGTTTGATATGAAAGCAATACAATTAATACATGATTCAAGACAAAACCCTGTTATGATTAAACGTCCTGATTGTTTTCTCTATAAAATGAAACTTGCATTTACAACACAAATTACTTTTGTGAGTGGTATCGGACGTGTTTCATGACCCGAGTCCAATCCTCAGCGAACAGAGAATACATAATGTTACTTTGCATACATTGACAGTAGGTATTTTCTGAGGATGGGACTCAGGTCCTGAAATACGTCCGATACTACTCACGAAAGTAATTTGTGTTGTAAACACAATTTTATAGTCTTCATTAGCATTGATAATAGCCAACAGTTAATGTAAGGATGAAACCCATTGAAATTAAAAGTGCTGGAAAATGTGGTCATTACGAGTGCTATTACCTGATGCATTTCTATTTGAGTTGCAATTAAAAGTCTAATTAAATTTATCTTCCCAAAAGTAGAATTTAAGCTCAATTATTTCTTATAAAAATATTAAATTTTAGGGTATCAAGTGGCAAATAGTTTTGGTTTTCAACTTGAATTATATCAAAATTGTTGCTGAACTTTTTTATAATTAAAATGGTAACATAATAATATTGAACGCTCCCTTCCACTATTCCACTAATTGAACAACTAATAATTTGTAGACAATTGAGGAAAACGTTAACCCTAAAAACTATGTGTTTTAAATTAAAAATAGAACTTTCATATTCTAATAAATAAAAAAGGAGGGTTTCTGATTCTAAAATTATCCTCAATTATTTCTTGAAATCTCTCAAAAATCCGACTTTTAGTCTTCAATCATCAGATGTCATCTCTCATCAGCTACACCACCATTTACAGAATTTAATGCATGCAATTGGCTGTAAAATTCATAGCGAGCAGATGAAAATACGGTTATAATGATTGTTGTAATGAAAAGGCGTTGAAAGAAATATATTTATATGTATACCATGAATTTTCCATGCAGGTTTTTCTTTGGTTTCAATCATTATAACATATTATGATTATTAATAAATCACTTTGAAATGTTTAACGTGTCTTTCTGGGCTATCAGCAATTAATGACATGAGGTTGTTTCTATAACAAGGTCTCTAGAAATTGAATACGGTAATACCTAAATTCAAACTAAGTACTGAATTGGTGTTGGAATAACAAATATGTTTTGATGAATAGTATAAAATTATATTACTTCAAATAAGTTCAACACAATTATCTGAAATTTTCGTAATTGAAAAAACAACACATGGCTTGCATGGACAGACTACTTTGAAATAAGTATTCGAATATTCTGGTTTTAGAAAAAAATTAAAACCATACCATTTTCATCTTCATTTTAAATCTTTCTTCAGCTTTGAATTATTTTCCTCATTATTCTAAACTCATCGAATTTGAATAATTTATGCTATCTTTTCATTTTTCTTTACTTTTTCATTAATTCTTATCAACTCCTAATTTTTATGAATTTGACCTGAAATATGCAATTCATTTTCATTGGTAATATTTCAAAGATACTGCGCAAAATCATTTTTCTGCATTTTTTTCGCATATTGCCCAATTGAGGCAATAATAGTTTTTATAATCTTCATCAAGTTTTCATCACATTCATTTTCTATGTTTATTTTTACTTTCCATTTCTGATCATTTTCCATAATTATCAATATATATTCTCTCTCCTTACTACTGTTTTTCTCTGCAATTTTTTCATGAACAGAAAATAATGTCTTGTTTGCTACAAAAATGTATTACTTTTTGTAGAGCAAAAATAGTATTTTCTGTCTGTAACTTGAATATTCGATTTTGATCAAATACTCATTTTAATGCAACGAAGCGAATTTAATTTCCTTAAGGCCTAAGTGTAGAAACAAACCTTGTCATTATTTCACATATAAAATTGAACTAATTATTTCACCAATTGAACTTTCCATCCTGAAAGCTCTATGCATTCTCACTGTAAATACTTCTACCGCTTAACTTCCTAAGAATACCAAGATTTTCATTCTAGTATTTTTTTCATCAGCACATCCATGTTTAATTGTTACTTCTGTTGCTTCATTATGTATTTTCTTCCATTAAGGTACTCTTTAAATTATGCTTTAGGAAATATTTTCCCTTGATCGTACGTTATAATACTTCCATTCAATGATACTTACCCAATTTAATAAGCTTTTATACAACTTTTATTTACTGTACTTCCAACTAGTTGCTGTCAATGTTCCATCACTGAAATCGAATTTCACAGGAACGTTTATAATAATTATTTATATTAATATTGAACTGGAATTATTTCGGATATTACTTTCCCTCATTGATGTCTGCTCAAAGATAGAATATAATTTCCAAAGATCAATAACTATAACAATATCAAGAAAAACTATAAAATATGGTGGTAACAGTGAATTGAATATGGTTTCAGGTTACAGATTCAAGAAATTGGATCTACTCAATATTTTTATTTATTTGCAAGGACAACGGGAATTTGAACAAGCAAGATTTATTTACTTTGGTAAACAGCACTTTCCATACACCCCGAATGGCTACATAGAGCAGAAGCTTCAATGAATCAAATCTCTATATAGAATATTTTCCTGCAGATATCTGGATCATTTTATTAGTGGACTGTACACAAAAATAATTGTTTTGAAACTGGTTCTACACACTATTTGTAGTGCAGACCAATTGTATTATACCTAGTCCAAAATGGAGATAAAAAAAAACCTTAATTGCAGTACACATCTAATGTTAAAATATTTATCTATGAAGGAAATTCTAATAATTTTGTTAATAGAGTAGGATATTGAAATTTTTACTTGCACAATTAAATTGGATCTTTCGTCTCACATGCTGTAACAGTAGATTATCTTTATTGTTTTCGGGTAATTATATCCCTCGTATTATCGTTTACCCTTACATAGTTGAGATTAGATCGATATTTACAGTGAGAATGACCACCCACTCTTCACCTATTGAAGATGGTATTAATCCTTCACATTCCCCCATCCTATTTATTGGTTCCAGGTGATAAAGCAGATTTTATTGAAAATTATTCGTTTGGTGTTGGTGTGGTATAAGCCAGTAATGGAGGTAAAAATACGCTCTATATACTGTATTAACATGGGGTATTGTCTTGAGTTGCTCAAGGTTATATATTTGTCGGTGTTTGCATTTCCAGCATTTCTTTTTTCTATCGACTGCTTTTTGAGATTTTGAGTAGTATCCTTGATTTGAGCATTGCCTTCCACCTCACTTCTCATGTCCGACAATCCACTCCGAGGATTTCAGGAGTGTCCTTGAACTATAACTACACAACAATATAAATACTCTCTTTGCCAAAACAAAATTAGTCTAGTTTTAATTCTAGATGTTCACACTTCAAATGTGGTTGCACATGTTGAATTTTATCATTTTCTACTTCATACATTTATGAAACTAATATTTCTGGAGTTTCTGTAAAGTTGGGAATCACTTCATGCAAAGTAAAATCAATTACATGCAA
Organism: Conomelus anceps; assembly: GCA_948455865.1. Classification (NCBI taxonomy): domain Eukaryota; kingdom Metazoa; phylum Arthropoda; class Insecta; order Hemiptera; family Delphacidae; genus Conomelus; species Conomelus anceps. The sequence goes on along the minus strand of OX418222.1, from coordinate 59,014,662 downwards.
TCTTTGTAGAACTTGAAATTAATAGTTAAATCTCATTATCAAAAATTACAACTTGATGTTTGTTGATTTCTATCTATAATTATAAATTATATCATATTCGAAAATATATTTTCACCAGCATACCATTTGTAGAAACATATTACTTCTTGATTTCACTGAATAAATGAAAATTTATTCTTCCCGTGAAGAATTAATCATATAACACTATTTTATATTGAAATAATTACCATTCATCTAAAAAGAGGTCAATATCTGCAAAAAGGTCAACAAACAATTTTGTATAAAATCGCAGAAATTTTCAACGTTTCTGAAAATTCTCTGAATTGAGGAGGACTAATGGGACTCAAAACTATTCATTTATGTTGGGCTAGTGTTTTAGTTTAATTATTCTTTGATAGGAATAGAATGATAAAAAAAGGATACAATCTGGTATGATAATCCCTATATAAATTAATTATTTTTAATTAATTTGCCTGTCTAACCACACCTACCACACACTGCACCAACACATGGATTTGAAATGGATTCTGATGGACTTCACATGTATTTATGTGTCTGTTTTGTTAAGTATGGATTAGCTATGGAGTTCAAAACTGCACATTTAGACATATGATGTAGAATAACGTCATATTCTGTTGAAGAGATTATACTTCAAATTGGAAAAAATGAACAATGCGAAATTGAAAGACTGAACAAGACATTATCTAAGAAGAATTTATTTAAATTAATCATATTCTTTGTCGTGATTCCAATGTACGGAACACTAGATATCCCTTATTTTCTCCTTAGCAAGGAAGTATTGAATGTCAGAGAGTATGGAGATGGATTTTGACCATCTATCCATTCCATAAGTTATCCATTCTATAAGCAATCTTATTGGTTTTCCACGTTCTATCTATTATTACCCCTTTTACTCTTCATTTTTTGACCTATTTTGTACACACTCAGCCACTTATTTTCTATTATAAATATGATTTTAATTTATTATCATCTAAGGGTGCTTACACAGTGGAGCACCCAATACTCGATGTTAATCACCACCAACAAAATCAAGCCGTAGTGGTCCAATCAATTGACCGCTAGCCTCTGAAAAGACTGGTTAGCTGTGGTCACGATCTTGAATCTCGTTCAGCCTTGGATGGTTTCTGTATATTTCACATCATTACCCACGCACAAGTCTCAGATTTATGTGGGCATCATCCGGAAAAAAACAATGTGGAATGGTGTATAACAGATTCCAGCAGCTTCAAGAACACCATCATTTTAGTTTTTTGATTTTGCGATGGTGGTCATCCTTAAGTATTGCATGCTCCATTGTGTAAGCACCTAAATATTTTGCAGAAGCTCTTCCTAAATTTTCTGTACATGCTTATCTAGACCCTGTAATGTTTTTTCAACTCTCAAGGTTCATCTTCTGGGGCCTGTTTCATAACAAACTACAAACTAATAGTAATTGCGCTTGTTTTTACTGCGACTGTAATGGGAGATTGGACTTGTAGTTTGTTAGTAAGCGGACCCCTGGAGTTACTACTTATGTGCTTTCACACTCTTATTCATGTCTCAAGTATAAATTCCATTGATGCATTCCAAATTACCCTTGATAGTCTGGGGGTTAAACATTCAACTTGATATACCAATATCGTGATTATTCATTAAAACAATCTAGAAATGATGAGCTACAGATTGAACATGAATGAGAATGTTTTCCTAATCTAGAAAAACTTGCAAATACAATGGTTTATGTAATTAACTTTGTGTAATTAAATTTACCGTAATTAACGGTAATTTTATTTCATATTTTCTTTATTTTCTTCTACATCTCTATATGATGTCATTGTGAATTTACCGCTGTTCCTAACTTTTTAAAATGTTTTCTCGCAATATTCCTCTTTGATTCCTACCCATTTTAATCCAATTTTATCACCAATTTTCCAATTAAATTGTACTGTATTGCTCCTTCGCTAGTACTATCCCTCCGTCCATGTATTGATTGTATTTACTTCCCTAACCTCTACCCATGCTCGTTGTGTATAATTGGGTTCGCTATTTTGTTGGTGTTGCATCGGGTGTCTATGTCATCAATGGGCCGGGCCGTCTTAGTTGATTACTAAATCAACATAACAGTTATAACCATCATGCACTGGCAGAATTGATGAATTGCTAGAAAGGTGTTGGAGATCTGTAATGCAATGCTTTTGGAGGTCTTGGGTGCATCGGCTACTGTGCAAAGGTATTTATTTTGTTTCATTTTATTTTTATTTAGTTCGACATTTTTATTTTTTGTGTCATTTCTTTTTGCCGGTATCTACAATTACACTTAGGCCCAAACCCACATGCAATCGGTTGGTTGCAAAAGCGGGATCAAATAATAATAGTGAGGAAGTGATAGCCGTGAGCCGTTGCAGGTAGCTGTTCAATCACAGATAAGCTGCGGTCTCCTAGGCACTCTTTGTAAGGGTGACCGATTAGATTGGCCAGCAAAAAAGAAACTATTCTCTGCTGTAAAATCATTTCACGGTGGTTCGGAACCTACCTAAAACTGTAGGTCCAGCTCATCAATCACCATCATCCAACTCATTACCCACGCACAGATCTCAGACCTATGAGTGGGCTTCATCCTCAACAGCAACAAAAATAGTTCTGTGAACAGTAGACCTCACGCCCAACAATAAGGGTACTTCAGAGGAACATACTCATTGCACTCAATTATAATCACCATCGCAAAATTAAACACAATCATCACACCTAACCCTTGATTCGATTCGCGAAGTCTATTTCATGTCTGTTTTTCACAAAAGGTCACTCTGTATCACATCAAAAAGGCTGTTTTTTCTATTTGCGAGACAGCTGATGCTCAAATTAGATTTCAGATGTCTGATGAATGAGTTTATAAAACAGTATTAATTTAATTTGCGTATCATTTACTTAGTAATCACTTTTTTTTTGAGGATGAAGCCCACATAGGTCTGAGACCTGTGCGTGGGAAATGAGTTGGATGATGGTGATTGATGAGTTGGACCTACAGTTTTAGGTGGGTTCCGAACCACCGGGAAGTGATTTTACAGCAGGGAACAGTGTCTTTTTTGCTGGCCAATCTAATCGGTCACCGTTACGAACAGGATCTACGAGAACGCAGCTTATCTCTCTGATTGAACAGATACCTGCTATTGTTATTACACTTAATTGAAATATTAGAAATATTTGTTTCTCTCAAACAAATATGTTATTCTTATGAATGATTTCTTTATTCATATGAATAAGGCTCAGCCAGATGAATAAGGGGGCCCGAAGGCTATCTTGAAATCTAATTCAAATTGCATATGAATATGTTGGAGGTCATTTTAAAAATGTTCTTACGGAAGAGAAGGCCTAGAGCCTTACTTTTTTCCTTTTAAATATCATTTAAATGCAAGCAAATTTCGAAAATCCTTGACACATACATCGCTGGGCATTCCTTAAAGGAAGATCTATGCAAAATTTCATTTAATTTGGTCCACGCGTTTAGCCGTAAATGCGTTACAGACAGACAGACAGACAAATGCAAAACGGTCGACTTGAAACAGAGATCTCTCTTCGGTCAACTATACTTACTGTACGGCTTGTACATATAAAGCCGGGTTTTTTTTGCTCCGCACTTTCTGTGTATTGCATTGCGCACCAATATTACCACAAGCTAAATAATTGTGGGAGATTGGCTCAAAATTACCGTACGCAGCAGTTAAACGTATGGTAATTACCAGACGAAACAATTAAATGTACAGTAATTTTGAGCTAAAACTCCACAATTTTTTAGCTTGCGTCTGGTAATACCGGTGCGCAGTGCGCTATGCCAAAAAAGCGGAGCTAGGAAAACCCGGAAAAACAGTATGTGCGCCAGCGATACGTAAATGATGCATCTAAACAATTGCATGTAGGTCGGGGTCTTATAGTTATAGAGCGAGAGCTTGGATTGAAATATCTACTCTAGGCACTTGATGTTGTTGATGTAGATGGAGTCTAGATTGTAATATCCGAGCTCTCACTCTATGGAAATAAGAGTCAATACAATATGAAGATAATATTATTATAACATAATAGTTCAGCATCTTATTCGATTCACAAGAAGGCAGCGTTTTATTATCCTTTTCCTCTTCTCCTTTTACATCACACTCTACTTTCACGTTCGTCCTTCTTACTCCTATTCTTCCCTTTGGATGTCCTTCTTATTCCAACTTTTTCCTTTGGATCTCTTTTATTAGCTCCACTTCCACGTTAATCTTCTGCACTCTCAACATAGTTTCCAGTCTCTTTTTTCCTTCCACATTTCCAAACCATCACAAACTGCTTCATTTATTTTTATTTAGGTTATTCATCATTACAGTATTATTATTATTTCAGAAAGATTATCTTTTAGAAGTATTAGTTGGGAGGAGTATCATGCTTAATTTATTTAATACATTGAGCATGATTTTTTTGTAGATTACGTCTTGGAGACTCCAATTAAGGAGTATAAGACAAGTCAGATCAACAATTATACAATCTCATACACTAGTTACCATACCTTACTATATCAATTAGTTGTCGAGGCGAGGCTTAATTTGTTGTGAAAGGAACTCTTGTACACTATAAAAAACTTTATCAACTAAATATTTTTTCAATTGTTTTTTAAATATTTCTATATTTTCAAGACTCTTTAAAAACTGTGGTAGCTTGTTGTAGAGTTTCCTACCAATATAACTGGGTTTTTGTTTGAATAAGCTATTATTGTGATTCACCAAGTGATAATCTCCTCGGCTTCTTGTATTATAATCGTGTACGTCAAGATTTTGGTTAATATCACTCTTTTTACAAATAAAGTAGCTTCTTACACATATAAATGGGGTACAGTTAGGAGACCAAGTCTCTTGAACAACGGCCTACATGAATCTAATCTATAAACTCTTTCCTACACCTAACAGCTTTCTTTTGGATCTTAAACACCCTATCAATGTTTTGTTTTGATGAATTACCCCATACTAAGATAGCATACCTAATATGTGGCAGTAAGAGCCCATGGTAAGCTGTAGAAAGTAACTTATCCATAATATAAAATTATGATGATATCCCTAACATATTAATAACAATAATATCCCTATACATTAAGTATTGTTATTAAGGTACAGTATATAAATTTTGAAATAAGTAGCAATTCAACAGAAAAAATCAAGTCCATTCTCGACATTTCGATATGATGAGTTGAAATCGAAATCCTAATAAATTGATTGATTAGCATGCATTAGTAATATGCTGCAATAATTTTATAAGATTCATAAGGTACTCATTCGTGTTAAATTATTGTATTTGACGTTATTTTCATTTAAAATTACGCTATTTCAATAAGTTATCAAATAACAATATGGAATAATAATAATAAGAATCTAAATAATAGTAAATTTACTATTTTTAAATAAGTGCTTTCAATGTCTCGTTTTTTAGTAATTATATTGAATTTTACTGTAGAATAAGCATGTTTCACAATTATTTCTTTATTTTCTTTCACTGATAGATTTAAACCGTAAATTAATAATGATGAAATTTCTAGTTGAATATCAACACTTACTTATTGCGTGTGATGGCAATTTCGCACTGTTATAGTGGTTCCTCAGACAGGACTCGTGGCCATCGCACAGTGCGAAATGGCCATCACGCGAAATAATTAAGTCTTGATACTCAACTAGAAAGTTTATCATTATTAATTCATAGTTTATATCAGTGGAAGAGAATAATGGCATTATTGTGAAACATTCTTATTCTACATATAATGTCAAATATCAAAACCGGCGCTCTTTTTGAATCACTATAGATAGATAGTCGTAAATTAAATAGTGTACACAACTATTTTATCCAGCTTTTAAGTCACCCGTTAAATGTTTAGGATGCGAGCGGAGCGAGCATCTAACTGAAATCTCACTTGTGGTTTGAAGTCGGTCCTGGATCGTACAGTATTGCATCTCAATAATTAGTTGGAAGTAGTATTACACGAACATTGACTTCTACATTTTTGGCTCAAAAATTAAAATTCTTTTCTGTAAAAGAATCGTGAATCGCTTCAGGGTGAAATTTATAGTGAAACAGACGTAATCTAAGAACTTGATTGTACTTCGAAATTTAGTGAAAAGCAGTTCTGGGCAACAACCTATTGTATTCGCATTAATTATATGCTAGGAAAATATTTGGGGCAGTACAAAAAGATGGTATATGGATAAAGAGACCGACCAAAGAACTGATTGAACTTACAGAATGATTAACTCACTGACAAAATCATGGATGGCATTTTATGGACACATAGAATGGACCAAAGCAGGCTCACCAAAAACATTTTTGATATAGTAAAGAATTCAATGAAACAAATCAACTGGCTTCAAGAAGCAAAATATGACTTTGAAACTAGCAAAAGTCAATGAGGAAATAATTAATTCGAGGTACATTCACAGAAGTAGGTTTACTAACATGAGATCTGAATTAAATAGAGAAAAATGGATGAATATGGTCAAAGCAAAGGGAAAAGGAACATAGCCAAATAATGAAGAGGTTTTTGGAGGAGGAGAAGGGAAGGGAAAATGATCACGAAGAATTCGAGTTAAAACACTGTCCTAAGGGAAAATAGTATGTAATAATAAATAACACAATCGTTGTAAAATCTACTATTTTAATCACTCATACATGAAATTTCTAGATTTACTTGAAATAATGTAATCGAATCTGAAGAATTTATCTAATGTTGTACATGATTTTTGTATTATTTATTGTTACAGGTGGTACAATCTTGAGAATTCCAGCTCCGCCACATTCAGCAGTAGTGTCTCCTCTGCACTTTGCAACGGTGCCTCCGTTTGCCGCACCCCACCATGGTCCTCCTCCTCTCATCGGGAGACCCCAGGCACCTCCGCCCCCTCCGCATGCCGGATTCCCGACCCCCACTGGGGCGCCCTTCGTCCCCGGGCAATTTCTTTACTGGGCGTATCCTTCACCACCGGTGTCCCCCCCGCAAGCTCCACCGCATCTGGTAATCATGCCGCGGTCAGATGTGGCCGAATTTCTGCACTCTGTTGCTGAGGTATTTTGTTGGAGGGAGAATGATTATCTTACTTTCAATCTGTCTGTGTGAATGTGCTATCTGTATATGGCTGTGTGCTGCCTTAATTGCTGCCTTCGTATGTAACATATCAAACTCTGACCATAATTGAGAAGTAGGTTTGAAATCTGTGCATGCGTAATGAATTGGATGATGGTGATTGATGAGTTGTACCTAAAATTTTAGATGGGTTCCAAACCACCGGAATGTGATTTTACAGCTGAGACAGATTCTTTTTTGCTGGCAAATTCAATCGCCCATCCTTACAAAGAGGGCCCAGGAATTCGTAGCTTATCTCTAATTGAACAGATCTAGGTGGGTTTCGAACCACCGCAAAGAGATTTTACAGCCGAGAACAGATTCTTTTTTGCTGGCCTATCCAATCGCTTACCCTTGCAGAGAGGGCACAGTAGAGCGTTGCTTATCTCTATCGAATTGAACAGTTTTAGGTTGGTTCCGAACCACCGCTAAGTGATTTTACAGCTGAGAACAGATTCTTTTTTGCTGGCAAATCCAATCGGCCCCCCCTTAAAAATAGAGCCCAGGAGTTCGTAGCTTATCTCTATCTAATTGAACAGTTTTAGGTTGGCTCCGAATCACCGCTAAGTGATTTTACAGCTGAGAGCAGATTCTTTTTTGCTGGCCAATCCAATCGGTCACCCTTAAAAAGATCGCCCAGGAATTTCGTAGCTTATCTCTAATTGAACAGATACCTACTACGGCTAATGGCTATCACTTCCCAGTTTCACTTGAAAGGGTAGTATGCAACTTACAATTTTTTCAATAGAGAAATAGCTGTAACTCAGTAAAATTGAAAATAAAATGGCGAAGTTGGTCTCAAATTATAGGCTCTAACTTCTTGTTCAATATCAGTTCCATCAGAAACGGTTAATTTGATTTTAAATAAAAGCTAAAACATATTATAACTGTGATGATTCCCATGACGAAATACTTGATGAACAATATAATATAAAAAATGATTCTGTATTTCTATTTAAATTATGATTTTTACTCACTTATACTGTACGGATGCATTCTGCTTCTAAAGATGAAGCTTCTCTTGTGAATAAAAATAATTGAAATTGATATACAGTGTCAGTTTTGATATTACATATTATATTTTACCAAAATTTTGGTATTTTAGAACGTTTTTCAATTTCCCCATTATTACAACCAAATAATTCTGGTTTGGACAGAAAAGTATGTGATTAAAATTCATTTAGGTGAAGAAATTCCCTATCATATGGCACCAATATCATCATTCACCAATGCATTAATCCAGAGTTATTGTTATTTAAATATTTCAAGATGCATAAAATTGAAAAACTAGGTTTTTTACATTTCAACTAAATTTCAAATGGAATTAACAGGTTCTAATGGTTCTAGCGTCGTAGAAGCTATTCACTACAATTTGAGACCAGCCTTGAATTTTTATTTCCAGTTTTTCCTGAGTTACAGCCATTTTTCGATTGAAAAATTGTAAATTTGTTAAAGAAATAGTGTCAATAGTGAGCGGCAATAGTGTCAAAGAAGAGACTATTACCTACTATTTTAGTCCAACCTCGCAATTTTGTTCCTAGTAGTTCCGTTAGAGCTTTTTTAATATCGAAAAATCTTTATTTTCCAAGTACAGTCCTAACTATGTGTACTACCCTTTCAAGTGAAATACTCAATTATGGTCGGAATTTGACATGTTACATATGAATTTAGAGCTGAGTGGAATGAGCTATCACTGGGTGGGATGCGATTGACCGGTCAAATGGGGTAGAGGGTCCGACTTTGGGGACCACGTGGCCCCCCCCCCCCCCGCAACCCCTGACAACATTTTGGAGCCGCACGGTGGGTTAACTGATAGTATGAGGTCTTATGAGCCTAAAAATGTTCTAAATAGTACTTTGATTGGGTTGAGACTAGGAAACGTTTCTTGAAAGATCTATCAAAACGATGAGAAACAAGTGATACGTGTTTTCTTGAAAGAGGATATCACTAAGACATGAACTTTCGCGGACTACCATGATAATAAAGACAATTATTGTCATGAACTACAACACTTGTACATGAAATTAGAACTAGAAAATCAAAGAATAACCACTTGAAAATATAATATAAACTGGGAGCCCAAAAGGACATGTATCCAGCTTTCCATACAACTGTCTACTGGATTTGATATCTGCTGTATATAATATGGCAAGGCCAATTGTGACTGTACCATACATCTAACAAGAAACATGTTGGTATAAAAATTAATCAGTTATAGAAGAGCTACTTTTCTTTAGTAACAATATTTTGTTTCGAAAAAACAAACCGTTTTCGAGATTCTGTCCAAAATTGATATTGTGGTCCTCCGGCCATTTTGGATTTTTGGGCGTGTTGCGAAGGTGGGATTCAAGGTGGTTATTGGGAATAATGAAGGGCACTCAGCTATTATTTGAAAAAAATTGTGTGTGTTGCAATTATGTTGAGGTTCACCACTAAAATGATTCCACTAATATTATTGATATTGCGAATCCTTTTTTACAGTTAAACTCATTTTTAATGGATAACTTTCAGTTTAATCATGCTCTAGCTATGGTGTGCTGTTTCTCATCTTCTTTTTCCACTTTTGATTATTGTGGTATTTCTCATCAATTTCTAGTGATGGAAAATCATTCGGGAAATGTAAATATATATCTCCAAACAAGACCTCTTGATTTCAGGATAAACATGCTGCACTATTTCTTGCACGCTTCTTTTTAGATTTTTCTTCTGGCTGCTATAAATATATTATATGCTTTTTATTATTGTGTTTGATGTATTTTGTGATTATTGATTCTAAATTGAAACTTCTGGAAGTTGTAATAGACTAGTCAAAATGTGCAACCTGATACAATTACAATATTACCATAGTATACAAACTATCAACGTATTGAATTTTATTGAAAAATCTTTATTCATCAAATTCATGTAGAAGTATATTCGAACTAAAAAAGTCGGTTTAAACTAGAAAATAAATTTTTAATTTTAAATGCTGAAAGAAAACATGAATTCAATAATTGTCGAACTCTTGTAAAGATAGAGATTAAAAACCAACCAAATATTCCTGTAATTTTATTCTCAATTTTTATGAATCGTCTAATAAGTGTAAACTCATTGGTAATTTTGTGAAATATTTTCTTCCCCTGTAATTTGTTTTCTTGAAAAAGTCTAATCTATGGCTACAGTCTAATCAATTCTACCAAAGCGAGTATTGTAGTTGTGAGTTTGATTTCTTAACTCTAATCCTGAGTATTTCCTAAAAATCAGAATAACATCAAATACGTATTGCCCATAAGTTGTCATGATTCCAAGCTGAGAGAAAGCTAGTTTTACTGAGTATGTTCTATTAAGAGTTGGCATTATTCTTATGGCCCTTTTCTGCTGTATACGAATTTTGTCAAGGTTCCTCTTGGTTGTCCTTTTGGCCGTATATACAAAGTCCATAAGCCAGATGAGAATGTATTAATTAGTGCATGATATATTGATTTCATTGTTTGAATACTGCATACATTGGACATTTGTCGCAAAGCATATAAGTCAGGGCACATCTTTTTAACTACCTGACAAACATGACTATCCCATGAAAGGTTACTATCCACTAGTAGACAATGTGCATTACACAAAGACCATAACACTAAATCATCTCATAGATTCTAGAATAATCCAATATCAGCATACACGTAATATTTTACAAACCATTAGAATACAATACGTGATAGTTTTATATACCTACTATTTCTGCACTCAAAACCCTATTTTTTCAAGGGGAATAAATGGGATTATCCTAATTCCCCCAGTTTATAATTTTAATCTAATATCAAAACTGACACTGTATTTCTATTTAAATCATGATTTTTACTCACTTATACTGGAGGGATGCATTTCGCTTCTAAAGAGAAGCTTCATCAGCCTGCCATTTATTTCATTTTATCATTTACATCGCTTTAGAAGCGAAATGCATCTCTCCGGGTATAAGTGAGTAAAAATCATATATTAAATAGAAATACAGTCTGTTTTAGATGTTTCATCAAGTATTTCGTCATGGAAAACATCGCAGATTATTATTTTAATAAATAATGGTCTAATACTGTGGTAGGTAATGAGATGGTGGGGTTATCGGTCTAGTATTTGCCATTGTTAAGTTTCTATTAATCGAAATTATTATTTTTTGTTCTCCTTTACTCAGCATTTAAGAAATAAGAAATGGACTCTTTGAAAAAACTCTAGAGTGGAGTATTTTGGTAAATCTAAATTTTCAGCATTAAAATTAACCTCAATGTCTAGGACAATATAACATATTGAAAATTCGTGAGGAGAGTAGTTTTGTACTTCAGTCTTTTGCGTCTTTACATTCATAATTTGTCACAATAAATAAATAATTACTTATAGCTATACAGTGAACAGTCAAAAGAATTAAACAATCAATTTTCTATGATCAAGATATGTAATGATGCGGTAGCTTTAAACTATACCTTTGCCATTTTTCATATTCATTTCTGTTAATATATATTTTTTTAATTTGTATTTAATCTTTGTGGTTTGATATTGTTCTATTGTAAACATTTCTTCATGGGCAATAAAATCCGGTATTTAAAAAGTTAACTGATCATGTTTTTCCATTTTAGTATAATTCTGGTTTGTACTTTTGTTACAATTCGTTTTCATTCTATTCTCCTGAAGTAATTTATTAATAATAATTTTGTTATTTTTGCTCATGTGCTGGTCTGACAGTGGAACGTGGACTACTTGGGTGTCAATCAACAATGGAGCAATGGACAGCCATTTGGTGAGTAATATTAATCAATTACTGAAGTCTAACTTGGTTTCTCTTTTATTACCACTTTATACTTAATTTTTCTATTATATGTTTCTATTATTTGCTCAACATATACACTGTACAGTTTGAGTTTTAAAATAACACTTAACAAATAAACCAATCAGCAAAACAGTAAGTTTTGAGGTTTTTTATTGATAGACCCAAACCCATGCTATTAACTGTCAATATTAAGCTCATTACAACTTTGTCAATTTGAAAAACGTTTTAGTTCCATTTTTTACAAAATTGCTGTGTGGCGGTGATATGCCACATGACCCAGATCTATTTTTTCAGATGAAAAAAGAGTGCTTCTTAGATGAATGAACTTTTTACTGACTTTTCTTGATGTTATTGATAATTACTTGAAATAGGAATGATGAACGTTCTATGAGGAAATAAATGTGAAGAGTGCAGTTTTGGACTTGAGTCTGTTGCGCCTTCACATTCATTTTAATTTTGTCACAATAAACAGATAAACAAATTTCAACCCCTTTGAATTCGCTGATAAACTTCAACAAAAATGTGCATAAATGTTATCTATTTTACCTAATCAGTGCCATAACTGTGGTGGGAGGTATCAGATGGATAGATCTCCTAAGGGATTTTTTTGGAATTTTAACAAGCCTTGAGAGACAATTTCTTGAATTTATAGAAGATAAAATTTATTCAGTAGAATTTTCAAGTAAAGTTCATTTTTAACTTGAATTTAAAATGAACATTTCAGATTGAATCTGAAGATGAGAATCTGTAGACAAATGATTCACCTGGATGTTGTGGCTCAAAATCTTCCAAAAAAGCCTTTCAGACTATTTGTCCATTTTTGAACGCCATTTTAGAATAGATCTTTTTGAACCATTTCAATTTCGATTTTGATGTATTCAAAATACAGTTCTTTGGTTCTCCAGACAATAGGAAATAGAGTTGAATTGAGCGAGTTCATTGAATTTCATGCTGGAGATACAAAGTCTGCATCTGAAGGAAGTGTATTTTTATTGAATTTAAGTCCATCAGAAGGATTTTGTTTTGAAAATTTCCTGGGGGAGAACCTCTGAATTCCCTTTTTGAGATAAACCTTGTTCTCGAGAACTTATGTTCTCATATATTATCTTCAATAAATTATTGTTAGATGACTGTATTTTCCACCAGTTGTTTACAATATACTGCCTAGAGCGAGAGCACATCATTGGTCTCCCATTAGACTTGGTGGGGGAGGGGGGGACCCTCTAGTCACGCTACTGGACCCAATTCTTGAATCTTTATTATGAATTATTGCTTGCGACTCCCATGAGTGCTATTTTTTATAGTAAAAATGCAGCGACACCACAGGAATTCTCATTTTGTGATTTTAATCATACAGAAGTTCACATTATAAGCAGTAAAGGAACTTGACTTTCCTCAACGAACGGTATGGTGAGTTCTGACTCATCGCCTGCCCATGAAGCCATACAACTTTTGTAATTACTGACTCTTATAATTGCAGCGCAAAAATTGATATTGCGATTGTAACTGTTCAAAATTCTAAACTACCTCTTTCCATGAATGTTGAATTATGTTTCTATTCTATCATTAGTAGCCTGGGAGATATTTGAAATCTGTTCCTTCTTTTTGAATAAAACTGTATAACTTTATCTTAACTATATCTCTTTAATGCTATGCTCTAACAAGCCTTAATCCGCTGTACTTGCTGTCATGATATGTTTTAACAGTATATATTTTTCTCTTCAATCAAATGTTTAATCACTATATTTACTTTCAGGTGTGGGTATCCATTCAGCAGTTGCCTGATAGTCATTTCCTACACAATCGAGTGAAAGCTCTATCGGACTCCCTTCCAAAGAAAATGATCGTCAATTTGATGAACCAGGTGTAGGACAGGTGCTAACCATGCTCAAGAACTTAGTTTTTGACCTCAATTTATTATGAATTGAGTTTTAGTTTTAGCAAATTGTTTTCCATTGAAAGAAAATTATTAGAAGATTTATAAACTTGTTACTATTATATAAAAATATATTATTTATAGTTTATTTAATTTCGAATTCTGAAGTTAAATTCAGAGTGAAATGATTTGTTTAAGCACTTGAGGTACAGTACCTCCTCTAATTTGTTCTTAAGTGTGTATTTTGTGTTTCCATGTGTATAATATTCTAATGACCTATCTCAAGTTTTGTTCAATTATGACATTAAATAGGAACTGTTCAATTAATGGTGTTGAAGTCTAATAGCAAGTAATTTTTGTTGTCTTTCGAAGACCATCTTTAGAGTTGAATAATGTTGGAGAAATATTTATTTAAAAAATCATAACATGTGTGTTTATAGTATGTGATATTGCTCTCTTTAATACTGAAATTATCTATTAAAAAACCCACAGTACCATCAATTATCACAATACTATCAATTATATTATGTTTTAAATATCCAACTGCTGCTTGATAATCACTAGCATGAGATGACCCACAGGACTCCAATCACAATATAAAATCGCTGCACAGTGCATAAATCACTCGAGTTTTAAAATCCCTCACAATCATTGTTTCCTTTTCATATCAATTCTTACTGTACACAATAAATTGAAATAGATGATATATCATTCTTTTGATAGAGCATAAAAATAGTAATTTGATAACTCATATCTGTCAACTTATTAAAAGATTTTCCATCATTTTCGCTTTGAAGATGTCTTCTGCATTCTTGAATGACAATAAACGTATGCTATACTCTTATTTATATCAAAGAAATATTCTCAATTTTATGTCAACCTGACTGAATGAAAATAATTGATCTAACATTGTTATTATCATCGGTTTATAAAGTTTAATTAGGTCGTGTTAGAATTAATTGACCTGACAAACCAAAGTGTTATTGTTTATTTGTTATGTAACTTTCTTGATGATTATTTGTGGTTAACTACGACATTCCTGTTTTCTTCAGATATTGTCATTTCTTATACATATAGTGTCTGCTGATTGAAAACTCAAGACTTGAGAGTTTTATTCACTATTGGTTGTTTGCCTCAGATGTTTATTGAAGTTTATTTTATTATAAAGTATGTTATCTAATTAAAATAGTAGTTTATAGATATCTAGCCATTTTTAAACAAAGTTGTTGATTGTTCCATGGTAAAGAATTATTTTCTTCAGTATGGGTGCTTCAGGGCATAAACCTTATTATACAGAGTCGTCGCGCACGACTATTATGGCTAAATTACACCAGCTGAGCGTTTGACCGAGCTCAACAATGTCAACGTATAAGTTGTATAAGAAGTCATACACGTGTTTAGAGCCCTCGGCTCAGAAACAGTTGATCTTTTAATAAATTTAACCGACTGGTGCGATGGCGTTTAAAGTGGCTCTGTATAATAAGGCTCTAATAAGCTCACACTTAGATATATTGACAGCTTGTGTAGGGAATTTATATGTTTAGTCAATTCTTTCTTGTTAAATCTTTCCTACTATTTAATTTTCACATTTTCATCAAATGTTTGTATTACTATAAGTTTAAATTATTAAAAGTCTTCTGTTACTGTGATGTGATGTTCAAAATTACCGTCTATTCAGAATGAGAAAAATACATTTGTAGTTAGTTTGAAGAAGACCAAAGGATATTTAGATTCTTATCTATACTGCTAGATCTATTTTATTATTTTCATATATTCAATAACAACGTTCTATTTGTGCTATGGATCTAGATTGCCAGTTGTTTTATGCAGTGATTAATGATCTCCAAAGAGATTGTTTTTGGCTTCTGTCCTGAGAGACACATATCTCTGTTGATGAATGTAAATAAGGAGGTTTTATGTGTGAACTCACTTATGAACAGGGACTCTGAGTGTTATTAATTGAGTTAAGAGATGCTGCTTGTATATGTTGATGAAAATTTTGGTTTTGTTATCACATGCTAATATAAACATGTGAGCTAAGAATGTTCTATTAAATGTTATTGTCATTATATAATATCTTATTGAATGATAATTATTGAGTTGACCCTGCCAAAGAAAACTATTTGTGGGGAGGGGGAATGACTTGAAACTCCCTTTGATCGTGCAATAATAAATCATTTTTCACTTGAAAAATTCAGAGACGGGGATGCTGGCAATAAGTATCATCTCTTGTTATGAGCTTGCATCTTTCAAGAGTTTGATATTGTTTGGAGATATTCCATGAGACCTCAACTTGTTTTGATTGATAGCAACAAGGAACCTTAGCAATCAAAAGTGATTGATTAATTTTCCCTTTATGTTGTTAATTAATTTAATAGTGAATATTATTGAAAAACTGTATATAGGTTATAGATTGAAATTAATTGAATCACTGAAAAAATAGTTGTTCTTCAAATGGAGTTTTTGAGACATCAGCTAAACTTCACCATTTGATAAAACGTTTTGCGATTTGTTTTGAATGTTATCTTTGCGGAAAAGTACCAGGATCTGTAATAGAAATATAAGCATACAATTTGTGATACTTATATTCATATAAAAAAAAAATATATATATATTAATTGTAATGATCTATCTTTAACTATTTGAGTTATGAATAAACTTGAAAAGGAGAATATCTCAACGATAGAGATATTTTAGAGCTATGTTTATAAATTATAGAAACATTTACAAAAAATATATATCTTTATATACAGTATAAATATATTAGAGAATTTTGATAGTTTGTAAGTAAATTAATTGATTGTACATAATTATCCATTCTTCTTAGTTGGCAGGTTTGCATTAATTTCCTTTCATTTCTTTGGTAGTACAAAAATCTCAGAGTAATAGTAATGCTATTACTGTTGCTAAAGAATTTCTTGTGAAATTTTTCAAATTATAATTTAAAACGATTTCAGTTGTAGCATTGATTGTTATAGCAAAACTCAATATTTTTCTTTTCAATAAAATGTGAAAAATAATCCAAAAATTGTGCTATTCAGCCAAAGTTTTCAATTATTCTTGACATTTACATATCAAATTTATTTTAATAATGTTTTTGGTATTGATGAAGACATAACGATACTTGACAAATTAACAATAACAATCTTTAAAAATTGTAATTTGAACACAAATAATGTACAAGTTCCTTAACCCTATAAACGTTTTATAATTTAATCAATATATATATACATTCAAGATCTTCCGCTTGACAAGCTGAATTTACATTTGAAACAAAACTGTAGGTTTCGTTTTTATCGATTTTTTCCATTAAAACCGCTGTTAATAAGTTTCTGACTGCATATTTGATTAGGACATCCAAGATCATGTCTGTGTGTTGGTTTTTTGACATGCTGATTTAATTAAAGCTTTGATATTACGTACACCATGTACTATGATGGAAATTATTCTTACCTACCGACAAAATTGACATTGTTGATTTGCTATTATTTTATGTTTATAATGTTTAGTTCCTTAATTATAGAGAGCAAGAGAAAAATATTTTTGTTGATGTGTGAGCACAATAGAAATTCCGGGGTGAATCAGATTGATCTGTTGATTGTGATAACTGATGTATGAGAGAGATTTTTTTTAGAAACTCAATATTATTGATGAGTACAAGGTATGAGTTAAAAATGTTTTTCCGATATAACCAAAACTATGAATATCTGAAGTCCTGTCAAAGTTACTGGATGCTCTATTTTGTGTGAGTGCTTGCATGATGCTTATTACAAATAATTATGTTAAAATAATATTCAACAAATAGTCAGTAGATTGTAATAGTGAACTTTTAGTGATAGAATTATTTTATTTAGTCTAGTTGATTAAGTCCTTGAGAATGACATCATTCTATCCATACAAAAGCACAAAAACATCAATACTTCCCCACTTGAATATCTTTAGAATTTGTTTATTGCATTCATTATTCTGCCAAAAATAAGTTGTTTATTGCCCTGTACACAACTATAGGATTACAAGTTATCGTTTGAATTTCACAAATATAATGTGAAATATTTTAAAACATCTATAAAAGATGCTATTCTCTACCAAAGTGCTTTCGAACTGATAGTGCACAAACGATATTTGAGGGTTGCAAAGAATGTCACTAAGAAATTTAATAACAATAAATCTTACTTGAGTATCATCCATCATCCCAATTTATTCTCCCTCTTTGGTATTCATCACAAGTGAGCATCATCAGCATGTAATTAAGGGGTGTAGCAAATTGTTACATTTCTAATATTCTAAAACTCCCTTCTATTGTTACCTTGACAGGATATCGATTGATTAGGAAGTCTTTAGAAAAATATTGTTGGGAAACGCTGTTCTACCATATTTGAATCATCTTGTTTAATTAAATTCAGATTTGTTTTTTTTATATTTCTGATATTGATATCCTATCTTACCTGACATTATAATCTTAGTTATTTAATCACACTGGTCTAGTTATTCTATATTTTACATAATTTAACAGCCCATAGGTTTTCAATATATTCAGTTTAGTCATACTTATTAAAGACTTAGATATTGACTTTTTTTAATTTTTTTATATTGACATAAAATTGTTGTTGAATATTAAATCACAATACATATGACTTTCTAATATTTTCTGATAGTTATTTACACTATTATAGAGATATATTTATATTATTGAGATAAATATTTGTATATTACTCTATAATACAAAGAAATTGGTGTTATATATTTACAATGAATATTATAATGTAATGACTGTATAATAAAAATATTTTGTGTTGAAGAACGTTCCAAGCCATTACACTTTCAAAAATCATTCAAAGATCAATCGTACAATTGAATATCATTATCAATGTCTGAATATAATTATTGAATATCAATACCATATTGAAGTATTTTTAGAGGTTGTCTCAACACTTGAAGTTGTAGTTTCTCTCAAATTAAAACAATTTAATTAATTGTACCTGTGTATCTCATTTTTGCAGATTCATCATTAGCAAAATTTCTTTTCTTGGCTGGAATCCATTTAATAGACGTTTCTCTTTATATTGGTGTACTTCATTCCTAGTTTGGTGTTCTGTCCTCAGCCTTAATGTATTTTTTACCTTTTTATAATTTTTCTCTTCTACAAACTCTTATTCTCCAATAAACATGTACTTCCAAATCGGTGTATTAGACTTAGAATAATCCTTATACAAAGACAAACGTTTAGTTTTTAATAATTATTTTCAAGAGATCGATGTTATTAATGCTAAGGTTTTTAATTCCTTTTAGACCTTATTTTTTGGAAAAAATTAAAAGGAACGGCAATGAAATCACAAAGTCTTCCATTGAATTAATTTAAACAAACATTGATGTATTATTTAAGTTCGTTGATAGTGTTATAAATTCGGTATGATTGAAACAATTTCATTAGATGTATCGAATGACAATATCTTTCAATTATTAATCCAAGCATGATTGAGCTACTTGAAATAATAGGTGTTTTGCTAATCAAATCAGGTTTAGTAATTCCAATCCAATACCGTAATCCAGTGTAAACGTTCCTAAATGTTTGAATTTAATCGTTGTATAAATGTTGATGATATAAGATTATTTCAACTTTTGAATCTGGTCTCAGGTTGTAGTAGGCCTTTGGATTGATAGATATGATTTCAAAGCTCTGTTTACAGTATTAAGGGGAAGGGAATTTTCTGCTGCAAACTGGAAATTATCAAGCATCAATCAGTTGTCACAGCGATTGATTTTATTTAGCAAATGTTCAAGTAAAGTCCAATAATGGAGATGCATCTGACCTCCTGTGCTTACCTAATATTTCAAATTTTTATTGTGTGAATCCTCAAAATTTAGTTGTCAAATCTATCAATTTTTGTTTCTGGATATTATAAAAAAAATGTTCAAACAGTCATTTTATGATTTTGATGAAATTATTTCTCAGCTATTTTTAAAAAGCAGTTTCCCCAAAGCATCACACAAAAGTCTTGTTTTCTAGTGAATGGTACCATTTTATATGGTACTATCATTAGATAGCAGAAATTTCTGTCAATTTTAAGCATAAATTTGAGATCATGAATGTGTTAACATAGTATCAATGATTTGGTGAGCATGGGAGATATGATCGATTTCATAACCTTTACTCTTGCTCAGGAAGATGCATAACTCTAAATTAATTCATGTTTTTTAGCCTTTTCAACCTTTTCTTATTATTCTCCCAATAGAACTTCTGATAAGACTTTTCAATTAGATCAATATTTCTAAACTACTCATGCAAGTGCAATACTGTAGGCTAAGTTATAATTTTAAATGCTCGATAAACTATCAATATGTTGTATGTAGAACATCTGTTATTGAAGTATGATATGAGCACTTAGTTAAATAGTAATCAGCAAAAAATTTATAATATATTTGACTACATAGAATTATATATAGCCTATAAGAGTGTTGGCTTTCAGTCGTTATTTGGATGATTGTTATTGTAATAACTTTGTTTTTGAGTTGAACATGGCCATTTTTTCCATTTCTAAATTTTTCAAACACATTTATTGGTAAAAACTTTATTTAAGGAGGCCTCTGTTCATCAAAACTTTCAAATTAGATAAATTGACCAATGAAGTTTCTCTTTTCAAATTATATGGGTTTCAGAATTCTTCCATAGTCGTTAAAAAGAGTAGTTGATGAAAAATATAATTTTACCATTACTATAATTTGTAATCTAACCGTGATTCCAGTTTTGAATATAGTTTTCTATGAATTAGACATTGAATTCAAAGCTCCATCTGTGCTGCTATATATTCCCCCATCTATTTATTTGATTAAAGTTGGATACTGTATATGGTTCAATACTACAAACATGTAAAGAGTTCTTCCTGAAATTTCCTTCGAGGATGGAATATTCATGTAAGCACTATAAGGAAACATTTAAGAGCCAGGCTATTATAACGACAATCATCAAAATCATCATTATAGAAGTCTATAATAATTATATTAGAGCTTGACACGTATTACTATAAAAAGTTGGACATTTTTATTGTATAACCAATGTTATCTGTTTGTATTTTTACTATTGAATGTGTTATTCCCTACAATAAAAATTACAGATTTTGTTATGTTTGTCTGTCCTTTTTTTCATGATGAGAATGCAAATTTTTTATTTCAGCCAAGTATACATTTTTCAAGTTTCATTATTCCACCACATTATTCAGTGAACATTAATTTTTTGAACATATTTGATCCATATAAATCAAATTGGAGAAATTAGTTCCCCTTCAGAAGTTGAAGAGCATTTCTATATATGTAATACTTTTTTCTCCAGGTCAATTACATGCTCTGTATGATATTTGGCATTGGGTATGCCAAATTTGATTTGGACATTTCTCAGGTGAAGCCCTATCTGTGTAACAAATGTCAGCCAACTCTGGAAAATTTTATTTTTTGCCCAAAAAGTGCCTGATGTATGGCTTTTTGCAAAAATCTTCAAAAATTGTAATATACTCATTCTGGAGTACTTGGAGAGACCTTCAAAAATAAGAAATCAGATTGAGAAATTCGTTCCCGTTCAGGAGATGAGAGCATTTCAATATGTGTAATGATTTTTTCTTATTCTCTAGATTATTAACTCCCCTTGTATGATAGCCAAATGCCCCAAATTTTGTGTGGACATTTCTCAGATCAAACCCTATCTGTATACAAGGGCGGATCCAGCAGGGGGGCGCGGGGGGCGCGCGCCCTCCCCTTGAGGTGGTTTGAAAATATATTTTATGGTTAATGCTAGTGAATAGTGATACATCTTTACATACTTTATACATCTATTAATTAATCCAACCGATTCAAAATCATTATTTTTCTTCAACATCCTTTTATAATAATCTAATATATTTGTATTGGTGATAGTGATGTTATGGTAGATATCCAAAATTAATAAGACTATTGAAAAATAATATTGTCATTAGTCATATTTATTTAAAAAAGTAGACATGATTATTTCGGCTGTTTCTCAATTTGGTGTCCCCTCACCATGGCTGGATTTATAAATATGCCCCGGACATAGCTAGGGGGCATATAATGCTGGGGGGGGGGGGGGCGCAAAATTAATCCGCAATTTTTCGAATTATTAGAAAAAATTTAAGTTTTGAATATCAACATCACTTTAATTTGAATAATTCACTATGCATAGTTGTAGGTTGTATGATATAGTGTCTATGTATAACTAACTGTAAGTGTATAGTGAGTACTAATGGTTTAATTTTTTTTCTAATGCAACACACGTTTTAAAAATTGATTAATTTTTAACTTAATATGTGAATTTAACGACTTGCAATCAAATATTTGACTACAAGTCGTTAAATTCACATATTAAGTTAATATTAACGACGCAGTTCGTCATGGAACAAGAAATCCAGAGATTAATTTTTATTTATACATTGTTCATGTAACATAACAGTGGCTTAGCTATAAGGTAATCAGATGGATAGATCCCCCAGAGATAAAATAAATTTTCAAATTTCAAGAAGCCTTTAGAGACAACATTTGACAAAAGAAGACGTATGAAATCGATAAAAATGTGGTATTAGATTGATTATTTTTTCAACAAAAAAGAAACTGACTTCAATAAAATGATACTTGAAAAATTAATAATATAGAGCAACTCCAAAATCTCCTTTTAGAAGAAATTTTCAAGTATAGTATGTACAGTAGGCTACCAGAATCAGAAAAGGTGGAGGATCAAACAGAGCAGAGTATTGAATTTAATACTTTTACTAAAACAATGAGGGCCCGGATCACACTTTGACAATAACGCAAGAGCTTGATGAAATTTACTTTGACACATAATGTGTGGGTTGAATTTTCAAAATAGATGAATTCATATCTAAAATCGCTTAAAATGTGGTTTCAGGGGAATTGTTTTATTTTTAAAAAAGTTACTGGGGGTGTCCCAAAACCCGTTTCAATGGAAATTTTCAAGTATGGTGCCCTATTTATACGGTAGCCCAACTCAGGAAAGATAAATTATGAAACATAGGAGAATTGGAATAGTTTCAAGTAAGCCGGCTCTAATTTTCTTACAGAATCAATGAAGGTCCTGATCACCCATTAACAATGATGCAAGAGCTAGATAAAATTACTTTAACGTGGCCTCCTGGTGGTTTGTGTTTATTATTTTGAAATATACTTAAACTTTATGTTTGACTAGTATTAATTTCAAATACATAAACAATATACCTAAAAGATATCGATGCTAATTACGATTATAAACTTGCATTAAACGTACGGTACTTACATTTTTGTGAGTAGTAGCACACGCGTTTCAAGACCAGTGTACCATCTTCAGCAAACAGAGAATTCATAGGCCTACTCCTTTTCGCTCTGTATACTCTATGTAGTGAACTCTGTATAGCAGTTTCTATTCTCTATTTGCTGAGAATATGACTCAGGTCCTTAAACGCGTCTGATACTACTTACAAAAGTTAAGTGCTGGTGTAAAATGCAACTTCGTTATCGTCATTGACATCAACAGTTCGTGCAAGGATGAAAACCACAGAGGAAATTAAATTTTTTTAGATATTATATCCCTTTTTACTGGCTCTACCCCGTTGAATAGAACAATTATTATTGTTTCTTACTTTCAATAAGATCTCAGGTCTGAACACGTGTCCGATCATGATAACTTTCAATAATTTTGCTATAAAACAATAATCATTTTTGTACAAAACTAACGGCAATTTTTCAGTTTAAGTGCTTCAAAAAAGTAATCTCTAGGCATTTGAAATAAAATTATTTTCCTGGGGAGATACCCTGGACACCCTCCCATGGAGGGTTTTCCATAACCCCCTTACAAAGATATTTCTAGCATTTAAAATTTAAAAAAAATTCCGGGCGAGTACCCTGGACTGCCTTTTTGTGCAGGGTATTCCATACCACCCTTACAAAAATCCTAGGGTGCGCCCCCCCTTACAAAAATCCTGGATCCGCCCCTGTCTGTACACCAACTAACAACCAAATCTGAGAGAATTTTATTTTTTGTTTGAAAAAGTGCCTGATGTATAGTCCATGGTTGTTTGCAAGAATCTTCGAAAATTTAAAAATGCTCATACTGTGGTGGTTGATAGTACTTGAAGAGACCTTCAAATATATGTAATCAAATTGGAAAAATACGTTCCCTTTCAGGAGTTGTGAGCATTTCTATATCTGTAATAATATTTTTTTCTAGATCAATAACTCCCCTTGTATGATAGCTAGGTGCCCCACATTTTGTGAGGACATTTCTCAGGTCTAGCCCTATCTGTGTACCAAATACCAACCAAATCTGAGAGAATTTCATTTTTTGTTTGAAAAAGTGCCTGATGTATACTCCATGGTTGTTTGCAAGAATCAGCGAAAATTTAAAAATGATCATACTGTGGTGGTTGATAGTACTTGAAGAGACCTTCAAATATATGTAATCAAATTGGAAAAATACGTTCCCTTTCAGGAGTTATGAGCATTTCTATATGTGTAATAATATTTTTTTCTGGATCAATTACTCCCCTTGTATGATAGCTAGATGCCCCATATTTTGTGAGGACATTTCTCAGGTCTACCCCTTTCTGTGTACCAAATACCAACCAAATCTGAGAGAATTTCATTTTTTGTTTGAAAAAGTGCCTGATGTATAACTCCATGGTTGTTTGCAAGAATCTTCGAAAATTTAAAAATGCTCATACTATGGTGGTTGATAGTACTTGAAGAGACCTTCGAAAATATGTAATCAAAATGGAGAAATACGTTCCCATTCAGGAGTTATGAGCATTTCTATATGTGTAATAATATTTTTTTCCAGATCAATAACTCCCCTTGTATGATAGCTAGATGCCCAACATTTTGTGAGGACATTTCTCAGGTCTAGCCCTATCTGTGTACCAAATACCAACTAAATCTGAGAGAATTTTATTTTTTGTTCGAAAAAGTGCCTGATATAGTCCATGGTTGTTTGCAAGAATCTTCGAAAATTCAAAAATGCTCATACTGTGGTGGTTGATAGTACTTGAAGAGACCTTCAAATATATGTAATCAAATTGGAAAAATACGTTCCCTTTCAGGAGTTATGAGCATTACTATATTATGTGTAATAATATTTTTTTCTAGATCAATAACTCCCCTTGTATGATAGCTTAATGTCCCACTAGTTGTCAGGACATTTCTCAGGTCTAGCCCTATCTGTGTACCAAATACCAACCAAATCTGAGAGAATTTCATTTTTTGTTTGAAAAAGTGCCTGATGTATACTCCATGGTTGTTTGCAAGAATCTTCGAAAATTTAAAAATGCTCATACTGTGGTGGTTGATAGTACTTGAAGAGACCTTCAAATATATGTAATCAAATTGGAAAAATACGTTTCCTTTCAGGAGTTATGAGCATTTCTATATGTGTAATAATATTTTTTTCTAGATCAATAACTCCCCTTGTATGATAGCCAGATGCCCCACATTTTGTGAGGACATTTCTCAGATCTAGCCCTATCTGTGTACCAAATACCAACCAAATCTGAGAGAATTCCATTTTTTGTTTGAAAAAGTGCCTGATGTATAGTCCATGGTTGTTTGCAAGAATCTTCGAAAATTCAAAAATGCTCATACTGTGGTGGTTGATAGTACTTGAAGAGACCTTCAAATATATGTAATCAAATTGGAAAAATACGTTCCCTTTCAGGAGTTGTGAGCATTTCTATATCTGTAATAATATTTTTTTCTAGATCAATAACTCCCCTTGTATGATAGCTAGATGCCCCCCATTTTGTGAGGACATTTCTCAGGTCTAGCCCTATCTGTGTACCAAATACCAACCAAATCTGAGAGAATTTCATTTTTTGTTTGAAAAAGTGCCTGATGTATACTCCATGGTTGTTTGCAAGAATCTTCGAAAATTTAAAAATGCTCATACTGTGGTGGTTGATAGTACTTGAAGAGACCTTCAAATATATGTAATCAAATTGGAAAAATACGTTTCCTTTCAGGAGTTATGAGCATTTCTATATGTGTAATAATATTTTTTTCTAGATCAATAACTCCCCTTGTATGATAGCCAGATGCCCCACATTTTGTGAGGACATTTCTCATATCTAGCCCTATCTGTGTACCAAATACCAACCAAATCTGAGAGAATTCCATTTTTTGTTTGAAAAAGTGCCTGATGTATAGTCCATGGTTGTTTGCAAGAATCTTCGAAAATTCAAAAATGCTCATACTGTGGTGGTTGATAGTACTTGAAGAGACCTTCGAAAATATGTAATCAAATTGGAGAAATACGTTCCCGTTCAGGATATATGAGCATTTCTAATGTAATAATTTTTTTTTCTAGATCAATAACTCCCCTTGTATGATAGCTAGATGCCCCACATTTTGTGAGGACATTTCTAAGGTCTAGCCCTATCTGTGTACCAAATACCAACCAAATCTGAGAGAATTTTATTTTTTGTTTGTAAAAGTTCTTGATGTTGTCCATGGTTGTTTGCAAGAATCTTAGAAAATTTAAAAATGCTTATACTGCTTACGGTTGATAGTACTTGAAGAGACCTTCGAAAATATGTAATCAAATTGGAGAAATACGTTCCCGTTCAGGATATATGAGCATTTCTAATGTAATAATTTCTTTTTCTAGATCAATAACTCCCCTTGTATGATAGCTAGATGCCCCACATTTTGTGAGGACATTTCTAAGGTCTAGCCCTATCTGTGTACCAAATACCAACCAAATCTGAGAGAATTTTATTTTTTGTTTGTAAAAGTTCCTGATGTTGTCCATGGTTGTTTGCAAGAATCTTAGAAAATTTAAAAATGCTTATACTGCTTACGGTTGATAGTACTTGAAGAAACCTTCAAAAATATGTAATCAAATTGGAGAAATACGTTCCCATTGAGGAGTTATGAGCATTTCTATATATGTAATAATTATTTTTTTCTATATCAATAACTGCCCTTGTATGATAGCTAGATGCCCCACATTTTGTGTGGATATTCCTCAGGTCAAGCCCTATCTGTGTACCAAATATCAACCAAATCTGGAACAATTTAATTTTTTGCCGGATTATACCTGAATATAGCGTTATATTTGGCCTTTAGTGTCTGCCTATATTTGAGTTGAATTTTTTAACGTCTCACATGATTATTTTCATGTATGTAATTTATGGTTTCTGTAAACAATCAAAGACGTTTTAAAAATCAATTTTATTTTATTGACAATATGTTCTTTAAGTACATTCACAGTCATGTCTTTCTATATTGATTTTCCTTGTTTATTAGATTCTTATAAAGTATAAATAATAAGATAAATTCACTGTTTATAACAGATAATTACAAGGAATATGCATCAATGTAATAGAAATTGTATGCAATGGGTAAGGTCAAAAGTTAATAGGCGACTTAATGCATTCTCAATACAAGATTTCTACTTGTGAAGTAATAGTAGTTTATGCAACGATTTTATTTTGACCCTTATTAAAGCTCGAGTTAGATGTAAGTTATAACATGAGCGAATGCGAGTGTTATAAATATCTCACGAGTGCTTTAATGGCCAAATAAAATCGTTGCATACACTATTTTATCTACGACCACTAGTATACATTTAATTAAAACAATTTCATTTTACCTGTGACTGTCAGAGATACCTAACCTCTCATCTCAAATACGAGAAGTTATAGTAGATTGTTAGGTTAAAGCAGCTGGGGTAGCAGTTTGATCAAATCAGCTGATAGTTTTACAATATTGAATTACGATATTGATTCCATCAAAAATGCTTCTGATTGGTCCAGAATCTGTGTTATAATGTAGAACCTGTACTATAATGAGCTCATTATGCAACGGGTTTCAAAAAGCATTTCGAAAAAACAGCTGTTTTGGCATCAATTGTGAAACTGTAATGTATACATTATGACATGGTCGTAGATAAACTTTATGATAGTATGGTTTTGAATGGAGAAAGATGTTGTCTAGACCAGTTTGTTTTTTTATTCATTATGTGAAGATACTACAAATTTCTTGAAATAAGATTCCATTTTTAAAATTTTGTTCAATTTTGAAAGTGAAGTTTATCCAAAGGCTTAGGGAGGTCTGGCGTTCAAATCATCCAAGCACTCCCATCTTTCTGCAAGGAAAGGTGAGGCGCACCTAGAGTCGCACACTAGGATTCGAAAGGTGGTTGGATGAAGTCAGGGTAAACTCTGATGGAGTTTATCAATGAATCTAATAAGCGATTCCTGTCAGTGGGTCACTTTATTCCTAATTCAAATCTTGGAGCTAAAGTGGCGTGGAATGATCCTCAAAAAAATTATTAAAAGTATAATTTTTGAAATAATAAAGAGGATCATTCCTATCCTAATAATGAGGGGTTGGTAGGCCTGCGGTCTACAGTGAAGTTGTGAAAAATATGCTCTATATTATTTAGTCTATTTCGAAGGTTTTCTGAGAGTTTCGAGGAAAGTTTTTTCTGTGGATAGTTTCATTAGTTGTCCGTCTTGTGTGTTCCAGTAGAAATAGTGTTATCAAGCTTCAGTAAAGGTGGTAAGCAATTTTTGAATGCATTGGTTTGTGACAGCTGTAGCAACAAGAAGTGAAAATACCTCGCCATTTGCAGAGATTAGAAAGGGTTGCAACTTTCTCTTTTAAGTTTAATTTCCCTCATTTGAAGGAATTTCTCTTTTTCCCAGAATTAAACAGATCTATAAAAGTGTTATCTGCCTGATAACATAATTTTTGGTGGTGAAGTGAGCCCGGCTTATCTTGCTGTACCGGTGTTTAGCTGATATCTGCTAGATTAAATTCCAAACCTATTTTCAGACTGATAATCGTTTGACCTATATTTTTATTATTGAGTTCATAGTGTGATAATATCAAGACAAACTGTACTTTTGGTTCCTTCTCATCTCTCTTCCCATACATCATACACCTTTCTTGTCAGGAGCTTCCTTTTTATCCAAAGCCTTGATAGCTCTCTTGGCGTTTCCAGTGTTTTCCATGTATTTCCTTTCCTTAAAATAGGTGAATAATTGAGTTTGTTAATGATTCATCTGATAAGAAAACTATATTGGCAATGGAGATGAATATGGACAGTTTTAAAGAAATGTTCAAGACCTTTAGAAAAGAATTAAGACAGGATCTGAGTGATGAATTTGATAAGAAACTCAGCATTTTCACGGATAAAATCACAGGAGAAATGAAAAGTCACTTTAATGGTATAAATGAAGTAGTAAGGGAACAGAAGGAAAGAATCTGCCAACTGGAGAAGGAGTTGAAAAGAAAGAATTTGATTATCCATGGAGTTAGAGATACAAGTGATGAAAATACAGCACATGTAGTTTTTAAGTTGGTTAGAGATGAGCTAAAAATTGATCTTAATGATTGTGAACTTGATTTTGCCAAGAGAATTGGGTCGTATAAAACAAAAAAGAACAGACCAATTATTATTGGCCTAACTACATGGAGACGAAAATCAGAAATTTTCAAAAATAAGAAACTGCTGAAAGGTACAAATATATATATAGATGAGGATTTTCCTAAAGAGGTTCAGCAAAGGAGGAAAGATTTGAAGGAGGAAATGATTGCAGCAAGGAAGGAGGGTAAGTTTGCTGTACTTCGGTATGACAGGTTGGTTGTTTTGGAGAGAGGGAGGAATCGAAGGAAGCGGGAATTGAGTAGTTCTCCACAAAGTCAAGAGCATGATACCAAGAGACATCAGCAAGACACTGAATCCAAGAAGAACAAAGCATCAAAAACATTGGATGATCACTTCAAGGATAAAAATAAATCCAATTCTCAATGACTGAGCACAGATAAACTCAATATTGTCTTCTGGAATGTCAATGGAATTAATAACCTGGATAGGACTGTTTTCTGTAATGAAATTGATATCATTCTTGTTTCTGAGACCTGGTCAACTTCATCCCAATTCTCTAAGTCGGCAGAATGGTCAGATTATGTACCTTATTGTATAGAGGCCATCAAGGAGAAAAGCTTGGGTAGAGCCAGTGGTGGATTGTTGGCTCTTGTGCATAAGAGAATTAAAGATGTAGAGTTAATAATTTCATGTGAATGGTGGTTGTTTTTGTATGTTTATGTCAATGGCTCACCTGCTATCATTGGACTGGTCTATAGGAAGCCTACATTAGACTGTGCTGTGTTCCTTGATCTTCTGTCATCAGATGTTTTGGATTTGCAAATGAAACATAGTAATTGTGCTATTATTATTGGAGGAGATTTCAATTGTCGGGTAGGAAATGAGAATCAACTGGAGATTGCAATCTTTGAGAACACAAACCTGTTTGATACAAGGGAATCACAAGATATTATTGTGAATGAACAGGGCAGGAGACTTCTCACAGATATGGAGGATAATGGTCTAATACTCATTAATGGAAGAACATCTGGAGATCGGCCTGGCAAGATAACATACTTAAGCAAAGCAGGAAAAAGTGTCATTGATTTAGTGTGGTGTAATATACTTGCAGCTACATGGGTCTCTAACTTTCATGTGATGGAGTGTGATGGTCTGTCAGATCACTTTCCAGTGGTGCTTAGTTTAAATAAAAATGATATTGTGCCTGAAACTCCTTCCTTTGTACCCACAACATGTATGAAACTGTGTTTCAATCCAGCCTTAGCCACTAATTTGCATCACCTTATGATGTACAGTGATAAAGTATCAATCGATTTTTCACTGACCAGCATTGATGAACTGTATCAAAACCTCTGCTGTGCAATATATGAGGCTGCTGAGCAAGTTGGCATGAAAAAGGAATTTGTCAGTAGACCAAGAAATAGAGCTTCCAAACCGTGGTTTGATGAAGAATGTACTCAAGCAAGGAGAAATTTTAGAAGGGCCTTGAGAGTTTGCAAACGGATAGGATTCCAGGAAGACAACACCAAGTGTTATCTTGAAGCCAAGAATATGTACAGAAGCACTATGAAGAGGAAAAAAGAATTGCATATTAGAGAAATACGTGATTGTCTTGCTAATTCAAAAAACTCAGCCACATTTTGGAAGAACATAGGTAGATTTAGGGAAAAGGTTCATTCAACAAACCCAATCACTATGGATGAATGGTATGAGTTTCTGAGTAATGTATATCCACCCAGATGCAATCAGGAAATTGTCTTCTATGGTGTTACGCATTGGCAGATGGATGCCTATATTGAAATGGAGGAAATAATTCATTTTATAAACAGGAGTAGAATGGGAAAGTCCCCTGGCTCAGATCTAATACCAAGTGAATTTTTCAAGAACCTTCCACAGAACTGGATTCTTTATATTCAGGTTCTATTTAATAAGATTCTAAATGAAGAACAATTGCCTGAAACCTGGTCAGAGATGTTGATAAGTTTGCTACACAAGAAAGGAGATATGAATGATCCTAAGAATTATAGGTCAATAGCTCTTGTCAATTATCTGACAAAAATATTCACAGGAATTTTAAATGGGAGGATAGAATATTGGGCAGAAGGCCTTAAACTAATTCCTGAGACCCAAGCAGGATTCAGAAAAAAGAGAGGATGCTTGGACAATATTTATGTATGCTTGTCAGCTGTGCAATTGCAATTACGGCTCTCTAAAAAGAAGGTTTATGCAGTGGTTGTTGACTTTGAAAGAGCGTTTGACTCAGTGTCACATGCTTTATTGTGGCAAAAATTGTTCAGGATGGGCTTAAGCCCAAAGCTATTGAGAATCATTCAAAAGCTGTATAACAGTGCTTCTCTGAGGGTGAAGATTTACAGCAACTTATCTGAGAAAATTGAAATAACTGAGGGAGTATTGCAAGGTGAAACACTCAGTCCACTCTTGTTCATCTTGTTTCTAGCAGACATAGAGGAGTTTTTTCGCTCAAAGGGCCTGCAGGGTATTGGAATTGACGGAATGACTGATTTATTACTCTTGTTATACGCTGATGATCTCATACTGTTTGCTTATTCCCCTGTTGATCTGGGAAGAAAGCTAGATGCATTGGATGAATACTGTAGAATAAATAGTCTCAAAATCAATGCAAGTAAGACAAGGGTGGTGCCATTTAGTAGAGGAGGGCGAATACCCAGTGCTTTGGGTAGATTCTCTGTTATTGCTGGTAACAGGTTAGAGATTGTCAGGTCATGTGTGTACCTTGGTTCCATTATTTCTAGCTCTTCTCTTGGAAAACTATCAGTTAGAGGGTCTGTGCGTAAGGCAAAGCTTGCAGCCAGTCAGACAATTGGCACATTAGCAAAGTCCAAGACAGATTCTATTACCTGTATTAAAAAATTGTTCACAGCATTGGTTGAGTCTGTGCTGCTTTATGGCTTGCATATTTGGGGATTGAGGTATCTGGAAGAAATTGAGACCGTGCAAACAGACTTCTATAGAAGGATTTTTCATTTGCCACGAGGTACCCCAAATTCAGCCCTGCGACTGGAAATGGGAGAGGTCTGTCTTTCTCATCGAGTCTTGGCCGCTGCTATCGGCTGGGTTATAAGAGTTCTAAGCATGGAGGACTGTCGTCTCCCTAAAATCTGCTTTATTAGGCAAACAGAGCTGATGAGATTGAATGATGATGAGGATCCAAAATATAACTGGGCAGCCCAGTTGAAGTTACTTCTTGATTTTACTAATAGAGGGGAGCTGATTTACAGTAGGGATGCTGATGAGTGGCGGAGAAGCAGGGATGCCATTCTCCAGGACTTCAAAATCAATTTGAAGAACAAAGACCTGGAGAGGTACAGTGAGTCCACATCAATTATTTTCAGAATTCCAAGGGGAATCGCTGACATGGAGGCTGGATACTTTACTCTGCATTGGCCTTTTTGTTGCATCAGGCTCATGACGCAACTGCGGCTTGCTGCTAGGCGGCAGATCAACTTTACAGTTAGAAGGAACATTTACAAACTCAAGGAGGATCAGTCGTGCTCCGTATGCAACCTGCAGTGTCCAGAATCAGTGCAGCACTTACTATTCGAATGTCCACAGTATAGTGCACCCCGTTCGTGGTTAATGAGGAGTGTCCCATTGCTTGCAGGTGCCAACACGATGTACATTGTCAGTTATTTTTCCTTGCTATCAGAGAGAGACATTAAATATTTTTTCATTTTTGTTGAACAATGTTTGAAGATCCGGTCTTTTTGTTTAAATGAATGAGCAGGAAAGGACTTAAAAAATATAAAATAGAAGCAAATGCAATTCAATATATGTAAATATGAGCTGTTTTTGATATGTAATCAACTGGAAATTTTGCTATAATTTACTTTTGAAAGCAATAAAACTTATTCTATTATTCTATTCTATCCTAATTATTTTTTTACAATGGAAATATGACCACCTTTTAGAGAAATATGAATTCGCTTTGGAATATTGTATATAAAAGTTAGTAAGATAAATCATGACAATTTTGAAATTTGATTCTAAAACTAGCTCTGTAGAAGTTACTGAATATTGACTTGGAATGTTCTTCAAAATTACAAGCCTATTCTTAAAACTTTCCAATCACAGTGGTATACTTTTTCTCTTCATGAAGAATTTAAAAAAATAATCTTTCCATTACTAATTATCATAATGCTAAGAGTAAACTCGCGAATATAATTACAATTTAAATAAAAATATTCAACTATCTAATACTTGATTTGACGCCAATAATCCTTAGTTCAATTAAACCTTAGTTTTACAATTTCAAACAACTTAAACAAGCATCCTATTATGAAATTGGAATGTTGAGCACGTATATTATAGAAAATTGTTAAATTGAGCTAGTATGATACACCGGTACTCCAGGTAAATAAATTAAGTTCTAGGTATCAATTGAAAAAATTAAAAAAATATATAAACTGCGCTTAGCGCAGTTGGTTGGGGCGTCGCAACTTCAGCTTGCTGTCGTTTAAGTGGTCGTGGGTTCGAATCCCGCTCCACCGTCAGGCATTTATGTGTAATCATTACCCACGCACAAGTCTCGGACTCATGTGGGCATCATCAGCAAAAAAAAAAAAAAAATAATAAAATGTTCAGAATTGCATCATAAATATTATAAAAATAATTTCTATGGCAAGAACGTGCATTAAATACTCTGTACAAGTCTTACAGAATGAATATCATACTTTCATAAAAAAGTTCTCAAGGAATTTCTATAAATACATTATAAAAACGCGGTAAAATTGGAAATGATACTCTTGATAGTAAATCCTCTATCTTCTAAGCCTAAAGCTTCTAAGGTTTAAATGTGCAAGTATAGTGATGTTCTTAAAAATTGTAACACACTTTGTGAATGCAAACGCCCTACTTGTTTATTGATTCAACTAATTGTGAAGTTCTATAAATAGAGTCCAGAGTCCAAAATAATTGAACTTGGGAAAGATCCTTCAATGTAAAAGGAATTGTGCAGAATTATTTAAAAATCATTCGAATTATTTGATAATTGAAATCACACAATTTATAACTATAAATTAATAACCATTAGAAAATAAAGATTTGACTAGAATTGTTTTCCAAAGATGATTTCATCAATTTTTAGATTACCATTGTCGACAAAAATATCGCAGTAAAATTCATTTTAAATACTTCTCTTAGTTGCAGTAATAATAATATAGATCAAATAGGGAGATTTCTAGAGTTACTTTGATTTATAAAGTACGAACAAAACTAATAGATTGGGGGGGGGGGGGGGAATGTACTGTATTAATAAATGATGAATAATATTTTCTTTCTGATGAACAAGATTTCCATCCGCCATTAAGCTGGGCCAAGACGGAGGGGGGATCTCTACAATCTGGAGCAGAATCCTCAGATATCCCATTTTCTTAAGCTGAAGCATATTTTATTTTATTTGGCGTGAATCACGTCTAAATCTGCTATTTTACAAGGTAATTTTCTTAACTGAAGGATGGAGCCCTAGTATTAATTTAGCCACAGTAAATCCATTTCAATAGTTGGGTTCCTGGGAGCATTACCGGTAACTGGTTGGTCTATTCTGATTGGTCTATTAAAATATTTTACGTCTATAAATTTGAGTAGACCAATCAGACGCCACCGGTAACATTTACCAGTTACCGGTAAAGCTCCCAGGAACTCAACTATTGAAATGAATTTACTGTGGCTAAATGAAGGGGGCCTAGGGCTCCATCCTTCAATTAAGAAAATTACCCTGTAAAATTACCTTTTTCATGGTTTCAAATTATGATTTCCACAATAGATCATTTATTTAGTTCATTCGGTATAAATTGTACTGGATTCGCCACTAGTCAAGACTCAACAAGATAATTTCAAAACTCATCTTGTAGATATTATTAAACGTCCATCAAGGGATGAGATTTCTGCCTAACACATTGTTATTATATAATATAAAATATAAATTCACATTGATACGACTTGAAATCATTACAAACTTATACTAAACAAGTTTGATCACATATTTGAATAGAAACTGTGTGTAGGTGATAACTGATAAGATTCAATGGTCATCAAACCCAGGCATCGGAAACTGGGATGCGAATTCTTCTACAGTTTTTTTCAAATCGGACATTCGCTGCTGAACTGAATCATCACCTTTTACAAAATCTTTGAAGTCTTTCAACTTTGTTCCTGGAAGTGAAAAAATATCAAATTAAATCCTAGATTTCATCTGTTTCTTTCTAATGGTAAGAACGCAAGATGGAAGATAAACAACGCTGCCATGCTAATTGATGTGGTACAAAACGAGGTTGTAAATTGACTCTTGTTTCTTCTCTCTCCTCAAATGTCTCTCTCACTCCTATTTGTCAGGTTAGTTCTAGTGTTTCAAGAATTTGCCAGATTATGTTACCAGCTTCCAGAATTTCCTGGAATACTTTCAAACGGTATATAAGGAGTAGTCCTTGCAAACAGTTGTTCAGTTGTCGTTCAAACGATAATCTGATAAAAAGACAGTGGCGGACTTTCTTCACAGTGAACACATACGTAGTGCTGTCTTCTATGAATGGTGTTTACATATATCAAATACAGTGGCAGACACTGTGCTTTGTAAGTGTTATTTATTGAATTATTGATCAGCCTACTGACAGTTAGTAATAGGTTTATGTACAGAGACATAGAAAATTCATTATTAGTTGAACGTTATTGATCTGTTTGTTTCTTATTAGTTTTTCTTGTGCGATATAACCGATTAGTGCGTGTTGTAAGTAATTTGTGTGAATAAAGTGCGAGTTTTAACTTCAAATGTTGCCAACATTATTTTAGTGATAGAAACTGAAACACTAAGAACTTCAAATGAAGAAAGATAAAAGTGGAAATAAGTATACTAGTGATCAGCATACACAGTAAAAGCAGTATACATGATCAGCTATATATAAAATATTATTCATTGCAACTTTTAAATAATTTGACAAATACTGGAAAAAGTCAATGATAAACTGTGGAAATGCGTTTGACTTAGAAGCTCACAATGAAACCATTTCATTTGAAATGTTTTCTATAAAATGTGTTTTAGATCAAATTTAAATCACAAATTATTCTTCCACAAATTACATATTAAAACACTGTTGCAAATAATAGAATGGATAAAAAATACACGTGTTTTTAAAGAAAATGGTGAACTCACTCAGACCTGAGTATGACGTACACGAGGTATATTCCCATTTTTACAAAGCAATAAAAATATAATAGAATTAAACAAAGAAGGTGGTTTGTCAATTTCACGTTTTTATTTGAGCAAAGGCTATTTTCCTCACATCTTGAAAAGTTTCAAGATGCCTAAATTCTTGTAAAGTTCCACAAAATCAATCCAAAACCTACTAATAAGCTAAAAATATTATTATTTCAAATTTTTCGAAGTACTCAGATAAACTATACTAGATTGGGTATAGACAGATTCTAGTATACTAGGTAATATAGAAACTATATAAATATTGCAGAAATTGCAGTAACTGTAATAGATAAACTAGAAGTTGTTCTAGTTCTACGTAATCTGAACATGCTTATCATACTTAAAGTTAATGGTTTTACAGAAATATGCGAAAATCTACAATAAAATAATATACCTGATTTATTTTTAGCATCTTGAGCTATACGAACAGCTACATCCAATAACTCAACAACTCTAGTGAAATCAATTTCCTTGAACTGTCTAGATGTTAGAGCTGCTGTGCCTAATAAAAGAAAAATACATTAAATTATGCAAAATAATAATTTCATCAATGACTGGTTGATTTTAACACTGTTTCAATGTCAATAAATACCGGGAATCTACTTCACAGGATTTACAACGAATATTTGAAACTCTTTGCTCCAAAAAAGTTTGTATTAATATCGCAATTAATGCAAACAAGTGGGCATTTTTCTTTTTTGTATTATGACTAATGGACAGTTTAGATTTTACCTAATTCAACTAAGATCAAATGACGTAGGTGAAAATTAACACTCAATTTTGTGTGATGGCAAATTCGTACTGGCATTGTGCTTCATCGATCTACTGAATGAAGTAAGATTGTGTATTTTATAAATAAAAATAAGTGCTTTATTCATAAATAATCATAGTTACATATTAAGGCTGTGCGCAGGGTTTTTGTTCATAATTTTTTTTCGAAGTTTATGGTATTGGATTTTATTAGGGTTTTGAAATGTTATCTATTGCTGTGAGGAAAAGTTTTTCATTAATTACTATGTGATATATGGGGGTTCAAAGTTGAAATTTTTCGGTTTTTGGGGGCAATTGGCCTACAAGTTATTTTAGACATTTGATAATTTCTTTATAACTTAAAGACACCTTGGGGAGTAGAATAACACATTTTTTTATTTCAATTTAACAATTGGTTTTGTCAAAATAATTTTTTGAAATATTGAAATTTTTTCCAGATTTTCAAAAATTTATTTTGAGGAAAGTAATTGTTTGATCGAAATGAAAAATATGTCATTTTGCTCCTCATTGTCTTTTAGTTATAAAAAAATTATTAAAACTAAGATAACTTGAAGGGGAGATCAATTGCCCCCCAAAAACCGAAAAATTTCAACTCTGAATCCCCAGATTCCATAAAATAATTGATGAAAAAAATAATTTCTCATGGCATTAGATAAAATTTCAATACCTTAATAATATCCAATACAAGAAACTTGAATAAAATTATGACCAAAAACCCTGCGCATAGACTTAAACACAGTTAGTTCAATCATATAAAAAAAGCAACAGATTAAACACGTTCATTTAATAAAGAATAACTTAGAACATCTGATTTTTAAATAAATTGGATTAGAAAATGAAAAGTCTTCAAATACCCAGTCTCAATCCGCTTGGAATCATAGCTGATTTGTCTCCAGGACAGGCGTTCTTATTGACAGTGATATGAACATTATTGCAAATGTGTTCAGTCCTTGCTCCATCCACATTTTTCGATCTAGCCAAGTCTACCAGAACCAAGTGATTGTCGGTGCCTCCTGACACTAATTGATAGCCTTTTCCTAGAAGTGCATTCGCCATAGCTTTTGAATTAAGTAGAACTTGCGTTTGATAAACTCTATAATAATCTGTTTTTGCCTAAAATGAAAAAAGTCAAGTGTAAAAATGTTGAGTGGATTAAAGGATAACTGTTAAAAATGAATGAGACAGTTTTGAATAATAATTGAAAGGTCAATAAACAGTGCAAAAAGTACACAATATTACCTAAAATCTGTTTTTTGTCTTAAATTAAGAAATCAGGTAAATGATAATAAATTGTTTAAAACAAAAAGTTGAATAATAACTTTATGTGTTCAGAGAGAAAAGTACACAACATTATTAATCAACAAGCATTAAAAAAAATAAATAGCGAGTGTCTTAATGGGAAAATTTCTGAATCCTTTTCATTATAACATCAATCATATCATATCAAAAAGCAACTATATCTATAAGCCCAGACACGAAAAGAAACATTAATTTCAATAATTTCCTTGAATTCAGTGAATTAATTCAATGAATTGGACCTCATCATCGCACATAGAATATTTGTTCAATTATTTTTTTGGAGTTCATTTCTGTTGATTAATTGAATTGGCCCTCACCATAGCTTCTATTTGTAGAGTGCAATTCATTTCTATACTTCACAAAAAGCTGCATAGCACAGACTGCGTTCCTATTTGCGACGGGCCTAACAATAACACAACAAAGAATTGTTTATTTTTTCAAGTCAAGAATTGTTTATTTTATAAGACAATTTACTTACAACATAAGACCGTTAACAAATAACAGGAATACCTTCTTCCAAATAGGAAATTTAATCTAGTTCTTGTGTTCTTTCTATGTGTTAATTGTATTCATTATTTGTCCTTATTTAATTTCTTATTATTTAAATTTATGTATTTTGTTTGATTGGGAAATAATTAATATGTAACAAATTATTATTACATTTTGTTGACACTGAAAATGTTACAATTATCATTCCAACCTATGCTTGGAATGTTAACTTATGAAGAAAACATTTAATAGTATAATGTTAACTCGCCACACGAGTCACAAATACTAAAATGTTAAAGTTTTTGAATAGATCATACTGCACGTTTCAAACGTTTGCGATTAAATTTATTAGCAGCTTAGCAGCTTAGAGAGATATAGAACAATATACAATAAGGGGGGGGGGGAATTAGTTACCAAAATGATATTTGAGACATTTTCGGGAAATTTCTTCTGTTCAAGATAAACAGATCAAAAGAATGGTAGCACTACATCTTACATCATTATGATGTTATTATCTCTATTTCGGTATTTCTGCCGTAATATTATAGACACGTCTAAATTATTTCCAATTTGAGGAATTAGCACTCAAAAGCGTACCATACAATAAATCCGCGTCATGTTGGCTTAAACAACAAGCTTTTTACACAATTGAAGATGCCTCAATCATGATTTAAAAAGATCTACTAGTGGTTATATATTTTTTTACAATATTTAATTGAACCATTATATGTTTTGACTGAGAATGTAATATTGTGATTCAGTAGTTTGACCGAGTAAAAACATTGATCGGACTGTGTCAATTTACCGTACACTGACAAAACCTATTACCTACTAAAACCGAACTTGATTATTGAAGGCCAAAAATAAAATTGAATTTAGGATCTATTTTGATAGAAAATGTTCTCATTTATAAATGAGGAGTCATATTAGAGTGATCTTGTCAAACTACTTTCAAAATTGCGTAAAAATGTCCCCAAAATTCTTTAGCGTTACTAATTTCTTTAAATTTATTTTTTAATGTGACGAAAAAGTCATTCTTTTTTTTATTGTGTTCGGGATTTTTTCAGGAATCAGGAAGTAACATACAAAAATCATAAGAAAATCTGTCAGGGCCTGTTTTTCTATTTTTAATTTTTTCAGTACAGACTAGCTCTTGTACATCGACCCTTTTTATCTAGAAGTGAGTGCGTTATAGTCATTAGAGTCTCCTGCATGGTATTTAACAAATTTGAAGAGAATTTATTCTTTAGAAATGCTACCCAATCCTCCAAAGTTGCGGATTTTTCTTACGAGAATAACGAACTGTCCCCCAAAATCCTTTAAAGTTTCTAATTTCTTTAAATCTATTTTTTAATGTGACAAAAAAGTCACTTTTTTTAATATGTTCAAATACTCATTGTACGCATTTAAATATAAATTTAATGTTTCTGGGCAGAATTTATTCACCTCCGCAACTCTATATGCTGAGCGTAACTTTCTTTTTAGTTTATTAAACTGTATGTCGAACGAACCATGGCTTGTTTTTAAAATGCCGTGCCTGACATTCACTAATAATCATTTGTAAATTTTCAGCCTCTGTTCTAATAGCTCGCAGTAGGTTATCAGCTAATCTATAAGGGCTGTCACTCCGAAAAAGTACTCTATCAGAGAGAGAAATACTGATAGCGTAGTATGTACGGCTCTCCTCTCTCCATCGATTACCCTTATAACAATGGAATCCATTGACTTTCCTATTCGAAGACTAGTTTTTAAAAATAACGGAAAATGGTCTGAAAACAAACCCGAAAAAAAACATAATTATATCCGTCCCCCACCCAAGAGCCTGCAGATTAACCCATATTAAATCGATTAGACTACTACTATTCACCCCGACTCATAGTATTATAGAGGGATATCATGATTGAAATCAAAAACATTTTATAACAGTTTCTTAAGTAGAGATTCTCTTTAAATGTCTATAAAACAATGTGTATTTGTGTCTTTATAAAAAATAAATTCGCGTTGTGAAAAGCGAATCTTGCTAATCTATCATTTTCACACCGACCATTAACAACTACAAATACATTGTCATCATGTCCACTAACAATTTTATAAAAAATCTAAAATTTTAGATTTAATAAATACTTTTGAATTGGTGTTACTTAATCAACTTCTAGAATTCCTTGAACGAAATTTAAATGCTACTTTAAAACAAATAAACAGTAAAAATAAAACATTTAATTGAAGAAGCACATTAAGCAGTGTGACATAAACACGCAAATAAACAATTGCAAGTTGTAATTGAAAAAGAAACAATATTAGAAAAATCGAATTAAATATAAATATGTATGAAAAATAATAACATCCACCTGTTTTAAAGCCACTGCTACAGCTCCAATAGCATGATTGTGTGGACCACCCTGAAGCGCAGGAAAAATTGCATTATTTATTCTATCCTCGAAATCATATTTTACAGGTTGACCTGTTT
Organism: Conomelus anceps; assembly: GCA_948455865.1. Classification (NCBI taxonomy): domain Eukaryota; kingdom Metazoa; phylum Arthropoda; class Insecta; order Hemiptera; family Delphacidae; genus Conomelus; species Conomelus anceps. Next base: position 58,973,226 of record OX418222.1, on the reverse strand, counting down.
TCTTATCAGTACTTTTCACACCTTTCCGGTAAAAAATCATTCCTGATCTGCAATTAGAATCCAAAAGAGATTTAATTGAATAATTACAAACTATTACAGCTAATAGATCAAGTTTTATTTGAACTTTCAATTTAATCTACTTGAAATGAAAAATTATTAAGTCTGATTTTTTATAATCAAAATATTCTAATCTAATCTATAGACTAATCTAAAAAGATTTGGACCCAAGTTGAAATTTTGCATTCTCCGGAAAAAGGGCCCATACCATGAAACATGGTTTTGAGAAAAATATGATTGAAGTTTTTGTTTTTATGTTCTAGTTTTGTAAAAATGAATAGTTATTTTTATGCTCTTTAGTGAGACTATCGTTATTTATCTAAGATGTTACAAATAATAACAAAGCAATTTAATTAGAATAATTCTTTATTTTCACAGTTTTTCCACCTGATGTTATGGGCCCTTTTTTGATAAAACTATTTTTTTTTTAATTTCACCTTTTATGGTTTAAATTTCATTTATAAAATTGCATAAAAAATGTTACAGAACTAGTAAATAAACATATTTGAAAGAAATTAATACAAAGATGAAAAGCATTGTGAACTAAAAAATAGTACTTTGATACAAAATAAACTTTTTTCACCCACTAATTTACCACTATGAGAAATGTATGATTTACCTAAATGTTAATTTTATCATGTTTTTTTCTGTTTTTACTGACTTTATCGTAATCTTTTCTTGCAATGGAACATTCTCCTAGCTTTTCTTGATCACTCATTCTCACTTAAAACAATCAACAAATTCAGTTAAGAATCAGCATGATACTACTCCACTTGAAATTGAAGTGAGCCTTCTAGATAAATGCTACCGACATGAAACTTTCTACACATATAGAAGAAAGTATGGCGGTTCATTTAAACACTTTTCTGGAAAAAAAGGCCCATATCCTTATAGGCCCTTTTTCCGGAGAACGTCTCATAGAAACTTACAGCCTGTTGCTTTTTTTATTTCTATTGTTTTATCCTAGATAATGAATCAATTGTATTATTTGTTTTTAGTTTCTACCTTTGCTGTATTTTGTTTTTGTTTTTTATTTGTTTTTAGTTTCTACCTTTGCTGTTTTTGCAGAACAGAAAGGGTTCACCTCTTTCACCACTACTAGTTGAATTACTTAAGGATAACCTTCAATGTAAAATTTTTTAAAGAAATAATCAATTCAAGGATAGGATTTTTTATTGGTTTAGATATGTAGATGATATTATTTGTTTGTGGAAGGGTAGAAATAGGCAAGTAGATCATTTTCTCAGCTATTTGAATAGTTTACACCATACGATTAAATTTACCATAGTTAGAAGAGAATAGTGTTTTAAACTTTCTAGATTTAAGAACAGATTATAGCATAGGAGCCCACAATTTTTCTATTATTAGAAAAGCAACTCATACCGATGTAATCATACCTCCTCACTCATGTCACCCTATATCCCACAAACTTGCAGCTTTCAAGAGTATGTTTTATAGAGCTTCAACTATATCCATTAGTAAACACCACTTTGAAAAAGAGATAGCACTATTAAATGTTGATATAATTTTAAACAAAATAAGCAGGAGACTAGCAATTAGTGCCAGCATCTGATAAATTAGGAAAAGAATTGAAAAAGAACGGTCTTGATGTAGCTTTTCAAACAAAACCTATTCTAAAGAGCTTTTTCGGGTGTAGTAAAGATAAAATTGATATCTGGGATAAAAGTGGAGTTTATAAATTGAATTGCAGTGATTGTAATGCCTGTTATGTGGGTCAGACCGGTAGAAGTTTCAAATCTAGAATAAACGAACACATTAGGGATTGGAAACCCCAAAAAGAAGACTGAAATTTTGCAGAGCATCTCATTAATAATAGACACAAGTTCAAGGCTGAAGAAAATGTTGAATTTTTGCATTTGATTGGCAAAGGCAGACAATTGAACATTTTAGAAGCTTTGGGGATAACTAGGTTGGTAAAAAACGATTCCAATACTAATTTAAATGATCAAATTTATTTCAAACAATTCAATACAACTAACTTTGTTTTATCATGATTTTGGCCTACTCTTTATTTAATAACGGAACTTTCGAGTTTTTCTCGGTAGACCTTAACTGCATTTCATTTAGCTTCATTTTTTATTTTATTTTAATTTTTTAAATTGTTCAATTCTAGCCTACTTGTGTATTGTTCTTGTTTGTTACTTTTCGGTTCCTGATTTTTACACTGATTATTCCTTGTTGCTCCTCCCATCAGTGGCTTGTTAGGGACTTCAGCCAATCACAGACCTTTAATGAAGGTCAGCCTATGAGAGGCACTTTCACCCTCAGCCAATAGTGTCATTCTGTGTTGAGTATTAAGCTACTGTATACTTTAGTTCCAGTTTGAGATTGATAATTGTGTAACAACCGAAACTAGTATCTCACGGTTTTCAATAAATGTGGCTGTGATAACTTCGTCTTATTATTCATTATGAATATCTTCCACAATATCATATTCGCCACTACAAAGAATAAAATAAACTTGTAAATAGGTTATGTCAGATTCTAGATATCGCAATTCAATTGGATCGGGCAACTTACTAGTGCTGAATGATGGCTTACCTAGCACCCCTCAATGTTTTGTGCGTAGTTGTTGTCACAACATCTGCATATTCGAACGGGCTTGGAATGACACGAGCTGCCACTAGGCCTGATATATGTGCCATATCAGCTAAAAGCAGACTACTGCTATCATCACAGATCTAAAAAATTGAAAATATTATTAAAAAACTTATTAGCTCCAAATATGAAGTGATGATCTCGTAAAAAATAATTTAAATTAATTATTAGATTAATTGAAATTGAGTGGCCAGAAAAAGTAAACAGTTAAAAAGTCAATTCACTTCTCAAAAACAGAAATACTTTTTGATTAAAACTTCTTACATTGTTAAATTAGTAAATTTCATATAAATATACATTTGAAACATTAAGAGATACTCGGCTTAAGCCTGCGAGTGATTGAAAAATAAATACATATCATGTAGTTTTGCAATAGTTATACATTTCTAAAGTTTCAACATAAAATTCAACAAAGGGTTAGTAGTAGAGTATTGCATAGAGAATATAATTTGAAAGTTTGGTGTTATACAATAGCTACAGGGAGTGATTGCTGTGCCAGGTATCTGCTCTATCACATAAGATAAGACACGAGCGCTCGGACTGCCCTTGTAAAAAAGTAAATCATGGCTTTTATTGATGGGGAAACCTTCAAGGGTAGTTCCACCACGCCGCTTAAGCCATGTTATTGGAAAGATGTTGAACCTACAATTTTTGGTGGGTTCCAAACCACCGGGGTGATTTTACAGCAGAGAACAGTATTTTTGGCTGGCCAATCCAATCGATCACCTTCACAGAGAGGGCCCAGGAGAGCGCTGCTTATCTAATCTGATTGAGCACATACCTGCTACGGCTCACGGCTATCACTGCCCTTGGAAAGGTGACCGTTTTGGTTTAATTAGCATAAATGACTGTTCACTGTTCCGGTGGTTCGGAACCCACCTGATCCTCCGAAAAAACAATAACAAGTATTCAACTAGTTGCTCTAGTAGAAAATCTATACTCTGCTAAACGAGTGCAGAACTACGAGAATGGTAGAACCAAAGTCTAGATTACTCTATGAGAGCGCTCTAACACAATAAGTGTCTCAGTTTGGATGAGACACGAGTTAGATAAGACAACGATAAGCAACCTTCACCAAGAAGTTTCAAATCGTCGAACTGTTTTTTTCCTATGATTCAGATTACAAGTTTTTTGGGAGTCGACGTTTTGAACATTCAACGACTGTAAAGGTCAAGATGTTTTTTGATAATTACTTGTCATGAACTAAAATTATAGCCTTGACAATTATTGTTATATAATTCGATAACCCGATATGAGGAAAAACTGAGAACATAGCTAATAAGTATTATACCACATAAAAACCATCACTAGCATAATTATATTAATAAAGAATCTGATAACTGTGAATATTACTATGGTTAACATATCTTTTAACAAGTAGATTTTATTTCACATTTGAAGGCCTGTCCAAACGGCGAGAGCTTGAGCTACACTTATTGTATAAATTGAAAAATGAAAGTAGATCTACCACTGACGCAAACAGCAAAAGCAATAGAGTTACTCTTGTCTAGCTCGAATCTATACTGGTCTAAGCTTTCAATTTAGGCAGTGTCGCTCTAGCTCTCACCGTTTGGATGAAATTCAATTCTCTCTAGCGATATTTTAAAATTTAGTCTGGTTCCTGCCTACCAACCCGTTGGTTCCAGGTATGATTGGCATTTCACCTTTACTAATATCTATTCATGCACAAGCTATATATGAATCATAGAAAATGGTATATATAGAAAATCAATCTTTGAAAAGTAATGTTTCATGTAATAATAAGTAATAGTAATATCATGTATTTTTTTTATTGTAATTAGTAACAGTTCCAAGTAATAGCAGTGTAGGGGATAGTAATTTAATATTTTAATTCAATTTATTAAACATAAAACAAATATTTGTTTCAATACGTTAAATTTCATTTATAAAATATAAAACACATCCAGCAATACCAAATTATATTGGATAATATAATGCATGTGATGTGGAGCAGGGAGACTTGTAATTTGTAATAAAACAGTGTCATTCATTAGAAACAACCATGATGCTTTCAGTGAATGAAACGTGTCAAAGCCAGAAGCCGGAAGTTTTCAATTTTTTAAATAAAAATTTGGATGGAGAAAATTTCTTCTATTACCTCTCTAAATCTCTTATAGTCCATTAATCTGGAATAAGAGGAAGCTCCCGCAATGATTAGTTTGGGTCGGAATAGTAATGCGTTAGCATGCAGCGTATCGTAATCTATTAACCCAGTTTCTGGGTTAAGTCTGTAAGGCATTGATTCAAAATAAACAGAAGTGGCTGATACTCTTTTTGTCGGAGTCATAAATCCATGGGTCAAACTGTAACATTAGGCAATAAAATTAATTGAATCAACTTGTTATTTTTATCAAAATTGAAGCATTCTATCAGTATCAAGGTGAAAGGTTCATGCATGACCTGATTCAATTTTACAGTGATATTTGAAAATCTTCGACTTTAAAATGTGAAATATTATTTATTTCGGAGTTACATCAATCAAATAAGTTAATCTGCTATCTGGAAATAAAAAATTATCGGAGTTAATCTCCAAGGATTATGATACTTCTCACGCAGTCTTCACTATCTCAAATCACTTCAATTTGTTGTACCATTTATAATACCGTACATTTTTCGCACTAAAGCCTTACTATTTCAAAAGGGTGATTCCCCGTCAAATGAGCTCCACTATTTTCGTTCATCATCTCAAATTTTGATGAAATTTGGTAAACTCATAGTGAATGATGAGACAAGCATTCAGAATATTCGATTTTTATTCTAATCTGAGTATGAGTTACAGCCATTCGAAATTTCAAAAAATCCCCAGAAGTTGGAAATCCGATATTTATAAATTATTGCTCTAGCAGCTGGTGCAATCGAGCTAGAGGGCTGTAAGTGGTACTAGTTTGCAGAATATTTCTTGATCTTTACAGCGATATTCAACACAATATGTGTTATTATTGAAAATTTTCAAACAAAACCGAAAAATATATTAATTTTTTACACACTGCAAGCTTTTTGACTGGCTGCCAGATCATCAGGAATGAAATTGAATTTTGATACGAACCAAAAGATAAATAAAGATCTTTCGAGCGTAGCTTGATAAGGAAGATGGATAGGTCAAATTAATAGTTGGAAGTAAATGGATAAGTTGTAATCAGTCAAGTTATAACAGTTTTTAAAAAATGAAGATTTTTGTAACTTATTTATAGGTATATGAAAATAGGCCTATAACTAGGAAAAGATGGGCTGTTTCGCCACTTCACACGCACAGAACTAAATTTTCATAGTAGGACTAATAAAAACTAAATTCTTGCAATTAGCTATTAAAATGCATCAGAAACTGTCATTAAGATACTAAAAAAAATTAAAGATAGATGTATTATTTCATTTCAACCAGGTAGTCATCGGTAGTGATTTCGGTACATTAATAACATTCTGTGCTCAATAACAATACAGGGTCTTCGAAAAAGAATACCCGTATTTTAAAAAATAACTATTCCGACTAGAATGAAAATATAGAATTGCTTATGGACTTAAAACAAAGGCAAAGGTTGGGAGTTTTTTTGCATTAAAAATTAATTTTTATGTAAGATGAGGCGCCGCCGCATAACAAAATTAACATACGCAAAGCACTGAATGCCAAGTTTCCGAATAGTTGGATTGGTAGAGGTGGCTCAATTTCTTGGCCGCCAAAACGCCCAGACCTCACTCCGATGAACTTCTTCTTGTGGGGATACATTAAGAACATTGTTTATGGTGAAAAGGTTCGTGACGTACTGTATTGCATCTCAGAGAAAGGATTACTGCTGCTATGGCAACTGTAACTCCAGAAATGCTCCACCATGCATGGTGCGAAATAGACTATCGATTATCGATGTTTGACGTGCAAGTAATGGAGGACATATCAATTAAGTTATGTAAAAAAACTCCCAAACTTTAATTTTTTTAAAACCATAAGCGATTCTATATGCTCATTCTAGTCGACGTAGTGATTTTTTAAAATATGGGTAGGCCTATTCTTTTTCGATGATTCTGTATAGATATGTAAGTAATATGAAGTTTCACAGCTGGCTAATGTTAGAGCTAAACCAGTGAAGTGATAACCAGTGTTTGGTTATTGATTTGATTTTTTTCAATACTTACTGTCCACCATGCGATAAGTCAAGACCCATTAGTCGGTCGTGTGGTTTAAGAAGAGCTGTGTATGCAGCAAAGTTAGCAGGTGATCCAGAGTAGGGCTGGACATTGACACCCCACTTTTCACTATCTAGATCGAAAGCTTCTAACGCACGTTTCTGACATAGAAGCTCTATTTTGTCAATTACCTCTGTTCCACCATAATACCTGAAGAAAAAGTATGGTTTCAAATCACAAAGGAGATAAACAACAGATTGTACTTCAAAGTGAAATTCCTAGTTCAACTTGGACATAACCTAAAATTTGGATTTTCCATCTAAAAATTTGTAAAGAAAGCAGTAGTGGGCTGTGCCTGCTGTATCTTTACTTGATTGCACTTTGTGTAATAAATGAATAAATAAATAAAACTAATTTCAGTTGAATTAAGAGTCGTGTCCGTCATTTATTTAATAAGAAAGATTAGGGGTGTGTTTGTATTTTTTTCTCAAGGATTTCACAAATGCGGCAACGATTTGGAACACTAAATTTGGCACATAGCTTCATCTGAACTCGATTCAGTGCACCGCAAAGCCTGATTTTTTATTTTCCTTGCAGAATTTTCAAAATCTATGTTCAAATAATGTCACTTATGGGCACTATTACTGTTTCAAAATGCGTTTAGATGCAGGAAGCTCATAGAACAGCTGATAACATGATACGTCACTATGATATATAGATGATACGCCGATATGTATTAACCTCAAGCAACAGTTTAGCTCTGTATCAATATTACAGCTGCTGATTACCCAGCGGCATCCGAGCTTACTGTGTATATTGAACTTTTCTTGAAATACATCTAAAGAACTAAACACAAAACTATATAGGTGGGCAGAGCTACAAAGTTGCTAAAAGGTAGTTTACTTACAAAAAACACCAAAAATTCACATCAATGCAACAAAAAATGTGTTTTGTGTACTTCTCTTTCAAACAGATGATCTGCATGGTATAAACGCTGTATAGGTTTTAACTCACCCTTCCCAATTTCGTGACTACTACCATAAGTTATCTACTAGAAAAGAAAAACTGGATTCCCGGGCAAGACCGGTTAAAATGCTAGTTGAAATTTAACGAGAATTGGGCTGCTTCGAATAGTTTTGATTATTTCTACAATAGTTGAAAATGATTGTTTCACTAGAGAGAGTTTAACAATACTACGATGTATAACCTTTGTATATTAACGACTGGAAAAAATGAAGCATTTTATACTGGGTATATACGTTTTACACAAAAATGAGTTGAAAAATTGAAAAAATGGAACAAGATTCGAGACGAATCTTCACAGATTCAAATGCCTCAACTTCAAAATTTTGAAGTTGAGGCATTTTTACTGTCTACATAGAATGTCCTCAGCACATCAAATCAGTAGTTAATTGTTTGCAATATTTTTAATTCACATGAACAGGAGCATAAATCAAAAGTCTAGCGAATTACACAATTACTCTGGCAACAGTAGCTACATTTTCAATTAAGTTACTTACCCATTCAACTACTTCGTTATTTTTGCAACAATGGTAAAAATTATTATGAATTTCATCAATTTGAAAGCATATCAGAAAAATGATTGGAGCCAAGGAACTGTTACATGCTATTTTTTTCTTGTTGATAAAGCCCACATGAGTCTGAGACTTGTGCGTGGGTAATGAGGTTAATGATGAAACAATGATGTTAGGAATGGTGGACCAACAGTTTTAGGTGGGTTCCAATCCACCGGATGATAATAAAGCTGATAACGTCCTGTCATCGAGTCTTATCATTAAAATACAGTATACAAGCAATAAATTACCTTTGACCAGGATATCCCTCTGAATATTTATTGTTCAAACAGGATCCGAGAGCCTCAAGTGCAGATCGGCTACAGAAGTTCTGTTAACAGCAAACATGAGTTTTGCTTCAATAATTCAAAAATTGGAATCAACGAACTCGTGAAAATGATATACAGTCAACTCTCGATTATCCGGGATGATCATTGGCAGGACCATCACGGATAATCAAAAATCACGGTTAAAGCATAAGAGTCCTAAATACAAGGTATTTCACGGTTTCCAGTGAGCGGAAGTTCTTTGAATACAGGAAATTGTGCGGGGAAATGTACAGGAACTATCCCTGAAAATAGTAGGATGTTTAGAATGCAAGAAAACTAGCTTCTCGTATTATGTTTGTATAATGCTTTCGAATTTGACCCCCCCCCCCCCATGCACAGCAGGATCCCGGTTGATTGCACGCTACCACTATTCAAGTATGATATAATAAAATTTATTAAACATTTAATGTTAAGATTCCAATATGAACGGTATAAGATTTATTTTGTAGATTAAGTCTTGGTGACTCCAGTTAAGGAGTATAAGACAAGTCAGAATCAAGTGTGATCTACCAGCTGAATCAAGTGTTCTATAATGCAGGATGTTTAAAAAATCACGCAACCCATTGTACCCTATCACTTTGAAATATATTTGCACTAACTTCAACACATTTGTAGCATCTTTCCTTCAAATGTTCTCTGTTCCTCTACTAGAAATAATATTTTGAACGTTGTTTGAGTTTCCAAGTCAATCAATTGAATAAGAACTTTGTTATCAATTTCGTAATGCAAAGAGCCCTATAGGAAAACATCAGACAGGATAAGTTCAAGGATCTCAAGAATAGAATCATCTTGAAAAAATAGATCTGACTCAATTTAATGGAACGTCTGCTGTAACTAAACTAATGCTCGACTTGTACATTCCAATTGTCTCAGATAGTTGTCATTAAATTAAATGTTTCTTAAATATTGATTGGGGCACACAAAAATTCACCCCTTTCATGACTTCCACCATTTGATCTCAGGGTTGTGTCGTTTTTGAAACACCCATTAGTTAATATAGTTAACAGTATAGTATATTTCATAAATTAACCTACAGTTGTACTGTAATAATACTCATGAGCCCAAACCATTGAAATATACGTGTAAGAAGAGCTGAACAAGTTAATTCATCTTCTTAGTAAGACATCAAAAGAACTCACAGCATAAGATGCTATAAATCTGGTTACAGCTTTTTACAAGTTAATAATTGAATTAATAGAATTATCAAGAAAACGCGAATATTTACAAGATATAACTGATTCTGATAATTAAGTTCTTAAGCTAAGTATGAATGTGATGACAATACATCGATCTACCTCTGAAGCTATAAGTTCCAATCCTTTCAGTTGTCTTTGTTTTTCCTCTTGTACCAATTTCCACATTTCTGGATCATCATCGGCCAATGACTCTTGTCCTGTCTGACCGACCCATGTCGAGTTTTCAGCAACCAATGCTGCTCTTACCTAACAAAATATTAATAACTCCATATAATGTAAAATCTTTTTCAAATAACGTACATTAAAAGTTATACATTCACTATCGACTTCTATTTTAGTTCATTGAAAGGTAGACAGGAAACATGGGCCCCGGGGGAAAACACTGGCAAGGGCCCCCCGCCAACTCATTGAATTTTAATTTATTTTTCACCCTTCAGAAACTAAGTGTTGAATTTGATGGTGAACAGCTCGAACATAGTGATTACCTTAAGTACCTATGAATAACCCTGGATATATCCCTGACTTTTAAAATACATCTAGAAAAGATTGCTTCCAAGGTGAGAGCAAGGGCCAATATAGTGCAGATTCTTGCTGGCTCATCTTGGGGAGCCAATGCCAGAGTGCTGCATAGTGCTCTGGCCCTTGTCTACTCAACAGCTGAATATTGTGCCTCAGTTTGGCTAAACAGCTCACATATCCATGGGACAGGAAACAGAGTCATGAGATCTATTTTTTTTTTTTGAGGATGAAGCCCACATAGGTCTGAGACCTGTGCGTGGGTGATGAGTTGGATGATGGTGATTGATGAGTGGAAAACTTATCGTAAATCCCCTTCCATGGCTCCCAAAACCACCTCCATATATGACATACAGAGAATTAAAGATTGTAAAGAAGATCAGCTCTTCTCCTGCAGGAGGAAGGTTTTGCACTAGATAATGCATGGGTTTTGTCTTAGGATCAATTTGATGGACAAAAATTCTTAATTGGTAATCCTGCAAATTTGGTGGCTGGTACATCCCTCCCTCAAAGGGAATGGGCTATGTTGAGCTGGTTTCGCACCAATTTTGGTCGGTGCAATTACTGAAAAATAAAGAGGGGCCAGGTGGAACACCCTTCCTACATCTGTGGGACTGAGAGGCAAACAATGACACATATTGTTTATGAGTGTCCTCTGCAAGCTCTTCTTGAGGGTGTGGTGGATCTTCATAATGGCACTGAACGGATTAGGGGTTCTGACTTTAAAACAATCACTTTTATTATACATAAAATTGTCATGTTTTTTTCTCTATTTGTAAAGTTTCATTGACTTGAATCAGATTCTAAGGAGTCTGCCTCTGATTTTAATTTTTTATTGACACAAGTATAATGAGTCATTTCTGTTTTTTTTTTTATTTTGACTCAATTATAGTAGGTACTATAACTAAAATAGGTATTATTTAATGTAAGTACTATTATCCTATGATAATTACTTGAGCAATACGTTTATAAGAACCGTACAGGAAATATCAATATTTGTGAATAAGTTAGTCCAAGTTTTCACCACGTTCTAAATCTTAACCTAAAAGAATCTGTATAAATCTATACTTACAGAGGTCAGTTTCAAAAAGTTTTTCAAACAAGAGAACTGAAGTCTGGTTACTAACATAGTGATTGATATTAAGTCACAGTAATTTCAGCTGAATAAGCAATAGAGAAATTGGAAATGAAGTAATCAGAGAAAAAAGAACTGCACTTCAACATTCGAATTCGGCTTCAACATATCAGCTCAGCAACTCTCTCATTCAATCTCACTTTGCTGTTAGTTTGCTATTCGGTACCATACGTTGTCAAGATACATAGATTACGTAGTTGACTTTGAAAAAAAAAACAGTTGCTGAGAAAGTTGCTTCAAATTGACCCCCCGACGCCCCGGCCAGACAACAAATGATGGCAAAAACATAAATGTTTTCAAAACATCGATGTATCGTTGAAAAAATATCGATGTTTGGAGGCCGATGTTCTCCCAACATCGATGTTTTGGCCCAAAAACATCGATGTCAACACATGCTACAATCGCGCGAATGTAACACGTGTGAACCCGACCTAAATGTGAATCGTATTTATTGGACCAACGATTGTAAAAATTTAATTTTCATACGATGTATTCATTACTCCAGCTACAATATACTCCAGTATACAGGTTTGGGCTACATACCTGGGCTACCTACTCTACAATACATATTATAAACTCGATTTGCTTTTGAAATAGAGTTTATTGTTATACTGGGTGCCCCCCTAAACTCAGCACCAGCCCCCCATAAATTAGGAACCCCCAAAAATGCGAAAAAATAACCCCCCCCCGTATTCTTTCTAAAATAAAAGAAGATTTATATAGGTATTGAAAAAATTCAAACCCAGTCGACAATATACAAAATGTATGTATATTTCTTGAGATTCTTTACATAGGTAACATTTTTTTGTAAAGGTAAAAAAGAAATATCAATGAAATGAATATATGGACTTCTGCTCAATAAACTTAATTGCAAAATAGCTAAATAACTATGTGAACCGAAATGGTTTTTAAACAATCAAATATTATTACCTACAAATGAAATTGAAATTGAAATTTATTCTTCCAATACAATACAATACATTTGATATAAACAGAGTGTACTGTGGGTCGTCTGACGATGCTCTAGACAACAGAGCGAAACGGTCGAAACGTGAGTTAATTTCCATTCAAAAGTTGTTTTATTAAGTTTATATTACATATTAGTGGAAATTACAGACAGTGAAATCCCGTTGGCGCTATTACAAACCATGCAATGAACTTTCGTTGTCTGTAATGATAATTCTCTTGACAGTTCTATAGTGATAATTATTTTGTCTATTACTGTATTACGGACTTGTGCTACGTAAGTTAATTGTTCTTCCTCGACGTTTCTTTTTGAATATTATTGGACAGTTTATTGTACAGTTATTATGTAATATTAGATCGGCCTTTTAACTTTTAGTGATTATTTTTGTACAGTTTATTGAAATCTTTTTATTAGTTGAACAATATCGATTTATCTGTTTTCGATTGCTTATTTTTCTGTAAGACATTACTGATCAGTGAGTGTTGTGATTATTTGTGTAAATAAAGTGCGAGTGATAAATTTAAGTGTTGCCAGCGTTATTTTAAACATAGAACCCGTAACAATATGTTCAAAGAAAGGAGAGTGGGAAAGTTATACATAGAACAAACAATATCAAGTCTGAATGAAATAATTTCTTGCAAAATGGTACTTGCAAAAAGCATCTATGACTCATATCCGGTGTTTAAAACCTAGGCCTAGGCGCCTAGCTGTGCAATGGAAATAATAAACAAACGATTCAAAAGACTGATCGTCTGACATATTTATGGTTTGTGGAAGTAATCTTTCAAAATAACACTGTAGCCTAATAGCTTTCAGTTCACTGTAATAACACAGGTTCGAATACACTGAAAATAGCTAGTCAGGTCCATTGTTTTGTAATGTAACGTAGTTGTAACGTAATTGTTTTGTAACGTAGTTTTATTTGGGCGTTTTGGAATTGAAGATGGAATAAATGAAAAAGATTCGTACTTGATGTAATTTTTTCTGGTCGTATGAACATTGGGGGGGGGGGCAAAATACATGCATTGCCCCCCCCCCCAGAGTAATTATTTGGGGGGGGGGGCAGAAAGTGCCTTGCCCCCCCAAAGTCGGCGCCACTGCACCTTACGTAATGACAGTTCTCCAGGACTTGATGGTTTCAATAACAGGACAATAAAGAGTATAAAAGATTTTATTGCAAAGCAATTAACTCACATATTTAATTTGAGTTTGTCAAAAAGAGTGTTCCCAAGGGCTATGAAAGAAATATGTGTTAGACCATTGCATAAAGGAGATGATAAACTAATTGCTACTAATTATAGACCTATTTCATTAATAAGTAATATTTCTAAAATATTGGAGAAATTAGTAAAAAAACGTCTAGTAAATTACTTGGAGAAAAGCAACTTATTGTCTTCAAATCAGTTTGGCTTTTGTGAGGGAATGAGTACAGATCAGGATGCAGTTATTGAATTGTCAAAGTTTGTTATAAATAAATTGGATAATAATAGAAAATGCGCCGCAATTTTCCTAGATTTAGCCAAGGCTTTCAACACTGTAACTCATGGCTTGCTGTTGAAGAAATTAGAAGCTATGGGGATAAGAGGAATTCCATTGGAGTGGTTTAAATAGTACCTCAGTAACCGGCAACAAAAGGTCAAAGTTGAAAACCATCTAAGTGAAGAGAGAACTATAAAATTTGGAATACCTCAAGGGACTGTTCTAGGACCTATTTTGTACTTGGTATTTGCAAATGAGCTGTGCTCAATTCCAATTCGAGGGAGAGTCATAGCTTTTGCCGATGATACAGCTCTACTCTTTGAAGGGAATACCTGGGATGAGGTTCTCAATACAGATGAAGCTGAAGTAACTATAATCAATAAATGGCTGAGGAATAACCTTTTAACAATAAATGCAAACAAGACAAAATTTCTAGCGTTTTCTTTAACGGATCACACAAAGCCATCAAGAACTTCACTTAAGCTGCATCAATGCACAGAGATAAGCCAGCCGTATGATTGCCCTACACTCCAACGGGTCGATAGAATAAAATATTAGGCATAATAGTGGACGATAATCTGAAGTGGGATTGGCATATCATTCAAAATGTTAAAAGGATCAGAAAACTAATTTTCAAATTCTACCAGCTTCGTAGGATCCTGAACCATGAAACTTTAAAAGCAGTTTATTATTCGTTAGTAGAATCTATTTTAAGATTAAGATATAATATAATTGTTTGGGGAGCTACAAACTACACTCATATTGAACCTTTATTTGTAACTCAGAAACGTATACTTAAAAAAATACATTTTAAAAATAATCAGTTTCCAACAATTGAACTATTCAAAGAAAATAAAGTACTCAGTGTTAGACAACTTTTTATTCAGGCAGCGCTCTCATACTTAAAGAAAAGACCAGAACAATTTAGATTTGTAGATCACATTCATCATACTAGGTTAAGAAATTTAAATATTGTTATTCCCAGAATGAACACGGCATTTGGGCAAAGATCGTTCATTTACATAGCACCAAGAATGTATAACATAATTCCTGTAGATATAAAATTAGAAAGAATCATTCATCCGTTCAAAAGAAAATTAATAAATTGGATGATAGATCAGGAAGTAACACAATTTGAAAATTTTGTAAGAGTTCATATCAATTAATTATTATATTTTTGTTTGCATTTATAATTTTTTTGTATTATTATGATATTTTAATATATTATTATCATAATATAGCTAGTAGCTATTTTGTATAACTCTAGGTGATTTTTTATTTTTTTTAAATTTTCCACATTTATTAATTTTGTTTAATTACATAATATGCACTAACATTTATCATTTAACATAACATTCTAACATCTAACTTCATTTTTGAAAAATATTTCAACTAGGTATTATATAGCACTAAAAAAAATAATATTAACAGACTCATATACCCCAACACATAGGTTTTTTATAGTGAGGTTTCCAAAGGTGAATTACTGATATAAAATATTCTGTATTTATGAAGTTCAACTAAAAGGATTTTGTAATTATTATGTTATTGATTGAATAAATTTTGATTTGATTCGGTTCTTCCAGGATTATGTATTTTCAAAATATTGGAATTTCTATGAAAAATTGATGCTTTGACTAGTTTTGATGTTTATATAAAAAATAAAGGTAGAAAGTAAGTGATAGGATAGAAGAAAGACTTATTCTGAGAGAAAATACAATACTAAATACAGAAGCGTATCTTACTTCCTTGTCTAGTTCTTAGTTTCATCACAGATTCGGAAGAACTGTAAAAAGCAAAATATTGTCTTAATTTCTTGAAAGCAAGAAAATAGTTAATTGCACTAAGTTGAAAAATACAGGAGATGATTACAAAGTATAGGCCTATTGCAGTATCCAGTCATTCAATTTTTTATAACTTGTCTTGTTATTTTTATGCCTTCTAGAAACACCTCATAATGTAATTATTTTCCTAAATCTATATTGTTTATGAAACAATAGTTCCATAACAGGCAGTAGGCAGTCAAGAGTACAACATTTTTGGACTAAGTATCGAGGGTGATCATGATATCTGGGTGAATGTAAAGTAGGGTTAAAAGAGAACAATAGTTGTTTTATTCAATAAATTGTCCCTGGAAACAAAAACTCTTCCCAAAGGTGTGTTAAAAAAAAGATTAAGGTTTTTTTTAAATAATTCGGCTTGAGTGTGAAATCTATCAGCTCCGAGGATTCATATTATTATCTAGTCATATGCAATATCATATGTGGTATATCATATTTATTAGAATAAGTAATTAGGTATTTCTGAAAGAAAATGATAATTGAATTCATTTTTGTGTACGTAATTAATTAGTTTTTAGCTTAGGCCTACTATAACTTGATATTTTTATATTAATTTGTACAATCGTTGTGTTATGGAAGCAATATGGATAGCCATATATCTGTTGCTTCCCTGCAATATTTTTAAATAATAAATAAAATAAATATGAAATGTGACATTTTTATTGGATTTATAGGGTCTGTCGTTAATTAATGGTCTGCGCCTATTAATGTTACCTATTTTTTGTATTTTCTGAGATTACTGTAATAATTCTATTCACAATATAAAAATTGTAAATACATACAGTGAAACCTGTTTAAGGCGGAACTCCACCGGACTGAAAAAATTTCCGTTTTGGCAGGTTTCCGGTTTAGACAGGGTGGTCAAATTAAAAGCATGTGACAGGTAAAGAAATTACTGTAATTTAACTTTGTCTCATGAAAAAGCTGTGACATTAATTATAAATTATACCTACTGTATTAAAAAAGGTTCCTTCACTAATTTCATGTTCATACACATATCCACATATTTAAAGACAAAGTTTTCTTAGGTTTGCCATTTCAAAATTAAAGAACATTACAAACTAACTAGGATACAATTTCAGCAATTAAACCCAATTTTTTAAATAAATTAACATAAAATACTGATGAAACAATCACGCATTACTTTAAATGACAGAACTCGGAAAGAACGTACCCTACGAAAGACTTGCAGTAGAAACAGTACCCTACTTGTAGAAACAGTTCCAATTCAAAATTAAAACGTCAGTGATGTTATGACTAATGTGATGAATGCTATGGCATCAAAACACCATGTGTGCAGACTTTCAGTTCCTCTGGAATGTTTGGTTGCTTATCGCTCCTATTCTTGGAAACAATTAGCCCGAGCGAGAGAAGCATATAAAATCGAGTGGGACACTGTGCCTTATTTATTTTGCAATAACCTTCTAAAACATCCGGTAATAAGAAATAATTTATCGTAGTGGACCATACTTGATACGTTAAAAAAACATCGTGCTGTTTGAAAAACAAATATTGAACGCTATATTTCCTTTAATACAGAAAATAATCCGGAATACAGTACGTTGCAAAAGCAAACAGCTTCTGTAAATCATTGTCAAATTTCCGTTTTACACAGTTTTAATTATTTCAAGAGACTTTTTAAGCATTCCATTTCCGCGATAGAAAGGTATTTAATATGTAACTATATACAAAATTCCTAGGGACCGGATGAAACATTCTGTTTCAGCAGGTTTCCGTCTTACAAGGGGTCCGTCTTCGACAGGTTTTACTGTATTATTTTTACCCCATCCCTGGTGGTTCCACCCAAAATCTGCTGCTGGATCCGCCCTGTATAACGTACCACTCAACACAAAGCGTTCTACCAAAACAAAAAAGAAAATAATATACAAAAACAGAATTTATTAATTTCGAGTTGCTATTAATTTATTCTGAAGACTTCCGCAATGGTGTATATTGACAACAGTATAAATAGCTGATGGAAATCGATGAATGCTATTGTACAAAAATATCACTCACCACCGGGAATCACACCACGGACCTCCCAATTGCCCCAATTGAAAAAAATAAATTCTATTTAAAAAAAGAGATTCGAAAGAGACTTTGAACCCTTTCTATAACGCCCTCCAGTTGAGTTTATCGAATTTACGTCACGGACTTAGCCCCCTCTCAAATCGTCTTAATGTTAATTTAAAACCACCCGCATGCAATTCAGAGACTCCAATAATCGGGGGTAAATTGGACCTGCTAAAACAGATGGGGAGGATTTTTTTTAAATCCCTCGTACATAATTATATTGCTAGGAATGAAGCAAATAGGGAAGTGATAGCCGCGAGCCGTAGCGTATCAGATAGAGATAAGCTGCGTTCTCGTTGGTCCTGTTTGTAACGGTGACCGATTAGATTGGCCAGCAAAAAAGGCACGTTCTCTGCTGTAAAATCACTTCCCGGTGGTTCGGAACCCACCTAAAACTGTAGGTCCAATTCATCAATCACCATCATCCAACTCATTACCCACGCACAGGTCTCAGACCTATGTGGGCTTCATCCTCCAAAAAAAAAAAATAAATGGCCTACTTATAGTCTCATACATCACTCGTGCAAAATTTCATGACAAAATCGGTCAAGGCATTTGGTCGTAATCGCGTAACAGACAGACAGACAGACAGACGAAATACCAAAGGGTCGAGTTGAAACTGAGACGTGAGACCTTACTATGTTTGGTAAATTATGATTAATAATAAATTCGATTAGTTAATAAATATAGAAACTCAATAAATAACAGCCTTGGAAGTTTTGTCAGACTGCAATTTCGAGGAATAAAAGCCTGTGATGCTGTGATGTTTTCCATGACGAAATACTTGATGAACAATCTAATATCAAAACTGATACCGTATTTCAATTAAATCAATCAAATATATGATTTTCACTCACTTTTACTAGAGATACTGGAGGAATGCATATCATTTCTGAAAAGAGGAGGCTGACGAAGCTTCTTTCCAGAAGTGAAATGCATTCCTCCAGTATCTCCAGTAAAAGAGAGTGAAAATCATATTGAAATACAGTGTCAGAGTTTTGATATTAGATTGAATGAAAATACATTCAGTATTACCTGGCTGGCTCAGCTCTGAAGTCAGATTTTTCAGTTCAGCCCCATCAGTGGCGTACAGTGTTGTTTATGAATCCATAAACCATAAGCAATGAATCGGAAATTATTCTTCGATGCAAAAATGATTTCCTTCTCAGCGGGTAGCTCAGGGGTATGAACTAAAAAATTTAAATACAAGTAGAAACATCTACTTTGAAAATATAACTTGGAAGGTCTGTATAGCAATTATTGTAATGACATTTATAGAAATTTTCTGCGATAATTGTATCTGAAATGGCGGCTTATTCAAGTTTTTGATTGGAAGTATTCCATTTGCAGCCAATTTGGATATGAGAATTGAAGAAATAGTACATGAATTCCGGGTTTCTTGTTTCAATAAAGAGAGATAAGCTGCGTTCTCGTAGGTCCCGTTCGTAACGGTGACCGATTAGATTGGCCAGCAAAAAAGACACTGTTCTCTGCTGTAAAATCACTTCCCGGTGGTTCGGAACCCACCTAAAACTGTAGGTCCAACTCATCAATCACCATCATCCAACTCATTACCCACGCACAGGTCTCAGACCTATGTGGGCTTCATCCTCAAAACAAAAAAAAAATAAGACTTTTAATGATGAATGGTTGTTTCTATTCAAAACATTCGAATTACAACCTCATATGGCCCATTCCTTGATGAAGGTAGAAATTCATTTTTTCGTCAAACGATGTATTTTAGTTGACTAAAACCCTGGAATTTACAGAACTCTATCTCTAAAAGATTCCGATTTATTCAAGAGTTTCCATCTTTATGGCTCACTTCCAATGTCTAACATTTTTAATAGACCACCATTTTGGCTGCAAGAATCATAGAATTATTTCGTGAATACCGTTTTACTTTCTTCAAAAAGACATACATTAATCCACAATCAAACAGACTAGCAAAAATCTTCAAAAAAACCGGCCACACCATCTCATTCATAACAAAAAACAAAATAAAAAATTCACTTACACTCAAAACCACACTGAACACAAACAAATACGATCTCCCTGGGATCTACAAACTGAACTGCTCTGATTGTAACAAATTCTACATAGGACAAACAGGCCGCACATTCAAACAACGTTACAAGGAACATTTTCAAGCCCTGACATCAAAAGCTGAATCGAATTTCGCCGAGCATATCATTCAAACTGGACACACTTTTACTGACATCACTACCAACCTACACATTCTCCATATAAAATCTAAAGAACACGAACTCAACACCTTGGAACAATTTGAAATATACAAACACACCACACACAATAAACAAAACATCCTCAACGAACAACTAATTTTAAATCACACAAACCTTTTGATCACATTTTACAAAAACTACAATTCTTCTAACCAAAAAACTGACATCGATGATCTAGAAACACGCCTCTGAAAATGGATCTCAAAGATTCGAAAGCGCTCGGCCTACAGAGTAAGTAAATTTTACTTATTCTTAATGAATATTTGACTGCAAGTCGTTAAATTCACATAACAATTCAAAAAGACCTTTAAAATGATATTTCATACAGTGGGTGTTTTTATTAAAAATATTTGAGCTACCACCCCTGAATCATCCCATGAGAAATGTTTAGAACTAGAACTCATTTATGTGTCAAACGATGACTGATATCTAAGGTGCCCAGACGTCCCGAATTCAACGGGACAGTCCCGTTTTTGAGAGGCACGTCCCGTTGTCCCCACAATCCTTGTCGGGACACCCATTTGTCCCGTTTTGGCAATATTAGTTACTAATATTCTACTTCATGAATAGGTTTTTTCATTTATTGATAATTATTAATGCTCTAAATGATCTAAAAGCTAAACTTAATATAAGTTCTAATTACAAATTACTTTTGAACCTTAGCTCCAAAATCCCCCGTTATTATGAGCGGACTTTTATTATTCTTCGGTCGTCTTCGGATGGTGAACATCGATGGCATTAAAAACTTCGGTCTCGTTATAAGGTGTGTGAGAATGACTACAAAAATATCTTTGTATAGAGAAGAAATAACGTTTTTTCCTATTTTCTGATCAATATTCAAACAACAACCCCTCCCCCCATAATTTAAAGATCTTGAAAAACGCTGGATGCTTGCTTTTATTGTTATTCAGGAATTTCTGATTTTTCCTATTTGGCAGGGTCTCAGACTTGACTCAACAGCCGGCAATGAAACTTGTCCTCTCCTCTCCTCTCCTCTGGGAAATGGGGCTGGCCTGTCGAAAAGTCTTACTCGAAATTGGGACTCAATCTCGTGATTTCTGGATTGGAAAGATAGTTCCTTACACAGTCGGTTATAGCCACTCATGGAATATGGGATCTTATAAACTGCGCTATCCTAATTCTCTCATAATTTTCAATTTTAAAAATTGTTATTAGCTCAAAATATATTAAATTTGATGATAAATGCACTTTACTGTATGTTTTGATAGGGATAAGTTGATACATTTTATAAAAAGCTTAATTTTCATGCTAGAAGGAAATTTCAAGTTTCTTTGAATTCAGGAAAACAATTAAAATATTAAAAAAATTTAAAAAAATTAAATATCTCAAATTTTACGTTTTTTGTTCTGTATTAGAGTGAAGGGAGAAATGTCAAGAAAGTACGGCGCCACTTCGACGGGTTAGCTGTCAGTCTGTGCTTGTAAATCAACTGCATTCACACCAATTATTTTTCTAGAGACAGATAATTGAGGAAATAAAGAGTAAAATATGTTGAGACGTTATTGTTCTCTCATATTTATTTATTTACATTTTCTTCGCTATTTCCAAAATAGCGATAAGTATGTTTACAATTAGCTAATAAAAACGACAATTCGGAGTGACCGTTGAGTCATTCTCTTCAGAGGGTATGAAAAGAGGAGTAAGAAGGAAAGAATGGTGGGGGCTGTGTAAAAACAGCACATCCTTTTTCGTTATCAGATTCACAAACAGTACAGTGGTAGTTAGTCACAAGTGAACGTCAGTAAAGACTCCAGGAGAGATTGGACATCAGTTTTCTCTATCATCCCATCTCTAATCATCCATCATCTTCAGCACTAATTTGAACCCGATTTTGAATAACTTTTCACAGGTGAGTGGAAAAAGCCGGTTTTGTTTTCAAACAAGTGTTCCCAACGTTTTAAAATGACTAACTTTTACAATAAACTTATTCTTCTCCTTAGCAAGAAGCGGAATTTGAAAGAAGTGATCAAGTCACTTGAAAAGAATTAGTCTAAAAACTAATTTACGCATCTAAAACTACAAGTTACTGATGTTTCTCAATGCGTCCAGTAATAAGCATCTTCTTAGTGGGGTTATTCAGGGGTGCCCACAGGAGGGCTATGACGCAGACTGGGGAGGGAGTTCTAAAAAAGTTGTGGGGGGGGGATTGAAATCGTGTTTAACGTGACGACATTCAAAAATATATTTTATGAAGTCACCAGATAGAATGTCAATTAATGACAATAGATTTATAATTATTATTATACTATTGAATATGAATTAGCTAAAATAGTTATGTTTAGGATTTGTCCAGAAAGTTATTAAGCTATTTTGTTTTACCTTTACAAAAACATGTTACCTATGTAAAGAATCCAGGGCTTAATTTCAGCCGGAGCACACCGGAGCGGAGCTCCAGCTATCTAAATCAATAATAAAATCATTTATTTCAAACCAGATCTGAACTAGCTTGTTATTTTGTATATTATCATAGCCTTGCTCCAGCACCAGCCGACGACTAGAGAAAATAGAATATTCTATTCCAGCGGTTCCCAACCGGTGGGTTGCAGAAGAGTTACAGGTGGGTAGTAACTATCCTAAAACTATCAGAAACCATGGTATAAACTATAAGAGAAGATAAGAAAAATCAAATTGTGTTTTGATTGTTTTCTTGGTTCTTGACTTTGGCATCTGGGGCAGACTACAGAAGAACTGCATCTCTCCCAAGCATAGGCGTAATGAGTAGTGGGGGGGGGGGGGTATTGGGGACGTAGCCCCCCCCCATTGCTTAGAAAAATTGTAAGAAACAATTTGAAAAACTAAAAATTTGAAAGATTATTCATTTAATTTGAAGCTAGGGTGAAGAAACCGGCAGCTGACATCTTAGTGAGTCAATTCATGAATATTATCTATTTACTTTTGAGCTATTGTACGGATTAATAAAAAAATGTTTACAGTCTATTCATTCAAGTCTTTTAAATTGCTGATTGAAATTGGGAACAATTTTGATACTAATTTCAACATGAAATTTTGATTTTAAAATCACTTGATATCTATACCATACCAATAGCTGACACCTCTATTTTTGGTCACCTCCAGTAGCTGACATACCTTGACACCAGCAGCTGACATACCTTGAATGAGCTAATTTGGTTTCATATATCAAATAGTAATCATACATATAAAACATACTAGAGATATTAACAATAATTTAAAAAAATGTTAATGTCTAATATAGCCTATTTAATGATTAATAATATACTAATAATTAATAAACATAGTAGAGAAATTTGAAAATCAATAATAATAGCTTAATAGTCCTCATTGTAATCAACTAGTTCGCTCATTTTCTTCTATATAAAAGAGATCTATCAGTCTAAATATATTCCAAGAATAAAAAACAAATAAATAAAAAAATAAAATTTAAATTCTCAAAGGTAATTTAAAGTGAATTAAATAAGTTCATCTCATGAATAAGGATTGGATAAAAACCAATTGAAGTAAAGACTATAAAAACTGTTAATTAAATCCAAATTCAAAATGCCTTCAAATATTATTTGTCAGGAACACTGAAATTTTCGATGGTCATTAACTGGAGTATGCTCAGCAAAGTTTTTTAATGACAACTTCTTTTGAATACCACATTTTCTCTTCATTGCAAACAATTGAAATCAATGAGTAGGCCTTAATCCATGGCCAAGGAAGAACTCGAACAATGTGGAATGGCCATTACATATACATAGTGTTCACATTCACTACAATAGTACCTATTACATTATTAATTTATGTTTAAATGGAATCATTTGAGAAAGCAAAGCAATGTGTAATAGATGTGGAAATTAATTATATCCAACAGCCTTGCTATACTGAGCGACTGTAGTTGTGGTCGCGCGCCACAATTGAGGTTCAATCAAGTCAGCCAAGCGCTTTTGTCAGCGTTTGGTTCCTTTACCCTGTATGAATATTGTATAATATGTATTATATCTATATTCTGAAATTTTTTTGAAGGGAGTAATAAATGTAAGAGTGATTGACCGTGGGAGGGGGTAGTAAACCCCCCCCCCCACCCCCTGAGTCAACTCTATTTTGTCCACTGCTCCCAGATGACTCACACAGATTCGTGTGAACCTGTTAATTTCATCAATTACAATCTAAAAACTCAAGGGTTTCTGGTGCATTGTGCGATGAAATGGGAAGTGAGCCAGTGGCGCACCCAGGGGAGGGGGATTAGGGGGCTTAAGCCCCCCCCCCCCCAAGAACCCGAGCTCTTTGAAAAATTGTTAATAATTTTCAAGAAAGATTATAATGGAGAATATGTGCTGTAGGCTGATTAGTGTTGGTACATGTCATGTATTCAGCTTTTCAAGTAGAATAATGTTCATAACTAGTGGCTTGACATGGGGGGCTTTGGGGCTCAAGCCTTTCCTTCAGGTCCTGAAATCCTTATCAAAACGTTGATAATTTTCAAGCGAATTGGCTGTTTGTAATATGAGCTCTAGGCTGTACATTTCAAACTTGTTTAAATAGGATAGTGTTTATAACAATTAACAATATCGGTATACTATTAAAAGGAATATTATGAGTGACTACCATAGGTGGAAATAGAGTTTGTAGCCTGGCAGAATTAGATTTGACCAGGCTGCTGGGTAAAGATAATTCGTCTCACTCATATTAATCTGGCAATCATTTAACCAATAAGTACAGGACCTCTAGCCTCTAGAACCTCCTAAACCTGTAATACATTTAACGTCACAGTAGATTAATAATATAATATTTTTCGGAAGGTGAAGCTCAGATAGTTCTGAGACCTGTGCGTGGGTAATGTAATGTGTTGAATGTTAATGTTTGATGAGTTGGACCCACAGTTTTAGGTGAGTTCCGAATCATCGGCAAGTGATTTTATAGCTGAGAACCCTCTTTTTTGGTGGCCGATCTATTCGGGCACCCTTTCCCTAGGAATTTGCAGCTTATCTTATCTGACTGAACAGGTACCTGTTACGGTTCGCGGCTAACAATTTCCTAAAAAAGGTTTACAGGTTTTTGCGAAAAAAACTCAATACAATTGCAAAAGTTTATTCCTTCGAAAACGCTTCAATACAGAAAGTAATACAGCAGAAGAGTGAAGTTATCATTTTCAATAAGAGATCAATAAATTAGCACTCATTCAGGAAACTTTAGGCTTCTAAAGCCCTCATTTAGGTGGTGAATTGAATGCATTCGTTGTGAAATGGACTTTAAAATTATTTAAAACATTAAGTAGGCCTACTGCGATGTTAAAGTTATATGAAATATGCAAAAAAGACCAAAAGAAGGCGTTTTTGAGATTGAAGGATATGAACTTGGTTATTGATTGCGAATAAAGCACCCAGAGTTTACAAAACCAGAATTTGAATTGGATCAAAAACAGAAGAATAGCAAGTGGAAAGCATCTGTGCAAAATCAGTATGCTTTGATTAAAAAAACTCGACTTTATAAAATTTGGGACCGTTCTTGACTATTGAGTACATTCATATTTAATTTCAAAAAATGATTTGACAAGGTTTGATGGAGAAATTGAACAAAATGTTTGGTTCATTGGCAATTTGATTGGTTAACCACTAGGCCGTCAATAAAAAAAACATCATTATATTATGTTAATTTTGTGAATTTTTGTAAAATATCAATATCAATAATTTGGTAATCTCGATTCGCGTTCAGACTGGCATTTTTCGTTCACTTTATTATCAACACAAAGGTCTCATATGAGCATCATAAAAATAAATAGTAGTGAATCTTGTAGCACGTTTCAGATAATTTTACACTGATTCAACTTAATTAACGCCATCTATATGAAGACCTTAGTCATTTCTGAATGGATGATGGAATAGCTGTAATCTTTCGCCCTCTTTATTTCTGTAACAAAGCGTTCCGGACCTACATTCATTCTAATTTTTTTATCCTCATGAGAAGTTGCTTATGCAGTATGGCAGAATCATTTTGAACTCTTGAAACACTCTGTACAAATAAACTCATGATGGACACATTTTGTTTACCCATCCATTGCTTATTAACTAATGCTATTTTAAAAAGTCAAGTAATGAATCAATAAGAGATCACAATAAACTTTATTGCCCACACATAAACTTTATCGGGCAACATTCTTGTAAAAAGAGCTCTGAAAAATCCTAATTTTAACCCCCTCCCTTCTCAAATTTTACCTGGTTGGATGGGTAAGACCCCCCCCCCCAAAACCAAAAGTCTGGGTGCGCCCCTGAAGTGAGCACAAGCAACTACTCCTGCATTGTGAAGTCCATTGACTATCCATAGGAAACGTTCTTGCCAGTTTGATTCAGGCTTCATGATAATGTACGGTTGTTCGTTGGTATCACAATTGCAAGTAGGAGAGTTGAAAGCTCTTGTCTTTTTTGACAAATGCCTTAATGATGAGGTTTTGGTTAATAAAGTTAGCTTAATTAGCGTATATTCTTAGTTCTCTGAATACTCTTAATTTGACCTTATGTTATGTTATGTTATGTTTGAAGGGACGGATTCAAAGATCCAGAAGATTCAAAGATCCTCACACGTCAACCGAAGCTTATTGTGTGTCCCTAGTACGTTAGTTAGGCAAACCAATACCTGTGCCCTTTACAAGATCCAGGAGTTTCTTCCCTAATTTGACCTTAAGAAAAAGATATTCACAAATTATTTGTGAAAGACAAAATTGATGCTACTATCAAAGAGATACAATGGTGGTCCGATAACATTTAGAAAAATGTATTATTTGATGACTTACGACTTCTGAACGATTTTTTGGATAATAAAATTATTACAGAACTATCAAAGTAAATAAAGAAACTTCCAAAATGATCTATGATCATCTTAAAGCCTTGGCTTCTGAACTAAAAGACTACTTTCCACTCATAGAAGAAGGAAAACAATGGATTAAAAATCCATTTGATGAGGACAACAAACTTGAATAATCTCAGCCTTACGGCCTCCCAGTTAAGCTACTACTCTTTTAAATCTTAAAATATTACAGTAACTGAACATTTCTTACACATTTTCTCTTAACAATTTGAGTTATTAAACTATTCACAATCGTAGTATGTAAATGCAATTTAAAATATTTTAACAAAATTAAATTATTTCTAAAAATAATACTGTATTCATCAAATTTTTTATTGCAAAATAAGAAGTCTGTTCTGTGAAGTTTCATATTCAAATACTGAGTTTAAAATGTGTGGCTATTTTAGGTCTCCCTTTATCTTTTGGGTGAGTTTTTTGAAAAACCAGTAATTAATTATTTTGCAGGAGAATGAGCTCATTGAACTGCCGCGATTCTATCATTTAATCAGGCTATAAGGAAAAATATTTAACAACATTTTGGATGGTGACGAGGATAGAATAACCAACAATATCCGTAATTGTGATGAGATTTCTGATGGTATTCACTACGTAGGGGCGTATTCAAGGGGGGGTCCCCGGGTCCGGACCCCCCCCCCATTTGAGATGACTATAAGCACTAGATAGAATGCTTTTTTGCTGTAGGAAAGGTTCTTGAGAATAATTCTATACCAGTGATAATAATTCTAGTGAACAAAATTTAATCTAGACGGAATTAATATTACAATTGGAGTGTTGAGAACTGAGCATGGCAGCTGTTATTGTAGCATGTTTAGACTATCTTTATACGATAGAGGAGAGAGCTTTAATGTATGGAGTGGGTTAGAATTTCATAACAAACCTGGGAGAAGTCATTAGTCTAGAAAAAACGTATTATAGTAGCATAGCTCGCAAATGTTGACATTGTGAATTCTTTTTCCATGATAGAATAACAAAATGATTTTATAGACTTCCGTTTGAGCTTTTCAACTGTCCAGAAGCTCAGTTTCTGCGTGGATCACGGTCGGTTTTGAATTAAAACTAATAATTTCGTTCTCGGTCCTGGTAAAATGCCATACAATCTTGCATTTATACAAGTTTTAATAGAGAATAAAATAATTGCTGCCATTTAATATTAGTTTTTAATTTTTCAATTGGATTTTCGATTTTTCGTTTTAAGTTTGTTTTGGCTGAAAAAAGAAAATATCCATTACTTTTACGCAAAAACAGCTAAAACATTAATAATTAAAGAAACATTGACTTTATCCTCAAACAGTAGTTGTGATAGTTCAGAAATCAATCAGGTGTGGGATTTCTTCATTTGTTGAAACAAATTAATTGAATCCAATCTCAGGGACTTGACTCATAATTTCTTTGGGAAGTTCATGAGTCTTGCTGGTGAGATTTGGTAAGAACATATAAATTTAAAGATTTAACACCATTTTCTGCAAATAATAAATTGAAAACGATATTGATTTTCCCAATATTGGATGGTGCACACACAATTCAAAAGTACACTGTGTCTCATTTGTTGCTTTCTGTTCTTCTCATTTAAATACTTATCAAAGTTGATCAGTGGTAGTTTTGATATGTGCTGTTTCAAGTTCATTTTTCAATGCAGAGACAATATAATTATTTTTTCAGACAACACTATTATTATCATCAATCCATGAATTGTATTTCAAAGCCCAACCATTTCACATACAATTTGTTACCTTTCTTCTCTAGTACCCTCTCAATAAGATACACATCAGGGTACTTGGATTCTTCATTTCATACTCATAGAATTCACCCTTTTAATGTATTGTTGTCTTCACCTATTCCCTTCACCTTTGATCTCACATGGGATGGGTGTCGAAAAATATGTTTTCTTTTTAAAAACATGGAGTTTGGAAATTGTAAAATGGCTGATAGCTCAGGGGGTGAGTATGTGGTGTTAAAAATAAATAAATTGTTTGTCTTAACTTTTGTAGTCGATCTTCTTTCGGAAACAGGTTGGGGGAAAGTGAGGTTTAGGAAGGATAAGGTTGTAATGAAACCCAAACCTGTTGTTAAATTCTGCTACTAAGGTAATCTTGTTAACCACCACACATGACACTTGATAAATTGAAAATAAACTTTAAATTTAGTGGACTGTATAATATGCGATGCGATGCGACTTTTTCTGTGTTGAGCACACGGCGACGTCTCGTTGCGTACTGAGTACTGACTCCCTCCTGAGTGGAGTGGGGGGAAGCTCCTATCTATCGATCAACCCTACAGGATAAATCATGCTATAAAATGAACTAAGAACTATTACCGACTGGCGCGACCAATGGGTTTAGCAACTTTTTAATATCTTAACATAAAAACATTAGTATATGTATTGTGTAATAAGTAGTACAGTATAATACTTAATTAATAAATTGAAATAGGTTAAAATTGGTGAACTACGGCTGCTGTGATACTTGTAGTTACAAAGTGAATAAAAGTTTTAGGATTTGATTGCCGGCGGCGGGTGGGGGGGGGGGTAGTCAAGGAGTGTTGTAAGTAGGTAAAGTGGAACCCCCCTTGAAAAAATTTCTGGATACGCTTATGTCACCACCATATGAACGCCCTTTTTTTAATTTTCGCTTTCATAAAAAACAGATACGGAAATCAACTCAAGATTGAAAGTGACTCAAGATTAAAAATACCTTCATTCAACCCTGACATTGACGTTTTAGTGCAAACGAAAAAGTCTCGAATACCTCATAAAGCCTTACTTAAAAACAGCAATTTGACTTATTAAAACGTTGTGATAACAATTTTCTTAACTGTAATCATATCAAAGCCGTATTAATATATTTTGATTAAAAAATTAAAATGGTTTTTGAGTAAGCCTACTTTTATTTTCTAGTTCTTTTTCTCACCTATATAGGAACATTTGTTAGTGAGTAAGAAATCACTTGTTGCATATATTGCAAGCATAGGGGAAAGTGGGAGAATACCGTGCAGAGGGGTAATACCGTACACCCCATTTTTGAATCTTCTGGTAGTAGTTAGTAGCACGTGATGACATTCCACAATAATTGGGAGGGAGCCGCTTCGGTACGCAACACACATCACCACATACAGCAGCCGGCTGTGACGTCATATTACAAATAATCTAGAAAAATCGATTACTCCGTTGGGGTTGATGTATTAAATTAATAATTCAACTAGACGCACAACTCAATATAATTAAAACTTATTATAGATACTACTAAGCACATACATACCAAAGAGTAAGTTGAGTTACCCTACCACTAGTAGTTCTGTGATGAGTAGTCCTCACGCAGTAAACCCTTCAAATATCTGAAAGATATTTCGCGAAATTTTACCCATTGTCCACTTCCTATTAGGGGGAGAATAGGACAGGGGGAGCTGATTTTTTTGGAGCATTTTGTTAGCTTTAACTTTGCTGAGAACAGAGAAATTGATGAATCTCAATTATCGTTTCCAATGTATAAGTGAAAACCGAAAAATTGTACCCTTTTTAAACCTGACTTGAGTTTTTTTGACTTTTGTAGTTATGGTTTCCAAGTTCTCTTCAAAATCGTTTAAAAACCTTATTTAAAAATAGCCTAAATCTTATTATTTTGTATATTATGTAATATAATAGGACTATGATTGTGTGCATTACTAACCATGCTCAAATGCGTTTAGAATGCACAAAAATTCAAGTGTAACTTTCAAACATTTCCTGAGGGGGGGGACCCCCGAACCCCGCTTTTGCTGGGAGGTAAACCATACCCCCAGACCCCCCGGTAAGTTACAGCTCCGGTACTTCTCAATTCAGAAATTAAGCCTTGCTCTGGCATGTATATGTACATTAGTAGTAACATTGTCTCAAATGACCGGTCTATGCTGATGTGTCATTAACCGATTTACAGCCAATTAATTTTCGTTGACCCAACTGGGTTATCTGGTGACTTCTTAGTATATTTTTTAATGTTGTCACGTTAAACACGATTTCTATCAACTTTACGACCCCCCCCAAACGTTTTTTGGAACCCCCCCCCCCCCAAGAATTTTAATGACGCAGTCTGCGTCATAGCCCCCCCCCCCCCTGTGGGCACCCCTGCCTACGATAAGCTTCCCAAATGAGTTGTTTGCAAGCGAGTTCTCCAGCCCGTTGGGCTCACCAGTTAAACACAGATAAATAAAACTGCAATTTATTAGACTAGTGTAAAATCGTCACTTGTGTAATACTGGTCCAGTACTCACAAATTCTAAAATAACAACTGCCTTAACAAAAATTAATATTTTGCTTCAAATATTACAAGGCACAGTGGCGTAACGTACACCCCCGCAGACCTCGCGGTGCCCGGGCTATAAGAGGGCCACGGAATGAAAATATATTTTTTCAAGAAATGGCCCATGCCCAGACTGAAATATATATATTTTTTCAAAAGAAATAAAACTGAAACTCTGAAGGAAGAAAGAATGAATACTTGAATAGTCTAAATATTGCCAGGTCAATGTGTATTGTTTACCTTTTCAATCCGCAGATAGCTTTTATGAAGGAATTCAGAAGCAGGATGTTGTGACTTCAGGAATGGAGACATACCGAGGACAAAATACTCTCCAAACAAACTTATCTAGACTGTTATAACTCATGACTGCTATGTCTACACAGGTCAAATATTAGAGGAAATTAATATTATTTTCCCATCGAATTCCTCAATTTATATTAGCATATACGAAGAAATGGAAAATGGGGGGGGGGGGGGGGTTTGAGTAGAAATCGAAGTCAACATTTTCTTCATACAGTATTTTGAATTTAGTCTCTTTAGAATCGTCCAGTTAGATGCATGTAGGCCTACACGTGTCCGGTAAATTGGCCTAGAGTAAACCGTATGTTTATTAATTGAGTTCGTGATCGTGAGTTTTATTATTTGGAGTGCCATTTTTTTCTTCTATTCTATTTTTCAACATGCTGCGTTTATGGTATTGCGATGTTGTACGGTCATGTTTTAGTTATTTCTATTTTTATCGACTAGTACATTTGTTCAAAAGGAATATTTATACCCTTGATATATCGGATAACTTATATAAATAAAAATAGTTTTGGTTCAATTGTGTCAGTTCTCCCAACGCAGTTGAATTTTTTCTTATAATAGAATCAAGTACTGTATAAGTCTCTTCTACCTCTTAAGAATAAATTTCTTAAATTTTTTTATTTTCCTGACATAGTAATTTCACGGTAATTTAGATAAAATGCCTTTCTATTAAAAATTGAACCTGTAGCCCAGGTAATGAATGCAAAATATTGGTCATTGTCGTAACAAATTAGGGGAAAGCTGAATTTTTGCAGGATGTTAGTATACATAACACATACTCAAAAAACCAAAGTCCCGACCCTCACCCCGCTTGCTTAGCCTCTCGGCAATGCAAGATCAGTACTTCAGTTAAAGGCTTATAACTCAGAAACTAATTAAGGTATCGTTGTGATTTTTATCTCATTTAATACTTGAAACTATTCTCTACAAAATATGTTATATAAATTTTCTATGTAAATAGCATAGTTTTAAATTTTAATAGATAAAAAGGTGTTTAGTTCTTACATAATTATAACTGCCCACAAAATAATTATGCAATTTTTTCAGTGTAGGGTGACAGGGGTGAGGGGGGATATTTATATGATTTTGAGGAGAGGGGCTCGGAAAATCGGTTGCGGGGTGCCCAATTGTAAAACGTTACACCACTGATCAAGGCACGAAAATTTCGATCGAAATGTATAACACGTAATTTCCATCTGTGACGAAAGTTTGGTTTTGTCGTGCATACGAGATCACTTCTCAAAAGAACCGATTTTTTTAAATTTCAAAGACTATTCTACGAGGTTGCTTACCGTACCATAGAGGTTTAGTACGTTACATTGCTTTACTATGATGATTTTCAGACTAAAATATAATATAATTCTTTGTTTGTACAAACTTTCATGTTGAACATTTTAATTTGACGAAAATAAACATTTTTTATAATTATTGTTACGGGTTCTAATAGCTAAAATAAGGCTGGCAACACTAAAGTTCACACTTGCACTTTATTTACACAAATTAATTGTAAGTTCAATTAATTGAATAAAAACAGATCATCAAATGACAAGCTAATACTTATTTTCCGTAATTATTTACAAGAATTAATGAATAATTAATTAATTACAGGCTGATCAATAACAATAGTAGTTTATACAACGATTTTATTTTGACCCTTATTAAGGCACGAGTTAGATGTAAGTTATAACACGAGCGAATGCGAGTGTTATAAATAAATATCTCACGAGTGCCTTAATGGCCAAATAAAATCGTTGCATAAACTATTTTATCTACGACCACTAGTATACATTTAATTAACACAATTTCATTTTACCTGTGACTGTCAGAGATATCTAACTCTGATATCTCAAATACGAGAAGTTATACGGTAGTAGATTGTTAGGTTAAAGCAGCCGGTGTAGCAGTTTCATCAAATCAGCTGATAGTTTCACAATATTGAATTACGATATTGATTCCATCAAAAATGCTTCTGATTGGTCCAGAACCCTTGTTATAATGTAGAACCTGTACTATAATGAGCTCTTTATGCAATTGGGTTCAAAAAGCATTTCGAAAAGACAGCTGTTTTGGCATCAATTGTGAAACTGTAATGTATACATTATGACATGGTCGTAGATAAAAGAAACTAGAGTCCAATAAACTGTACAATAATGCAGAAAGAAATGATAAAAAGAGCAACTAATCACTTACAAAAACACAGTCCAATTCGTTATTTGACACTCCCAAATAATATCACTTAACACAACGTCTTTAAACTATTAGTAAGCTGCATAAACAGTAAACACTTTGTCGCTGCACTATACACTGGAAACGAGCATTGTTTACTCCACTGGCACAAGATATATGTAACACAATCTGAAACGTGGGTTTTTAAACATAACTGTCACGCAAGCTTTTGTAAGACTCAACTCAATGGTTCACATGAGCTCCTTTATATAGCTGTTGTAGTTGTATAATTCCAAGAATTGGAGCTCACCAGACACTTTAAGAATCTTCAAGAAGGCTTGGAATAGACCTCGATTGTTCAAGAAGAATGTAGAATTGACAAGAAGATCAATTGAGTGAGAGAGTTACAGACTTGTAGAATAAGGGTGACAAAGACATGTGAAGAGCAAGAGAATGAAGATCGGTCGAAGTCACGTTCAACCATGAAAACAATAGAATGATATAAATAGAACAAGTGCGTAAATAACTGCTTGTTTGCTTTCGTAACATTATGTTTGAAATTATGCATAGCTCAAGAATGTTTTCCCCCAATAATTCTAACTTAGTTTAACAACATCAGTCGAGATCTGCGAGTTGAGAAGTTCTCTTAAATATCAATATTTCAAACAGAATTTATTAATTTCGAATTCCTTTAATTGCTATTACTTTATACTGAAGACTTCCGCAATGGCGGATATTGACAACAGCATTGAACAGCTGATGGGAATCGATGAATGCTACTGTACAAAAATATCAGTCACCACCGGGAATCGAACCACGGACCTCTCAATTGCCGGTTGAGCGCCTTAACCACTAGACCATGGAGACCTTTCTGCACAGGAGCATTCATTTTCAACTTGGCCATATCGGCTCGTATCTCACAAGTTAGTTTGAAGTGACTGACAATTGAATAAACTGACAAATATACATAAACAGAATTTATTAATTTCGAGTAATAGCAATTAAAGGAATTCGAAATTAATAAATTCTGTTTATGTATATTTGTCAGTTTATTCAATTGTCAGTCACTTCAAACTAACTTGAGGTCCGTGGTTCGATTCCCGGTGGTGACTGATATTTTTGTACAATAGCATTCATCGATTTCCATCAGCTATTAAATACTGTTGTCAATAACCGCCATTGCGGAAGTCTTCAGTATAAACTGATAGCAATTAAAGGAATTCGAAATTAATAAATTCTGTTTAAGTAAATTTGTCAGTTTGTTCAATTGTCAGTAACTTCGAACTAACTTGTGAGATACGAGCCGATATGGCCAAGTTGAAAATGAATGCTCCTGTGCAGAAAGGTCTCCATGGTCTAGTGGTTAAGGCGCTCAACCGGCAATTGAGAGGTCCGTGGTTCGATTCCCGGTGGTGACTGATATTTTTGTACAGTAGCATTCATCGATTCCCATCAGCTGTTCAATGTTGTTGTCAATATCCGCCATTGCGGAAGTCTTCAGTATAAAGTAATAGCAATTAAAGGAATTCGAAATTAATAAATTCTGTTTATGTATATTTGTCAGTTTATTCAATTGCCAGTCACTTCAAACTAACTTGATCAATATTTCCTTTCAGGTACCTCAGGTGACACAATGTCAAATAACAGATATTATCCATATCATGCTGCACGCAAGTTTGCTGCTGTCGTCCCACCTCGGCGAAACCGGCGAAACCAACAGGACGCTGCGCCGAACCAAGGTAACCATTGCAAACGTGATCATATCATCAAATTTGTTCGTAAGCTCCTATAAGGGAAATTATCTTTTCACCATTACGAGGGGATCTCAAGAAAATCACTGTTTCCCGCTATATCTCAGTTGCTTATGATAAATTTTTTATAAAGTGCCAACATTTTGTCAAGAGTAATAAACTGAAAATTTTGCTGGTGATGTTGATGGCATTGAAATCACTCTTTCAAGGAACACTCTATAGATGAAAAATTGGTAAATTATAGTTATAATTTTCAAGAGTAGAGCTATTTCAATAATCATTGTTAGAAGATTGCTTCAAATAATATGGAGAATCAATCTTTTCGATATTATAATTAGTGTATTAACAATTGCTGAATCAATATAGATGGTGATAAATTCGAACTCTTATTAATTGACTTCCAAATCTTAGAGGTAAGGTTGCAAGGCAATAATTCGATTAAAAAGATTAGGCCTAAAGCAATGAAATGAATTGAATAATGTGAACAGGGGAATATCAATTGTTCGAAGCAGAATCTGCTACAAGAAAACTGGAGTAGGGTTTACAACATCAATAATTTGAATAACAAATATGATAAGTTTGATCAATAATTTGGATTTCATATTACTATGTATTATCCAGTTGAAAAAGTCCATATAATAAAATAATTATACAAAATTGAAGAGTGGATAACTGATTATCCTTGCAGAAAGAAATAGGGTTAAAGATAAATATAATGCATTTCAATTATTTGGAAATATGTTAAGTGAAGATAATTACATAGCTCTAAAGAAAATCTATATGAAAGAAGTGAAAAGAGCCAAGTGTAAGAAAACAGCTGAAGTTTTGATTAATAGTGAACTTTAAGACAGCAGTATGGGATGTAATAAACAAAATTAGGCATGAAGCTTATGAAGATGCTTATACTAGTGTCCCAGAATAATTAACAAAGCTATTGATGATAGTATAGATATTTGTAACTTCTTTAACAAATATTATCAATTGATTGCTAAGAATCTCTTAATACAGGTATAAGGAATTCGAATATGTGGAATACTGAGGCGATTCAGAATGAATTAAAATTCCATCCAGTATCCCAAGACGAGTTGTCAAATATCATCGATAGTTTAAAAAAACTGTAGGAATGGATGCTTATACTAAAATTCTGAAAGAATGTACAGATCAATTGTTAGACCATTTGATTCACCTGATCAAAGAGCATAAAATTTATAAAAATTTTGTTTCAGCTGAAGAGAGATCAGCCGCCGCACCCGCAGCCCCTACCACAAGAAGCACCTCACGTAAAGCAGGTATAGTTACTTTGTTACAGAAGAGAGATCATAATAGCCACGATGTCGCTACATGGAATCTTCTTTTAAAATACACCCAATAACTTCAATTATATTAATATTAATTCTAGTTCGATCATTAAAATATGGATATTATATTATGGAATGAATTCAATTATTAATCTTGTTCTATGTTGAAGTAAGCAAAGTGCTCTACAATTCTGAGAATAAAAACAGAAATATTCTATTCTTCAAGCTTATCTCATTGTTTACATAGTAAATATAAAAAAAAGTTATGGAGTAAATTTTAACCAACCAAATATAAAATTTCCATTCATACAACTTATGAAATTACTACAATTTTGAACAATGTCAACAATGTCTAAATCAGCTGAAATGAATATGTTATGGATTCTTTATTTTGGCTCTTAAATCTAAACAAAATTCAAAATTATGTCAAATTTCTCTGGACTATTGGATTGTGTGAGTGTTCCTTTTTTAAATTCAACTCCTAAATTGATATTTTTGTTTTGGAATGAATCAGTGATTGTATTTGAAGTGAAATTCCTAGTTCAACTTAGACTAGAATTTGGATTTTTCATTTAAAAATTTGTAAAGAATGCAGTTGTGGGCTATGCCTGTTGTATCTTTACTTGATTGTGTTATGTGTTATAAATAAATTAATAAATAAATAAATAAACATCATCACATTAGAATTGCAAGTCTATCGTATTACACTTCTCATTAATAAAGTAATTTTCAGCATTATTTTCATTTATCTGATCTGAGTGGATAATACTAAGAAATCATGATATAAGAATAGGAAAAATGTTGAATTTATTTTCTTCATGGTGGAATAAATATTTTTATTGTCTTTTCTTTTGATTGAACTCACATAGACACTACTTTTTCATGAAGGCAGTAAGTAATTGGTTAAGATATGACTTCAGTTTTTCTCAGGCTGAATTTAGCAAATGCTGTATTTTGAACTTAGAATCATCAAATAAAAACCACAATTAATGATTGTGGTTCATTTACACAATTAAATCACAGCAGACATCAATAGGTAATTACCACTCGAGAAGAATGAACTATTATTCTAATTCTACATAACATCCTTAATTTTTGTAATTTTCTTTTTCAGCCCTTGGAACTGTCAATAGGAGTGGACCCAATGCTCCTGCTAACCCTAATTCAGGAAACCGAGGAACGCATTCCAAAAAAATTGATAAAAAAAAGCAATAATTCCAAGTGATACTGTAAATATACATCAAATACGGTATTCATAATTCTAATATGTGATTGACACATTACTACCTTAAGTAGATTCAAAAATGTTGTGATTTCCTTTTACATAGTAACATTTATAATCAGGTGATGTGGATTATAGTTTTATTGAAGACTTATGCTCAGTTTCTCAGTCATTCAATAAATAATTTTTTAATTTTTACTGATAGATTAACAATGAATAAATAAAATATCTAAGTGCTCAAATTTGTCAGTTTTTGTTCCATCATACCATTGAGATATGATCCCACCCAAAAGTACAACTGGTACAATATGTCCTAGCACATTTTCCGAGTTTACCGGGTTTTCTGTGATGATGGAATTTAAAAAATATTTTTTACACGTACACATTTGGCACTTATTTGAATATTGGTGTAAATTTAAAAATAAAAATAATTTGGTATTTTATGGGACAAATCATGATCAATAATTCGGGTTTCTATGGGTTAACTCACAGCAGACATTGAAAAGTAATTATCACACAAGAAAATCATTAGAAGAAACAAATTAAAGAAACCCCAATCATTCAGAAATCTTCAAGTGTATTTTAGGAAAGTGTTTTGAATTTTTGCTTAGCACATGCCTTGGTTCACGATAAAATGTATACAAGATTAATTCAATTTAGGCGTATTTTTGGGAAATGTTTGAACCCCATTATTAGCTCGCATTGAGAGCCTCAACAGAAGTGTAGAGCTTGTCAGTTTTATGGATTCGCCATGTGCATGTTGCTCTACTACTGAATTTTTATATGAGAAAATGTTGGATTAGTACAGTAGGCCTATCAATAGTCACTAAAAAATTAACAAGAAAATGTCAATTTGCAAGCGGGATGTGTATATATTTGATTAGTGGGCCTTCTAATAATGCTGAATATAAATAATAATGTACAAGTGCATTAAGGAAGGAAGTTGAGTATGAGCAAAAGGACAGAGATTAAAGATAATAAAAATTAAATGAGACTTTGAAAAACATTTTGTCATTGAGAAGAATATGGATTGACTGTCTACAAGGATTAGAATAGTTTGAACCAATTATTGGTAGATCATGATTCAAATCAGTAACTGCTGATTCATAATAAACATTCCTAGGAAGCATAAAATTGATTTTGCACAGTTTGAATTCAAATTCTAATAGGTTTATCAATATGATCATATATGGCTTACCTGGATGATCATCATAATATAAAAGCTCGTTGAAATTCCACTAAGAAGCTGCTGGTGCAATAATTTTAATTAGATTATATAATACTACTATCAAGTTATAATGTAGGCGACCAGTTCTGAACTTATTTTTCAAACAATAAATTATTGCATTTTTCAGTCAACAAAAATTTAAATTCTCTGCCTTTGATTTTTGAAGGAAGTTTCAATTGATGGATAGTGTTTAAAGATAGACTTTTGAAGCACACTGTCTGGAAAATAATGTCCAAGGAAAAGCAGAAGCAAAAGTAGAAGCAAAAATAAAAATAAATTCATGAGAAATTTGATATCAGGTAGCATTGGAAGATTAAAACTAACAAAATGAGAAAATGCATGTCCAGAGTATGTCCCAAAAAAGATTAATAAATTCAAACAATCTATAAGACAAATTGGTAGTCAAGGTCAATGTATGATAATGATTAGCCTAACTTACATCTAAAAATGAATTGCAATTTTCTCTTGGTTTTTATATTCAAAACTCTAGTTATTGAAAAGATTATTTGCTTGGCTTTGAAATAAGTTAATAAAGGGGAAAGCTAGTAGAGTACTGAACCATCGTTATTGAATTAGAGTTAGTAAATGAAAATGGATAGACAGATTTTGAAGAGTTACAAGAGATTGTGATAAACTTTTTAGGTTAAATTTCAGTCATTTCATTTTATTTATTTCTCACTTAAAAATAATGCAACAAAACTATGAAATTAAGAATATATTATATTTAAGGGTGTCTGAAAATAAAATAAAATACAAAATGGAGTCAAATTGATATGACTGCTTAACTTGTGAAAGATATCCATAATTCATTTTCCCTCAATTTATCACTATATCATTTGAGCACTTCCAACTTTAATCAGTAGGCTACTGTTTAAATAGCAAATTGAAGATAACATTCCAGTAATGTGTGTTGAAAAATCTACTGGAACACAAAACAGCTCTTCATACTGTTACTGTTAGAAGAGAACTGAAAAAATAGGGTTAAGGACGATGTTGAAGAAAATGGTGGGAGTCAGCTGATGATAAAAGCCGGTAACTGGTAGCAATGCCAACTTGATTATCACACTGTTCTAGTAGGTATTACTGGGACTCAGCATTTGTTTACAGGAGACCGAATCAAAGTGGGCCCAGTTCATCATCTGATGTTACCATATTGACAATCTCAAATCTACAATAAATTATTATCCTTATCAACAATAACTATAATAATTATTGTACTATTTAAAACGATATATTTTTAGAAAAATATTAGTTATAGATCAAATAGTATTATTCCAGTTTAGTGATACTACTGTATTGTTGTTGGCCTCCTACTTCTTGATTGCCCATTTTTGTGAAAACCATACGCATGTACAAAAAAGGCTTGAAAAAGTAGATTATTGGTGTAGTTCATGGGAGCTTTCTCATTTACCGGTAAATGTAACTTGTAGCGTCTGATTAGTCTATTCAAATTCTTCAACATCTATGAATATGAATAGGCTAGACCAATCAGCTAGGTCCAACTCTGCTTTACCAACGCTCTATCACGTTTGGCTGAATACTTGATATGGAATATTATTTAATTAATTAGAAGTGCTATCAATTATACTAAAGACTTCCGCTATACTTTATACTATTGACAACAGCATTGAATACCTGATGGAAATCAATGCATTGATAGCACTTTGAGGTAGGCCTACTTGAAATTAATAAATTATGTTCTGTATATTAGGCAGTTTGCAAAATTGTCAGTTCCTTCAAATATAATATACAAGAAATGCAATAAATTATGTTGAACATCAATGTTATCCACTTTACGCTGTCATCTAGAAGTTTTAGTAACTCTGCATCTATACTATCTAGCCCAGTGGACTTTCCTTCTTTGATGGATTTTATTGCAGATTTAACATCATCAATATCACCTGTATCATCTACCACTTCAGTAGGTTCAGGCCCCTGAACATTAAATGTAACACACTAGGGACCAATAGATTAAATTGTTCACTATCAATGAAGCAATGCTCACAGTTTGTTGACAGGTGCAGCTGGTGAGTTGTGCAACAGTGCACCCAATACTCGATTATAATCACCAACACAAAATCATTCACCATTCCACAGATGCGTTTGAGTTTGCAATGGTAAGTATCACTGAGTATTAGATGGTCAACTGCGCAACCGCCCTAGAGCTCTGCAGGCTCTAGACGCATTCAAACTCTCCAAAAATCCCAAACTCCTTTAATTGTAAGCTTTTGTAGAATTTACAATAAATCCAAGTTGATATTTGCCAATTCAAAAATGAATAATCAAGAATATAACTTTGTTGGTAAAGAGAATTATTACAGTGCTTTTCTTTTGTGACTTCCCAACTTTTAATCAGGAATATGAACAAAATCATTGCAAATTTAATGGGACATTCTGTACTCAAGTCCAAGAAGAAAAGACAATGCAAATTCTATCAAGGTTTTGCGCCATATTACTAATAATATTCAATTGATTTGTTAAAAAATTTAATTTAACATTATAAACATATTTATTTAATTGAACATTTCAATTCAATAAACTTGATTAACATAATTTCAAAAAATTATCACATTTTAAAGTAACTCAATTCAATAAAATAAACAGAACAACGATTAACAGAAACAGCTACAGAAAAAACACAACTAACATACAGCAAAAGGGGTATCTAAAAACCCAACACATTATTTTAAAGGGGCGTATTTGAAGGGGTCTCAAAGTCCAAAGATTGGCACTTCACTAGATAAAACTAACTTGGAGGAAGAAATAACATTTATGTTCTACAATGTTTGTCGAATTGAGTGAATTACAAAAGTTTTAAGTAGAATTACATGTATTTTTGTTGTTTTGGAAGGGTTATTTCTCTAAAAAACCTGAATGAAGATCGTCTTAACAAGAAAAATGAAGACATCAAAAGCATTAGGGGACCTCTCCTCTTTACTCTTGAGGTATACCACAGAGTTTGTCTACCACTTCTTATTATATAAAGAGCTTGAAAATATTAGTAAAGTTCGTAAAAAAAACTTTACGAACTTTATAATTCCTCAAAATACTGGCGATTCTATGGTAAACTGATAGCTGATCGAGAATGGCTTATTTTTGCCAATTTCATTAGAATGGACAATAGTAGGGTGGGGGGAAGACGTAAGGTTAGGATCTTTGAAGTGAAATTCTTAAAAAATTCCTTGATAAGCCAGGGCATCTAGTACTTCTAATAAATGCGAATCTAAACTTCAACTCCATATATATATCCTACATGCCGGTCTGTATGTTACATAATGGTTCATTAAAAATTATAAGTAAATATAATTACAAAATTATGATTACTCAATTACAAGTGCATAATTTAAAAAGCAGTATCAAAAGTAGTTCATACAGTATCAGCTCTGCTGTTAAGCAATTGCAATTCCTATTTAATGAAAGTAGCAGGAGTATTCGTCAAATATCAAACCGAATGTAAATAATAGACAATAGTAATCAGTCGAAAAAAACAAGTAATATAACTATGGAGATACTAAAGAAGTAGTCTCCAACTACATAAGCTGACAAGGACGCTTAGGGTTTCTTTATTTCTTCAGAAAAGGAGAAAAAGTTGGAACGTAACAGACAATGAATAGAACATACATAAATAGATAAGACTAAGAACAAAACAAAAAAATGAAAGCTAGACAATCATCAGTAATTGAACGTGATATAAAAGAATATCTGAGTGCACCTCGAACTTTTTAAAGAAAAAATCTCCACATGGGATTTCTTGATTGGTAAATTAAGAAAGTCTTATTGCTTTATCAGTGATGCAACGGCAGTAGAAATTGTCTAGAACACAAAATAGGTACCCATAAATTAAATTTCAGTATTATTTTTCAATATAGTTTGGATGGTCTATCCTTACCGAAAACTCAACTGAAATTTACTACCTACGAGTTTACCTGAACTTTATAAAAGAAAATAGGCTACTGCGGCTACAACAAAAAATCCCGGAATCAGTCACATTTGCTGAGTTGAATTGCCATTCCACGTATTGTTTTCATCATCATCTTTACGTCCATCTCCATCTCTAAGTGTGT
Source organism: Conomelus anceps (assembly GCA_948455865.1). Lineage (NCBI taxonomy): Eukaryota > Metazoa > Arthropoda > Insecta > Hemiptera > Delphacidae > Conomelus > Conomelus anceps. The sequence goes on along the minus strand of OX418222.1, from coordinate 58,929,908 downwards.
GCACGTTGTTTCTCCTTCTGGTTGGCTGAGGCAATCTCCTGCTCAACATAAAAGCAGAAAAGGGAAATAGTGAACAGAGAAAATTTTATACGATAAAAAAATGAAGACAGACGGAAAAAATAAAATTATTTTTTTATTTCGAAAATGAGTTGTTTTAAAATTACTTATAGTTTATTGAAGATTAACTTTGTATTAAACAGCACTGGTGTAATAATAATTAAAATAATAATATCGTGTGACCTGAATGGCTCAGATCTGGTGTCAGTCATCAGGTCGCACCTGAACATAGTTCAGGGTCTCTGACGGGACTTAACGACTGTTTTTTAGGCAGCCGAGACCGACGAAATTAACGTGTCCTCCGAAACACGGGAGTGGCCTCAGTAAAAATCTTTCCGTCAGATGAGGATCGAACCCGAAACCTTTGGGTTAGCAAGCCACTACAGGACTGCAGTTCCGTACGTAGTCAAGTGAAATAATCGACTGAGACAGGTTAGGTTTAGATTTGGGTTTGGTACAGATCGACCGACTATCGATTCCAAACCTATTCAGGAAAAATGACGCAATCCTGAGATCAAATGGCGGAAGTCATGAAAGGGGTGGATTTAAGAAACATTTAATTTAATGACAACTATCTGAGACAATTGGAATGTACAAGTCGAACATTAGTTTAGTTACAGAAGTCGTTTCATTAAATTGAGTCAGATCCATTTTTTTCAGGATGATTCCATTATTGAGATCCTTGAACTTATCCTGTTTGATGTTTTCCTACACAGGGCTCTTTGTATTACCATTGATCAGGGATAGTAAGTAGATGTCCCACCTCAATGTTAAAATATTGGACGGAAAAGTTTTGGCGCGACCTAGTGGCATCTTTCGATATCTGGTCGTAACGGCACAAGTAGAGTAGCGCAATCTGGTGGAAACGACTTGGAGCGAGTGAAAGAGAAGCTGTGTGCGAGAGAGAAGGTGATCAACCGGCTGGACCCCACTCCACTGCACTATGCGAGTGAGAGACATAAGCTGTGTGCAAGAGAGAAAAAATGAGGACAACCGGCAGCCACTGTACAACAGCTCAATGACAAGTCAACGAAACAAAAATGCAAGGAAGATGTGACGAATGCACAATCGTTCTCAATTCCCTTTTTCATTATTCAACCTCTGCAGATTGTTTTGAACTAATCCTTTTCAATCGAACATCATTCTTTGCGGAACTTTATTTATATATATTATCCTCAATGATTTATAATCTATTTACTTTTAATTTCAACGAACAGAGACGAAATCCTCATGGACACTCAGAAACCCGTGTTAATGAATAGTCTCATACTTTTACCGGCTAAAAAAACTCCACTAAAAGCTACAATTAAAAACTGTACAAAAGTTGAAAAAAAAATTATTACTGTAATTAACAAATTTTCTAAACCAATAAATGCATTATTAGCAACTTATAAAATATAATTATTGATTAATTATTATTATTATTAATAATATATTTTATAAATAAATCAACTTATCAAATTATCAATTAACATAATCAATAACCGCAAAGTACAGAAGTGAAGGTTTTTACAATGCCAATTGATTTTTGGGGCAATTTTTATTGTAGGGTCTTGAAAGACTTAAATATTGAGATATTTGAGGATTTAATTTAATTAGAGGGTAATTCATTCCCAGCTTATCCTAGGGGAAGGTGGTTACAAAAAATGGCCGTTTCGAAGATACTGATTGAGATCAAATTCCCAAGAATGTATCTAAAGTCCAACATATAAGTCAGTCATAAGTCAACATATAACATCAGTCCTCCTGATATAATTATTCTCACAGAACATGGTTTAAAAGAATATGAAATGTTACAACTTAATATTCCAAACTAGTCATTGAAAGCATCGTATTGCAGGACATCTCATCGAAGTGGGGGAAGTAGGTATCTTCACTAAAAATGCTACGTATATGCAAACATTTAATTTAGAATATGTAGAGAAATTTTCTGTGGAAATGGATTTCGAATTTACTGGTTTAAGAGTCAAAATCGACAATAATTTCGAAGTATCAGTGTTAGGTATTTACAGGTCACCAAATGGGGAATGGGACTTGTCTCCTGACAGTACCCTGCTTATATGTGTATGAAGCTACTCTATATGTAAAGAAGTGATATTAACCAAAATCACGAAAATAATACAAGAAGATTAACACTTGGTGAGTCACAATAGTAGCTTATTCAAACAAAAACCAATTTCATGTCTCATGTTTGCTGCCGATAAACAGCCAAGTTCCAACTGGGACTGTACTTCAGCCGCCTCGAGTCTCGAATATAGGCTTCATTTTATAAACAACAAGTTGTCACGTTTTGGTTCGATTAGAAAATTACGAAAATAATGTTTGACACTGATAAATTCATCGCAAACCTATGTTACTCATATTATGTTTTCATTATTGACAATTGAATTAAAAAAAAAATAAGCACTAAACTCAATTACTACAATACTTTTCAACACTGACACTCTTCAAGATTACAATAATAAATTATTCAATGAATGAAAATTCAATCACGTTATCCACATTCAAAACTGTTATTGATGGGCAATGAACTGTGATGATATGATGAAGCGTGATTTGATTTATAGGCCTACATAGAAAAAACAATACCTAGGTCTACAAAAGTTTCAAATTTGAATCTCTCCTCACAACAAAATTGATAAAATCGAATTGTTTCGAAAGTAGGCCTTTTTCAATGAAAATTTAACTCCACTTGAAATTTTTCAAAGTAAATTTGCTACTTAGCAAACCTGCTACAAATTGCACGGGAGAACGCAGTTTTTCCTGCCCAGAAGACTCAAGAACTATGCGAACTAGTATTTATGAAATACGGTTAAACTAACTTTTATTACTTTATATTGAGGCAACTACAACAAAAGCACTTCCATATATGAGGACATTATTAACGAGTTTGCCATAAAGAAAGCTATGTGAATTTCAACATCAAGATAACATGGCGTGAGTTGTTTCAGAGAAGTTTGTATTTTTATTTATTTTTAAACAAAAATGATCCAGTCATTAACTACATTTTGTGTAATTACATTTCACTCTGTAGAACAGCTTAATCGGAATTGCCCACAGCTCTGCAATTACGCTAAAGAGAGTCATTAGCATTAAAATATAAAAATATTTGTATAATAGAGACCACTTTAATTTTTAAACGAATCTTTAAAAAAGAAGCCCAGGTAAAAACAAGTAGTTACTGTAACTAATTTGATTTTATCACTAAATGTACTTCGGGTTTAAAAAAGATGAAAACGCCAATGAACTCTATCCTTTTGTAGTTTCGAACTATCTATAGAGGGTGCGGAAAATTGACTAGCCTAATAGGCGGCATACTCTTAAATCCGTCCCTGATGAAAACATGCGAGCAGTTGAAAATTTATCATGTTTTCAGAAAATTTTAACATCCTACACGAAAGTCAATTTGAATTAAATGCACTTACATGCTTTTTCCTTTCTTCTTAATCCTATTTTTCTTCTTCTTCTTCTGTACCAGTGATTCTTAAATAAATAAATTAATTAAGAAGTACTCATGTACTAAAAAGTTCAAAATGAAGCATTTACTTTAAACTGATAAAGTTTTAAATTCATTACAATTACATTAATAAAACGAATGAAATATTAATTTGGCACTAACTTTTTAAAAAGGAATCTGCATTAAATTAAAAAAAAAATTCAGTTGAAAGTAAATAGGTTACTTAATTTCAAACTATTTAGTACACAAGTATTTCTTTATTTATTTATTTAAGAATCACTGGTACAGAAGAAGAAGAAGAAGAACAACAACAACAAAGAAGAAGAGAAATAATTTTTTTAAATGAAAAATCCACGAATAATTAACATTTCAGGGTTAATCTAGCATGCTATCAGTTAAATAGAAATACTTAAATGATCCCTTCATTTATTACTTATGAAAGTGAGAAAGTAAGATTAATTTACCAGTAACAAAAATGTCAAAAAGTTAAGTCGCTGTCACTACTGTAGATCAGGAGTCTATCATACACGCAAACATGCAGTAGGACAAGTGCCTGACAGCATTGATCAGGGATAGTAACTTGATGATTCGTCTCGGAAGCAATGCACTCATCTATTTTTAGAACGTAAACAGACAATCTGGCCTGGCAAGTTGTTGCCAACTCGTCATTCAAACTTCCTTCCCCTCTGGCGCTGAAATCTACAGTGGCCAAGTTACCAGTGGTGGTGGTATGTTGCTAGCGGGTCATTCTTGAAGTGGTAGGAGGAGAAGAGCGAGTCGGTAGCGCAATCTGGTTTGACCGGACACCAACTACCTGCAATGTATGGCGAGCTACAGCAAAAAGCTGGACTAAGCCGGGCCATTACCGTGACTAGTCTCCTTGATGGTTCGTCTATGGTATTACGAAGTTGATAACAAAAAATTCTTATACAAATTGACTTGAAATTCAAATGTCATTCAAAAGATTATTTCAAGTAGAGTAACAATGAAGGGAAGTGGCAAGAAATGTGTTAAAATTAATACAAATCTATTTCAAAGTTTCTAGGCATGAAATCCAACATCTAACTTCTTAACATTATTAAAAGACTGAATTTTAATCATGTGCATGTTGAATATGTCATATTATACCCTATGCGTTGCGTATTTTTTTAAACACATTGTTATCATACAGGCCTCAGGACCCACAGTTTCCATGTCAATACAGATACAACACTATACTTTTCTGTAAGTCTCATGTTATGATACACAGATGAACATAATTTAAGATTACAGAAATTTACTAATTTGAAGAGTACCTATAGTGCATTTCACGGCTGAAGACCTCTGAGCGTAGAGACGGTCACCCACCACTTTCGGAGCTAGCGAATCACATGCCTGTGAGTTGAGAGCCTGTCTACTTTGAATTTGGTCACATTTATTCTCGCTGGCAGAGTAGCCAACACCAAAATACAATATTATTGTGGCCAAAGCCGACACTTAATCATGCAGGCTGCCAGCATAACACTTCAGATGAGATATATTGTATATTGTTTTGATGAAATTTTATTGAATAATTGTTGGTAAACTTCATATTTTAATTTTGTGTTGCAATATTATTAATTGTCTCAGAAATTCCATGGTATGGGGGTGATTCTGGAAGATAAATTTTTAATATAATTCGGCTTGGTATGCTGAGCTGCTGTAGCACGGTCGGTCTGTAACGTCCTACTCGCTACTCGCTTAGCGAGTAACTATCCCAATGTAATCGACCCTTAAGCAGCACGATATGGCAGCAATACCGAGCATTCCAATTCGATTACGCACCAAGCTGGCCAGAGGTCTTCAGCCGTGAAATGCACTGTAAACACGAAAATGAAGAACTCACCTGGCTGCTTCAGGCCGTGGATTTTGCCTGACAGGTCGGAAAATGTTCACGATGTATGTCCAAATATTAAAAATTGGATTGACCATCAACCAAAAGAAATTTGAAATGCCTGATACCAGACTCAAGGCATTTTTAGATTGTATCTGAAAAAATTGATAGATATTGTACATACATTATTCGCTGAATGGAATACCAATTTTAGAGATTTCACTGGTTTAATTCTAAGACATTTTTCACAAATATAAAATATAATGATCTTATTTTACTTTGTTTAGAAAAAATAAAAACACATTCGGTACGCTGAGTTTATACTCAATGCATTACTTGTTTTTTAAATTTATTTCTACTGCACAGAAATAATGAGGAAAAAGGATAAATGATTATAGAATAGGTCCAACAGCAAAAAGACAACACCGCTTTCAAGAAAACAATATTTTCACAACGAAATGAAAGGAAGTGTTCTTATTATTATTATTATAAAGATTTATTATTATTGGTGCTAACAGTATTAATGAAATACTGAATAAACAAGTTAGTTAGAAGTAACTAACAATTAAACAAACTGACAAATACACAGAAACAGAATTTTTAATTTCGAATTCCTTAGTGCTATTAATTTTATACTTAAGACTTCCGCAATGGCGGATATTGACAACAGCATTGAATAGCTGATGGAAATCGATGAATGCTACTGAACAAAAATATCAGTCACAACCGGGAATCGAACCACGGACCTCCGAATTTCCGGTCGGGCGCCTTAACCTCTAGACTTTAGTGACCCTTCTGCACAAAAACTCATCTTAAACTTGGCCATATCGGCTCGTATCTCACAAGTTAGTTTGAAGTACTGACAATTAAACAAACTGACAAGTATACAGAAACGGAGTTTATTAATTTCGATTTCCTTCAAGTGCTATTAATTTATCGATTTCCATCAGCTATTCAATCCTGTTATCAATATCCGCCATTGCGGAAGTCTTCAGTATTTTCAAATTTTCAAATCAAATTTATTTCTTTTATGTTATACATAAGTAAACAGAAATCAATATGAAATAAAACATGATGCCTTAATATAACAATTTAAGGAAAATAACCTGCAAAGGCCAAGCCTGAGTGCAGGTAATTTAAAAATTAATACTATATTATAAAGACAAATAATATAACTGTTACAATATGAAAGGAAAGAAAGGAAAGAGAAGAAAGAAGAGAAATAATATGTAGCTTTTAACTTGAAAGTAGATATGAAGAGAAGTAAACAAACTGATAAAAATAAGGAAATTATTTTAGTTGTTACATCGATCATTGAAAAGAGAAAAAAATGAAATGAAAAAAATGATGCTATGGTAGGTCGAATGATTACATGATCTATCTGGGAGAACTTTGGTATAAATATTTAGTATTTAATATGTTATATATATTAATATTATATCGAAGTGTTAACAAATGAACCTAAAAGATATTATTGATAGCTGCTGCGTGTGAAATGATCCATTTATGAATTTCTTTGGTGATTGCCTTTGTTAGTTAATCATGGATGAAATGGTATGGAATGACGTTAGCTAATTTATTGGAGGTAAAATTGAACTGCCTATCACAAACTATCAGTCTAGATCTATCTGCTACAAAAGTATGGTAGTATAAATTAATAGCACTTGAAGGAATTCAAAATTAATACATTCTGTCACTGAATAAACGTTTCAAATACATCAATATTTTGGTGGAGTAACCTGTGACGGTTGGTCATTTGTTATCCAATTGTTGGATTGTTAAGATAAATGCATAAAATTATTCCAATAAGAGTTTGAATAGATAAAAATAACAAATAAATTTCAATATTACCGGAACAATCATGAGAACAGCTGATGGAAATAGCTCCAATTCACGTACTGTACTGCTTTCATTATTAAGATGTTTGTATGGATGGTATGTGAGCAGGTCATATCTGAAAAAAGTAATTCCAAACCCTTAATATTGGATTTAACTGTACTATTAGGCCTAAAGACTGGAATACTAAAAATGAAACTGGATATCTAGAGCCTGACTAAACCTATTTTCAAATTTAATTAAATTGTTTTTTCTTATCTCTCGTCCTTTCCCCCTTCTTCGTTTCTTCTCCTTCCCCTTCTTCTTTCTCATCTTCTGTGTCAATGAACATTGGTGCACACTAGATGAAATAAATGTGTACAAACCAGCTGATTTCAGTGTAGCAGCTAGGTTTTGTAGGACTACTCCTTATGGAGGATCTGCTATTTATTGGAGGGACTCTTTCAAGCACCCATTTGAAATTGTAAATGTTGGCGCTCTCTGTGAATTTAAACAATTTGAAGCAGTGATGATAGCTTTTAGTGCAATTAAATTGTTAGTTGTTTCTATATACCGTACCCCTGACTCATCCATTGAGATCTTTACTGATAGGCTATCTCAACTCCTTTATTTTATTCTCTATAGCACTAAATATTGTAACTTTAAACTTGTTATTGCTGGTGACTTGAACATTGACCCAAGAAGTAAGGGATCTCATACAGTAGCATTCCTCAATATGTTAAAATCACATCAGCTTCTGTCTCAATTCATATCCTACCAGATTGGACTCATGCCTGGATAATTTCATTTCCAACCCTCACCCTACAACAAATACTTATAAAACTGAACAACCCCATCTGTCTGATCACTTGGGTTTAAAAATTAAAAACCTGATACCCAGTACAAATACAGCTCCCTGTAATATGAATGAACCATCAACTTATAATTATAGAGTACTAAATGACTCCAATATCAATAAATTGAAATGCTGTCTGAATGAAGTTGACTGGTCTGCATTAATTCGGACTGAAAACGTGGATCTAGCATTTGATGATTTTTTGAAGGTTTTGTCAGGTAATTTTAATATATGCTGTCCTATGAAAACTAGGAAAACAACATTAAATAGAAAGAGCTGCAAGTCTCCCAAGGCTAAGAGCTGGTACACACCTTTTTTAAGTAGAATTAGGACTCTGTTGGACTTGAGTCATGAGCAATGTAAGAAAAATCATGAATTGTTGGAAAATCATACAAGACTAAAACGTTTCTATAGAGATCAAATTGACTTGGCAAAAAGAAAGGCTAATGATGATTTCATCCTAAAATCTGCTAATATGTGTAAAGCGGCCTAGAGTGTCATTAATAAATAAACAGGGCGTCTGCCTAAGAAAAACTCTCCATCAGAACCTCCTGTATCTGCTGATGAGTTTAATCATTTTTTTATTGATATGTGTGAAGATCCATAATGAATAAGAGCAATTTTAATACAGACAGTGCAATAAATATATTGGAGTCATCCAGATCAATTAAACCAGGTCTGTCGTCTTTTAATGGTGTCCTGTAAAAGAAGATGAGGTATTGTCACTAGGCTTAGTAGCTCCAAGTCTGAAGATTTTTTTGGGCTATCTAATTTTGTGTTGAAAAAAATTATTAATATAATAGTTGAACCCTTAACATATCTTATAAATTGGGCACTAAGTGCTGGTATATTTCCAAAATGTTTAAAAGTCACTCTGACTGTACCGGTATATAAAAAAGGAGACAGATTGGACATAAGTAATATAGGCCTATATCTTTGGTGCCAGTTTTATCCAAGATACTGGAAAATGTAATTAAGGTTCAAATTTTAAAACATTTTTAACAAGATCGTTTGTTTTCATCAGCTCAATTTGGTTTCAGACATAATCTAAACACCACTAAAGCTGTAAAAGCTGTTGTATCCTATATTATCAATGGCTTTGAGAACAAGGAAAAAGTTAATGCCCTGCTTCTGGACCTAAGCAGAACATTTGATATTGTACCCCATAAGGAACTGATTGAGAAGTTGCACTATTATGGAATAGTTGGAAATGAACTGTCACTTTTCAAAACTTATCCCTCTGAAAGACTTCAATTTGTTAAAATTGGTAAAGAAAGGTCTGATTGTAGGCAGGTATTGAGAGGGGTACCTCAGGGTTCTGTCCTGGGCAACTTTTTATTCATAGTTTTTATCAATGACCTTCCTAAGTTTGTTCCAAGTAAATCTGTCTTATACGCAGACGATACAACACATCTGTGCTCCAATTAATCTTCTCTGATCAACACTATCATGACAAATTATATGCGAGAAAGAGCTAAAATATGGTTTTCTAGTAATAAATTACTTGTGAATGAAGGAAAAACTGAATCTATTATATTTAGTTCTAGTACAAATTGTGAACAGAAGTCAGTAAAATTGCTAGGAATAAATCTCGATTCAAAACTAACTTGGAACACTCACACAGATGCACTTTGTAGTCGCCTTTCTAGAGTGATATTTCTGCTGAAGAAGCTTAAATCTTGTACAAGCTCTAGTTTAGTTTTAACGGTATATTTTGCTCTTTTTATAATAACAATTTAATATGTATAATTATGTTAATTTTTTTCTCTTATAAATTAATTTTTTTCTCTTGTTTTTCATTAAAAAAATTGTTAGCTCACGATCAGACGCAAGTCTTGTGAGCAATATGTGATTCTTATGTAGTTTTTTTTTTTTAGTGTTTGTTAAGGAGAATCTGAGTTTGTTCAGCTTGAGAGGCAATATTCACGATTATGGCACTAGATCCAGCAATCAGATTGATTTGGAAAAAGTTAGGCTTTCCAAAACACAGGGAATGAATCTCTATACAGGAGTAAAATTATTTAAAAAACTGCCAGTGAATGTGAGAGATAAATACTGCAAACAATTTAAAAATATTGTCTCAAAGTGGCTGAAAGAAAGTGCATTCTACTGTCAATGAAATGCTATCCTGGTATTCACTCTATCAATTCTGTTTTTGATTTGTCCTGCAATGTTAATGTTAGCCTGTAAATTTTATTGTGTATTATGCCCATAACTTATTGGAAAATGTTATTATAACAACTTGTTTTGTTTTTTCAAATGCTGATAAGTACCGTATAAACTTCGTTGTATGTAATGCATTAGTTATAGTGACTTTTGTCAATGCTGAAATGTGTATGACAATAAAACATTCTTGATTCTTCCTCATCATTTCAATCCCTTATTCTCCAGCGCTAAAGTTTCATTGACAGTGAACGACATCTAGACGTCTATACATAAGATAATATTTTTAAACTATTGAAAATAATCCTTTGTAAAATGCTAAATAATCTAATTTATAACAATTTATCTATTGTCTAATTTATCTCTGTGTTCCTCAAAAATTCATCCTGCATCACATCACTAATCCCAACTGTAGAATAAATTGTATGTGATAGTCGATATCAATAATGCAATGTTATGTTGTGGGTTACATTGAGTTGTGTCATTCTGTAACCCAAAAAGGAATTCATAGTTTCTATAGCCAAAATAATACATAGAAAAATTATAATACTTTATTTCAATTGTGCATCTTATATATCTGTGCCCCCCCCCCCCCCCAAACCTGCTGCAGAAAGTAAAGGCTGAATAATATTTTTCAAGTAATACTAGAAAAAACCGCTGAAGACATCAATTTCCATTGTGACACTTTTAATGAGGATGAGAAGCTATTTTCAGATGGTTACCCCTCTCCCTTGAATTTTTTTCAAATTGTGTTCTTTTAAAACTCCTGAAGGGTTCGTCTCAGGCAAGGATGTCTAATAAATTGTGTTAGATCTGGAAAATTCCTCTGAATGAGATGGTTGTGATTGATTTTGCGATGGTGATTATAATTGAGTACATGGAGTATGTTCCTCTGCGCAAGCCCCCTTATTCTTGGGCGTGACGTCTACTTTTCACAGAACTTCTAGTAGTAATAGTAGTTAATATCAATAGTGCTTAGTAACTAGTGATATTACAATCAGCTCTACCTGAAAGGCGGTTTCATTTGAGTATCTACGAAATTTCTCAGAGTCTGCACACTGTCATCCAATTTGAATGTATGAGATTTCGAATTATTATCAGGCATCCTGAAGAGGATGCGTGACTCGACTATGATCGGCTTTCTGTGAAATTATTACAAAACAAACATAAAAAATTTGAATTGTAAAAAATTAGACTAATTGATCAATATGTGACTCAATTTTTAGAAAAGGATCATAGCAAGGTAATAATAATAATAATATCGTGTGACCAGGCTGGCTTAGGTCTGGTGTCAGAGTTATCAGGTCGCACCTGAATAAGTTCAGGGCCTCTGACGTGACTTAACGACTGTTTTTAGGCAGCCGGGACCGACAGTTTAACGTGTCCTCCAAAACACGGGAGGTAAGGTAGCAGTGCATATTGAAATAATGGCTCTCAATACATAGATAGGAAAGAGTTTGAAGAATAAAAAGATAGTATTTATGCTAAGGAACCGTTCCAAAGTAGAAATAATGAAACCAAAATATTGTTGAATCCCACTAATTAAATTGCATCAGTTACAGTACCAAAGTTTTAAGTAATAGAGCCTTAAACAATTTCATATTTGAGTCTTAAACGAGATGGTTTCAATCATGGGAAAGAGCTTGTAATGCACAAGCTCAAATTGTTTCTCTCGTAATACACTGCTTTTCAATTTTTTGAATCAGGGATGCACATTCAACTTACATACACATTCATAAAAATTTTTCTGGAGAGTTCAAAATTTATTCTTGGGACTATATTAATAATTATAAATTATCAATATATTACTAGAGATGTTTGAATGTATGGCGAAACATTATTCATTGCTGAATGTATGATGTAGTTTCATTCATTGCATTTTTTTTTTTAATTCAGCTTGAAAAGTAAAACAATAACAAGCAATAGAATAAGTACTGTAGACTAGTTCTCACTTAAAATAAAAATTGTAAATTGGATCAAAACAGAAAACTTTGCAGCTGAAATCCTTTAGTTTTGATGTTTTCCTCTGTTACTTACGCACTGCTTACAATTTGTTACCTCTCAAATTCTATACTTTTATAAATTGTTTAAACTCTTTCTCTTTTGAATTCTTCCATACTTTAAAACAGTTAATCATTGAATTCTATTTCATTACTGCATACTTACATTATTTTATTACTATATTAATTTTATTATAATTATTACTAAACTAGAGATCAACAATTATTTTTAATCATATATAATTACTAACTACATTCGCTATGTACAAAGCTCTTATTTATATATATTCAAATAGTCTTTCTTCTTTCTTAAAATATCAAACAATTCTTTATTTTCTAGCTTACTCTTCTGTATAATTCTTACTAGATTTCAATACCTTTTATCTTCTTATTTTTTCTTTTCTTTTGACTTTTTACGTTTCTCTCATTAATTATTTTCATATATTACTGATTACTCGTTGCCAGCGCCCAAACATTTGTTTTGCTGGCAACGCCAATATTAAGTTCAATTGTCTAGCTGTGAAAGCTTTTCATTTTGTATAATTTTGTTTTTGATTGGCAATAAAATCTTTCTTTCTTTCATTGCAATTTACAGGGTTCTATATTGCATAAAACGTTGGTGATATCTATTATGTTATTTGGGAAAAAGCTGAATAATCAAAAGTTGATAAGGAAGAAATAATCAAGGTTTCTGAACATCAGAATATAATGAGTTGAATATAAACAAACACTGAACTGATTTGTTAGTTGAAAATATTTACAATATTACGGTAGAAACACACTAAACCGAACCATACCAGGACTGTGCCCGTCCCGACACATGCAAAATAATATTCTTTGCATTCATATGTATTGGTGTACGCCTACCGTCACTGGCAAATACATGACCGTGTCATGCCCGGCAAACTCGAGAATGGCTAACTAGAACATGTTGACTGACATGACACGTGATGCCGGCACACCCCGTTGCAATGCAATTTCCCCAAACAAAACAAGTTGTTCTTTGTTTATCATACACGGTGCATACCCGTTGTGTACTGGTATAGAACGTTGCAGTGTGTGCACACTAACGATCGGAAAGTTCTTTGTCGGGCCTGACACGGTCCTAATATGGTACGGCCTCGGGTGTTGCTACCTTTAGATACTGAGAAAAAACTGAGTATCAAGTTCAATGCTTCAGAGGAAAATTCTAACCAGGAAAACTTAATTTTACATTCTTCACTATAGAAGTCAAAAAATGAAGTACTATCAGTATAATAGATAACATTTTGTATGCTGTAAAGTCGTCTCAAGTAACAACTGTCAAAATTATAAGTGGCTCCCATTAATACACTTACAATAAAATAGCTTTCCTTGCCAGTTGCAAAAATAGGATACAAATTTCTAGATCATTTGTAATTGTATTATTTTATAAAATTTTCAAGAACTGTATAGATGAAAGACAAAGGAATTGATTCGGGCAGTTGAGTTTGTGAAAACTGTTAAATATGAGTTTGATATAATATTCATTAAAAGATTTAGGGAGAATTTCTTACTCATCTTTCTTTGGAGGTTCTACAGTCTTATTGGTCTTCTGCACCAATGGCTCACTTGAACGTCTGGATTCAACTTTTTCATCTGTGAATAATTACAAAATGTTTATGAGAATAGATAATAAATTAGATTCGCCAGAAAATATACACAAAAAGCTAGTTATTTAAAAATGAAACAATAAATTAATGAAAGCTGCCCTGTTTATTTAGTTCCACATTATGAGACTGCATAAATATTTTAAAAAATTTAATTTTGTTCAGTTAAAAAATATTTTACAAAGTGAAGAAGTTATAGTGAAATAAGACTATACCAAAAAGACAAATTGTTTGCGTTCACAGGAGCCTCACCGTTTACTGGCGCACCGGATAATGATTGGTCGATGAACGTCTATGAATTTGAATATACCTATCAGACGCGTTAGTTTTCGGTGTACCGGTAAGTGGTGAAGCTCCCATGAACGCAGCCAATGTTTCAGCGTACACTTGCGGAAAAAACAATAAAAAATACAGTACATGAGGAAAAATAGAATAGACAAGAACTGCTTTGAAACACAACAAAAATGTTTTTTATATATCAAAGCATTATGCATTATTAGTATTTGAAATGAAATGAAATAAATTTATTCATCCACAACAATTTACAATAAACAGAAAAACATTCTCTTATCACAATAAAAAAAGATTATTATCTTATTTACAACAAGAGAAAAAACAGAATAGACAAGAACTGCTTTAAAAATTCACAACAAAAATGTTTTAATGAGTCATAGTATTACGCATTATTAGTATTTGAATATTAAATATAAATGTTAAGCCAAGCCCTAATAATTAATGCCAAGCCCTAATAAACATCATCTACTCCTTTCATCCTTTACTTTATAAAATACTCCGATGATATTATAGTCAGAGTTCTAATGAAATACAATAATTTTATAATGATTTATGCATGCTTTTATATTGTCTTCCAATTTTAAGTTGGAGCTTATAACAGAGTTGAAAAAAGTAAAACATATGAGAACTTACTGCAGAATCGCGCAGTTTCTTGAAGACAACCACACATGATCTTAGGATCGGAAATTCCGTTAATAACCTTCAAAGGAATTCCTTTCTTCTCAATGAATGCCAAGCACGGTGATCCCAGATTGCCATCTGGATAACAATCGATTAAGGGTTGAATCGACTGTGCCACAAAGCGTTTTGTGATTGACAGGAAAATATGAAAAAAATGGGAAATCCAGTTGGAGTAATGAGAAGGAAAGCGATTAGGGTCCCTTGACTGGGGTCCCTCGTCAAGGCCGCTATAGCTACCGACCGTGCATCTGCTTGCATCCACCCCCCCCCCCCCTTCATCGCTACCACCAGCGCGGGGCTTCTACCTTCTACCACCTATAGCTGTTATCGCCCACAATTTTCCGGCCTATTGCGCACCTGCCGAAAGGTTTCGGAGGTCACAGCAGAAGTTGAATCGATTTTCAGTTGCATAGAATACATAAACAATTGTTGAATAATTAAAATACTTGAGAGGTAAAGTAAGTAAATTCGTATGGCTTTTCGTGGTGGGGAGACCCTTACGGGTACTTGAGAGGTGAGATAATGCATAGAAATGAGATTCAAGCCAACTGTCACTGCTATTATGTTCTGAAATTTTTTTACTCCCAACATATTTATAAAAAGTAAAAATACAAGTCTATATAAATTTTACAAGCTATTAGTGCTATATGATGCAGAATCGTGAGTCCTGACTCAAAAATAAGAACTGTTTGAAATGTCACAAGAATAGGCGCACTTGTGCTCTTGTTATTTTTCTATATACTATACCTATGGAATTTCACCAATTATTTATTTGTGCTCATAGGTACTGGTTTAGCAAATTTCCAATCAAGAGTTAGTGAAATAGGTACTCATTTAGGAATTCGTTGAACTTCAAATGTTGTAAACAAAACTATAAATTTGTCTGCTAAATAAATCTGTATCACTCTACATTAACAAGCATTTGTTATTACATCATTCACCTATAATAATAATATCGTGTGACCTGGCTGGCTCAGGTCTGGTGTCAGATTTATCAGGTCGCACCTGAATAAGTTCAGGGCCTCTGACGTGACTTAACGACTGTTTTTTAGGCAGCCTATGAAATGTGCTCTCTCTGTGTAATGGATAGGCCTGCATAAAAATACCGTAATACTAAAATGTATGATCATGCAAATTGAAAACGTCAATGCATGCTTTACGATTAAAAATGGATAGCTTTAATAGCTATTTCCGCTTCAGATATATTTTTTGTTTGTAAAGGATACATAGTTCCATGAAGTCCGAATGATAAGGCGAATTCCGCTGCACTCTTGTAGGAATTAAATTCGGGAAATTTTTCAAATTTAGATCTGAAACAGCCTTTTTAATTATGCTAGTCTTGTTTTCATCTTCTCCTGTAATTAACAGAAAGTATATTAATGAATGAGAAAAAATTAATTTAATTACTTTCTTGCAGATGCTTCAATGTACAGAAACTTCGGTACGGTACTCTATTTCACTAAATAATATTGAGTGGCCAACAACATGCCTAAATGCCAAACTACCGATACCTAAAGTAAATGAATTGCTTTCATTCCTCACAGAAAATAGCTATAGCTAAGTTCATACACATAAATAGCAAAACACACTTTGCTGAAGTTTTGGTCGTAGATGGCTCAGTGGCGGATTAATGAATTTTTATGGGAGGGGGCGACATACCCCAAAAATACCCGTTGGTCGTGGGGGGGGGGGGGGGTATGGAATAAAATTTTTGGAAATTTAGTAGCCTTTAACCGCATTTTACACTATTCTAGCACTTAAAATGTAGTAGAAATATAATTTTTTCGTGTTTAAGAACAATGAAATTTCCCCTAGCTAGAGTAGTTTATTTCTGTATATTCATGTGGAATTAGGAATACAAATCTTTTTATACAATACAATATGTCTTGAACAAAAATTGCTTTGCTAGCTTAATTTCTATAAAAATTTACAGAGAAATGAACAGAGTCTAAGCAATTTATTCGTGATCGTGATGATTTTTAGACCTATATATATATTTAAATTAATCTCAACATTCTTTCATGTTTCATAATACCAGTAGCTACTACAATAAATATGTATTAGGTCAAAAACAAACAGAGATTTATATGCCCCTACCTATTCTATAAAAGATTAATCTTATTCAAACTAATTTCACTTGATATAAGATTTCCTTCATTCTCTGTCATTTGTTAATTCGTCATTGAATTAAAATTATGTCAACAGATAAAGTAAAGGTAATATAGAAAATAAGACAAAATAAGTATTACAACATTTGTTAATTCCCGGCCGGCGGAGGCGGAGTGGTAAGACAAGTTAGAGGTATTCCGTCAGTGGCGGGACAATTAAAATTTAACCGTGTGCATGTCACAAGTGTTACCCTTTTTAATTTTTTAAAATGTGCAAGCCCTCGGGGGGGGGGGGGCGGTCGCCCCCTCCGCTCACCCTTTAATCCGCCCTTGAGATGGCTCAAACCACTTTTGGTTCCACCACCTAAGATACAAGCCTTAGAATACCAGTCCGATACCTATTCAACAAAATGTTTAATTCAAAATCAGCTGTAAAACAGCAAACATGAACATTTTTGGGGGTCACTACCTACTGTCCGACTTTCCATCTCTCCGAATATACCATTTGTCCGACTTTTGTACCTGTTGTCAAAAATTAATTCAACTTAGTATTTCCACTTGTCCGAATAACCATTTGCACGAATATACCACTTGTCCGACTTCTACATGAAGCGTTATAACGCCAGAAACAACTTCTCCGAATATACCACTTGTCCGAATCTACCACTTGTCCGACTCGACTGTAGCGCATTCTAGCGGCAGAACTATCATGTCCCAGGCACTAGGTACTCTAGCCTTTAATCAACGCCTTCTAGAGATACTTCTGCATTATCTATCGCCTATATGCTAAGCTAGAAAATTAAATAAAAATAGTTTTCACCTTTTGAGGTTAGCTCTGTTGTTCAGCCATTAGATTAGATATTTGTCTATTAGCCAATAAATTGAGAGTTAGTGATATTCGACTCAGATTCGGCAAATAAATTATTGATATAAATCTCTTTGAGACTAGTATTATGCTATGCTACTGAATGCCATCACATTCATTATATTACGCCAACAAAGAACAGTACCAATGAAAAACTTCAATTTCAATGCCAAGTAGTCTTTTCCCCAATAACATTACACCAAATTATTTTTTACTAAGTGTGGGAATAGAAAGAAAATGAACCTTGCGAACAGAGATTTCTATGATATACTTTCTTCAAGGTATCTAGACCTACCGGTAGACTATGAGTATGAGGTAGGCTTGTTTGAGGAATAGAAGGTATTCATGTTACTTTCATGGAACTATTGCTCTAACCGGTCAGGAACTAAAGAACTATGGAGTCTGCATAGTCTTTATTTGAATACTCTATTTGAATTAAGATTTTGGTTTTAGAAGAAAACTTCAATCTGAACAATTCCAATATTTCAAATTTAACGGCAAACTCATGCTGATTGGTAATTGGCTGATTTCTCGACGCGGCATGCCAATAACTCAATGCCATCTAGTGTTCATGTCACCACAGTCATAATATACTCATTAATCCTATTTAACACTATTACAGCAGTTTCTAGTTATCAAATTATTATAACGAAAAGTAAACATTTGATAGTGTGTGAAAAAATAAAAAAACACGATATTTTCGGTTAGGCGTGATAAACTACGCCGCTAGAATGCGCTACAGTCGAGTCGGACAAATGGTATATTCGGTGAAGTGGTTTCTGAACTTATAAGATTGTTCTAGTACGTGAGAGTGGACTGTATTGACTTCAAACTACTATTTGGAAGAATCCGCACAAAATGCATGCAAAAATAAAAAAGGCGAAACTTACCCCAAAGGAGATGAATTGCTGTCGTAGCAGTGATTTTCGTGATATGAGGTGTTAGGTTTTTGAGGAAGGATTAGGAAAAGGGATAAATCACCGTGGAAATCACTTACTCTTCAGATTATTCCTCTACTTCGTCTCCAATAATTGAATAACTCTGTACACTGCACTTGTATGGATTCTTTGGTGGCACAAATTGAATTTATGAAAACTATATTCAGATCACAAATAATATTTAACAATAATTGCTCAACTCTCACACATATCGCCACATTAAACAAAAATAATATCGCCGACCGCACACAAAACCCGGCTAATCAAATCGAATGCCATTCATCAACTGCGGCTAGGCTTTATCTGATCAACCTAGACATTCTTTTTTTTTCTTCTCCAATAGAGCGCAGCAGTTGACGGACTTATAATTTTCAAATGGCGCGAACATACCCCCGCCTCTGAAAAGCATTTTTCAGCAAGACTACAGACCTTTGACAAAACAAAAAATACAACACAAAAGTAAACACCAACACCGAATAGGACAAAATATAGCTAAATAGGAAAATTCACAATAAATTATTGTGTCGGAAGTGGGTATAGTTTAGTGACCGGTCTCTTGAGAATACCGGTTGTTAAACGAACACTAGCCACCCGAACTTCACCATCACTACCGGGAAACACCTTCTCAATTACACCTATTGGCCATTGTAATGGCGGGAGATTATGTTGATCAACAATCACCACTGTGCCTACCTTGAGAGGAGGAGACGACTTGGACCATTTTTTTCGACCTTGCAACTCATGAAGGTACTCCTTTCTCCACCTGCTCCAAAACGACTGAATCAACTGGGTTACGAGCTCATATCGTGTGAGACGGTTCAGGGGGCGGTCCTGGACGTCTCGCATAGGAAAATATTTTAGTGGCGTCAACGTCAAGAAATGAGCAGGGGTTAATGCAAGCGGCTCGCGCGGATCCTCGCTTAAAACACACAACGGCCTAGAGTTGAGAACAGCTTCTATCTGGATCAATGCAGTGTTCAATTCTTCGTAGGTGAGCAGTTGAGTACCGATCACTCGAATTAAATGGGATTTGACAGACTTAATATTTGCTTCCCATATACCACCAAAATGTGGCGCGCCAGGTGGGATAAATTGCCAATTTATTCTATAATCGGACAGTTGACTAGTCAACGTATTTTGAAATTCGGAAGAATTCAACAGCTGTGACATTTGATTCAGTTGTTTATAGGCTCCTACGAAATTTGTCCCACAATCAGAGTAAATCACTTGACAGGGGCCACGACGTGATAAAAAACGTCGGAATGCTGCCAAAAACATCGGAGTAGACAAATCAGAAACCAGTTCAACATGAACGGCCTTAGTTGACATGCAAACAAATAGACAAATATAGGCCTTAAAAATAAAAGGATTACGACGCCTAGCCATAGTAATACGAATTGGTCCAGCATAATCGACTCCACATTGCTCAAACGGTTTGCATTGGGTAACTCTACAGGTAGGCAAGTTTCCCATCTTAGGTGGCAATAAATTACGAGGCCGAGCACGGAAACAACGATTACATTTAAAGATACACTGACGAATAATAGTACGAGCAGACAAAATCCAAAATTTCTGTCTGATCAATGACAACAACAAACTCGGCCCAGCATGACAATTCTGTTTGTGATAATAATTAATCAATAATGAGACAAAATGATCATCTTTAGGTAAGATCATTGGATGACAATAGTCAAATTCTAGGTCGGCATTCTGCAAGCAACCACCAACTCGAATGACACCTCTGTCCAAAAATGGAGACAAACGTCGGACTCGGGTAGAACAGTCTTCTCCTCTTTCCAAATAGACGAATTCCTGTGGAAAATGGATTTTTTGAACCACCTTACAAATATACAATTCCGCTACATCCAATTCTGACTCTCCTTGTTTAGGTAATATCCGAACTGTTTTCAAAATTAAGACAACAATTCGCAATAAAAAAAGGTAATTTGAACAGCGCTCAATCAGTGAATAAACTACATTATCTGAACAATTTTCTGATTGCGCGACAGTCAGAATGTTATTCACTTTAGCTTCTAGTGGATTGGCTATCTCCTCCAAATCAAACCTGACTGGCCAATTACCTTCCTCCATAGTTATCCAAGCTGGGCCTGAATACCATAACTTGTGATCAATAAGCTCACATGGCGTTAAACCTCTTGACAGACAATCAGCTGGGTTTTCGGATCCAGATACATGCATCCATTTATCCACACAACAATCTTGAATCTTGGATACGCGATTGGCGACAAAAGTTTGCCATCTGGATGGAGGAGCCCTTATCCAATGTAGGGCGACTGTAGAATCGGAGAGGGCGACAACTCGAGTTTCCTGGCAGCGGTCCTTAATAACAGACACTATTGTATTTAACAATTCCGCTAATAAGAGAGCAGCACACAATTCTAAGCGCGGAATAGACAATGTCTTAGATGGCGCGACCTTGGATTTTCCACACAATAACATAATTGTGGAAATATTGACACCAATTTGAGATTTTAGATAAACCACTGCCCCGTAACCAGACTCAGATGCATCACAAAATCCGATCAAAGTAATTTGTGAACCATTAAACACTCCAATATGTCGCGGAATTGAGAGATTTGATAACAAATGGAACTCCTGCTGACAAACTTCCCACCGCGAGATTATTGAAGCAGGGGGTTTTTCGTCCCAATCTAAACCCAATCGCCATAGCTCCTTGATTAAGCATTTCAAGAACAGAGTGAGGGGGGATAGAAGTCCAAGAGGATCGAAAATTCGAGCTACTGCTGACAGAATAGTACGTTTGGTCGCAACTACACTATCACGATTGACCGAAAAACGAAACGAATCCGTACTAGGCTGCCATTTTAAACCGAGGATCGCTAACGAATTTTCTGCCTCGAAATCTTTAGCTGAGAAAGATTTTTCCTCATCGGAAAATACCGCCAACATTTCAGGCGAGTTTGAAGCCCACTTGGTTAATTCGAAACCTCCAACCTTGAACAAATTTTTCGTCTGATCATACAAATTTTTTGCTTCCGACAATGAAGTAACTGAAGTGACGAGATCATCCATAAACATATCTTGTGGTATTCGAGTTTTAGCCACGGGAAAATTTTCACCCTCTTCCTGTACCAGTTGATGAACGGTTCTAAGCGCCAAATATGGAGAGGAGGTGACACCAAAGACAACACAATTTAGTTGATAAATTTCAACTGGATCGTCTGACGAAAATCTCCATAACAGACGTTGATATTTACGACACGGCTCATCAACCAAAATTTGTCGATACATTTGCTTAATATCAGCCGTCAAAGCCACTTGAAACAAACGAAAATTCAACAACAATACGAAAATGTCCGTCTGCAATTTCGGACCCGAGTGCAAAATATCGTTCAAAGAGAAACCCAACGTAGTTTTAGCGCCAGCGTCAAAAACAATTCTAAGTGGTGTACTTGCGCTATGCGCTTTCACGATTGCGTGATGTGGAATATAATAGCCACTTCGATCCATCTGATCTTCGACATATGACTAACGACATATGACCTTGTCGTAAATAATCCAATAAGACCTCATGATATGATACACGAATGTTATGATCACGGTCCAAGCGCTTCTCTAAATTTAGAAACCTCCTTTCCGCTATCGCAAACGAACTTCCTAAACGATCCGGTGGTTTTGAAAACAACAAGGACACGACAAAACAACCAGATTCGACACGGTGTACCGATGTTTCGAAATTAGTTTCACATTCATTTTCATCGGGAGTGAGCGGACGACTCAATTTGGGGCACGATTCAATTTCCCAAAATTTTTTAACTAGATTGTCCAATGATGAATGACAAACTGTTAAACAGTTCGAATCACTATATAACGAAGTCAAAATTGGGGCTTTCCCCATCAAAATATATCCCAATACACTATCAATAGTCATCAATGGATATGACTCACTGTGGAATGTATTCCCTTTAAACAGATGGGGTATCAATTCCGCTCCTATTATACCATCAATACTACTAGGTAAATAGAATTTTTCGTCGGCAAGTTTTAGACCTTCCAAATAATGTAATTTGGATTTATCCACCTCACAAGAAGGTAATTTGTCAACAATATTATCTACCACTAATGAATCAATCGAAAAACGAACATTAGGATCGATTCTAGATTGAAAAGTGAAAAAAGTGCGACCTCGAACAGCACTAGTTGCTCCGCCAAACCCTCGTACGACGGTCTTCAATGAAGTGATTGGCAATTTTAGTCTCTTACAAGATTTAGTCGTGAGAAAATGACATTGACTACCAGTATCAACCAATAAACGGACACTACACAATTTTCCGATATTGTTTTTTACATGCACTACAACGGTTGACAATAGTACAGTAGAATTATTAACACTAGACGCCGTGGAGCAACAACTAATTGTCGAGGTTTCATCTATTTGAATGACTGAAGCGACACTGGCTGTAGGTTTCGGGTTTGAAACAAAGTGTAACAACGAATTATGTGGCTCTTTACATTGCAAACAACTAGTTTTACTAGTACAATCCTTACTTAGATGATTAACGGACAAACATTTAAAACAACACAAATTTTTCTTCACTAGACAATATCGTTCCCACGGTGACATTTTCAAAAATACACTACAATCAATCAACTTGTGACCACCTTTAGAACACTTCAAACATTTTGAATTATTACCTACACTATTTGTAGACGACTGGTTAGGCTGAACCACAAAAACTTTCGACTTCGAGCGATCATTTTTTTGTTTCCCAATGTTAGTGAAATTGACCTGTTTTTCATCCAACGGCAATGTTTTGATTTGCTTCTGTATGAATGAAACAAAGTCATCGTACGTTGGCATTTCCTTTTCACGAAAAGCCGCTTCAAAACAACGACGAGAAACTGGGTCTAATAATTTAAGCCCATGATACAAAAAAATAGTATCTGTCAAACCGGTACCTCTCAACCGTTTCAACGCAGTAATGGGACTACAAAATCGATCGAGAACAGAGATTAGCCCTGACCGGGATTCAGACTTTAAACTACTGAATTCGAAAATTTGTTTCAAATAAGAGTCTACCTGTGTCCTAGGATCATTGTAGCGGTTTACTAAAGCCTTCCAAATCACCTGATAATTATTAGCAAGGGGTGGTAAGTGTCTACAAATATTCGAGGCCTCGCCTGACAGCTTCGATACTAAATATTGAACTCTATGTTGATCAGTCAATGATTTATTTTCATGGACTAATGATTTAAACAAGTCGTAAAAAACTGACCAGTGAGTTTGTTCGCCATCAAAGGTGGGTATTTCAATTTTAGGTAAGAACGATTCCGGTATTGTTGAAGTAGTCGGCTGTACCTTGGACAGGTTTTCTTTTTTATTTAATTTATCCATTGCTCTTTCAATGAATTCTAACATTTCTAAGTGTGAGTCGTTGAAAGTGGGATTATATTCAGAATCCTTTTCTAATTCCAGTTCATTGATAGTCATTTCAATTTTATCATAGTCGGTCACCGTTTGTGGAACTGCTCTATACAGCACAATAAATTGTTGAGCAATCTTAGGGTCCTCTATACCTTTCGAAAGATCATAGACTCGTTGCAACCTCGAAAACAATTGTTGCAACTTTGCTCTGTGTAGTTTAAGAGCCTTGTCAAATTTGTCACTCATTTTGAATAACTAACACCCAAACAACAACAACAAAAAACAAACAATAATTCAGGAACAATATAGGACAGTTATTATTCAGGTGAACAAATAGTCCAAATTGACAACACCCTAACAATTGATCAATCATATATCCATCCAAAAGCGATGTGATTGACAAAAGGAATAAAAACTTCACTAAAGTTCTGAACAAATAACATTCAAATTGACTGAGTGACAAATTGAAACAGCAATCATACGACAAAAACTCCTATTCCAAACGAATAGCTGATTACAATCATAAGATAAATAATTTGTGAAGCAAGATATTATTTTCACAAAATTATTAACTATCGGCAGCGCAAGAATCGCATTCAAGAGAGCTCTCAAAGCGATAAGATAAACTTGTTTTTCAAATTCAATTCCGTAGATAACTACAAACAAGTTAGAAATTGACCAGTTTGTCTGAACTTGCATATATTTCGCCTAAACGAATACGAACAAATAACGAATATGTATGAGACTTGAGCACATGAGCTGATCAAATCCGGTCCGTTAGGACCAAAAATGTTCTAGTACGTGAGAGTGGACTGTATTGACTTCAAACTACTATTTGGAAGAATCCGCACAAAATGCATGCAAAAATAAAAAAGGCGAAACTTACCCCAAAGGAGACGAATTGCTGTCGTAGCAGTGATTTTCGTGATATGAGGTGTTAGGTTTTTGAGGAAGGATTAGGAAAAGGGATAAATCACCGTGGAAATCACTTACTCTTCAGATTATTCCTCTACTTCGTCTCCAATAATTGAATAACTCTGTACACTGCACTTGTATGGATTCTTTGGTGGCACAAATTGAATTTATGAAAACTATATTCAGATCACAAATAATATTTAACAATAATTGCTCAACTCTCACACATATCGCCACATTAAACAAAAATAATATCGCCGACCGCACACAAAACCCGGCTAATCAAATCGAATGCCATTCATCAACTGCGGCTAGGCTTTATCTGATCAACCTAGACATTCTTTTTTTTTCTTCTCCAATAGAGCGCAGCAGTTGACGGACTTATAATTTTCAAATGGCGCGAACAAAGATGTCATGTGATAGTCGGACAAGTGGTATATTCGGACAAATGGATTTTCGGTCAAGTGGTAACACGTACTTTTCTTATTCAATACAAGTCGTAAGAAAGTCGGACAAATGGTATATTCGAAGAAATGGATAGTCGGACAGATGGTGGCCCCCCCATTTTTGGTCTCCCAAGTTTTTCAACTAAATTTAATACTTTTGCTCTTTTTCGGTCATTCTCAACAGTGCTAAATCTATTGTTTTTATAATCAAATAATCTTTTTTTTTTTAAAGTGAAATCGTAAGTGTAATGAACTAAAATGATACACTGTATTATGTGGATTGAAGGTTATGTTATTCCGGTCAGAATCTGAGCGGATTCTGAGGTAATCTTAACTTCAAGCTCACCTCTACTGACCGACCGGACACATTTGTCTCCCGGTCGAATTGACCCAATTAGCCCAAAGGGCTAGACAATGAATGAGACTTTCAATTATCCTGAATTAAGGGTTGATTACATTGGGATAGTTACTCGCTAAGCGAGTCGCGAGTAGGACGTTACTGACCGACCGTGCTACAGCAGCTCAGCATACCAAGCCGAATTATATTAAAAATTTATCTTCCAGAATCACCCCCATACTATGGAATTTCTGAGACAATAAATAATATTGCAACACAAAATTAAAATATGAAGTTTACCAACAATTATTCAATAAAATTTCATCAAAACAATATACAATATATCTCATCTGAAGTGTTATGCTGGCAGCCTGCGTGATTAAGTGTCGGCTTTGGCCACAATAATATTGTATTTTGGTATTGGCTACTCTGCCAGCGAGTATAAATGTGACCAAATTCAAAGTAGACAGGCTCTCAACTTTGAATTTGGTCACATTTATACTCGCTGGCAGAGTAGCCAACACCAAAATACAACATTATTGTGGCCAAAGCCGAAACTTAATCACGCAGGCTGCCAGCATAACCCTTCAGATGAGATATATTGTATATTGTTTTGATGAAATTTCATTTAATAATTGTTGGTAAACTTCATATTTTAATTTTGTGTTGCAATATTATTTATTGTCTTAGAAATTCCATCGTATGGGGGTGATTCTAGAAATTTTTTTTTTTTATATAATTTGGCTTGGTATGCTGCGCTGCTGTAGCACGGTCGGTTAGTAACGTCCTACTCGCTACTCGCTTAGCGAGTAACTATCCCAATGTAATCAACCCTTTAGAAATGTAAGAAGATATTTGAATGTAATGGCCAATAAAACATACGCATAAATACATACCACCTAAGATGAAGTTAGTGATCAACTGAATCGGTCATTGATAATAGCCTATGAAAAAGTCCTGAGAGAAACTTGAAAATATTCCACTTGTGCACTAAATTAAGATAAAGTTCTCAGTTTTATAAATCCATTCTGACTTCAAACGTCATCTCATAAGTTGTAAAATTTGTTCAAGAGTGAAGTCTTATAATATTACATCTTACATCTACAAATCCGTCCAACAGATCACTCAGGTGCTGGTCACCGATTGATATCGATTTGAATAATTAGTATTTTTGAAAAATCAATTGGGCTCTATAAATTTCATATTTGCGATTCACTGTATAAATTGATAGTCCACTATGTATAAATAATTGAAACGGCTTGATAGCTTGACAATGCAGAATATAGAAAGAATTACCTTCAACAATCATCATAACAACTTTGTCCTCTCTTTTACTCAGCTCCAACGCATCTGTCAGACTTGCTATAAAATTTGGCATCTCAACACAATAGTAATTTAACTGAAAAAATATTATTTCAATCAGCTAAGCACAAATACGACAAGAAAATGTCCTAACCCCAAATGACGTCTGAAAAGATGACAGCTGACATCGCGTAAATACAAACCACTACGATCTCAGCCAATGCCTCCTAGATGGGTAGATGTACTTTAAAAGGCATTGTGTCAGCACCTGGCTACAGACAGAGTTGCTCTTTCGCGTTTTGCTTGTATCTTTGCAGTATTTTTTGCGTTGCAAGTATTTTAAGGTTCTTGGTGTAGGTGGCGCGCCACGAGACGTGCATAGGTATGTGTTCTTATGGATGCCAATGCCTCCATTTTTTTTTTCGGAGAGTTTTTTCTATTACTTCTTGGTGAAAGAACACCAATTTCCGCCATGATCAAAAAGTTGTTGATTTTTGAAAGTAATTTGAATTTTTAATGCTATGTTTGAAATAAATTTTCTGAGAACAGGATTTCATACATTCAATTTTTTGAGTTTTATTAGTTTTTGTATTTGCAGAGATGCTAGCTGATCATACACCCATTGGTTGAGATCAGGCATTTTGCCAGGATTTTCTTTTGGGTGGGGCTGAAACCGGATTAGTCCTATACTTTTGATGGGGAAGGGGTCAGGGGCGTATGGAATAACCAAATATACCTCAAAATTTCAGGAGAGGATGAAGCCCCTCATGCCCCCCCCCTCTTGGTTACGTGCCTGGTTGAGATCATGGGAGTATTCCCCATTGATAATTATACCGTACTACAATGGTATATAATATATAACAATGATATTACCTGATTAGTTTATTCAAATTTTTGAACGTCTATGAATCTGAATGAACCAATCAGACGCCTTGGTTTCCGAAAAATTCCATTTACTGGTAAATGGTAATGCTCACATGAACTAAACCGTTGTAATTTTTGGAGACAGCCAGTGGTTGCGTTCATGGGAGCCTGCACCGGTTTTAATCATTTTAAAAATAATTCATCTAAATGAGATTTCCTTATTTTTTGGAGGATGAAGTTTACATAGGTGTGCGGGTACTAAGTTTGATTATGGTGATTGATGAGATAGACCTACAATTTTTGGTGGTTTCCGTACCACCGGGAAGTGATTTTACAAAAAATCGTACAATAGGGCAGATCGTATATCGTACAAGACAACAATTTATCGCTGCCATTTCAAATAGAATCTCCATGCTTCTAAGGGAATGAACTGAAACGAAGAGACCGTATCTTACACTCCAATGTTGCTCGCACACTGTGCGACGCACAGTGTGGAGCTTCCACTTTCTGATAATCATCATGATGCACGGTGTATAGCATAGCGATGGTATAATTGAGTATTGGATGCTCCACTGTGCAAGCACCCCAAGAAAAGAGAAGAATACGCAAAATGGTCAATGTATTCCTACATTATAGATAACATGTTATCTATTGAACTATTTAAATAGACGCAGAATTAATGTCCTTTTGATATACTGTATCAGCATTCAACATAGAAAACAAATAGAATGATTAAATATAGGTTTCGGCTAGCTTTCAAACATTGACTGCCTTTATCAACCACATTTCAAGAATTTAAAGATAATGTCTTTTTCCAAGTAAAACATTTTAATACATACCTCAAATCTCCCTGAATAATTCAACTCATATTTCAGTTCATAACTCAATACCATGATTGCACGACTATGCAGTCAAATATTTGATTAGAAAATTAAAATATTTTACTCACTGAGCAGATGGCCATTCGGACCGCGTGGGTCAATCATCGGCCCCGAAGGTCCTGAAATGGTCATCTGCTCAGTGAGTAATTTAATTTTTTACTCAAATATTTGACTGCATAGTCATGCAATTACTTGTAAATTACTAGCGAAACGTGCAGTTCGTCATGGATACCAAATTTCAAGATTTCAATTAATATACACGAAGGCATGTTATTGGGAGTGATTGGCCGTCTGCTGATGGGTGCGATCGTGATTTTCAGTCACCAGTTCTGCGTTTGGAACGATAACCATCAAAAAACAAAACTAAATTATTTGCTTAATTATCACATACCTGCTAAGGAGCCCACCTAAAACTGTAGGTCCATCATTATCATACTCACTCACTATCACTCATTATCCAAGCACAAGTTTTGCATCCCAGTAGGCATCATCAGCCCGAAATGCATGTTTTTACCCTTACAGCATCATTACATCTACCACAAGCATGATAAACAAGTTCAGGAATGATAATAATAATAAACGTTCAAGAGAATTGAATTTATTAAGTATACAGATCTTTCAACGCAATTCACTGGAAGCTTTTATAAATATATGGAAAATGTGTCATCTAATAGTTTTTAATGCTTCGTAATGCAAATTAAAAAATGTTGACTAATGCAATCAGATTGTGGCACAGTGAAAACGATGTTCAAAAATAGAATTATCTTGTTTTGTAAAATAAATCTCATTTAATGTATAATATGTTCGGCTGAATAATTCTAGATTTATTGCTATAGAAATAGGTAAATATGAAAAATACTCCAGCCATAGCTCACTTTTTAAACATTCAATGTGAACATTATACATGGTTTACATAATATGTTTAAGATGGACCAATTTAAACAGCAATTATAAGCAATAAAACAAATAATCGTCAGTCAAAATAAAATGTTTGATTAGTTGACACGATTCCAGCCAAACTTGAAAGTTTTGCAGTCTGCCTGAGAATATAATAGTATATTTCGCACCTAGGGCCGAAAATGTGTGTTTGCCGGCTCGAGATCGCGGTTTTCAAGTTCGAGACGAAGTCGAGAACTTGAAGCGTTTGAGAGCCGGCAAAACATTTTTGCCCGTGTTGCGAACGCTATTTTTCGCCACACTACGAAAAAAAAAACAACAATGTTAAGATGGAAATTTTGAAAGCGAAATTTTAAGGCTATGGTACTTGCAAGAATACAAGGAACGGCTATCACCTTTTTATCCAACCTACAGCGCTCTGGGTGGGCATTTTGTCAACTACTACAACTGTTCACCAAAAGGTTAGATGGTTAGGTTTTTTGTTGTTATTCCTGTTCCTGATTCGAAACCTGCATAAAACAACCAAAAACCTAACCAACTAACCTTTCTATACCAACAGTTGCAGTAGTAGTCAAAATTCCTAAAAACAAAAAACCTAACCAACCAACCTTTTGGTGAGAGGTTACCAACATTTGTAATAGTTGACAAAATTCCCACCCAGAGCTCTGTAGGTTGGATAAAAAGGTTCTATTGTTTGATATCAAAACTACAAAATAATACATATTAAGTTATAAAAAGTGATCATTTTTGACATTTTAAATACTACGTACATATTAAATTATAAAAAATAAACATTTATTGATGGTTTAAATATTTTTGTTTTACATAAAAGTTGGAAGGATTCATTTTTACAATCATGACTGCTGTATCCAGACACG
The DNA here is from genome assembly GCA_948455865.1 of Conomelus anceps. Taxonomy (NCBI): domain Eukaryota; kingdom Metazoa; phylum Arthropoda; class Insecta; order Hemiptera; family Delphacidae; genus Conomelus; species Conomelus anceps. The sequence goes on along the minus strand of OX418222.1, from coordinate 58,899,267 downwards.
ATCAGCTGTCATTCAAGGTCATTTTCTTTTCCGCCCTAGGGCGGTAAACGTTTACAGACCTCGTCGGAAACCAAACACTTTCGGCCTCCATATGACGCACGAAAAACAGCTCATTACGTCCTAGTGTGGCGAAAATGATTTTACATCTTACATCCAGTGTCTTCGCCACGGTCCATGGATCGGGGAATCGTCAAATTTTCATTGTATTCATTCACTGACCAACAATACATGCAAGGATGGATAGAACAGAAAGAATGGTTGGTTGAGATTTTGATTTGACAATAGAATAAGCATGAACCAACATAAGTTAAACATTTGAAATAAAAATTATTTTAAAAAAACATCCAAACAGCAAAGTGCAGTTTTTATAAAATGAAAAAGTATTTTTTCGTTGAAAAGTATAACATCTATAAAAGTTTGAAGCTTGTGCGCAGAAAATCAGTTGTAATTATGAAAGTAAAAATATAAAAGATCATTGAGAGGAATGGTACCCCAACTAAATGACACGCCATATGTAGGAGTATGTAGTTTTGTAGTCTGTCTATGTATAGTCTGGATTCTCGTAGTCTGAATACTGTATTAATATATTTTTGTGCATTATAAAGGCTGCAAATAATTGGAATTGGTCCATCTATGTATATATAGGTACATACCAGTATATAAGCTTTATTCAACGTGTCATGATATATTAATATCAATATAATACCCAATACCCAATATGCCACTCATGCACTGCTGAGTGAATCTAGATGTTGAATAATAATTATTGAGTTGACAAGTTTAAAAAATATAAGGATCATTATGCTTCTTTCCTTATATCTCAAATTAGAACAACAATTTCAAAATAGCGTTAAGTATTAATAAAAAAGATCTCACGATTGGGTATGAAAAACGTTGTGTCAAATAGCTCCAAATTATTTTGCATCATAACGTTATAAAGATTCCTGGATTTCTTGTTCCATGACGAACTGCGTTGTTAATATTAACTTTTTAAGTGAATTCAACGACTTGCAGTCAAATTCTACAAATAAAATCTAAAGGACCCGAACTCAACACCTTGGAACAATTTGAAATATACAAACACACCACACACAATAAACAAAACATACGGTACTCAACGAACAACTAAATTTTAAATCACACAAACTTTTTGATCACATTTTACAAAAACCACAATTCTTTTAACCAAAAAACTGACATCGATGATCAAGGAGGACGCCTCTGAAAATGGATCTTAAAGATTCGAAAACGTTCGGCCTACAGAGTAAGTAAATTCTACTCATTCTTAATGAAAATTTGACTGCAAGTCGTTGAATTCACTTAAAAAGTTAATAAGTTATAAAAATGTCAATAATATGCGATAACATGATCACTAAGAACTCGGTTAGAGTACTAGTGTTGAAATTTTGAACTATAGATTATTATTAAATATAGGATATAGTAAGCATAGTAACGTGAGAAATGAATGAAATATTTTCACATTTATTTCTGAAACTCTCGAATACAACTTAGTTCTGCCATTTCAAAGATCAACAGTAAAAACTAAAATGTTTTTCAGTTGATTGATGTTCTATAAAATGTGTTGAGCATTATTCTATTGTCAGATAACATTGACATCCATGAAATATTTTTTTCAGTTGTAATTCATAAATGTATATTCAATAGAACACGGATCAGATAAACTACAAGCCACGAAAGCAGAAAATTATTTGAGTTGATCTCTTCTGTTTAGAATGGAATAAGCAAGATGCAAGGCATCTAGATACTACAAGCAGTTACATACTCAAACGAGACATTTTATCACCACCAATTGATAGACTTCAGCGTTTCATTGAAGCCTGATGTCTTCATAAGTTTCAAACTTTTCTCAAAAATGGTTTTTCAACAGTTGGCAAAATAATAAGTAACAATTTCATTCCCAACACATGCCAATAACAATACTATATTAATTTGTAGGAAAGCCTGCTTTTCTACAATTAAGTTGGCATAATATTAATCCTGAGTCCTTATATTATTGATAACTAGATTCCTTTTGAATAACCAGAATTGTTTGAAATACTCATCTTCAACTATCGATATTAATTCTAAAGACACCTACGGGCAGTCTATTGCTTAGTTCAAAATAAATTTTGTCAATTCCACACATACAGATTAAATATATAACATTATTTACAGAATAACAAACAGTATCACAAGAAAAGCTTACAACTGCATGAATGAGTGTAATTCCACAATATAACAGCAATTCTAAATACTTAAATTACTTAGAACGGACAAAACATACATAAATATTTCTGTTCAACATCATTCTACAGTACAGGTACCGGATTATCAATAACAAAATTAACAATCAAAGACATCAACAATGCTTGAAAAAGCTTACATGGTAAGTAAAGATAAATACACGGTTTTGAATACATTCGCAGCATAACAACTGTGAAAAAGGTTAGCCTACTAATCAAGTGGTAAATAATGATTTATTATGCGACTTTGGACAACAACAAGTAAACTTTTGAACTATTTTAAATATTACAAATTTCATAGTCGAAGAAATGATTTCTTTCAATGCCTTTTCTAAATTCAACTAGAATTTCAACTTGGTCTCTCAAGACATGAAAAATATTGCAATTTGGAGCATGTTTTGGAATTTCTAGCTCTTTGATTCCATCAATACAACTATAAATTGACCAATATTGTGAAGAGCCCTTGGTGTTTTCTTACATACTACTAAAAAATAACAATATTATTTTTTGACTAATCTGTTCTACAGACTGTATTTATTCTAGCCAATACTTTTTCATAAGTTTTTTGCATTAATTGTCACATGCCTTAGTCACTTGCCTACATCAACATCTTACACAGAGTACTGTAGGTACATTACACGGGAAATTGTTACACTGTTAGTTGTAGATAAAAAAGTTATAAGGCACCTCACACCCAAGGCCGTACCCATGTGAGGGGGGGATCAGGGGGTTAAACCCCCTCCAAATTTTTTCGGAAATGAGAATTTTTCAAAATGTTTTGCTGAATTTTTAAAGCTTCCTGAATTAACGAGAATAAAATTTATTCGATATTTTGCTGTCAGTAAGTTCAGCATTGTGTAATTCAACTATTAATGATGTTTATGCATTGAACTGGCAAATGGCCTTTACTTCAGGTGCCATAGTAGCAATACACTGCTGTTTCAAAACTTTTGCAAAAGTTTTTCTCAACGGTTCTACATGTATTTTGGGGCACAGAATTCGAATTTCATGTTTCTCAGCTCGTAAGGGTGCGACTTCCCACCAAAAATAGAAAAACCCCTGAAACGATCGGTCATTTCAGTTTTATTACTATTATCTTGAAAGATAGTCCAGTCACAAGAGGTTTGACGTGGGAAAAATTAGTAACCCAGAGAATTTTTCGCGCAATGTATATGGGAGATCTAAATCCAAAAAGTAATCTTCTATCCCTGGTGCGCATTACATGATGCCTCTAAAATACCAAAATTACGGCTCTGTTTTGAGCTTTTTCTTATTTACGTCAAACTGTGCATCGTACGAAAAAACTTTTTATGCATACAAAAAAATGCTAAAATTCAAGTGATGGTCTGCACTACAAATATCTAAATATCGACATCAGGATTTTTTTTTGGAATACAGTATTTTAACTATTAGAAACACCACTTTGTCGCCCCAAAATAAGACTAATTTTTTCAGGGGGATTAAAAATGGTCTTTTTATGGTTCATTATGTTTGAGACGCCTAGCTCCTGAACGGATTGAATCTTATCTAGTGATAGCTCATTCTGTTCAGCTTATTCAGGTGGTCCAAATACATATACAGTATTACACGTCACATTTCTGATGGTATTTGCCATGTTTTTCCTATATCTACAAAATGACTATATTTACATGATTAAAAAGGTCCGTCTTGGAAACGACTATGGATAAAAATTTTAAATTAGTTTTAAATTGAAGATTATAATTTTCTTTTCAATTTTTTATAAATGGAATTTTCAAAACTTAATATCCAAGGTGAGCAGAATTATTTTTTAGAAGTCGATAAACTAGCGGAATTTCACGCCATTTTTCAGTTTTTCCAATTCTGTGACCAAACTGAGGAACAGGGAAGTAAGATGTACATTCTTACTGATGAAAAATTTAATCATCCATAATTGGAAACCAATTAAATGCCTCCATCTTCAATCAATCTCAAGTTGGAATTTTTCAAATACTAGAAACATTACGAGGGAATGGAAAATTTCCAATTTTTTATTGTTCTTTTTGTGTTTAACTTTTGAATGACATGTGGTACCTGAAAATGGATTATAAGTCGTTAAAGAATACAATGTTTTCTACAATTTGACACTAATTCTACTTTTTCATCTCAAGTAATTTCCAAGTAAGAGCTATTGAGTTATTTCCATGCATTTTTAAAATTGGCACAATTTTTCAGTTTTTCCAATTCTGCGATCATACTAGGACTTGTAAATTGGTAAATTTCATACTAGTAAAATTGTATTTTGTGAATACAAAAATTTATGATCTTCAATTTGAAACCAATTTTAAACGTTTGTTTATCTTTTGGTGTTTTCAAGTTAGACCTTATATACATAAATAGTCATTTGTGGGTAGGCCCATGGCAAAACATGACTTGAAAATATAATGCAGTGAACCAACCCCATCTGACTATAGTGGATTAAAACCCAAATCAAATAAAAATTCTTTATTTAGATTCTTCTTAAATAAATACACAGGATATGAATTTTTAAGAGAAAAGGAACAAACAAAAAACAAATCAATAATCAACTATAGAAACCCAACTATATCAATTATTGGAAAGTCATCCTACTGTATGATAATAATTACTAGCTATCACACAATCGCTATAATATTATTCCTCAATAACTTGTACAAGGTAGTCAAAATTTGTGATGTTTTCCATGACGAAATACATGGTGAACAATCTAATATATCAAAACTGACACTGTATTTATATTTAAATTATGAATTTTACTCACACTGGAGATACTGACGGGAAGCTTCTCTTTAGAAGTGAAATGCATCCCTCCGGTATAAATGAGTAAAGATTATAATATAAATAGAAATACAGTGTCAGTTTCGATATGAGATTAATAAAAATTGTCTTGAAAATGGAATGTGATGGTTTTGTGTTGGCTCAAATGAAAAAATATCAATTGCAAAAATGACATGTTTTTCATAAACTATACAATTTCAATTTTTAAGAGGTTGTAATTTCAATGGATAGAAAATGAAAAAAAAATTAAATCATACTCGTCTGTGATACAGGTTAATCGCATATAAATCAAATCAAATATTGTATAATCGCATTCATACTTCAATCTCATAATGTTAATCAGGACTAGATATAGGTAGTATGATGTATGATTATGATAGTATGATTGTGGGATCAACTAATGAAATCAAGCACATGCCTGTTGATACTGTAGCATATCGTTGAACACATTATTACTAATTATATATTTTTCCTGTTTAAACACTTAGTAAAAAATGAACATTATTGAGAAACTTTCATTTTGATACAAATAAACTTTAATAGTTGAATAAAACGAAAGAATATTCTAATAAGGGAGAAACGCATTAAATATTTTATCAACAATAAGAAATTGCCAAAATTATTAACAAGTATCAAGTATTCTTTTCATTATATTTTATAAAATACTATTGAACGATTATTGTTACAAGAAAGTGTGAAATGTGAATACGATATTTAGAGATATTCTAAGAATTCGTCACGAAGAGAACAAAACTGCTACCATTCAGTATTTATGATAGTTTTTCACAAACCCAATATGTTAGCTTTTAACATTTATTATCATAAATTGTTATAATGCTCCACCTATCGGGATAATAATGAGTATGATACTAAAATTTGTTGGTTATGGGTTTGAAAATTTCTGACAGGATATATTCTTGCATTGCGCCATTATTAAAGTCATTATTGCATAATACATAATTGCAGTCTCCATTGAACAGGGGACTAGAAAATTAGAACCTACTATGCAAAAACTAAAAAAGTTCGAATCAAATAAATGAAAAGGAAATGATAAACTTACAGTTATTGTCATTGAATGAATGGAAGAGTCATGAATTATTAAACAACTCATATTTTTCATGACAAAATCAGGGCTGAAGATCGCGTGATATTAATAAAAAACGTCCATTTATTGCATTATTCCTAGTTTGAAAAGGCTTGTTACAAGTACTTGTATAACAAGAGATAAGAAGGGCGGAAATCTCACCTTCCTTTTGGTTCACATAGAAAAAAGCATAGATATTGATGTGATTATTAACAGAGGAAAGGAATTCTTGTCAAGGCAATTAGTCTATCTTTTTGAGATTGAAAATAATATGACATGTTCTATCTATAAACGCTGCACTTTAAGCAAAGACTCATTTGTCCATTTCAAGTGATTTTCCTTCTGATGTTTTTCATGACGAAATACCTGAACAATCTAATATCAAAACTGACACTATTTTCAGTTTTGATATTAGATTGTTTTTCCTTGTTGTTACATTAGTCATCCAAAAAGATAAAACCTCATAATGCACTCATCTTTATCACAGCCAATTCACGAATTCTGGATGAATTTGGTGTGATTTCAGCTACTATTTATTGGGGGGAGGTCGTATGCCTGAGGAGGAGGAGGTGGAGGGTGGTAAAGATAGATGAGGGGGCGAGTGTCGGGGACCCTTCATCAGAAAATTTTGAATAAACTGTACACCTTTAAAACATCACTGAATTTAGGTAATGAAGAGTTCTGAATAAAGAAAATGGGGATTTAAATTACTGCCCTTGATTGAGAAATGAGATCCAGTAGTGTAGCTAGAGGGTCAGTCTGGCGGTAGACCAATGATGTGTGGGGGTGTGCTCAATATACTAATACAATATACTAATATTAATATACAATATATGTACTAAAGTGTATGAGTTTTCATTTTAAAATGGGGGTTCGGGGGTACTCCCCCGGGAAATTTTTGTAAAATAGCTTCATTTACTTTTGTCTAGAGAACCAAATAAAATTGTGTTTTGAGAACATCAAATTTTAAAAATAAATTGGAATTAAAATGGTTTGAAAAGAACTGTTCTGAAATAGAATACAGGGAAGGAATTTTTTTACAAAATTAACAATGAATTTACAACAAATAATTATAAAAAATTGAGAATAAAATTGAAGGAATAATTGAATGAATTATCTTTGCACTCCTTAGTTTGACAATTATTGATTCCATAACGTTTTCTTTTTTTATACGTTTTTCTTTTAGATTTTAAATTTGAACATTTCTGTTTAGTTTTAAGCGACTTTAAGACAATTTTCGAATGTATTTGTACATGAATTTGACGAATAAAGATCTTTTCAATTCAAACTCAAGTCTCATTTTTTGTCCACCAGAAATTTTCCTATCAAATTCAAGTCAACAATGAATTCAACTTGAAAAAATCGACTGAATAAATTTCATCTTCCATAACTTGTCTCTGTAAGCTTGTTAAAATTCTAAGAAAAATTCTCTCTGCGGGAATATATTCCTCTGATCTTCCCCAAAGTTACGCTACTGATTAGGTCAAAATAGGTACAGTACCTTGAAAATAGATCAAATTTATACAAATTTTTGTTGAAGTTTATCAGTGCATAAAAACGGATTGAAATACATTTATTTCCTCATACAACGTTCATCATCTCAATTTCAAATAATCCCCAATGACATCAAACAAAAAAGTAACATTTTCCCTCCAGCAAATTCGATGCATGTAGAAAGTCAGTACCAAGTGATTTCTTCTAAGCAGCACCTTTTCATTTGGGTTCAGTGCGTCATGTGGCTTATTACCGCCACACAGCGATTTTGTAAAAAAGGGAACCTACCAAGTTTTATAAAATGATAAAGTTGTAATAAGCTTAATATTGACAGTTAATGAATAAATCACATGGGTTTTGGTCTACCAATAGAAAATAAAAGTGAACTTACTGTTTTGTTTTTTGGAATTGTTTGTTTACTAATTGTTAACATTTTATAAGGGATACATGATCATTGACCTTAAATACTGGAGGGGGCACAAAAGATGACCCCAAATATTGGGGAGGACCTGTCCCCCCCTGTCACCTCCCGTGGTGACACCCTTGAAAAGACTTTTCTTGAAAATTTATCAGGTAACGATTGTTTAGAACACGCCTAACGGACAATAAGCCTGTCACAGTCGCAAATTTCCATCCATTGCACCTCAAAATGGTATGATGTATGGGAGGGAAACATGGATCTTGTCCGTTCACGCTTTTGCTTGGTGTCTTCTTGGAAAATGACATCTTTTTAGTTTAAAAATGTTGTAATATTACAAAGATGCATGCATAAACTCTTGAACTTAGATGGTGAGATTTCTGTCTACTACTATCGTATAAAATTGTGTTTGTAATCAATTACCAGTACCATGAAAAAGATTATGTTTGTTGGAGCTTCTAATATAAAAAACTGCCAACAGACTATGAGAGTAATAATGAATAAGCTACATCTAATGCATTGCACCTAATATAAAAATATACAGTAACATTATTCTACCTAGTTACAAATAAATATTGAAAAATTATGGTCTTTCAATCTATATATGACAAATTTACACAAAATTATGCACATTTCAGGATGGTATACACAGTTACCTATTTATACAAGTATCGAAAATGCCAAAAATATATACACACTTTCAATAGTAAATTGCACTATAAATCTTGCTAAAATCTACCTTGGATCAGGTAATTACTCCTATCTTGACTTACCCACAAAAAAGAATGATATGAAAATGTCAAGTTTTCTGGAAATTCGATTGATTTCAATTTGGAATTATGTTAAGGATCTACTATCGCTTATAAATAATAAACTTGATGAAATATTTCATGATAAAATAGGTGCATATTTCATCCATTATGTGTATCTCAGTCATGGAATCATGAAAGCAAAAACAAGATTATTAAAACTAAAAACATAACAAGAAACAACGTGATGCATTATAAGGATTATAAGGATTATGATCTACCCTTATATATTGGTAAAGAAAGAAAATTAGGCTACATTGATAAATCATGGTATTAGAACTGGTTGAAGTATGTCCATACTTGACCTTCTCCAATTTTTTTGAAAGATTGTAAATTGACATCTGGTAAATTACCTAAAAAAATACTTAAATATTGTCAACTGTTTTGTGACCAATCTAAAGCTCGTTTTTAGAATGAAAAACTGGACCATGATGTGGTTATTTTTCACTCATCCAGGACACTATATATATATTTATATATATACATTTTCAGTGCACTGGTTGAACACCCCAGGCAATGAATGTTTTGTGTCGTAACAAATTAGGGGAAAGTGAATTTTGGCGGGATGTTAGAATACAAAGTACTCACTTGAAAAAACCTCCCGACACCACCCCGCTTGCTTGCCCCTCCTCAAAATTACTTCAGATGAAGGTTTACAACTCGTAAACTAATCAAGGTATCGTTGTGATTCTCATCTCATTTTATACCTTCATGTATAAAAATGTTTCATGTATATAGCATAGTAATCAGTAATAATTGAATAGGCTACATACAAAAAATGTCACCACAAACCAACTTCAACTGACCATTTCTTTTTTTTCGCGATATTGGTTGTGATATTCTTTACAAAACTTATATAGAATTCAGTTAGCTTTAAAATGAAGTGTCTATTGATTATTATCGATCAAGTTATGACATCACAGTGATAAGTGATGAAATAGTAGTGGACACCGCGTCGCCGAACCCTACAGCACTGTGTATTGCATGGCGCTTGGCTATCCAGCCCAGTCCAACAAAGAATTATTGTTAGAACAAGTTAGAGACAGACAAGACTAAATTCCAATTAATAGTACACGATTAGAAGTAAATTTTTCGAAAAGTCCCCAAAAATCTCCCCTGTGGCTTTCCCCCCAGCCCCCTCAAAGTTCAAAATCTTTTTAATTATTGGAAATTCGATATCTCTGTAACTAACCATCGAACAGAGCCGATTCTTCTTTTATACAGTAATATTAGTCATACAATGGCCTGCAATAAATGTTCTGTTCATTTTGCCGATAAACATGATAGTTTCTCTTATTAAATTAAAAATTAAAAGAAAAAATATTTGTTAAATTGTCGACTTACGCCTGGGAGAGCCGACTCCAAATAATGGAAATAAGGTAAGGAAAATAATAAGAAATCATAGGTAGAATTATCATTAGTATATAGTGCTTTTTAGTAGATTAGAAATGGCTCTATTATTCATCACGTATCAAATGGACTTGATGCATTCAGCCCACATAGGATGGAAATATTCCAATTGTGGCAAAATTCTTTGGTGAATGGCAAGCCACTGCAACTTGTAGCATTTCCGTTCTCAGTTTGAAAAAGTGTTCAACTAAAAGGTGTAAATAGTTACATAATTATTGCAGCCGGAACGCGTTAGGTATTATTTATAAATATCTTTTTAAAAAAATGTTTGCCTAATAATTCCATGACTAAGAGACTTTGATTGGCATACATTATTTATATAATATACACATGAGCATGAAAAAAATATATTTTTTTTTCATTTACCAGAGAAAACGAGTTTCTTTAACGATACCAATAAAATTGTACAGGTTGGCACATTGTGGATGAGGCTGTGAGTTATTATCTTATCTTCTGATAAGTTACAAATATTGAAATTGAGATGAACACTAATCCATGGTTCAAGACGCGCATGGAATCTGATGTGACAATTCAATTTTTGAATTTTTTATACAATTTTTATAATCTAACGACTCTGGCTTACGGCATTAGACATGCCATCTGATTTCTTGTATGAAAAAAAGAATCTACTAAAGACTTAAATAATGCTGATCAAACAATGCATTTAAGTTGATAGTAACATAAATATTGTATCTATGTTTCAATTATTGATTCAATCATATAAAATCATTCAAAAGTTCAATAATTGATTACATTATTAATATAAGGGAATGACATATAGTTTGAAACCGCCATATCAAACATTATAATGGCGAACTAGATCATTAATATAATAATTATTCAATACACACATTTTATGCATTCTGTTCATTATATACATATCTATATAGTTATATAAATACACAGCACACTATTAAAGTTACAGAACACGGGAAATTTCCATAAGCTAATGTACCAAAATTGAAAAAAAATTAATAAAATACAAATCGATATACTACAAAATAACTCACTAGATACAGCCCCCCTCCTAATGCCACTGCTGCGGTAGCGAATTTCTATCTCACAAATGAGTCTGAAACATAGAGATAATCAATTATATTAATTACCCTGAGATTTTGAAAACTCGGGCTCATATATGCTAAGAAGCCAATATTGAATAATTATCAACAAAAGAGCAATATCATATCAGTAATACTTACATGTAGGTATTAACATTAATGTTCAGTGGCGGATCCAGGCTTATCATTATTATTAGGTATTAACATTAATGTTCAGTGGCGGATCCAGGCTTTGCGGGGCCCTGGGCAATTGCCTTTGGTACGGTCTTAGAGTCCTGCCCCCATGATTTTTTGAAAAAAAAAATAGCCTTAAAAATGCGTTTTTGAGGCTGTATTTGAAAACTGACCTCAAGTGCGTAGTATGATAGTAGTTTATAATGTACTAAATTAACAGCCTGAAAATTTGATCAGTTGGCACTATAGGTAGTAGTATGCATTGGCTGAATTTCTTATACAAAATAATGCGTTTTCTATGTTTAACAGGATGAAAATGGTTAGCTAAACCCAAAAGTTGACATGGTTTATCATAAAATACGTCAGACAAAACTGTAAAGTTTAGCCAATAGTCAAAAGTCAATAAAGTACGTTAGGTTTTTTTAAATTCTGGACAACAGGGCCCCGCTGACTCCTCGCCCGGCCCATTTTTGTGGGCTTTAAGTATCTCGCACTGACGCAGTAATTTCTGAGTGAGAAATTTCAATATAATAGATTTCTATGTCTTGTTTACTCTTTCCTTGCCTATGGTTGAGCTTGAGGGCCTCGCGCTTTTAACCGACCTGCGTTTTGTCAAGTCCGGGCCGCGCCGCGGGGACCCGGGCGGTTGCCCAGCCCTGGAGCCGCCCCTGCTAATGTTATATCTAGACAAGCGAATACAATAATAATTATTGATAGTTATTAACAGAAGAAATAAGGAAACTTGAAATGAAAAGTATTAGAATCTCACCAACCTAAGCAATACGATAGAAAACCCAAAATTGAATTTACAACTTTTATTGCCATGCACTACTCCTGTGATCACGGGTTAGATTCCCGCCGTTCAGTCTTGCATAGTATGTAGTGATGTGAGTCGGGAATATTTCCAGTGAGAAGGAAATTTATAAATGGGAATATTTCCAGGGAACTTCCCAAAGGCTTCATAAGTTCCCAAAATGAGGGAATTTATGAAATAACTCATTTAAACGGGGTTTATTTTGTCTCAAAACAGTTTTGGAACCTCAATAGGTTCTAAATGATCAATAACAAAGCCAAATAATAAAAATATTGCAATATACCAAGGCAAAAACTTCTATTTCAACCGTACCCATAACAAAAATTTTGAGAGCAGACTTGTTTGATTATGAAACTCAAAATCAATTTTATTATAATCTCAGGAAAAGCCTGATATAATTTTTGAAGTATATTAATGTTAAGTAGCTAATTTATTCATAAAAATATTATTTTCATTAGTTTTGTTTGAAATAATTGAAATGTTTAACCCATTGTTCCATTGGGGTGTATTGCTCATCTGTTACACTTGCTTTGTTCTGACATTTTGGGATGCGAAACTGCCCAACGGTTTTTAGCAAGATAGTGTCATTGAAATAGTGAAAAAACTAAAAAAAAACTTATGTTTTAAAAGCACTTTTTGATTAACTTTCCAAAGAAAAAACCCCTAAAGATAGATTGTCTCTCAAGTTGCCAGGAAAAACAAGATGGAGGAGCCATCTGTTCTGTTTGAAAAGTGTACAAGGGAACAAAGTTCTACTACAAACCTTAGCAGTGAATCAAAAGGCTGATAATGAACATGCTGTAAGAGAAGGCTGTTGGATGATGGAGTTTTTTGGCCAAGAGTTGAAAGCATGGTAGCACTTGTGAACCCAGTTGTACACTTAATAACTTTAATTGAGTCAAATAAACCGCAAGTAGCCTACATTGTGTGCAAGGGCGGATTAAAGGGGGGGGGGCGGAGGGGGCGACCGCCCCCCCCGAGGGCTTGCACATTTAAAAAAATTAAAAAGAGTAACACTTGTGACATGCACACGGTTAAATTTTAATTATCCCGCCACAGACGGAATACCTCCAACTTGTCTTACCACTCCGCCTCCGCCGGCCGGGAATTAACAAATGTTGTAATACTTATTTTGCCTTATTTTCTATATTACCTTTACTTTATCTTTAACTGTTGACATGATTTTAATTCAATGACGAATTAACAAATGACAGAGAATGAAGGAAATCTTATATCAAGTGAAATTAGTTTGAATAAGATTAATCTTTTATAGAATAGGTACGGGCATATAAATCTCTGTTTGTTTTTGACCTAATACATATTTATTGTAGTACTGGTATTATGAAACATGAAAGAATGTTGAGATTAATTTAAATATATATATAGGTCTAAAAATCATCACGATCACGAATGAATTGCTTAGACTCTGTTCATTTCTCTGTAAATTTTGATAAAAATTAAGCTAGCAAAGCAATTTTTGTTCAAGACATATTGTATTGTATGAAAAAACTTGTATTCCTAATTCCACTTGAATATACAGAAATAAACTACTCTAGCTAGGGGAAATTTGATTGTTCTTAAACACGAAAAATTATATTTCTACTACATTTTAAGTGCTAGAATGGTGTAAAATGCGGTTAAAGGCTACTAAATTTCCAAAAATTCTAGCCTACATTCATTTACTGTGTACAATTGTATAATATCCAATAAAGTGTTAATACAGACATATTTGTCTTTTTATTGGAAGACCTGATCCAAACGAATAGTAAAGATATCAAATCTAATTTAAATAATCAAAATTATTAAAAATGCAAATATTTAAATTTACAGTTTAATTTAATAAGTTAAAATGACCTGTTAGTAATTTGCGAGTATTTTGCTCTGTTTTATAAAAAATATGCAAGAATTTATAAAAGGTTTAAAAATTTGATAATTTCCTTTGATACAAGAAAATATGGTTGGTAGTGATCCACCAAGCTATCATGTAGTACACAATAACATTTAAAGATGAATGCAAGTATCACAACTTTGAAATCTATGTAAAGGATTTAGGACGTATGATTTTTATTTTTGAATATAACTATCTAAGAATTGATTTATATGCTCATATTAATATATTAGATGTAAAATATAAAAAAAAAAATATATTAGGGTCCCCACTGATCTATGCTTTTAATAGAAAATCATAAATTCCCATTTGGGAATATTCCCGGCAATGCTACCTGGGAATCCCCCCCCTCCAAATATAGATTCCCGGGAATTTTACATTTTTAATAATATGCAAAGAGAAAAGACTTATATTTAAATTATATTGTGTCATCATTAACATTCTTACACAAACACTGAAGTCTCAGACTTATGTGGGCGTCATCGGCGATAATTATAACCCATATACTCTACTTATTTTCATACAGTAAGTTGCCCATAAGAATTCAGCATTGACTCATGCTAGAAGTTTCTTTCAAATAAAATCAGACAAATGTTAAATTTATGAGACTTCCATAAAAATACTCTATAGCTAGAAGGAATAAAGCGGAAGTGACGCTAACAAATAAATGTCATATCATATTAGACAAAACAGTGTCTAAAGAATTATAAAAATATACTCATTAAAGAAAATTATTTCATAAAAATAATCGTGTGTAGATTTCAATGAGTTGCATTGCAACTAATTTCTACAGATCCCCGGCCAACTCGTGATCATATCGGGGCTTGGACATACTTTTCGAAGTAATATTCTTAGTCATCCTCTATGACTTATGATACTCATATTCCATTCTTAAAATCTTATCGATCAGAAAATTCACACCGTATGTATTCGCTGTACTGCAACATAAGTTTAATCATCCAGTGTCATGAATAGAAAAAAGCAAGTTCAAAAACTTGAGAGGAAATTGTCCACATTATAAAAAATCCAAAAGACATAAGTACATAAGACATTTATAAAGAACACCCCAGAGCACATAGCACTTGAAAGCATAAATAACACTAATAAAGAACAGAGAACTTGAGAGTATAGAACACTATGAACAAATCACTCTTACTTTCCATATTCCATCTAAGAATATTCAAAAATGAAAATAACATTCGGTTGAGTTCATGGGTGCCTTCTCATTTACCGGTGGCATCTGATTGGTCTATTCAAATTTTTTCAACTTATTATAAATTTAAATAGACCAATCAGGCGCCACCGGTAAAATTTAATGGTTACCGGCGAAGCTCTCAGGAACACAACCATTGTCTCGTGCATGCAAACATAACATTATTTTGATCCCTTTTACTCTTATCAGTTTTTTTCTGTAACTCATCAACTTTATTATTACGAAATGTTGTATTTTATTCATTTTTTGCCTTAAATTCATAATAATTATATTATTGATCTATTGCTAACTTTGTATAGTAAATTCAACGAAAAATTGACTGCAAGTCGTTGAATTTACCATAAGAAGTTATAATATTAACAACGCAGATCGCTATAGAACAAGAATTTGATATATTGTCTTGTGTCATGAGAGCTTTGAAGGAACTGACAATTTATCAAACTGTAAAATATATAGGTCATAATTTATTAATTTTGAAGGGCTATTAATTATACTGAAGACTTGCGCAATGGCGGATATTGACAGCAGCATTGAATAGCTGATGGAAATCGATGATCGCTACTGCACTAAAATATTTTGTCACCGCCGGGAATCGAACCACGAACCTCGCACCTCGAGGAATTTTAATTATGTTCTATATATATATATATTTGTCAGTATGATAAATGGCGGCTCTGGTAGCGTAGTTGGTTGGAGCGCTTGTCTGTGATAAAATAAGGGGCTCTGGCTGGCTTCGTCTCCTACAGCCTTGGGTTCGAATCTCATTCAGCCATGGATGTTTCTCATCATTCACTTTATTACCCACGCACAAGTCTTCAGACTCATGTGGGGATCATCCACAATGAAAAATTACCACTTCCTTCAAATCCAACTTAGATTTTCCCGTTGAAATTTCAGCTATTACATTGAAATATTCATCCAACATAAAAGTTGTTAGCCTATTCAGATTTTTATAAATATAGTACCATACCACAAAAGTTTGAAATACAGTATTCTTAAAGAAAAAACTAGTATTTTATTTTTGTAGTAGACCTAGGCCTTTGATTGACTTTAGAATGAAATGAATTACCATGGCAAAACTTACCATTCAATTACCATCACCATTCTGAAAATGGAATTCAAAATAGCATTCAAACAAAACCTTATTTAATCATACAATCACATGTACAATCAACATTTGAATTCAATCACCGATCCGTTCCTAGGACTGGCTGGCAGCACTTCACCTCTTATGGCACATGATGACATGCTGTTTGCAGGCCATTGTCATGGCAGCCAAGCCCTAGGTACTGCCGATTAGTCTATGCTGCCATCTGGCTGTACTCGCTGTATTGTTGGCTTTTAAATAGGGAAGTGACAGCCGTGAGCCGTAGCAGGTGTCTGCTCAATCAGATAGAGATCAGCTGCGTTCTCCGGGGCACTCTTTTGTAACGGTGAACGATTAGATTAGCCAGCAAAAAGACACTGTTCTCTGCTGTAAAATCACTTCCCGGTGGTTCGGAACCCACCTAAAACTGTAGGTCAAGCTCATCAATCACCATTATCCAACTCATTAACCACGCACAGGTCTTGGACCTATGTGGGCTCATCCTCTTAAAAAAATACTGTAGCATCGAATGCATTATTTGCATTGAGAGTATTATCTAGCAGGGAATAAAAAACTATGGTATACCATGCACATTTTCTTTCTGTTTCGAGTTATGTTATTATATTCTGGAGGAAAACGATTGAAAAATACATTTTCTTATAACAAAAATAGCCATTAGACTGCTTTATAGAATCAATAGGTGTTTATTAAGGAACTAGAACGATAAACAGCACCGGCCATCTATATTCTAGAAATAGCTCAGCTTGTATTTAAAGATATTTTCCTACAACTGCTCGTAAAGTAGTTCTTTACGTACTGAAAACTAATTGTAAAATACCTCTTTACTGCTCCGCAAGCGGTAAAGTACTTTACGCTCGCCAGCTGTTTTCTTTACGCTTCTGTTTTGATTTTGATGCCTTCTCATTGGTGGATCATGGAATCCGTGAAATTCACATAACCTCAACAATGGCGAACGCTAAACAAATCCGCGCATGGTCTGTGATGTTACAAACTACAAACTTTTATTGTGTTGGAATCCAGAACTGCAGTTTTAGGAAAAATATTGTATGTAATTCGCGCGTGAAGCTTCTTTATCGCTCTCGCAAAATTACTGCGCTCCGCTATGCGTCGCGCAGTAAATGTTTTGGCTCGAGCGATAAAGTCGCGCTTCACGCTCTTAATACATAAATAACTATTTTGAACAAACTTGTGTGAGGCATCCGCACAATACTAAGTTGATGGGATATTTCCCCCAACACATAGACTGACATTATTAGAAAGCGGACTATAATATATTCGCATAAAATAGTTAATGTTCTCCCCTTCACAATAAAAAATGTACAGCTCAAGACTTTCTAAAAAAAGACTTCAGAAGTTTTGATTGTTTTACAGGCTTTCCGATTACCTGGATTGGTAATTTAATGTTTTTAAATTCAAACATGAATCACCACGTTTGACGTGTGTTTTCAATTGCTGAACTGTGCCTGCCTTTCTATAAGTTGTCACATGCCGCTGGAGCACTGCTTCCTTGTTGCGGCTGTATGTGACAAACGAAAAACAAACTAATGAATTGAGAGAGGGGGGCACTTAATGCGTAAATAAGTGATGTAATGTTTTAATATGCATATTAAGCATTGTAATATTTAAAAATATGCTAGGAGGTGGCTTCCTTTTTTTTAAATTAATAATTATTTCTTCATTAATTTAAAGTCATACATCGCATGAAGTTTCAAATCTGTGAGAAAACAAACAGTTGTTCCTAGTAGAATAGTAACAAAACACTGTTTAATCAGCCAACGTGTGAAGCACTTCCTTGAATGGTCTAGTCGTCTAGTCTACAGCATAGGAATGCTATAGTCATACAAATAGTCTCCCACAATGAATAAAAATAAAATAATTGACCAAAGCTGGTTGTTGACAAGATACATTCATTTCATAATTTTCCTATAATTTCAGGTTTGTAAAATCAATTCATGTAACCTCACCATTTATTAAGTTTAATGCTATTTATACCCAGTTACTGGAACATAAATATACAATTAACATAATTCTTTGACATTCACTAGAATTGGTAGAATAAGGTGTCAGCATGACCTACAAGCAAGCATAGAATATTTATATATTTTACTGGAATAAGTTACTTCTGGATCTAGCTGATATATTGGTCAAGTATAAAATTTATTGTAATTTTTTATTTATAGCTTGATTGCTATCGACAACGAAAAATTTGGAATAGTGTGATCGGTCAATCAGAGCGATTGATTTCAATACTTCTAATATATAATATAAACTTAAAAAACACTTTCAAGTGAAAATTGTGACTCACGTTATAGCGTGACGGCCGTTTCACTCTGTTGTCAAGAGCATCGTCAGACGACCCACAGTACACTGATTCAAGGCATGAGTTTGAGGGTTATGGATGTTGGAAGTGTGAGGGGGTGGGGGAAGAGTACCCCCCGCCTACTCATTCCCCACCCCCTCACATCTCCAACATCCATAACCCTCAAACTCATGCCTTGAATCAGTGTACTGTGGGTCGTCTGACGATGCTCTTGACAACAGAGTGAAACGGCCGTCACGCTATAACGTGAGTCACAATTTCCACTTGAAAGTTTTTTCAAGTTTTTATTATAAAAATGGCTGTAATAGGAAAACTCAATAATATACCAAAGGACAGAGATGGGCAAACTTTTCAGGAGGAAAGCCTGATGTAATGAGAAATTGTGACGGGGGCAAATAATTTTTTAGAGCAAAGCTCTTTATTTTATTCAAGTTTCTTTTTCATTCCAATTGCGAATTGTCTTGCAAACAGAATCGATAAAATAGGATATCATGAATTTAATTTTCAACCCTCTAAAAAGACCTAAATATTATTAGTCAATAAGATGTGGTGGAAGAACTCTTGTTTCTTATTTACATTGCAATGCAAAGGAAGAGGTCTAACGACTCAATCGAAAAGATCGACTATTCAGGTGATCTCATTTTTAAACTTACTCTTGTGAAAGGAAAAGGTAGGGGTTTCCACAGGAAAAGTTTTCTAAAATATAATTTTAAACGATTCTTGACATGAATGTATCAATTTTAATATGTGACGTAGAATTAGACCCGGGAAATATCCGGGGGCGCAGGGGTCTACTGGCGCACTCAGCTTAACACTATTTTTTAGTAACTTATTATAGTTACTGAAAAATATTAACAGAGTTTTACTCTACGATTCTATATGTATTTTGGGGTGCTGAATAGAATTTCATGTTTCTCAGCTCGTTAAGGCGCAACATCATCTCCAAAAATCGAAAAACTTCAGTTTTATTTCTATTATCTCAAAATATACCAGTTGAGAAACCGTAATGTACCAGTACTTGAAAACAATGAAATCTCCTACAAAATGAATGTCAGATTCTCTGAAGTGCCGTTTCTAAATTAGAATAGGCCTATGTCAGAAATTGTTATTTGTGTATTAAGAGCATAAAGAATGATAAAACTTAAAAAAAAAAAAACACTTCTACTAGTGTTCTGCGGGTCGTCTGACGATGCTCTCAACAACAGAGTGAAACGGCTGTCACGCCATAATGTGAGTCACAATTTCCACTCGTGTTTTTTAAAGTTTTTTTATAAAATTCATCTTTCTTAGTAATGGCGAAGGTGATATTGTGGAAGGTATCCATAATGAATAATAAGACGAAATTGTCACAACCACATTTATTAAAACTTCGAGAAACTAATTTCGGTTGTTACACCATTATCAATCTCAATCAAACTGAAAACTGAAGTACAGAGAAGCCTTATATATACTGTAAATGGAATGATACTATTGGCTAGCTAAGAAGGAAAGAGGCTGACCTTAATCGGACGTTGTGATTGGTTGTCAAGTCACGCCCCCTGGTGGGAGGAGTAACAAGCAAAAATACGAGTCAAATCAATAACTAAACACTGTGAACATCAAGAAAGTAACAAAAAATTGTAATAAGGCTAGAATTTAATCAAATTAAAATGAAAAAAAAATTTTTATATTAAATTTTTTTTTTTTAAATGACCTTGATCGCATTTCAGTGAGCTTCTAATTTTTAAAAAGATTTTAATTTTAATTTGATTAAATTCTAGCCTTAATACAATTTTTTGTTACTTTCTTGATGTTCACAGTGTTTAGTTATTGATTTGACTCGTATTTTTGCTTGTTACTCCTCCCACCAGGGGGCGTGTCATGACAACCAATCACAACGTTCGATTCAGGTCAGCCTCTTTCCCTCTTAGCCAATAGTATCATTCCATGTACAGTATATATAAGGATTCTCTGTACTTCAGTTTTCAGTTTGATTGAGATTGATAATGGTGTAATAACCGAAACTAGTTACTCGAAGTTTTAATAAATTTAATGTGGTTGTGACAATTTCGTCTTATTATTCATTATAAAATTTATAATATTTAATATTAGTGGAAACAAGATGGATCTTCAACATCATAAAGAATGACTTTCAACACTGGAGCTTAACACTTACCACACAATGTGTAGTAGGGTGCAGTAATTTATTTCGTAAGAAAACAACTGCAGTTTTGGATTTCCATTTAATAATAATTATTGTATGAGATATTTCCATACAATGCCACATCATTGAGGTTAAGAACAACTTACCTAGCAGTGATCAGCTGAGAAGCTCCAGTGTTGCCAGCCATATGATAACTATTATAGTTTTGTACAATAATTTGGTGTCTTGTTTGATGTAGGCTTTGGCGCTTTTGTATAATAATTTCAAAGAAATCACATTAAAAAATTGTTTTAAGTTATTTTTTATTAAAACATATATAATTGTAAAATATTTGATGAATCTGATAAATTTGGACATCAGGTACAATAATCTAGAATGAAAGGTTGGCAACACTGGCGAGCATTAAGAAAAGCTATGACGTCAACAAGCAGTAGATTACTGCTTGCTTCTCAGTAGACAGCTGTTTTATGATTAGTTTTCAGCAAGTAAACTAATTCTTTACAAGCAGTGGTGGGAAAATGCTTCACCTGAATTGTGAGCAATGGCTCACCTTTGAATAATGCAAAGTTGATGCCTATATTTTAAATTATTGTAATTGTTGAAAAATACATCATGAATAAAACTGTTGTCAAAACCACTTCAATCATTAACAAACGAATCCCCCAGAGTTTTTCGCTTATATCTCCCAAACCAATAGAGCTCCTAATAATGGACTTTATGGATTCTCAAGCACTGATTGGCACCATTTTTGATTCCGATGGTAGAGTAATTCCATTGACGGGGGCTAACTACCGTGTGAAGTTAGCCCCCCCCCCCCCAAGGGTTTTCACTTATATCTCCCAAATCAAAAGAGCAATAACGATGGCAATTGATCCATTTACAAGAACTAATGAAGCACTAACCATTGACATAATTTTTAACTTTGTAACTTTAGTATTTCTACTGGTGGGGGCGTATCCCCCCCCCCCCACGATACCTCCGGATTCCGGAACCAAAAGAGTAGTAACTATGGGACTTGGAGCACGAACCGTTTATACTATTGGTACTTTCATGGTGTAAACATGAACATTTCATGGGGACTAACTCCATGAACCTTTTTTACATTTATCGGCAAATGCAGATAAGGCACTCGTCTTAATGTGTGTGTGTGTGTGTGAGATAAGTCACTCGTCTTAAACACCATAAGCTGAAAGAAAATATGGAAAAAAAGAAATGCTTGTATTACAAAGACAGCGGTTTGAAGACTAACGATGTAAAAGTAGTTATCAACTATAATTACTAAAGCTGAAAGATAACAATCTGCATTCGACGTTAGTTGTAGGATAATATTAGCACCACCTGGTATTTAAAAAGGTTGACCACTCAGACAAGGCTTACAAATCAGTGAACAAACATTCCGTTGACAACTGCATTAAAAGTTCAGTTACTATGAAATAAACCATGTAAGTTTCTACACCCGATAGGACAAAGGTGAGTTGATACCAGCATTTAGGAGAATAACGTTTCAAAATATCTCTTTGTTTTATATTCTGCTTCTTTTCATATTTTAAATTAATTCTTGTGTTGCCTTCTATTATGCATTAAAATTTTATTCACAACTCATACATGCGCACAGGAGTTTTCCTAGCACATATAATGAATTTTCTTACCATTTTGTAATTTATATGCTGTTTGATGAATATGATAAAAATTGTTTTGAAAATAGAACCAACATGAAGGAAATGAGTTGTTATATGTTGAATGCATCATGCTAAACAAAACTGTGAATTAATAATTATTGTGAATTAGTTCACATCTATATTGGCCCCGTCAAAAATAATCTGTGAAATTTATTCAGTTTCAATAATTCAAGATAATTTATGCTTTTCGACAACTATTTTATTTCCCACATTATTGGTACGGTCAAATACTACAACCACATAATATACTTTCACTGAATTTTTTCAGTTTCTGGCCAACAGAACGTGAGCGTCTGCTGTATACCACAACAATTGGTTTTTATGGCATAGACTTGTAGATATAGAAGCAGTAACTGATTTTTCATTCGAATACAACAGTTTTTAATTTGACATTTTCTTCGACCTTGGTGGTCATTAGCAAGATGAACAGTAAATACGAATCTGATTTTCAGGAGCTCTTTTATTCTACATTCATTAGGAACTTGCAAAGTAATCTTTAGGATGAAGCCTACATAGATCTGAGACCTGTGCTTGGGTAATGAGTTTGATGATAGCTGGATAGTTTGATTGATGAGCTGGACCTGCAGTTTTAGGTGGGTCTTTTTTTGCTTATAAGGCAATATTTGGAGCACTGGAAAATACTTTGGTTCCAGCTTTTCAGTAAAAGTAAAACTGATGAACTCAAGGCCCGGGTGACTGACTGCTAAGCAAATACTAAACAAACTTGAGGTTTTTCTTACCTTTCTTGAGTATTTTGATTGGAACTACATTAGAATAGACTCGAGAACAACAATTGGTCAATGAGATCTGAGCGGCACTATTTTTTTAAAGGTTTGTCAGTTTTGGGCATAAACTCAAGGAGTATTTGAAACGCCTTTAATTAATTGACTTGCCAAGGCGCCCTGCGCTCGCGCTGTATGCTGTATCTGTGTTAAATTTAAAAAAATCAATTTTTGTTTCTTGTGAAGAGCAACATTTTGAAAGCTGTAATTGGTACTCATCTAGTCTTTAATGAACCTGAGACTGTTGGGACACATGCATTATACTTGAGAAAATAGTATAGTTTTCCAAAAATGATCTGGGGTGTAGGCCTATTAGCTGAAAATCAGTATAGCAGGCCCGCTTCACTCGTGTTGACCCAGTGATTGAAGGGAGAAATTTATACAAAATGTATAAGTGATCAAATTTTGCACCTCCCGAGAAAAAATTTGGGAACTCCACATAGTACTTAAATGAAACTGGATACCAAACTTTTTAGTCTATATCGTTCTTGGGGAAACAGTGATCAACTTGATTTACAAAAATTGTTAATTTTGGGCCCAGACACTTAAAAACAAACAATTTTTTCCATACTACAATTCCTAGTTTGAATTATCTCGGGTTGGGAGCAATTGAATGTTACAATCTTACAGAAATACAGTAAGTGAAGATACGGAAAAAACATAAAATTAGGAAATCATATACGGATTCAATACACGTACAGCAAGTAAATGATCAGTTACAACATAGAGAATAGTTCAGATACTTTTTTAGATAAAAATATTAATTCGAACAATTTTCTATACTAGGATAGATGTGAATAACCAGACCACAATGTCCAATTCTACAAAAGCACAAATTATATACTAGGAAACTGTAAAATTTCATAAGGACTTCGATTTGATGCTCTGTTTACAGCAAGGAAAATGTAAAGCATGTTGGTGTTTTGAACGGGTGTCCTTGTCAAATGCAATTGTAGCGCTCCTATCAGAATTTATTCTCTATCAGAGGAGTATGACTGAGCACCTATGTGACTAGATTGTTATATTAGACAACAGCTAAACAAATATTTGAGATTGTATATTAAACTACTGCTAATCATAAGTATCAAAGGTTGCTGCCATATAGTAGAATATTGCAATTTTTCAATGGTTATTCTCCACACAGAATACGAACTAGAATGTTATGACATTAGAATGTTTGAAAATCAACAAGATGCATAGAAACCAATATGAATACTACATTAGCTTGTATTAAACATGTGAAAAGGCTCCGACAGACGATGCGATTTGTTCTACATTTCATTGTTAGCTTTCGAGTGCACACTACTCTATATATCCAAAGCAGGTAAAACATAGTCTATCCCCCCTTTGACAGAAAGTATGACCTGCAAGATTTATGTGTGAAGATGGGGCTGAAAGGCTATATCTCGAAATTTGTCAAAAAATATTAAATTCATCGAAATATTAATATTCGTTTGTTTGAGATTGATAATGGTGTAACAACCGAAACTAGTATCTCACGGTTTTCAATAAATGTGGTTGTGATAGTTTCAAGTCTTCTTATTCATTATGGATATCTTCCACAATATCAACTTCACCACTACAAAGAAAGTTAAATAATTATGTATTAACTCCATAAAATGAGTGGTATTCAGTTAAGTATAAACTCCGTAATGGAGTACAATATAGTCAACGTCAACATGCAAGTAAAAGAGAAGGTCCTCCATAAAATCTAAACTAATATTTGAACGCTGAAAACGCACCAAGTAAGTTCCTATTTTTACCATTCAATCTCAGTTGTACGATTCCATAAAATTAGAATCATTATAGATATAGAACAACAAATAGTATGATATTCAAGTAGAAGACGATCAAGGAAACTGCTGAGTAGTAGAATTGAATTAATGGAATTTCTTCAAATGTATCGGCTTTCATTTAACAAGCTCACACAACGACATTTGTACAGTTTCACCAAGAACTAGACAAAAACAAGTAACCTGATTATATTGCTATCTAAATGACAACTAACTTTCTCATGAAAGTTGAAAGTAATCTGCTTCAATATTTAACTAAATGGAGAGTTTACGTAAATTCAGAACAAGTGATCACGATATGTGAATACTTTTGTTGAAATGGAAAAACAAATGACACATTTTCAAATTATTTGAATAACAACAGATCTGAATTTATTTTAATAACACGAGTTGTGAATTATAGATACATTATTACTGTTACTGATTGAATTTATACAAATAAAAAAGTAACAAATAGAGAAGTGCAGTTGATTTAATTTCATGTTAAAAATATATATTAAATCTTCCTAACTTAACAATTTTAATACATTACAATGTAATATTAAGGAATAACAGCAATTATAAACAGTTAAGAGAATACCAAATCCTTTTGGAGAGATTCCTATCATGGAAATGTTACTTGCTTATTTATTGTAGACTATTTTATAAAAGGGCGAATACTAAAAAAGTAGCTACAATATAGAAAAGAAGTACACTGCACATTGAATTATAAAATGGAAACAATATTAGCAGAGTCCTCAGTTATTGTTGCGTCATCATAGTCAACTGAATGGATTTCCACCTGCATTATCTGATTATGACTGTAAAAAACAAAAAAAAAAAACATTACACTAACAAATGTACCAATACTCTAATGCGGCTAACATTTGTTAGAACAATTAGAAAGTTAATTTCATTAAAGTGGACTATAACTGGCAAAAGCTGGTTTAAAGCCAACGGAATTCTATTAGAAAAGAACTTAACAAATTATAGGGACAACGATTTGTACAACTAAAAATTTACGAATGTAAAAAAATTTACAAATTTTTCTTTGCTAGCTCAAACTCTTGCACTAAACCCTCTGTTACAAAAATAAAGTGAATAAAAAACTTTGTACAAAAAATACGAGATATTTCAGAAAGAGAAGGCGAGAAAAGAAAATAGCCCAGTCAAATTGGACAAATAGAGAGAAACAATACAAAAAGAAACGGTTTTTTCGTCAATCTCTTTCTCTAACTTGGGTACTAATATACCAAGTCTCCAATGGTGGGGGGGGGGGGGGGGGGGTCAGCTCGATGAATGAGCGAGGAGGAAAGGTACAATTTTTTTGAATTTTGCAAATTCATTTTTTTTGCTTCGTTTAAACGTTAGGTTAGGTTAGATGTTCTTCCAAGCATAGGGGTTAGCATGACAAATGGCCTTGAATGTGAAATTTCAAATACTAGGCCGTATTCCACATTTAATACACGAAACTGGTTTGCCTTGATGAGCGAATGATCCATCACTCGATAGGATGCAATGCATAATTCAATAGTTTAGGTGGGGGGGGGGGGGGGGGTGGCAGAATAACCATACCTACCTTTGATTGGGCTATAAGAGAAACTACACTTGGGAAGAATAACAAGGAAAACTCTAGAATTCACAAACAAAAATCATTAGGATTTTGACATTAGGCTGTATATCCGTAACTGCTAGATTGTATGAAGGCTGTAATTGCTAGACTGTATGAAGGCTGTAATTGCTAGACTGTATGAAGGCTGTAATTGCTGGATTGTATGAAGTGTTACAACAAACTATTAGGGTGAAAATATAGTGCTTTTATAACGATAGTGGTTTATAGCTAGAGTTTTTTACATCAGGCTGAAGATAAATTTGAAAGGGTCAAACCATAAGGGAGAAAGGTGTTTTTCTACCTAGAAAGTACCTCGATGAAGAGAGGTTATTGTCACTACGATGACAATGACCGTACAAGTTAATGGCTGCCTTAATTTGTCCCAAGAGGGCGCAGCTTAGCCAGCCCTCTCTTGCACTGGACCCTTGTTACAAAAATAAAGTAAATAAAAAACTTTGTACAAAAAATAAAGGAGATTTCAGAAAGAAATGGTGAGAAAATGCACAAGTATTTTGTAGAAGAGGACCACCACTCAAAAAAACCTACTTAAACGTCCAGAAAAACAAGAATGAAATTGATATGAAGAGATTTTAATGAACAGAAATTTCATACAATTAAATTTTTAAATTTCTTACATTTTTATGGTTAGGTTAGGTCTGGCGGTCCTCTTCTACAAAATACCCAAATATAATTGGGCAGAATAAGGTAGCAGTGAAATATACTAGAATTTACAAAAATATGCATTTTATCAAGATGGTTTTATCAGAACTACGCTAACGACAACGCTAATTCTAATCTTTCTTTTTTTGTGTTTGGCAATAAATTGATTGATTGATTGAATCTGACCACTCTATATCTCTGCTTGCTCTGGATGCAAGATACGGTAGAACTTGAGATTGATACGGTTAGAATTAGCATTATCGTTTGCGTAGTTTCACTCAAACTGTCTATAATAAAATGAATACATTGCGTTTAATTTACTGGGTGAATCAGGTTTTATAAATTACAGCAGGCAGATCTTCTGAACATGTGTTAATTCATGAGTCTATAGAATAGAGGCATTTGAAATTGAAAAATGATTTCTTTAAAGAAATACACTTTACACTGGAGCTGCTAAACTTCAATGTTATCCAGCAGTGTTATTCTCCCAGCAATGGATGATGAATAATATCGTTGAGGGCATCAAATCTTACAGAGAGTATAAATAATATTATTTATTGAACTCCACTACTGTCCTAAGTTATGCTTTCCTAGCCGCCAGAACTTAACTTAAAGTTAGGGTTCGATTACATGAAAAACAGTTTAGTGTCTGTTGACAGTTGTAAACGAACAATGAAGTTTTGACGGCTTAGAATATGTAGCTTTAGTCGGTGCATATTTATGGTATATAAAAAACATTGAACAAAAATTACAAAATAATGACAATTTTAGCCCTTTTAAGGCTGTTGTCATTGACAGTTAGATAAAAGGTTTGTAAAACTGTATATGGAAAACAGTGAGCTGAGCATTGTCATACATTTTTATTAAATTTATAAAGCAAGAATATTCAAGATCATAATCTCACAGTTTCACTGAAAATTATGATGTAGCGAAATACTTAACGGCAAAGGAACATTAGAATATAAAATTTACTGGAATTAATGTTCACATTGTGGGAATATTTCAAGATGGGATTATGATCTACAGCTAGCTATAAGCTCTAAATTACAGCTGTAAACTCTATCAATAAGCATTTTGAGAAAGCATTAATTTGCCAACTATAGTTGTAATCAGAGGCCTAGAACCATGACCCCCAACGTATATAATGTATATACTTAAAATCAGTTTATAGTGTTAAATTGTTAAATGCATGTAGGCCGGCTTTACTAAAGCAAAAGTTCGTAGGTGAAGTTGGTATTTGTAAATTATAATTTATTTATATCTAACGATAGAGGAGTAAAAAGAGAAAAAAGATAGGAAATTTGTGAGAGAAGCATATGGAGAGAAAGAAGGGGAGAACAATGAAAATAATAAACGTGCAAAACTGATGAGATATGTCCACATCCCATGCATAATTTACGTGTTTACCAAATACAGCATATTTGGTATTGTTTTCCATTATTAAAGCAATACACTCGACTTTTGGTCAAGACTTTTTGTTTGTTTTGGGATGGCGAGGGGTGTCGACTGTAGAGTTTTTAAGAAATAGAAAAAAACTCAAAAATATTACAGAGAAATCGTTATTAAAATATGAACTATGCGATTAGAACCCTCCGACAATATGGGAGATAACTTTTTTCAACAGGATACTTAGATACTGTATTAGTTATTTAAATAACTGACTTACCGTATCCCGCTTATATATTCATACATTTATTCACACTCCTAATTCCCTCAACAATAAGGCACTATTTTTCATAAATTATTATAGTATTATTGTATAAAAGTATATTGTATTGTACACATATAGTGTATGTGTAAGTGTATTGTATTGTTTTAATGATGATAATAATAATATTAACTTTTCATGTGAAATTTAACGACTTGCAGTCAAATATTTTTAAGAATAAGTATAACTCACTTAATCTGGCCGAGCGCTTTCGAATCTATGAGATCCATCTTCAGAGGCGTGGAAGATGGATCTCACGCCTCTGAAGATGGATCTCATAGATTCGAAAGCGCTCGGCCAGATAAAGTGAGTTATACTTATTCTTAACAAATATTTGACTGCAAGTCGTTAAATTTCACATGAAAAGTTAATATTAACAACGCAGTTCGACATGGAACAAGAAATCCAGAATAATAATAATGATAATATCGTGTGAACTGGCTAGGTCAGGTCTGGTGTCAGAGTTCTCAGGTCGCACCTGAACAAAGTTCAGAACCTTTGACGTTACTTAATGACTATTTTTTAGGCAGCCGGGACCGACGGATTCAGCTTAGTTTTGATTATACTATATCACTGTGTATTAATATACGATATTATTATAACGGATGTTTAAAAAATGACGCAACCCTGAGATTAGATGGTGAAAGTCATTCATGGGGTGAATTTTCTGTGCTCCAATCGATATTTAAGCAGCATTTATTTCAATGTCAACTATATGAGTCTATCTGGAATGTACTGTTCGAGCATTAGTTTAGTTACAGCAGACGTTTCATTAAATTGAGTCAGATATATTGTTTCAAGATGATTCTATTTTTGAGATCCTTGGAGCTTGTCCTGTCTGATGTTTGCCTATAGGGCTCTTTCTTTGCATTACACAGTTGATAACAATATTCTTATACAATATAATTGATTGACTTGGAACTTAAAAGACATTCAAAAGATCATTAAAGTGAAGTAAATAAGAAAAGCAAGAACTAAAAAATTTGAAGGAAAGTTTCTGTAAATGCTTTGAAGTTAGTACAAATTTATTTCAAAGTTACAGGCCATCAAATCCAACATCTAACTTTCTAAGGCCCTTATTTGACAGAGCTACGGCAACCGCCGTCCCTTACCAAGACTAAATTACATCAGTTGAATGTGTGACCGAGCTCAACAATTTCAAAGTATACGAAGGCATACGCTTCTTTAAAACGAACAGCTGATCAATCAAATTTACTTTCAATCAATTTCCCCGGCTGGTGTGATTTAGTCTGAAATAGTGGCGCGCATGGCGAATGCAGTGGCTCTGTATAATAAGGGCCCAACTTTTACACAAGATTGCATTTTAATCACGAGCATGTTGAATATGTCATATACCCCATGGGTCGCGACATTTTTGAAACACCCTGTAGAGGCTGTTGTGTTACAATTTACAAATGAGTTTACTTGTGTTTGTGATTTTAAAACTGTTGCATGACCAAGTAAAAAATCAGAAAATTACAAACGAACTTGTTTATTTTGTTTAATTTGTTTATTTTGCATAAACAACACTAGATTTTTATTTAAAGATACTGTTCAATTGTTTATTGGTAAATTTCCACAAAGCAAGTATGACCAAAAGTCTAGATATCTAGGAAAAATAAATACAGTACAAGATTGGAAAGTGAACTTTCAAGACAAAAACTACTGAAAGTGAGTGAATAGGAGAAAAAAGGAAAATTCCAAAAATTTTGTAAACAAAGAAAACAAGGAGAGTGGCCCTTAGTTGTATAGAAAATAATATTCAAATTATTAAAAACTCTAATAAAACTAGTTTTGGACATCAATATCGACTACGAGTTCCATATGCTGGGAGGGATGCATGTCATGCTGATAAGTTAGTTTAAAGATTCGAAAGAAAAATTTCAATTCAAAATATTCCAATCTCAAACTGAGCAGTGAAATATAATGTTTGAACAATACAACCGATTCCCAATGTTGAAAAGAAGTTTGTTATTTTTTCAATATGATGAAGATCGGTTAGATAATTGGTTATATGTTAAAGTTTGTCACCATGAATTTACCAACTTTTCATGCTTAATATAATTATTCCAAAACACCGGAGATAAAGCCATCACAGCAGAAATTGAAACAAGGCCCACCGAGAGTATGAAAA
The DNA here is from genome assembly GCA_948455865.1 of Conomelus anceps. Classification (NCBI taxonomy): domain Eukaryota; kingdom Metazoa; phylum Arthropoda; class Insecta; order Hemiptera; family Delphacidae; genus Conomelus; species Conomelus anceps. The sequence continues at coordinate 58,867,969 of OX418222.1, read as the reverse complement.
TGATGAACAAAGGGAGGAGCTTACAATATGACACAGTCTGAGCACAGTAATAAACGCGCTTCTGAATGACAATAGGATCCGATTCCCAGCCATACCTGGTATGATTCCACAACCAACCCAAAAAAGGACAAGGGGTTCATCATCAATGGAAAAAACTTACACACTCCTATCACATTCGCAATTGACAATTTTACTATCCATGATGAGCACTATTCTCATAACTTATAGTAGGACCGGAAGAAAATGCCACATTTCCATATTTCTATCACTCGATACAGAATGAGATTTTTCGAGATTGAGGAAAATTGAGGACCAATACATTCACTGATAAAAAAATGGGATATTTTAGATGGTGCATTGATGAATTTTCAAGATCCTCACCAGTAAGAAAATAATCGAAAACTCAATCGCACAAAAGTAAAATATTATTATTTATATTCCTACCTGTGTATAGACCATTCAATGCCATGAGTTTCCTATTGAGTAAAGAATACTTTAAAATTACAGTAGCTTCTTTTCCTTCTGCCGTATACCAAAATATAATCTACAATTTATAGACCTCTTATTAGGTAAGCTAGTTGGCCCACCCCGGGATGCACCTTGCGTAGTTAGCGCTAAATGAGCTGGCAAATATGGAGGTCAGACAAGCCAGTGGCTCTCCTGACCAACAAGATATCTAAGATTGTGAATTCAAGACACTTGTAATTGTGCCATATGATAAATACATAAATGGACCACCCTTAATTCAATGACTATCATTTAAAGGCATTTGAAATCGAAGGATAATTCAAAGGTACTAGAAATAATCCATGCAAAAAAAATCATCTTCAGGCTTCCGATTAACACTCATCATACTGTTTCACGGTAATTTAAGGAGGAGATTCTCGTTCAAATAGCCTAAAACAATTTCTGTTTGAAATTAAATACTTCTATTAATACATATAAAGAATCATACAGTAATTCGAATCAAGCCTAAGCACTCATATAATTTTCGAATAATGTCAGAAATAATGAAAACTTAGATTTCAACATCTAAAAAAGTATTTTGGACACGATTTTACTTATTCATTAATATCATTTTACTGGATTTAATCTCTATTACTAAAATTTTCTAAATTTTGGATGAAAAAATTAAAAATTATAAATTTTATGATGGTGATTGATGAGCTGGACCTACAGTTTTATGTGGGTTCCGAACCAACGGGAAGTGATTTTACAGCAGAGAACAGTGTCTTTTTGCTGGCCAATCTAATCGGTCACCCTTACAAAGAGGGCCCAGGAGGATGCAGCTTATCTTTATCTGATTGAACAGATACCAGCTACAGCTCACGGCATCACTTCCCCACAAAATACAATGGTTTTTAGAGACAAAACATCAAAAGGTAAGTCATCTTTACGAGGTTATCTAAGGTAAGATTTCTATTTTAAATAAAATACTTGTATAAATACTTCCACATTTTTGGGAAAGTTAAGTCATAAGGAACTTTTTACTCTAACATACTCTAAGCTAATTCTTCACGAGTTATCTAAGGTAAATTATCTCTAAGTTATCTGAGCATCAGGTAAATTATCTTCACAAGAACACCACAAATTGACTCCTTGTTGACAGGTAGCAGGGATTTCTGTCCCCAATCTCACAAAATACATATTTCTTAAAATATACTTCAAGAAATCCATAATTGAATAATTATAATTCTGTATTTAGTTTCTACAGCTCTGTAGAGTATTATCGCCATCGCGAATATACTGAAATTATTGCATGACTGCGTGGCTCATGATTGAATAATTCAAATATAAACATTTAAGATATGATTTCATCATAATATAAATTCTTCATTTCAAGTCTCCATTCTTCATAGATCAACATTCAAAGCGAGGTATGGATAATCATAATAATAGTTATTACATAAATAACTGAAATTTTTTAAACCTGAATATCAATTAACCGAGAAGCCCAATATTGCAGCAAGGAAACGTGGTGAAGGTAGCAAGAAGCAAGCCAAAGGTTATTTGGAAAGCGATATTTCTGCTTGAAAACTAACGGCCAGTTGCACGAAAGAAAATTAAATTTGACCACAGTAAGATGACGTCATTTGACGGAGCTAGTGCAACGACTTCTCTATTGAGCTCCGTTAGATGACGTCATCTTACGGTGGTTAAATTCAATTTTCTTTTGTGCAAATGGCAAATCTTCAACTTGAACCAACAACTACTAAAAATATCGAATAGAATAAGATTCTATTCTAGAAAAAGCCACGGAAGAAATTCAGGTTTATTTAGAAGTTGACAAATACCAAAAATGTGTCGTTTTTGTTGAACTGTTTTGAACAATTAGTTCGTTCATCCATATAGCTTTTAGATGTGATAAATAGTTCATAAAATATGTATTTTCTAGAGGAATAATTCTGGATTCTGCACAACAGCTTCACAAACTAGAGAAAAAGGGTAAACTTCATAGTAAAAGTAAATGAAGTGCAGATTGTCAATTAAATGTAAATGTTCAATTCAAGAGACAAGACAATTGAATAAACTCTGTAGTTTAGTTTCCACTACAAATCTGGTATGATGTTTTAGTTTTAATGATTTCTAACCTTTATATTTATAATTTCATATTTTTTTCAATCCCCTAGTGCCAAGTATGCATTCCAACCCAAAATAAACGTTTTTATTCGAAAAGTCTATCAGGAGCTCTTTGAATAAACGTTCAATGCTATTGAATTAAATTCAAGTAATATCAGAATATCATACAATAGTCTGTATTGTTTATGAAATAATTAATGAATTATGCAATGCAATATCATGTATATGCAATACATTATTTTAAAGGCGTATCATTTCCATTTAAATAAACTTTCATTGAAGTTGTTACCATAAAAATAAGACTCTTGTTGTAATATTACAGGATAAAAAGTCCATTTTAGAGAAAAAATTTACCATTTCAGAATTCACATACACATACCCAAATATTAATTAATCCGAGCCTTTGTCTACCAAAAGAAATAAATCACCGTAAACGTCCTTAGAAATAAATTCCACTCAAATCATACCCAACATTACATATCCTATGTTATTATAACAATACTCTATAAGCCTTTCAACACAGCATATACAAATACAATGAGAAGGTTCATGAACAACATGTTTAATTAAATGTAATATACTTTAGCTTGCAGATGGAAAAAACGTACTTTTGTACACCATCACTAATGGAAAGATAACCAGCGTGTCTTCCCAGGAGTTTATAGACATACACAAGGATGTAAGACAAACAAAATAAAAAGTTCTACATGAATGAAATTAAAATAATAATTTATATATACCCAGAGTTTCAATGCTACATTCAAGGCAATACTCAAAACCAACACTATAATTTCAAAACTGAATCAGAAAATGTTATGGGAAATTGAGTTTTGTTATATGAGTTAAATGAAATAAAATAGAATGATAAGAAGAGAATTACCCAACAAAGCTACAACGCAAAGTAATGCAAAAGTTGAATAGTTGGTTAACAATAATCGAGCAACACTTGAGTGATTCTTACTTACTGTTTCCGAGCATTTGGCTAGTTCTGTTGATTTTCGGCTTTCTCTATCCCTATTCAAGCCTCTCACTGGAGTAGTCGGGCAACCTGCACATTGAACATTTCAACTTTTAGAATTTTCTCAATGTTATTTAGAACATTTAGCATATTTTTTCAACATTGTGTAACATCTTTTCAACAGTCAGCTCATTTTCGAAATCGATCGAATAGTCGGATAGTGGGGGGGGGGGGGGCACTTTAAACATTTTTTCAATACTGAGAAAATTTTTCCAACAGTCAGCTCATTTTCAAAATCAAACATTTGAAAGAGAGATCAGAAAAGATTTATGTTAGGTTCATATCCCAATGCATCTAACACTGTTTTTAGATTAGATTAAATTACTTTATTCATGATAAATTTACAATTTTTTTAAACCGGTACTAACATACAATATTCTCAATAGAAAATCGACCTGGTTGATACTACTCGTATTTGCATTGTGTTCGAAATATTAACAGTAATCTTATGGGTAGAGCTAATAAAATAATATTCCAAGAGATGCATTTACATGAAAAGGCGAAGTTTGGACAAAAATTCGTCCATTCGAGCACTTAATCAACAGTGTTTACAGAGTCACTGTTGGGGTATAACCAAGAGAAAGGCAAGATATCATTGCGGTTGTAGAGCTCAAATTTTTACAGTTCTAAAGTGGATAAATGCCTACTTAGGTTTAAAAGTATTCACTATTTCAACTTCCTTAGCTTTTGTGTCAAATATATAAAATGTTGAGACTCAATTTCTCGAAAAAAAAAAACGATTTATAATTGGATGTGTTGTGACTATTAGGCCATTTAAAAGTAAATGATAAAATTAATGTAATGTTGAATGGTTTATTGACCAGTTATCCAAGTTACTCCACTTTGAACTTGAAAAAACTGTGATTTTGCATATTTTCTCAAATGTCTCAATAATTGCTGTATTTACATTTTTCAAACAGATTTCATTAGTTTATCAGACGATGGTCAATGAAAACTTACTAAAAGCCTGAATGTATATAGTACAATAAAAATTTCAAAATAACTTGCATCATAAGAATGGCTGTAATTTATTTTAATCTTCTTCTAGATCTATGTTTATCTGACGTTTTTCCATTATTTTGGCGAGTCCACGATGTATTATGGCAGCACTATGAGAAATATTCTGAATATAATGATTATTGAATCAGGCCCCCAAGTGAAAAGAAAAATAATAAAAACCGTCAGAGAATAAGACAGAGAATGTTGATATTTTGAATTACAATGTAGATTTAAATTGGAGGACAGTGCATATTCATTTAATGCGAATCCGTTATTTTTCAATAGAAAGAAGTTGTCATTGCATATTTTATTAGATAATGATCAGGTTAATTCCATTTGACTGTTGATAGAAAGTCAACTATATGAGGTTTTAAGTATGACTGAGGTCAAATTTCTGAGGGGTTGCGAAAATGAAAATAGTTATCTAGAGTATAAAATATATATGATAAAGCAAACTAGGCGCGTTCTTACAACTTAAAACTAAGCTACCAACATCAATATCGAACAAGCAAAATTTCACCTTCTATAGATTCAAATAAAAAACATAGAAGCTATTCTATAACAATCTTTTAACAAACTAAGTATCGTCCGGTTTCTATTAAGTTTAGCAAGCAGCTGGGCATTATTGTAATGTTGATCCAAACTATGTGCTATGACAGTTTCAATACTGTTTTATAAATAATCAGACACTTAAAGCAAAATGGCTTATCTCGTGCTTAGTTCAATGTAAGTAACATGGATGAAAGTCGGAAAGTACAAATAAGATTGAGAATTTCGAAACCTACAAAAAGATGACTAATTTGAAAATGGTCTGAGGACTATGAAAATTGACAGTATGGTAGAGGCCGCGCGTTTAGTGGTGAACCTTCACCATTCAAACGGTGAAATTGAGTACGGCAAAGTAGGGATGCTTCTCTCGCACAGATCATTCCTTCTCTCTGCATGCAAACTCTCAGAAAAGCTTCGACTTGCCACTTCCCTCATTTGGCAGATTCCAGACATTCCACTCTGCTTAATTTAATTACTATTTACTATTACTATTGCAATTCAATTACTATAAAGTCAAATGTGTCATTTTATGCATATCGCGCGTTTTTTGTCGTTGAGAATTTTAAAGATCAAGCCGCAGGTAATTGAAATTACCGCGAGTTAAATACTGCCGCAGAAAGGCTGAAATGCATTGAAACTAAATGGGAAGTTGTTTGCAAACGCGCGTTTTGTGTCGCTCGAGTCCAGCCCGGTACCAGATGGGAAAATGATCTAGGCTGTCTCAAAAACATCTCAACCAAAATCGAAATTTGTTGAAATTTTTTAAATTGTAATCGTATTTACTATATTCACCTGAGTAAATATTATTATGAAATTTTCTTCTAATTACGCTTTTTATTGGTCTCTGAATTTCACCATCTCTGACCCGCGTTTTCCGTCGCGTGACCGAATTGACACGCGTTTATTAATGCGCGATTAGAAAAGCGGTGTATAGAACCGGTCTAATTGTTTCGCTATCTGTGTCACTGTCCAAATAAATCGCAAATCTTTCAGTTATACTGTATAATTCGTGTTCAGTGCTGAAATAACGGTTCTCTATCTCAATAGGTTCTCCTATCTAGGTTGCCACCTAGAACTGATAACTAGAACTGATCTGTGTGGAAGATTTGGAATAAGCTTATCCTTTGGCCAACGTTCATAATAAGTAGAGTTTATAGCATTATGATAGTCCCCACTTGTTTGGCCAGATTTGAATATTAGTGAAGCGTCATTAATGAAGCCATCATGAAATCCAGCATAATATGCTATAATGGGAAGAGATAGCTGCGAGCCGTAGCTGGTATCTGTTCAATCAGAGAGATAAGCTGCGTTCTCGTAGATCCCGTTCGTAACGGTGACCGATTAGATTGGCCAGCAAAAAAGACACTGTTCTCTGCTGTAAAATCACTTCCCGGTGGTTCGGAACCCACCTAAAACTGTAGGTCCAACTCATCAATCACCATCATCCAACTCATTACCCACGCACAGGTCTCAGACCTATGTGGGCTTCATCCTAAAAAAAAAAAAAATGATGCTGACATGCCTAAAGTGTGTGTCCAGATGATTGTGGATGTTCCTAACCACAAGTTCGGAGTCGTAATGCGTGAATATAAGTTTTATCCGTGTAGACACTAGGGCCCGTATTTATGAACGTGACTTATCAAAGAACGACTCAAGTCAGATCGGATAAGTCAGACTTAGCGGCAATAAGGCTTACTTACACTTACAGGTTCAAGCCAGCGAGCAGCTGTACCCCTAAAAGCCAATCCAGCTCCCACAACAAAGATCTGACTCCTGATAAATAATTTAACATTAAAAATTTACATTAAACAACTCCAATTTACACTAATATAAGATTTTACACTACGTAAATGTTGCAGGGACAACTGGGTCGGCTTATAACCTCACTTTTCAGTTAATAAACTCACCTAGTATAAGTAAAGCTTAGAATAAAGTTCGTATTCATGAACCTTTCTTAAACATCTTCTTAACTTAAAAGCCAAGACGTGCTTATAATTGGAGTCTCAAATCCGTTCTTAGCCAAGCTAGGTACAGAGCTGTCTTGAAGCCGTTCTTAGATTGTTGTGTTGCATCATATTTTGATTTCATTTTTTAGTATAGCATCGGCTCATAATAATAAAATAAAGTATGATGTTGAAGATCCATCTTGTTTCCACTAATATGTATTATAAACTTAAAAAACACTTTTAAATGGAAATTGACTCACGTTATGGCGTGACGGCCGTTTCGCTCTGTTGTCTAGAGCATCATCAGACGACCCACAGTACACTGTACACTGCGGGTGTACTGTGGGTCGTCTGATGATGCTCTAGACAACAGAGCGAAACGGCCGTCACGCCATAACGTGAGTCAATTCCCATTTAAAAGTGTTTTTTAAGTTTATAATAAAATAAAATCATCATATTCAATTTTTGCACCATTGCAATGGAATTCACTGTATACCGGTATTTGACTTATTGAAATTATTTTTACTTATTTTATATAAATCGTACTTCTAACCTATACATTTTTTTGGCACTAGGATAGGATTCTCTTTCTAAAAAAGAATGGATGAAGTTCGTTGGTCTGCTGGCAGGTAGCGTGTACTACACTGCCGCGAATGATATCATTTTTCAAATTCGAAAAACAGAAAACTATAACTTAAAATATATTAGTGTGGTTATAATTACTTAACAGTAACTGCAAATTTACATGTAGTACAGTATCTTTATATTTTCATGTATGTTATTTTATGTTTATTAGTGCCTGATGTTACGACCCAATTTTAGGTTAGCTTGTGACCATGTTCAATGTAATAGAGCCTTTACAACTCGGTCTTAGATAACTCGTGCTTAGATCAATGTAAGTCACGTTCATAAATACAGGCCTAGGTCTCCCAACATCACGGTAATTTTTCAAAGACTTCAAATAAGACACACGTTTTCCCTTATATCTTGTTTTTCAATCATAATTTTCCGGTTGTCCAACGACTTCTCCCAAATTCTTTATATTTAATCTCATTGCCCATTCACTACCTTTAAAATGATTTTTTCACTGAAGACTGGCATCAAAGATTTTATTTTTGGTCGCTCACCATGTTGCTTGTGATAGTTATTCATGGAATCACGTATTACAATTTTGACAGAGTCATTTTCTATTTGTTTCCTTCTTGTTTTATTTTTATTTGGTGTAGTAAAACTTCCTCCCTGCGTTTTGACAATATTTCTCTCCATCAATCCTTTTTCCACTCGCCATATAAAGAGTGATTATGAAAGGACTTTACAACTTTGAAAGCACATAAATATTTATTGAAATTACTCACAGAATTGAGAAAGGTGTCAATTTGTTCCAAAACACTTCAAGTTTAACGCATGTGTGTCATTTTGGTACGATGTGACTGCCATTGGTAATGCAACATAATCACCGATAATTGATTTCTTGCCACACTTAACTTCTGCAACCGCAGCGATGATCCGATTTCGGAGGTATTTGAAATTGTCTGGTACCTGGTAGAAGTGGAACATAAACTTTATCTTTAATGGAACACCATAGGAAGAAATCCAACATTGTTAAATCCGGGGAGCGAGGTGGCCATGCAATTGGCCCTGCACGGCCAATCCACTGATGTTGAAAGCGATTATCTAGAAAATCCATAACTTCTCCGTGGAAATGAGATGGTGCACCGTCTTGCTGAAAGTAAAAGGGCACTAACTTGTTGGGAACATCAGAAACTCCCGGCCTACCTGGTGATTTCAAATGAACAACAGCACAACCAGTCCCAATAAAGTAATTAGACAATAAAGTTGTTCTTGTGTCAACTGTAGATTGTTGGCCTGCTTGTAGGTTCCTTCCAGTATTCCATACGAAATCTATGATGAACTGCTGTTGCAGAATTCGTTTCATGAAATAACACACATCATGCACGTTCCGCACTAGTAAAAGTCGCCATTTTAACAATGCATTACCGGTGGCGCTCATAGTGGCTGAAAATGGCACTAAAGCTTTATGCGAGTCAAACTTGAAGTATTTTGTAACAAAATGACACCTTCTCAATTCTGTAAGTAATTTCAATAAATATTTATGTGCTTTCAAAGTTGCAAAGTCCTTTTATAATCACCATGTACATTCTCGAGGCTGTCACAAGTCTTTTCAACACATTATCTGTTACTCATACATAAATATATAATCTGTAGATTAGTATTATATTATTTAATTAGTTTTGTACCACTATGGGTCTCATCAGACCCAGTGGAAATTATCAACTTGTAAATAAATAAATAATGTAAAAATATGGATGCTTCAATTTTTCTGTTTTCATGAAATTATAAATATTGATAATTAACTCTATATTGTTGATTGACTATGAATCAATTTTTTGAATCCTACCTTCTGATTACTATGATCAATTAATTATGGATTCCCTGCGATGAACACAACATATGAACACACATATGGACCAGTGTGTGAGGCAGGACAGTGGTGTATCCGTACTAATGCAGAGTTAGCAACACTCTATAGAGAACCCCCACTATCGGCCCACATAAGATTGATGCGGCTCCGATGGGCAGAACATTTGCAACGGATGCCAGATGTACGTGTGCCAAGGAAGGTATTCGTGGGACAGCCTGGAGGAAGGAGACCTGTTGGAAGACCAAGAGAGCGATGGGAGGATAGAGTGGCAAAGGACGCTAAGGAAATGCTACATGTGAGGAGATGGAAAGGAGCAGCAATGGACAGAGATGGCTGGAGGCAAAGTTTAATTGAGGCCAAAGCCCGACTTGGGCTGTAGCGCCATTGGAGAGAGAGAGAACACAACAGCACTGAGTATGACTAAAGTTTAGTTGGCAGAACCGATATTTTCACGTTGGGTAGTACAACTCACACCAGAATCGAAGTGAACGCTTTGACTGCCGGAAACAGACTGAAAACGTTTACCCCATCATCAAAATTTCGATTCTCAGTCAAAGGTGGAAGGAGTCGCAGGCTCATCACTAAAAGCACGGCCTCTAATTGCAATTAAATTGTATAATCAATTAATAGAGGTTGATTAAAACCTCTATAGTAGCAAACTCTAAAGAAAAATGTATAACATTTTATTTGAATATTTTATACCTCCTATTTATTTTGTTATAACTTCGGTAATTTGGTAATTATATCATTTTGCAATTTTCAAGATATAATTTTGTAAATTTATCAAAATACGTGGAATATATTTATATTGTGGTTTCATTATCCAAAACTGATACTGTTCAAGTTTCAAGGAACTTTCATGAAAAAAAATCATTACAAAGTAATGTGTATCACTTATAAGGAGTATCTAATAAATAATGTTTTATTTCACCAAATTTGAAGCAGAAACAAAGATACCGCACATAGAGGGGAAGAAGAAACATGATAGAGACCAAGATTAGAAGGAAACCTAACGAAATTTGAAAATATTATTTGAGTTGTTGATAAAAGTTTCACCAGAACTGCATTAACAATATTAATTCTAGCCTGACTAGTCTATGCATCCGCTTGCTCTGAACAATAGATGCTATAGGGCAAGCAGAGGCCTAGAGTGATTGGACTAGAATTAGCATTTCAATCAGGAAATTCTAACCTTTCCAGTCAATGCCTCCGCTTGCTCTGAATGCTAGAAGAAGTTATAGAGTAAGCGGAAGCTTAGAGAGGTCCGGTTAGAAATATCGTTATCGTATTTTTGCTCACACTCTTGAAAAAAAAAAAAAACGCTGGCAATATCAATTATTAATAATACAGATTATTGATCATAGTGTAATGGTTATCTGTATTGATTGCTGAATAATTAAAGTTCTTTGTAGTGGTGATGGTGATATTGTGGAAGATATCCACAATGAATAAAAAGTCTTGAAGTTGTCACAACCACATTTATTGAAAACCGTGAGATACTAGTTTCGGTTGCTAAACCATTATCAATCTCAAACAAACTAAAACTAAAGTACAGAGTAGCTTGATATATACTAAACACAGAATGATACTATTGGTTGAGAGAGAAAGTGCCTCTCATAGGCTGACCTTCATTGAAGGTCTGTTTGGAAATTCAAAAAGGAGACTCAAATTTTGCAGAGCATCTCGTTACCAATGGACACAAGTTCAAGGCTGAAGATGTTGAATTTCTGCATTTTATTGGCAAAGGCTGGCAACTGAATATTTTAGAAGCTTTGGATATAACTAGATTGGTAAAAAACGATTCCAATACTAGTTTAAATGATCAAATCTATTTCAAACAATTCAATACAACTAACTTGGTTTAATCATAATACTGTGCCTACTCTTTGATAACTGTACTTACTTGTTTTTCTCGGTTGGCTTTGACTGAATTTCATTTAGTTTCTTTTTATTTTTTTTAATTGTCCAATTCTAGCCTACTTGTGTATTGTTCTTACTTGTTACTATTTGATTCCTGGTTTTGACAATGATTATTCCTGGTTGCTCCTCCCACCAGTGGGCGTGACTTGTTAGGGCTTTCAGTCAATCTCAGACCTTCAATGAAGGTCAGCCTAAGAGAGGCACTTTCTCTCTCATCCAATAGTATCATTCTGTGTTTAGTATATTATATTAAGATACTCTATTCTTTATTTCTAGTATTTTTTTGCGATTGATAATGGTGTAACAACCGAAACTAGTATCTCACGGTTTTCAATAAATGTGGTTGTGACAACTTCAAGTCTTTTTATTAATAGTGAATAATTGATAGTTATATTAATAATAAAAATCCTATTGAAATTGATTTTAATGAGATAAAACAAATTGGATAAAATCAATCTTTCATCGAACCTGATCCTGATCAATTATCTGGTTCATAAAACATAGTAATGTTAATAATTGATCATAATGATCATTGGTCATCATGAGATGAATAACTGCGAAAAGAGCAACTCAACCGGCAGATCTGCTCTAGGCTAGATGCAACTCTAGAGTATGCTGAACTGTAGAGTTCTGACCGGCAGATCTGCTCTACAGCAATGTCTGTCTTTATTTAAACCAGCCTTAGGAATAAAGGGCAATCTTCACTTCGATTTCTATAACAAAATCTTTAGAATGACAGCATACAAACAGTCTAACATGAGAATCCATTCATTTCCTGCATCTCCAGATAAAACACGTTTAATGCCATCAAAACATCATCATACAATTTCCCAGCATGCATGGACAACACTTACTCTATTTTAGGAAGGGAAACATACAAACTCATATTCATAAATAATAAGAAAATTATAAATATTGAGATCCTAATCATGTTGAGGAAGAATCAAATCAATCATACATGGTAAAAAAGGGATACAAATCGTTTGGTTCTCTTAATAAATCTTGTTCGAAACTGCTTTAGTAGTCCAGAAAAAATATGAAAATTTCAGGAACTAAATCATGTATTTCCCGAATTTCTTCTGGACTGTTTAGTCTGGACCTAGTGAACAACGTATACTATTTTCTCATAAAAAACCGGTCACGTTAGAGGGAGGGAGTGGGGCAAAGTTACACTTTTTCAGTTTTCTGCTTATACCTCGAATACAGGTCGTTCTGTGAATTTTTATAAAATAATTACTAAATTTTCTAAAACCTTGTTCCTCTGCATAACAACAAAATCTCACATGATTTCGCAGTTATAAGCTCTCCAAAAGGAATAGTTTTCTAAATCATCTCAGTTTTGGAAATAGTTATCCTTCTAGCTCCCCACTTGTTCACTTAACAGGAACTCTGTCTAAAGAAAATTTTAGAACACCAAATCCCCTTCAAAAGTATATATGAATAATAACTTGAATAAATGAAAAGTAAGAGAAAATGTGGGAGTGATAGCCGTGAGCCGTAGCAGGTAGCTGTTCAATCAGAAATAAGCTGCGGTCTCCTAGGCACTCTTTGTAAGGGTGACCGATTAAATTGGCCAGCAAAAAAGGGTTCTCTGCTTTAAAATCACTTCCCGGTGGTTCGGAACCCACCTAAAACTGTAGATCCAACGCATCTTTCACCATCATCCAACTCATTACCCACGCACAGGTCTCAGACCCATGTGGACTTCATCCTCTATAAGAAAAGAACGTCTTCAAGATTTTAAAAATTTCTAAAGGGACCGGTTTTATGGGAAAATATTATACGTTCACTAGGCCCAGTACTACATATTCCCGAAGAAATTGTAGCTGCATGAATTTTTTCAAAAAATGGCACCTTTTTGGTCTAATTTTACTGTAACTAGTAACAATGTTAGTTTTAGAGACAGGCTTATATCAATAAATCATTTCATTCATCAATAAATGAATCATTTATGATAAATATAATGAATGAGACGTTATGATTTATGAAAAACCATCATACAATTTTCTTCTCTTCTCACTTCAATTCAGTATATCCAAGTATCTTCGATGGCATGATACTAATGGCAGTTCATAATAAGAATTAAATACTGAATGTTGAACGTATCGTGGACCGTATATTTATTGCATTGGATATTAATCTGTGAATGTTAGAATTTTGTAAACACTAAAGTCATACTAAAACTTTCAACGCAAACACATTTCTAATGCAAGAAAATTTTTGAGATTTGTTTTTTCTAAAGCCAGCATCATAAGATGAGGACAAAATCAGATATCCAAGTGAGCGCAGAAAGCATTCAGTATGCAGGAAAGTATTTCGAAAAATAATATCCAATCATAAGCATGATAATGCATGCAGAAAATAGTCTAGAAGCATTCAGGCGTCTTTTTCAATTCTTATAAGAAATTAAACTGGGGTATAAACTATGTAATTACGTTTGACGCTAAAAAATTATCAGTAATTCAAAGGTGGGGGAGAAAAACTCTCCCAAAGAGATGTAGAGCAAAATATAGCAACAATGAATAAAAGGAAGAGATTTTCTGGATGAGCCCATAATATTCAGACTTATAGATTAAACACTAATTCAAGATACTAAGGATCCGAAATCCACATGCAATCGATTAGTTGTAACAATTTCAAAAGATCTTGTACCGCGGTCGCAAATGCTATAGCTATAGTATAATTATAATACTGTATAGTAAATACTATACGTGTATTAGTATAAAGCCGTTCAGTAGCAAACATATTATTTGCGCCCGCGATAAAAGAGCTTCAACTATAAAGCTGGGTTTTCCTAGCTCCGCACTTTTTGCGTAGCGCAGTGCGCAACAGTATTGCCAGACGCAAACTAAATAATTGTGGGGGATTCGGCTCAAAATTATCGTACGCAACAATTGACTTAAATTACTGACAAATCCATATACCCCTTTTAAAGGCGGTCAAAGGATGCTAATGAATGAATGAATGAATGAATGAATGAATTAAAAGCACGGTAATTTTGAGCCAAATCCCCAAATTATTTAGTTTGCGTCTGGCAATACTGGTGCGCACTGCGCTAGGTAAAAAGTGCGGGGCTAGGAAAACCCGGCTTAACAAAATGATTGCATGTGGCCTTAGTAAGTAATAGACTGAAATTGTCGGGCAAATCAGTGAAGGAGTTATGTTAGAATAGCTACTGTAACACTAATCTACCTACATCTATAGTTTCTACTTGTAACATGGTGCACCTCCTGAGAAACGGACACCCTAAATATCATCCCTATTTCAATGCTTAAATTATCTATTTTTATGCAATACAATCACGTAAATCTACAACATTTTCCATCCATGACAAATAATAAATTTTCTTTGGACAATATTGCGGTTTCCAAAAGTTATTATGGCTCATATAACATTTTCTTCAATAATTATTTGTAAGGGTTGACATTTCAAAATACTAAACAGATAACAATCACTAAATATTACACAGACAAATATAATTGGAGTGTCACAAACCTCATTATATTTGAAAATATTGTGCGTGAATAGAGAAATTTGATACGCCTCAAATAAATAGTAAAAAATCGTGTTTTTTTAATTCTAATCAGTAAAAATTCCAGCATAGCATGTTTAACAGCAACATAAATCAGAAGACCACATGCAAAGCTAAACTGTCGTGCATATTAACAGATATAAGAATAGAGCGGAATGAACTGAACTTAACGTAATGGTAGGCGGTATCAGCAAAACAGGTATCTGCAATTGCTACAGCAAAACAACTACTTAGTCGAAATAGTTCATAATCAGTCTATTCAAAATGCAGAATTGAAATTCGATAAATGGATCAATTGTTATTTTTATTCACAGTGATATCACGCTAAAGGAGCTAGAAGAAATAGAACATTACTTGAAAGTCATTATTTTAGTATTTTATATAAAAGTAGTATCTTGCACAAGTATGACTACAATTATTGTTTAAGAGATGGAAAATGTTCTTCAAATGTAAATAAATGTACAAGAAAGTAGACAGTCGAACTTCTTTGAAACGAAAAAGTGGGATAAAAAGTCAGTTATGTATTTCTTAATTGAAACTGTAAATATCGACCGTACAGATAAAATATTTGCAGTTAGTGGGCTACGAAACTATAATCCGTTGAAACAAATTGAGAACCGTGGTCCAGACTAACGTTGTAATAAATTAGATAAAGTAACGAGATGTATAAACCAAACACATCTAACCATTAGAAACTGATGATAATCTGAGAATATTTGTACGACCAGAATTAAAATTGCGAAAGGTTGGAGCAAGTACGATTTTAGAGCCTCGGCTTCAATATTTTTGATATTACAAACCCTAAAGCTCAAATAGAACAAAATAACAAATAAATTTGTCACAATAAATAAATAAATAAACATTCTTAGAATATCTGCTATTAAGTCTGATAAAATATACCAATTTACGAAAAAACAGAGATAATTTATGTTCAACAGCTCGCACGCCATACATATTTGGTCGTGCGAATTGATAAAGATATGTGAAACTTTCTTGATCGAGGGAAAACTAACAATGTTTTGTACAGAAACTCCAAAATGAAAAAATCATTAGGTGAAGTTTATGACAAAAAAGGATAATCAATCATAATTTTCATCAATCATTATTATCAAGTCATTTTTTCTTGATTCTAATCACAGTTTAAATCGAAGCATTAATGTAAGAGATTCATATCAAGCAATGGCAGTGTGTTATTGAAATTTGAATGGCTTAAAATTTTGCACAGCAGTCACATTCGTTAGACAGAAGTTCGACTGAATAAGCAAATATCGTTTGATTCTAGTTACATTCAAACTCAAGCCTTCTTTTTACAATATTACCATTTTCTTGAGGAACAAGCATGGATCTCTTACCCCACTGTTCCGATCATATTTGATAATACTTGGTTGTAAAAAAACAAGATGTTGTATACTTTAGAATGGGAATTGGCAGGTGCATGATCAAATTGAAAATATAATACCTGTGCTCACAAAATGTTTAAAAATTCAAACAGCAGTCCATAAATAAACATACGCTACTTTAGAAAAGCCCAATCGTAAAAACGAATTTAACAAAACGCATTTATTATTGATAAATTGATAAAAACCATTATTCAACTTTCCTGGGACGCAATTCATAATAAGATTAGAGAAGTAGGATTTTACAATATATTGAGAGAATATTTCATATATAAAGTCGTTGCTGTATACTAACTACCAACATAGCAAATATTGCAGTTAGCCAATTTAGAATTCAGAATTTTTAGTTATTAATCTTACACAAAATATGTTCTTAGAATTATATAAAATCTGATAAAATATTCAACAATATTAATTTCAACTACACAACGAATAATGAATAATAAGACTTGAAGTTGTCACGACCACATTTATTGAAAACCGTAAGATACTAGTTTCGGTTGTTACACCATTATCAATCTCAAACAAACTGACAAATAAAAGATTAACTTCTGCATGTCTTTGCATGTGTACCTCATGCGTATTAGAGTTCACAATAGCTAACTACTTCAAAGTCAATGAGGTACATTAGGATAGTTGCAATTCAAGTTGAAAATTAAGTGATTATTCATCAGAGTATGAAAAATTGAGAAAAGTTCAATGGTCTTGCTTTAGAAAGGTGTATAGTACATATCAAATACATCTCAATATAAATGTGCAAATTAAAGAATAAGTAAATTTCAAATTTCAAATCCTTTTCAAGAACTTTTCAAATACTGTACATAAAATAAATCTAATTTAATGATTTGTACTGAGAACAGATTAAATTTCATCATATTAATTCAGTCAAAATATGATAGAATACATTCTTGCAGAAGAAGTCGAAATTGAATTAATCTCAAACCCTACCTACATAGGTCGCAAAAGACATGTATATTGAAAACTATTTAGATCTTGAGTTAAGCAATGGCGGCCATAGTGCCAACTTCCAGCCGATTGCTTCACGTGCTGTTATTTATCCAAATACATCTGAACAAACCATTCAATTAGATATCATGACTCTTGCTGTTCACGCATGAAAAGATTGTTAGCTCCCCTAAGCGGGCCGCTTAGTGCAGTTGGTTGGAGCGTTGCAACTTCAGCTGTCGTTTAAGCGGTCGTGGGTTCGAACCCCGCTCCTCCGTCTGGCATCTATGTGTAATAATTCACCTCATTACCCACGCACAAGTCTCGAACTTATGTGGGCATTATCAGCAATAACATTAAAAAAAAATTATATTAATTACCTCAGTTTCTTCATATTTATCAGTGAAAATTGATAAATTACCCTAGATGCCTACCCTAGCGTCTCTAAAGTGCTGCTTCTACGACTTATTGCACAAGCTGGCTGGTTGGATCACTACAAACCTCTCTTCATCAGATATAATATAATGATCAACATGATATACAACATTTACATTTATGAGTGCTTGCTGTCTGTGAAGAGGAGTGTTAGTAGTTTTGTTGTAGTAAATGAAGTTCAACATCATGCCACTTAAGCTCATAATTCCTTTGCAGTTCCCAGGATCAGACTTGCTTTCCTGTGTCAGGTATCAAATTCTTCAATGTCCTGCCTGATTGTATAAAAGAGCTGCACATGGAGAAATTGAAATCTGTAAATGAAGCCTGGCTTCTTCTTAATCAGTTTTATTCTCGTGCTGAATTCTACACTGTGATCATCGTCTCTATTCTTGAGCTTGTCTAGTCAATGTCATATTTTATTAATGATTAATTTACCTATATTTTGAAAATATGTTTAGTTTCAATATTTATATGTATCTGTTTACTTTACTACTGTATTGGTGATCTTATCATGACTAGCTGAAGATATTGTGTTTTAGAGATATTTTGTTGACTTGTTGGACATGAAGGATCTGTCAATTTTGTAAACTGTCAAATACACAGAACATAATTTATCGATTTCTAATTTTAAAAAAATCTCCAGTACTATTAATTATACTGAAGTCTTCCGAAATAGCAGACATTGTCAACAGCATTGAATAGCTGATGGAGATCGATGAACGCTACTGCACAAAAATATTAGTCCCCGCCGGGAATCTAACCACGGATCTCCCAATTGCCGGTCAGGCGTCTTAACCACTAGACTTCAGTGACACTTCTGTATAGCAGCGTTCATTTTAGACATGGCCATATCGGCTCCTATATACATACTGACGTACGATACTGATATACGTACTGACGTACGATACTGATATACGTACTGACGTACGATACTGATATACGTACTGACGTACGATACTGATATAATAATACGTTTGTTTATTTGGCTGATATACGAGCTGATATAACCAAGTCTAAAATGAACGCTGCTGTACAGAAGTGTCACTGTAGTCTAGTGGTTAAGACGCCTGACCGGCAATTGGGAGACCGGTGGTTCGATTCCCGGTGGTGACAAAATATTTTTGTGCAGTAGCGTTCATCGATCTCCATCAGCTATTCAATGTTGTCAATATCCGCCATTGCGGATGTCTTCAGTATAATTGATAGCACTTTTAGGAATTAGAAATAAATAAATTATATTTTGTTGACCTGTATTTTTCTTTTATATATATTTTGTTATGATTTGGCCTCCATTGCTACCATTGTATTCCTGGCTGTAATAAATCATTGAATCATTCATTTAGTGTAAAATTAGTGCGTGTATTCATGCGAACAAATAATTATATGTTTTGTATAGAAACAGGTAATTATGGTAAAAACACTAACCTATATCCCCAGAGCTGGAAGATTCAGTGAAGCTAGGTGTGCCCTCCGTCCATGTTGGAGTAGAGCCCTCCACAGAACAGGGAGGAGTCCACGTCAAATGCCGACCTGTTACAACGGAGCCAAATCCCGATGTTGAAGATCCAGACTCCACACTAAGTGATGATTTATTCTCAGTTCGTGATTCCAACCGAACTTCTGATATACTGCGAAAATTCAAGTACAGAATGTTTAAAAAATGACGCAACACACATCACATATTCAACACGCTCATGATTAAAATTCAATCTTTCACTAATGTAATGAAGTTAG
The DNA here is from genome assembly GCA_948455865.1 of Conomelus anceps. NCBI lineage: Eukaryota > Metazoa > Arthropoda > Insecta > Hemiptera > Delphacidae > Conomelus > Conomelus anceps. The sequence goes on along the minus strand of OX418222.1, from coordinate 58,848,471 downwards.
ATATTGGATTCGATACACTGTAACTTTAAAACAGATTTGTACTAATTTCAACACATTTTCAGCAACTTCCCTTCAAACTTTCTTTGTTACTACTCTTTAAATAATCTTTTCAATGTCGCTTGAGTTTCAAGTCAATTATATTGTATAGGAGATTTTTTAACAACTTAGTAATGCAAAGAGCCCTTTAGGTGAACATCAGACAAGATAAGTTCCAAGGATCTCAAAAATAGAATCATCTTGAAAAAAATAGATCTGACTGAATTTAATGGAACGACCGCAGTGACTAAACTAATGCTCGACTAGTGCATTCAAGATGATACTCAGATAGTTGACATTAATTAAATGTTGCTTAAACATTGATTGGGGCACAGCAAATTCATCCCCATGCATGACTTCCACCATTTGATCTCAGAGTTGCGTCATTTTTGAAACACCCGTTATTTTAACATTTGAATTAAATCAAGGATTTATAATCCACAAGGCTTTCAAAGTATTTCATTGATTATAAAATTCCAATAAACACATACATTTTTATGTTGAACTTGCAGGAAATAAGCAGATTCAATAGAACATCAAATGACCTTTCCCAGCATCAAAAACCTAAATCTCTTATTTTGGATCAGTGAAATAACATCTGAGGAGCAAATTTACTCAATATAATTTAGAACAGAGTTTTATTATCAGCTTTTCAAATTGCAGAAAAATATGAGTGGTGTTCACTTCGCATTATGATAGTTGCAACATGAGCTGTATTTTTGCAAACAGAAAGCCTGTTTTCATAATTTAAATGTATTTTCATTATTTTGTATTAATAAAGGCATTATTAGGAAGAAAGAGAGTGAAGTGATGGTTTTTGGAAGGAATGGAGAAATAGTCAGAGATATTGAATTGAATGGGGAGCTATTAAAAAAAGTTGGGAGTTTCAGGTACCTGGGAAGTGAAATCCAAGCAGATGGAAGGATCAACGAGGAAATATCTAAGACAGCAAAAGGGAGGAAATCTATACCAGGCAGTGAAACATTTGGTCTGGAATAATAAAATGCTAGAACAGGCGAAGATTTTTACGTACAAAAGGTACTATATTCCTATAGTTTTGTATGGACAATGACTGAGAAAGAGTGGAGTAGGCTCCAAGCAGGAGAAATGAGGTTCCTCAGGGCAATAAAGGGAAAGACTGGATTAGGAATGACGATATAAGAAGAGAATTGAATATGGTAAGCATGGGAGAAAAGGTTGAAGGTATGAGACTGCTTTGGTTTGGTCCAGTGAAGAACATGGGAGAAGATCGACTGCCAAGGAGAATGGAAGAGATGAGGATGGAAGGAGGAAGACCTAGACGAAGATGGAGTGGAGAGGAGGGGATTCAGATGAGAGATGGTGGGAAGATGGAGAGGATGGAGTACCGGCACTAGCTGGAACGGGACCACGATATGAATGTATGTATGTAAAGGCATTTATTATTAATAATAAGCATATGGTCTTTATTGGTGTAGAGAGCCTTACGGGTAGTTCCAACTCACCGTTTGAGCCATTTTAAGGTGGACCTATAGTTTTAGGTGGGTTTCGAACCACCGGGTGAGTGATTAATTATTATTATTATTGTCATTTTGTGGTGAACATACATTAGTATACTGCACCATCTGACATTTTATCATATTCGACATTGAATTAGAAATAGTACATATTTCAGAGCGTTTTGTATTAATGTATTGATGCTACAGATAGTGATGCTGTCACTTTTAAGCCAGTTTTTACTTTGTTTATGATTACCTACTACCATTTCACAAAATATTGGCGTGATATCAAGATTTTTCATTGTACTTTCAAGGTTTCTACTTCAAAGTAGACAGAGCTAATTTTTGTCGATTCCACGTGTTTATTGAGCACTGGAACGGTTTGGTGGCTTCACTGGTCACATTTTAAAGGTTAATTGGTAGAGAAGACATATTCGTAACTGCACCTAATAAAGATTTTATTCCATTTCATTTTCAAAAGTACAAAAATTAAAGCAGTTTTCTTTTATTATGGAGTTTTACAAAGTTTCTACATGAATTACTCTCGCTCATAGCAACACAAAATATTCCAATAATTAATACGAGGGTCGTTCGGGAATTAAGTTCAATTTAGAAATAGAAAAACCACGAAAATTTAATAAATTTTTATTATACGCAGTTCATTGTAAAGCACAACTCTTAAAATATTTTTCAATATTTTTTTCATTTCATATACTTTTTCAACAGGAACTTGCCACACCTAGATACAAGCTTTTCAATACCTTCTGCATAAAATTTTGCCCCCTGTGCACGCAACCAATTGTTTACAGCAGACTTCAACTCTGAAACTGCTGTGAATCTAGATATTTTTCATGTTAGATTGGGGCCAAATAAGGACTGTAGGAGGATGTCAAATATGGCACAGTCAAAATCAGTTAGAAGTTGTGTTAGGTGGTATCGTGAATGTGTTATATGTATCGTGAATTGTCGTAGAGAAAAACAATTCCGGTTGGCAATTGAAGCCAAAATAAAAAAAAATTCCGTACCCCTTTTCTCTCACTTTCAACTTTAATTTTGTAATATCGTTTTTGTAAAGGAAGCCCGGGTCTGTACCCCAAATTGACAATAAATATTGACAAATTATGTTTTTTTTATTGTTTTTACTATGACGGCGAGTATTTTTTAGTATTTTTTGTAAAACGTGCTTTAAGCCAGGTTTCCCTAGCTCCAGACCTTTTGCGTAGCGCACTTTGCACCAGTATTGCCAGATGCATGGTAAAGAATTGTGGGAGATTTGGTTCAAAACTACCGTACGTAACAATTGAACGTACGGTAATTTCAAGCCCAATCCCCACAATTCTTCAGCTTGCTTCTGGCGACACTGGTGCGCAGTACGCTACGCAAAAAGTGCAAATATAGGAAAACTCGGTTTTATTAAATAGACAAATCAGTTTCAAATTTATAAAATAAAAACTAGTTTTTTCTAAAAGAAAGTTCCTTTCCGAACGACCCTAATAATAAACGAAGCTAATAATAACATGTGTATCATACCTGACGGTTTCTTCCTTGAAGGTTTTGGAGTGAGGCGCTGTATGTGCGGACACTCTGTGTCTGAGAGGAGTGCCCCCGCCTAGGTTACTGGCGCCTGCAAATCCGGCATAGTCGGCCCCTCTGATGGCATCTTCGAACGCAGGTGGGGGTGTCGAACACGATGGGAAGCCACTAATATAACCGCCTAAAGGATCATACATCAACTACTACATGGTTCTACTTCTAAATTGCATTTTGTTTGTCTAGTCACTAATATTTCGTAGGTTTAATTAGATTATTCAATACTACACTGCTATTTTACAAGTTCTACTTCCACCGCTATTATTCAATATTTTCAGGGCTTTTTATTGAATGTGAATTTATTCATCACAAGCTCTAATTATTTTATCCAATATTTTATTGAATTAGTTTTATGAACTTTTATAAATGTATATTTCCTCATCAAAATATTGCAAATACATCAAGTTCAATATTTTATTGAATCAGGACTTTTTATTGGATGTGTATTTATTCATCATAAGTTCTAATTTATTCTTAGGAACCAATATGTTACAGAATCAGTTTTAGAGACTTCAAATAGATATTAGTTTAAAATTCTATCAATGCCAAAACTGGAGCAAAATATTATTTTTTCAATTCCATTGCTTTCAAAATTTAAAATAAGTTACCATAAGAGAAATATGAATATAGTAAGTCACATTAATGTTCACACTTAAAATCGAAAATGTAGTTTTTAAAACATTTATTATTCAATATTTTATTTAATGTGAATTTATTCATCACAAACTCTAATTTATCCTTACTAACCAATATTTTATTGAAAAAAGTAGCAGATAGATATATTCAATAAAAATAACTGCTAAACAGTCAAACAAACCAGATGATGAGATTAAACGATAAAGTTTCTGGAATATCTTCTAAGGGGGGATTATAATAGGCTAGAGCAATGATGAAAAAAAGAGATTGTATACTGTGTAGTCTATGGAGTGTACCTTTACAAGGTAACAAGGGTAAAAAGTTAAATATTCCGCAGAATATTGAGTGAAATACACAGGAAATATTAGTCCATTTTTTAAAAGACAATAGAATATTAATTTCAAATTTTAAATAGAATTAATATGGTTGCAATGGCATTTGTATGTTTGTTACTGATTAAAAATATGTTAATTTTTTCGTTATAATACATCAGTTATATATTTATGTACTTTTCTGAAATCAATAATTCATGTAAATGTTTGCAAAATTGCATTTATACTTTATTGATTCTGACATAGCCAGAATCATGTCATGCTTTTTCAATATACGAGAAACCATATCGCAGAATAACTAATGAGCTTAGAAGCAGTGAAGTGCGAATTGATTTTCATATGTAGCTGCTACAAAATCTTAACTAATCATGAACAAAAACTGTTTCGATACAATATTAATTAAAGCTTGAACTATTATAAATATGAGCCAAATATATTAGTGCATCTAAAATTTGAATTGCGTAGACAGTGAAATAATTAAGCAGCAGATGAATAGCAAGAAACCTTTTAAGTAGCATCATTATATAAAACTACAATTATTGAACAACTAAAAATAAAAAAAGGCAATAATTTTCCTGTGGAATGCAAGGATTCTTAATAATATAATGCAGATCATAATCGTTGGAGATTATTTTGTGGATAGCATGCCAAATGATCACGTATTACTAGCTCAATCATTTAAAAGAATAATCAGTTGAAAATACTTCCATGAAAACATACTTTGGAATACTAAAAAAACTAGTATTGAATTGAAAATCGTTAAGGCCCGTATTACACTTGGTCACCTGGCGACGTCACCGGTGACGTCACCGGTGATCTGACTAGTCGCTGGGCACTAGTTCTTATGGCGCTTATTACATTAGGGTCACCGGTGACGTCTCCAGCGTTTGGTGACCGACTGGTGACCCTTCCCCGTGACCAGACGAATCACCACTGGTGACCAAGAATTATCGCTGGGTATTGAATCAAATGACATGTATTACACACAGTCACCAATGTTGGGTCACCACTGTATTTATTTGTATTTATTCTGCAAGTTCAGTTTGTTTGAAGCTAGTGTAGTGAGCGGTCATGTCGGAAACATATGAAGAGATGCTGCTTCTTGCTCTTTTGTTGAGGAAAAGAAGGAGACGGGCAAGGAAAATGCACGTGCACCCGATATTATCATTTCGAGAAACAAAAGGATTGTTTTATACGATTTTTGACGAACTTTGTGCTGATGAAAACAAGTTTTTCAATTACATGAGAATGTCAAAATCCTCCTTTTTTGAACTGCTTTCTCTAATAAAAGTGGACATTACCGGAACAAATACGAGAATGAGGAAATGTGTTTCTCCAGAAGAAAAACTTGTAGTTACTTTAAGGTAAGTAAAAAAACGTGTTTTACTTCATCTGTATATTCAAAGCATGATTCTGATTTTAATAACTCACAGGTTTTGGATTACAGTAAAATTTATCACTATATTAGCTACTGAGTTCCTTTATGTTTTATTAATTTTATATATTATACATTACTTGAGTTTGCAGCCATTGCAGTCATTATTTCTACTAAAGTAAATTAATAAATTAACTACCAGGACTATAAAATAATTGCAATAATCACTAACTGTAATAATAATAATAATGAAGATGTGTTACTGGCAAAGACAATTGACATTAGTAAACATTTTTCAAAACCAAATCTTCTTACAAATTGTATTGAAAATAAAACAAATTTTAAAACAAAAAAAGAAACTGATTTCAATGAAATGATTCTCAAACAATATTTAATTTTTATTAAAATAATGTTTAACATTATTTAAACATTATTTTAGTACTCACATACTAAAAAGTTTAAAATAAAGTATTTACTTTAAACTGAGAAAATTTCAAATTTCATACAAGTAATCTTTTGAAGTTGACACCAAATATTTTATAAAATTGATAAGAAATTCTATTTAATATCAAATATAACACTGTATTTCAATTCAATTGATTTACACTCACTTTTACTGAAATACAGTGTCAGTTTTTATATTAGATTGTTTAAGTATTTATTTTATGTTATATTTTAGAAGTTTATGGAAATTTTGGCGCTGTTTTGGCTAATTTTGACACTGGAGTGGGGGAACTGGGTGTTGGCCTCAGTCCTGGTGACTTTACTGGTGACGTGGCTGGCTGCGCGTACAGTAACCGGTGACGTCACCGGCGACGTCACCGGTGACGTCGCCTGGTGACCAAGTCTAATAGGAGCCTAATATCAAACATGAGATGGAATCATCACTCATAATGCCTCATGGTGTTAATCAAACCAATGGTGAATGCTGAACAAGTTTATTAATTCAATTTCAAGGTTAAAATCCCATCATATGAAGCGCAAAAATAACACACAGGAAACTGTTCATACTGAGATAAAACTTGTCTTATTAAGCTTTAATAGGAAACCCCAAAACTACAAACTACATTATTAGTCAAATATATTTAGAATATCATATCAAATTTGGCCATTTTTAAATGGTTACAAGCGTAATCAATCACAGTAATGCAACTGACACTTAATATGATAAATTGAAACCTGCATTTTCACCAGCTGTTCTGATTTACGACAGTGACATTACCATCACTTGTTATCTGAAGTTTGGATGGTTTCAAAACAGATATAGCTTCATTTCTCGGTTGTGCCAGTTTCATATCAACATTATTTATACCTAACAGATTAAACTACAGTGAGCCCAACTTATAGAATGCAGTGAAAAAGTGCCATGAAACACAGTATTGCTGGACAGATTATACGATACATTCCTTCAACTTCATACTTTTTATATTGCTGCGCTGTTGCCAAATTTCACGTTATTTACCCCAAAAACTTGATAAAAAGGAAATTATCCTTCTATATGTTTGCTCAGTGAATAGAAAAAAACAATTGTATTTAAAAGTATATACAAAGTACATAAAGTGAATTGTTTACTTAGTTTATAAACAAAGTTTATATAAACTTTATATACAAGTATATAAAGTGAATTGTTTACTTAGTAAAAGTATACCTAGGTTAATAAGTGAATAATTTTTTTTTATTGCGGATGATGCCCACATGAGTCCGGAGACTTGTGCGTGGGTAATGAGGTGAATGGGTGAATGATGGGAAACATTCATGGCTGAATGAGATTTCAACCCAAGGCTGCAGGAATCTTATCTCATCACAGACAAGCGCTCCAACCAACTGCGCTACCAGAGCCGCCATTTGTATCCAAAGGTACTAATTCATTTTTATCATAATACAATTAATAAATATTTTACGTAAATAATCGGTTACGTCAATTTCTGCAATCTGTTTTGTGCTAAAACATACTTTTAACACATTAAACTTTATATTGAAAATTACTTTTCATGGGCATGATGTAATTTATCCCTTCACTGACAACAGTCGAAAAGTCTTTCTTTTATTAGAGTGAGAAAATCTTCCCAAGTGTACACACATTTTCTTATTACACTAATCTGCACGATTTTTTAAAGGTTTTTATTTTTGTTTATTGAAGTAATATCCGATTCATTGCTTTCTGTTGGAACAGAAGTTTCTGCACACAAATTCAGGAGAAAGTGTTGATGCCTAGAATTACAATGTTGTGCATGAAATATCTGACTTCGCAAAAAAGTTGGTAAAGGAGGATGAGAAAAAATTTATTTATCAACACAAAACGTCAGTTGAGTAGGAAAAATTTGTGATTTTTTGCTGATGATGCCCACATAAGTCCGAGACTTGTGCGTGTGTTATTAGGTGAATGATTACACATAGATGCCAGACGGAGGAGCGGGAATCGAACCCACGACCGCTTAAACGACAGCAAGCTGAAGTTGCGACGCCCTTCAGTTGTTTGTTTCTGAGAGAGTTTTGAACTGCTACGTATATTCACTGAACCAAATTATGTAATAATCTTCATGTAATATTCTACTTTATCACTGCAATTATAAGGTGCAACGCACTATAGACATATAACAGCCTCTTTTGAATGAAGAACACGATAGATTATTAATAAATAACAATAAATACGTTGAATTTATAAACGAGTATCCATACACATTTTTTAAAAAACATTAATAATCTTGGATTAAAATATTCTGATTCAACAACGAATTTTTCAAACACATTTAACAGTAAATTTAGTGGGATCTCTTGACATGTCTACTCTATTTAGAATTTTCATTGTTTAGAAACTTCTATTCTATTTAGAATCGTTAGTCCTTTATACGTAACTATTTAGAATTTAAACTCTTAAAATGCATAGCCTATTTTTAGAATTTGGAACCCAGTAATACCAATTAGGAGCATTAGAAAATAGTCTCAGGAAGACATTGGAAGACCATAGAGACTAACGTTTTATACTCTTATTATTCTTTCAATTCAAAACAGACATTTCCAATCAGACATTTTTCAGAAAAAGATTGTACACGCTAGTTGGAATTGCAAGATGATTTTCCTTTAGCAATAAACAAAACACTAATGATAATCCACGAAAATTTGATCTTCATTTCTGATATGAGATATACGAGTAAATCTGTATGTTCAGTATTCATGTGAGAAAATAGAACTATTGCAATGAAAGTTTCAATCGCGCTGAAGCTTTCAAATTCCCTTCTAAATACCGTACTCTGAAAAAGTTTAGAACCGGAACCTAGTTTCTTTATAATGCTACGTATAAAAATTTCAATGTAACAGAAAAAATATGTTTCGATGCATTTATTAATTGAGAATGAATGATCTCACTTCTTCATTCAAAAATCTTGTTACAAAATATGTAACTTGTTAAAATTGAATGGTAACCACTGTACTAACGTCATATAGTAAAATTCATGCAAGATGGTACAGATAATTTTGATAAGATAATGGTACAGATAAGTAGAATATTGAGAAAACTTTATTTTTATTCCCACATAAGCCCGGGGCTTGTGCGTGGGTAATGTGGTGAAAGTAAATACAATAATGCCACGACTGCATCGGAAATAGAACCTGAGATCGTTAGGGTGGATCTTGTAATTTGATAAATTAACAATGTTGCCCCCACAGCTATTTTTACTTTTTTCAACTTTATTACTCGAAACTTTATGCCTATTGGTATTGTGTATTTTATCATGAAAAAGAATTGCCATGAACATAAAAAACAAAACCGTCAAAGTAGCACGCAGTTCGTATCTTTATTTTAGTAAGAAGGTCTTTTAAATTAAATTTTCATTATATACTTCTCAGCATTGAAAGTGAATTCAACTTCGCATGAACCTCATGAAGGTTTGTCAAGAAATGCTTGACCATTACAAATACACTAACTCTATTAGTATTACTATTCAACTAGCCTGTAGCCCATCCTCATTTACAAAAATACTTCAAACATATTACAAGAATTCAGCGCCAGAGAGCAAATTAATACTTTACAAGATTAAATAACATCATAATTAAATTTTATGCTCCATATCACATAGGCCTTCGTATATGAAGAGAGGGCCTGGAGTTTAACTCCGCTCTTGAAAACAATTAATCTATCTATATATCTATCTATCTATCTATATTTAGAACTATCATTAGCAACAGAAAATATTGATTATCTTAAATGGCAAATTTGATCATCTACCGAAAACCTTTTATTGAAAATTGTGGAGAGATATATTTTAATCGTTACAAGAGCAGTTTTATACATCATCAACAAGTTTAAAATCAGTCTACCCACGAAAAGCTCTTTCATGTTGAGTTTAAACGTTCAACGTTTCAATTTAAGCATTCTGAGTACTATTGAATTCAATGTTGGAAATAGAGTTACATGCAATTGATTGTATTTGCAAAACTCAATACGTACATAATTTTCTAAATCTAATCTCATGAAATTAAATTCATAAAAATTGAGAACAATCAGATATCATATTGCTTTACAATAATTCTATTACAAAATGTGGTTTCCGAGTTTATTTTATTACCTTTAATTGCTCTTAGTATTTTAATCAAAAACCACTTCGCAAGTCAACATTAATACACTGTAAGTTTAAAAATAGATATAAAAATCGAAATACTCTATTAAAAAAAATTGAGAGATTTCAATACCTTAATATATTGCATCTAATGTCAAAATAATTTTTATTCCATGAAATTAAATAACCTAAATTAATTCTGTATACCACAGCCTCAATCAATAATTTGCATTAGAAGTACACTATCTAGAATTTGCAGGCATTGATCTGCGCTATGTATATAATATAATCTGCTATAGAAATAGATATGTGGCATAACATTATTATACATAAAATCTAAACATAGTAACATTGGCGAATAAAACATAATTTGTCTTATTACAAACAGGAAATAGTGACATAACTATACTCCGATGTTTTTCAACTTTCAATGATCAGTTGATGTGAACTATACAGAACCGTGTTTTTCGCTATAAAACGCTTTCAAATATAATAATTTGAGAAAAAGGACCTATGAGTTTGACGAGCCCTGTCTATTTTTGTAGCTTCTGATAATTTGTTTCATTTTCTTATAAATTAAGGGGGGAGGCATGTTATATTACAGAATAATAAATCAGAATTTGGTAAAACGTGCTATAAAATTAAATAAATGAAGAGAAATGCAACTAAATCATAAACAATAAAGTGGTTTGAAGATGAATTTGTCTTAGGTTATCAGAAATTAATAGGCTTTAATTCTTGAAACCTGGATTCCTTGATTTTTATACTGCATATTGAGACCGATTAGAAAGACAAAAATATTTTTAGAAATAGAAGTAAATTTTTAAAAAAATACATATGTTACAATCAAATTGAAATAAAAATTAAATAAATAGCGACCAGAAAAATGTCCAACCCGTTTTTCACCAAGATAAATTAATACAATCAGCAGCAGGATTTTATTAGTCAAAATGCCAAAAACTAATTTCTTCACAAAATTTCAACTAGGGAATTCAGTTAGAGAAAATTTATTCGTTGAGTGGTTTATCGTTCCACACAATAAATAATAATAACTGAATAATAATCATGAAAATTTCATGTAGCATGGTTCCCTAATGAATTTTATGATCTACATACACCATTTCTTCGGCATCGAATTCTATTGAGCTGTCATGAATAATTTGTGACCTATCGTTTCTTCTTCCAACATCAATTACGTCTTTACAACTGTTACAAATACTTTCTTTACTGGGAAATTCTATATTTATTCCAGGAGGGGGAGATCTCTTACGTTTGCTACACGATCTGCGACGAAGCTCTGCTATTTTAGGAGATAACAGCACTTTACTATTCCTAAAGCTACTGCAATCAAGGGAACTACTTGTTGAGTCAGGACTGTAGGATTTTTGGTGAGCAGAATATCTGTTTGGACTAAGGCTCTGAAATAGACCTGTTAGAAAAATCAATAAATTATTTACAAAATAAAGACGCTGTGAACTCCCTTGTCTCACATATGAATAATTTGAAAGTAATGTAAAATACACAACAACGTATTTAGAAGACACATATAACATATGTTTGAGCAAAACGATGACGCTAATATTCTAACCTGACTACCCTGTACCTCAGGCTGCTCTACAGCATCTTGTATTCAAAGTTAGAATTAGACGTCATCGTAATCCTAGTTTTCTCACTAATACATAATAGCTCAAATTTTGGGATCATGGGGATGGGTGAACGGCAGTCGGGTTGCTGAGACACCGGTTAAATAATTTGACATGTGGATAAAATTCATCACCTCATTTCAGTTGCAGCAGCCCGGGTTAGTTTCATTTTTATTGTAAACTTTTTGTTGTAAATTTAACGACTTGCAGTCAGTTTTATATTGTGAATGTATAATAAATGTACTCACATTCGGCATTCACATTTTCGAGGTATTGAATCTCATCTTCAAGGCATCCTAGATCGGCGATGTTGGTTTGTAAATTTTAAATTGTTCCAAGGTGTTGAGTTCGTGTCCTTTGGATTTTACATGTAGAATGTGTAGGTTGGTAGTGATGCCAGTTGATATGGTCTGCGAAAGTCGATTCGCTTTTTGTATGTAAGACTTGTAAATGTTCCTTGTAACGTTGTTTTAATGCGCGGCCTGTTTGTCCTATGTAAAATTTGTTACAATCAGAGCAGTTTAATTTGTAGATCCTTGGGAGATCGTAGGCTATTTGTTTGTGTTCAGTGTGGTTTTGGGTGCAAGTGCATTTTTAAATTTTGTCTTTTGTTCTGAATGCGATGGTGTGGCCAGCTTTTTGAAGATTTTGGCTAGTCTGTTTGATTGTGGATTAATGTATGTCATGGTGATGTATTTTTTGTCAGTGGAATTTGGTGTTTTGTTTTTTGGTTGTTATTTTATGATTGAGTTTGTCAATTAGGTCGTGTTTGTAGCCGTTTTCTTGGGCTAGGTATTTTATTGTGTTTAGTTCAGTGTTGCAATTTTCGGTGGATAGTGGTGAGTTGCACAGTCTGTGTAGCATTGACCTGAATGCTGAGTGTTTGTGTTGTGTTTGGTGATTGGAGGTGCTGTGTATTAGGGTATTTATCATTGTCGGTTTTCTGTAAATGTTGAAGCTGTGTTGTTGGTTTGTGTTCTTTGCAATTGAGAGGTCTAGGAAATTGATTGACTTGTTGTGTTCATATTCTACTGTGTATTGAATGTTTTTGTGTATTTTTTTATGTAAGATCGGAGCTGTTCACATTGTCTTTTGTTTCCTCTGTATAGCAGAAGAACGTCATCTACATATCTGTGCCAGTATATTATGTTCTGTGAGAATTTGTTGTTAAAGAGTATGTGGGTGTTTTCGCAGTGTTGGAGATAGATCTCTGCAAATATGCTGGATATTGGTGAACCTATTGGCAATCCATCAGGTTGTGAGTAAAATTTGTTGATGAATGTACAGTAATTTTGTTGAATGATGATTTTTAATGTGCCTATTATTTCGTTTATATGTTCTGTAACTGTTTTGTTGTGAATAAGGATGTTTTTTATTATTTCTATTGTTCCGTTGATGTGTATGTTGGTGTATAAGTTTGTTATATCAAAAGATGCAAGAGTAGAGTTGTGAGGAATTTGTGTCTTTTATTTCTGGACACGTTTACTGACATCACTACCAACCTACACATTCTACATATAAAATCTAAAGGACACGAACTCAACACCTTGGAACAATTTAAAATTTACAAACACACCACACACAATAAACAAAACATTCCCAATGAACAATTAAATTTTAAATCACACAAAAAATTTGACCACATTATACAAAAACCACAATTCTTCTAACCAACAAACCAACATCACCGATCATGGATGTCTTGAAGATGAGATTCAATACCTTGAAAACGTTCGGCCGAATGTGAGTACATTTATTATATATTCACAATATAAAACTGTTAAATCAGATAGGAATAAGCTCTTTGTAAGAGTGACTGATTAGATTAACTAGCAAAAAAGACTTTTCTCTACTGTAAAATTACTTTCCGGTGGTTCGGAACCCACCTAAAACTGTACGACCATCAATCACCATCATCCAATTCATTATCCATGCACAGATCTCAGACCTATGTTGGCTTCATTCTCAAAAAAAAATAATAATAATTTCCATTTTCTAATGCATCTTCAAAGTCCATGCAAATAGAACTCACCATTTATCTATTTTCAGTAAAAAATAGAGAAATTAATGAAACAAATGCCTTACTTCATTGCCCACTCACTTCCACAATAGACTAACTACACAGCATACAACTAAATAATAATAATAATCATATGGCTTTTAATGGTAGGGAGACCTTAACGGGTAGTTCCACCTCGCCGTTTTAGCCATGTTACAGAAAACACGGTGAGCCTACAATTTTAAGTGGGTTCCGAACCACCGGGAAAATGATAATAATGCTTATAACATCAAGTCATAGAAGCACGGTCACCCATCCAAACAGTCTTGAGCGGTCGCGACTGTACATCACCCCCACCGCGTGACCAATCACCACACCGCATACAACTAAACCTACAATATGAAGTTTGCATACTTGTGAAACCTCTTTTGCAATGTAATTTTTTTTATAAACTCGGTTAACTGAATTTTTTTAGAAATGGATTCTTGTAATGTGTGAATATTTTAACCTGGGGAAATATTTTACACCTGGTTAAATAATTTAAATTTGAAAAATATGTCTCTGCAACCGGCCGTTACAAATTTGAAAGGCGTGCTACTAAACTAAAGTTTGAGTTATTAAATATTTTTCATCAGCAAAAAGTAAATAAATGTTCTAAGCTTTTTTAATCAGCTTAGAAAACCTTTAATGTTAATTAACATTGATCTAAGAACCAAAACACAGAGTGTGTTTGAAATGCAAAAACCCTGGAAAAATAAGCAAGAATAATCGAAGTACCTACAACTGACCAAGTAGTGATAGAACTTTAAGAACTGTAACTGTAAGTAAATTTAATCAACTGTAAGAAACGTCATGAGAAGATTACTAGCAATATTTTCAATAGACAATGTTGGCTATGATTTGTAACTACGCTGTTATCAGTATCACCCAATCATTTTTTTAAGAAAGATATACTCTGGTTAAATGTTATTTTAAAAAACGGTCTCTTCTACTCAATAATTATTTTTTAGAGCATGTTATAGTATTCAAGAAGCACTACAACAATGACAGATGTCAAAATCAGTAAAAAATTGTAAACGTTTAAAAAATGTCGAAAATTCCGAATAATCCTATTCTCAAGACAAATGTGAATAGCTTCAATTTAATTTTGCAGTCATGCAGAATGAACATGCTAATCAATGGCAGAGAACGATGAAGGATTCTTTATCGTACTAAATTTTGATGCTTTTCAACTAAATGGCGGCATTTGCAGATAAATAAATTCATACAACATCAAAAAATATCAAATCGATATGCATGAACATATAGACAGTATTTGAAGGAATAACAAAATGAGTTGAAAACCTCAGTCATATCTGAAACTTTGAAAGAGAGATAGAAGTTTTCACACTAAACCAAGTAGCAATAGAATAGTAACCAAGAATATTATGAATTGCTATGCATAAACAGAAAGACAGACTTTGAAGGAATTAAATCAAAAACCTTGAAAAGTCAGTCAAATCTAAAATAGAAACTGAATTAATTAAAAAAAAACAAAGAATAATATTAAAAGTAATATTGGGGTTGTAAAAACTCTCGAAGCTTGACTTGAAAATGTCAAGGCAAGGTTTCTTTTGAAAAAAAATATCGCCAGTAACACTGATTGAAAAAATCGCATTTGATGATGCTTCATATCAGTTTAGTATGTAGGTTCTGCACTTAAAACAGAACAAAATAATTATTTAGAGAAAAATTTCAATGTAAATGGATGATACAATATTAAATTGTAATTTAACTACATGAAAAAATGTACTTTGAAATTAGTGCCCATTATATTCTATCCAATAAAACCTTCAATGGTTGTTGAAAATACTACTATACTGATAGTGCAAAATCTAGTGCAGGAGCTACAAACAAAGACCAGGTCTACATACTATCAGATAATACTGTACGTGTGTAGAACTAATACACTACAAGCAGAAATTCTCGCTCATTACTTGGCATAAATTTGTAAAAAGGTAGATGAGACGTGATGCTAAGTTCTCAACAGGGTTTTGAATGAAATAAAAGCATCAATGAAATAGTTTGAAAGAATATTACTGATGCTTATTTTTCATTGAAATTAGTTCAGTAGAAAAACATCGAGTATGACATCATATAGCATTTTTAAAACATTCAATTTCCAATGAAACCCCATATTTCTGATAGGAATTTACATTAAGCAACGAGTTTTCATTTTATTGTTAAGGGGTAAGTTATGATTCAGTTTCTCCTTGAAGCCAAAAACACTTTATAATAACATCTGGATAAATTTTTTTAATAGGAACATCATATTGTATAGTCACCCAATGGGTATTATAGAATTACCAATAGAAATTAACTATAGAAATATAATCTCGAAAAATAGATGATTGCTATTTTTTTTTTCAAGTAAATAATTGATCATATGTTCTATCATCATTGAAAGTAGATATAGTTGTTTTAAAACAATATTGCGATCTTTTGCAAAAGATTCAAGCTTTAAAAATATGGAATGCCTAAGAGAAATATGCAAAATTCAAAAACCAATTGACAATTTACTGTGATATGTTATTGAGACTAAATTCAATCTTCTTTGACCACTATACTTATACCCACTTGTGTATTGGAATATGTACACACAAAAATTCTCTAATTTATTGCAAACATATTAGGTTATGCATAATATAACGTTTATGTATAATTATTACATGTCCTGAAGTGAGTATAATATTGACTACATAATAACAGACTAATGTGGGATTCAAACCTAAACTGAGTACTACATTCCAGAAATACACTTTTCTATATTCAAATTGCCAAACTTTTTGTTTACAAATAAAATTGAGTGATATCAACATTAAAAACCGGTAAATCTTAACATATTGCAAGAACGATATAAAAATTACCTCAAGAGCGATTGAAGATAACTAACATTGGAAACGAATCTACAAATTTATACTAATTTTAGTTATACTGCAGAAATTAATGCAAGTTTTGGGTGAGCTGGAAAAAGTAGTTTTCATGCCAGTTCATTCCAAAAATACATATTTTTAATTTCAAGATAATACGCAGGAAACACACATACATACTGTATATATATATATATACATATGCCGCTACAATGGGAGGTACAATACGAGACGTATAGAACAGAACTGATGCGTGCTCATAAAGCAGACCAATATTAAAGAAGCAAACAACCATGCAATTCACTTGCACACTGAGAACAGTAGGACAACAGATATGCAATTAAGTATATTCACGAAAGTACCACTCTTTCCAACAGTCATTTCACAAAATACTTGTTTACTCAAGTAACGTACAGTAGTAAGATTAATTTAAATTATTTAGATATTCATAAATCAGTTGAAAACAGAATGAATAATGAAAAATTAACATCATGAAAATGATAAGCAAACATAATATGATTGATGGATGGATATTCTCATTATTTTTTCACTTTGAATTACAAAAGTGCTGTGGCGAAGTTCAGACATAAGAGCCCCACTTGATCCGCGGATAAGTTGAGTGTTGAGATTTGTAGAATTAGAATTAAAACTGCAGAATTAGAATTAAAAATTTACAATTCATTATAAAATTTATAACAGGGCATTTTAGAACAACTAAAATGCCAGGGAGTTCCTAACACTTGTAAAAGCTTGAAGATAGAAAAAACTGATCAGCGAAAAAAAGATTAGCTGAAACCTACAAAACCTATTTGTGAATGAAGAATTTGTTTCATACAAAGGAAAAAAGTAATTTAAAATGATGCTTTTAAAATCAATAAGATAGAAGGAGCGCTTTCCACAAATATATTTTACATAAATTAACGTTTTTTCCTAAAATATATTTTACGAGTACATACATGACATTTTTTTAAATAAATGTTTCAATAGCGATGACTAGACAATACAATCAAATTAGCAACGGCAACACCTAACGTTTAATATTGAAACCAAATCGTATTCTATTGATTTAAAAATAAGAATAAAATTATTCTCTTTTGATAGAAGGAAGTTTTTGAATTGCGGATGAAACCTATCATCGTTATAATTAAAGCTTATGCTTCATGTTAAATATCACATTTTGTAATTACGATAAATGAGCAAAGTAGTACGGAATGTCAGAACTTGTGGGAAACGAAATCTGGAATAAACGGGTCTAACAATAAATAAAACTATTATAATTAACAATATAATCTTCCATAAAGTATTTTGTGGTTGAAGTTATTCAATTGAAAAAAAAATTCTCTCTGACCAACACAGCATTATACTTATGCTAATTTCTGTAGAGCCATTTCAATAGACTGTACCTGCTGTAACCTAATGACTATGTGACTGAAATTGCATTGACGTGTCATACACCGCTAGAGCTATGCTCATCATAATGCGGTTTCATGTGACAAAATAATAATAATAATAATAATAATAATAATAACAATAATAATAACAATAATAATAATAATATGGCTTACTGTCGTGTTGCCCGGCATGAAACTAACAAACGTAAATGACAAAGGCGAATTGATTTAATTTACTTTTTTTCTGTTCCACATATTTAATCGCAACATATTCATTTACTTCTGTACCTACGGAATTGATAATCTTTAAATAGATAATTCCTTTTTAAAAATAAGTAATTTTATCATCAAGGCAAGCAGTGCTTTCCTTGCTTAGATGCAGGAAAAACCACTAAACTGACTGAGAAAACACCTATCCACTAAAATAGAATGACTGATTTATTCATTTTTTATTTATTTTAAAAAGAATATATTGTCTTAAGAAAATAGTTTCAAAAATGTTATGAGAAATAAAAAACAAACCCCCGGTTGTACAAACGTCCTATATCATTCTTGGCACTTTAATACCATGCAGTAATCCATCACTTAATTCAGTATAAAAGTGCACAGTTATTCGAGCAATGATAGATAGATTACAATGCAACCACCAAAAAATGTCAAACTCCAAGATCAGCCGAGTTTGAAATATGGTACGGTACCTATTAGTTAAATAATTCGTTATAAATTGAATAATGTGAATAAATCATATTATTGTATGGTTTAGAGAGTAAACTAGCTTTTAGAAGTATAAAAGACATGCTAGTGACTAGTATTGCAATTAATATAAGGCTTGTTTTAGGCTATGTTTAGTTATAACAACGGATGAATAAAGGAAATGCCTTTATACATTTCATACTAGGTATGTGCTCCAACATTCAAGATATATAGATCATACGAATGCTAGCATGTATATAGATATAATGTTATACTTTCACATAGTAGCTTGGTATAAAAGAGTTACGAATGATGAACCATCATAATGATAGGATGCTTGTGCAACCGGTGGAAAGAATATTGAACAATTTGGCTGTTTGTTAAGACAAACTAGTCTGAGGGATCAACTAGTACTGGGCGAGTTTGACAAGTGGATTGTGAAATGAACTGTCAGTACTGGTGATAATGAAATATATTAGTCCCACCTCTTGCTGCAGAATCGTGACCTTGCTTGCGGGGCGCACCCCTGGGGGGTACAGGCGGGGGTAGACGTGTTTCTGCAGGGGGATGTGGGGTAGGCCCTGTTCTGTCCTTCAGCACTGAGGGATAAGTAGGACCAGGTGGGGAGGAAGCAAGGGAGGGACTGGTCGGGGATGCTAGACAGAAATACATTCACATTTCATTCGTCAGTTTCAAACATTTCCAAGCAGTTATGAATGACAGAAAAGCAGCAGCATCATCAGGTAATCAAGCAGTAGCGGCTGGTGGGCTGATGGGAGGGAGCAGGGCTTAATTTCAGCCGGAGTGGAGCTCCGGCTATCTGAATCGATAATAAAATCATTCATTTTAAACCAGATGTGTACTAGCTGGAAATGATTGGTTTTTTAATAAATTTAGACTCGAGTCAAGTTTTTGACTTTTGTCGTTATGGTTTTCAAGTTTTCGTCAAAATCGTTTAAAAGACCGATTCTTTACTTCAGGGCAGTGCACAAGTGTACTGTACACTACTACGATGATCTAAGACAGTCTGCCGCTGAGTCACTGTCCACCCGAACTGACTATAGCGTGCTGCATCAGTGGTGAGTGTGATTGAAGTTTTATGGAAGTGCTTTTCATAAAATTGTTAAGCTTACTTGTAGCCTATTTACTATATTCTGTAACTTGAGTAGTCTACTTTTAATTTTATTTACTATATTTAACTTACTTTTGCATATACATTATTACAATGATACAGTATAGTACTAAAAGCTCAAGTAACTTTGTGTGAAAGTTTCTCTAATAAGCAATTAAGTTAATTAAAAGAAAGTTGCTAACAAACTTTTTCAGTTTTTTACACCTTTTATGTTATTATTTTGTATATTATCTAATATTATATGTGCATTACTAATCATGCTCAAATGCGTTTAAAATGCACCAATTCAACTGTAATTTTCAAACATTTTCCGGGGAGGACCCCCGGACCCCCCGTTTTGCTGGGGGGTACGGTAAGTCACAGCTCCGGTACTTCTCAATTTAGAAATTAAGCCCTGGGAGGGAAGACTAAGCCTATGAAGTTTGGACCAATCACCGAAAGTTATAGTTATTATGAAGTTCATAATTATCAACAATTAATATAATAGAGCTACAGTTTCTTACTTTCAAGACAACTAATTTGCTTGTAGCTGAAATTAATTCTGATTCTCCTCTCCTTCTTTCAAGCAAAATGAACTATTTATCACCCCTAATTATTACTTTTGAAAGAATTTTGATCCTGCGAAATATTTTCAGTTGTGGTTTAAGGGGCCCAACTTTTTGAATTCTAACCTATGCTCAAATTGTAGGTGAAAGGCACCAAAAGAGAGGCAAATAAAAAGTGCAAATATTCAAACCACCTTTCATCTATTGTATGAAACTTCCAAGGCAAACATTGCATTTTAAAAATGATTCACTACTAAAAAATCTATTCAAAAGATTTCTAAAATTTATTTTATTTTTGTCTTAATTTCAATTTTATTGGGAGGGCTCCGTCCTAGAGTCCTCAAGGGCCAGCCGCTACTGATTAAATCAAGAGACTATAGAACCTATCAGAAGAGGATATTTGCAACACAATGTAAGATCAAGAATTCATCCAAATTTCTAAGCAATATTAAACACACAACATCGTTAAAACACAGTTATACAGCAATCAGATCAAAGCAGTACCTAACAACAAGTAGTTTCTTACACGGAGAGAAACGTTTGACATTCCAGGGCAATTCATCTTGTAGATTAAATTATACCGAATCTATTACTACTTATAAACATCTAGATAAGTGTTCAAAAAACATCTATTATTATAATATCAATAAAAGACAATATATAATTATCCTAATACCGTAATCTCCAGCTTTTTTAATCTTCTATCAATTTTAGAATATAACGAATTGACAAAATTGGAAATTACATGTTATTCGATTTAGAAGAAAACGACTAGTCAAAGCTGGGAACTAAAGCGATATTCAACTACTCAAGGAGGTTAGTTCCACATATTTAACAAGAATTAATAAGTTAAACGAGATTTGAAGAGTGTAGACAGATTGCAATTGAATTGCAAAATGACAAAACAATTACTTGCAGAACAATTCACGTTTCAAGTTTGGAGATTACCTACTCCCAACATTTTTCCACAAGATTGCATCTTTGGTATTTTAGTCCAGTCGAATTAGCAAAAGGTAAAAACATAAATACATTTTTTTCAATTATTGCTGATGAAGCCCACATTAGTCCGAAGACTTGTGCGTGGGTAATGAGGTGAAGGGGTGAATTATGCATTCAATGTGATAAAAACCAAATTACTGACATTATAAGCCTAGTCATGTAAGGTACCAAATTATATCGATAAATTAATTCCTAATACAAAATAATACCGAATAATTAGTGGTATGATCTTTCAACCATTAGATTTTGCATCCCGTCACTAAATTTGAGCAAGCATTTCAATCAATTTATTGTCGTTTTTTACATCCTTCAATTTGTCTTCACTTCGAGATCAATTGAGGGCAATCATTCTTAAGGGATGAAAGTCTCCAACACAGAGGATGAGAGCACACAAGCTATCAAGGTAACAATTTTCATTGGAAAAATTATTAAACAACGATTTGATAAAAATTAATGGACAAAGATTAATGCGATTAATGGGCTTTGCTTTCTATTTTTGGAACCTTGGAATGTTATACTTAAGTATGAAATATTTCTATTTAATATCTATATTCAAATTGAAATCCTGGAATACATGTATTCACTGTTGATAAACTCAGGACAATTTCCCCCCAAAATTTCATCCCTACTCAATTACTTCCGGGAAGTAGATGTAATCTAATGGCGGTAGAGTTTTTAGGTAATCTCCCGACTGGCCACAAACAATCAAAGCATTTTCATTTCTCAACAGATGAGTTAGAACACAGCTTCTACATTGGATAGGCGATTCAAACAGAAACATGCTGGACATTTAAACAGACTACTGAAAAAATCAATTATTATATTAATGGAACTAACCACCCAGATTAAAAACAGAAGAAAGTAGAAGAGATTATGTTTTATATTATACATTACCACCATCATAAATATCTATTTTTAGATGGAAGATAATTGTTACAAAAATAATAAAATAAATTTATTCGATATCAAAATGGCATAGTAAAATAGTATTTTACTGTAATTCGTAATTTGAGCTGAATATCTCACGAAAGCTTATTTCTATGCGCTATCAAAAACCTTGAGCAGTATTAAACGAGTAAACTTGTCATGAAACACAGCCACTTTAGATTTAAAAATTTGAAAATATCTTTAGCATTAAAAATTTTGAAAATATAAAACATAGTTTGGGAAATATTACATTTTAAATAAATTTTTGATAACAGAATCATAAATGTCGACAAAATTAAAAATTTGAGTGGAGAACAATATAATTCAGCTTTCACGTCATGAAACATAAATAAAATGGCAGTCATCGATGGTGATATATGATTCGAAAATTTGGAATCAATTTTAAAAAATCTTACCGGATTTCAAACTTTTTGAATTGAATATGGTGATTAAAATTTGACGTTTATTTACAAAATAGATATATCCTATACTGAAATTTTCAAATTGCAAAAAGAGAAACGATGTTCAACATGAAATAGCTGCCAATAGAAATTAATTATGCGACAAATGTTCTTTTATCATTAATAAAGTGCATCTAAAAAACCCTGTAATTTAATTTGAAAAAGAATATAGCAAAATATAATAGTGCTTTTGATTGCAAAAAGTTCGACCCATAATTACAATCAATGCTCAAGCGTTTACCTGGTCAAAATTATTGTGCTAAATAATTGAACAGTAGCTAATGGAGATGTGCGCTTTTCATTAGGCAATATTATTTTAATTTAAAAATCTTACTAATTAAAATATGTTGTCAGCAATTAATTACACGATTAATTCATTATTCCAACAAGTAATAAACATTATTGAAAGACTGAGGTAGGAGAAAGACATGTCTGAACGAAAAACAGCAATTGACACAAAATCCGAGAAGCCGAAATTTGCACATTTTATTTTTTACAAGCAAGCAATTGCCTGCATACTCGAGCACACACTGCACCGATGCACACATTACATATCAATTGAAAAAGTAGGATAGTTATTGTAATCAATGAAAGCGTCAGAAAGAAATGACACCCATGCAAAATTCACCCTGAACCCGCGCAATCTGTTTTTTGTGTAAATATCTGATGCAGTCCAACCCCTGTTAAAAAAATTATTTTGCGATTATTTTTTGGAAAATTGAGTGTCTAATTGGAAAAGTATCCCCCGGTTGAAATTTTTTGTGATTAATCGAAGTCTCAAATTGATACAAGCACGCAATTATCTGAATTAATTTTGTCATGATATTAATTCAACTCTAAAAGATACGGTATTATTAAAGATTTTTAAATTATTGCTTATTCAACAGCAATAAATTTTGCATGCTCAGATAGCCTGCAAAGTTTAGTTCTGAGCAGATAAGTATGTTCTACAGAAATTTTATTTTCAGATAGAAAATTATCTCAATTTTGAATGTTACAAAGTTGGGCAAGTTTACATCAGTCTAAAATTATTATCACCCTTGAAAATTTTCGAGCTATAATATTCTAAGCTACTTTCACATTTTTTCTTCGATAATTATAACAGGCAGTATTAAATTTTATAAATAATTATTTGGCTTCAGTGATACAATAACACAAGTCTCAAGTTGATTTTTTTTAATCAATAAGTTACTTGATTAATCATTATCAGGAAGTGAACAACTTTTAAATCGAAAAATCATTGGTTTTGGATTTAAATTTTACAACTGTTTTAAATAATGGGTTCACTAATTTCCTACAAAATACTTTTATTTTAAAATAATAATTTTGACTTAGGTGTGCTAGAAGTTGATCGAGCATTATTAATAATACATTTTCATCAAACAACCAGACACATCAAGAATTGGATTGTCTCTGAGGACAGAATTTACCTTCACAACTATTTAACTCCCTTCTCACTTTTTTAAACAAAGCAACCAACTTCAGGAAAGATTAGTATATAGGGCTCTACAAAGACATCCTTGATAAAAACAATCTCTTTCTCTCACCTGGTTTACTATTTCCACTGTTTGTAGCTGCTGCATTAAAAAATACGAGAAAAGTATAAACGTTTGTCACAAATTTATTTATACACAGTCATACTCTGTCCAGAATACATTGACCACTTATGAACAAGAAATCGTTTGAAAATTAGTCAGATGAAAAAGAAAACTATTAGAAGGATCATGACCACCAACTTTGGAGGAAGTTTCAAAAAATAATACTTCAAAAAAAGTACTTGTTACAAGTTTCAATAATAATTGATATAGAATCTTTCATGGTCGCAGGTAGGTAATTGCGCAGTAGACAAACGCTACCGCTATTCGAGGCTGGGACCCATTTCATGAAACTTACAGTCCCTCTAATTTTTTCCTATTTTTTTTTATTTTAGGATGAAGCCCACATAGGTCTTAGACCTGTGCGTGGGTAATGAGTTGGATGATGGTGATTGATGAGTTGGACCTACAGTTTTATGTGGGTTCCGAACCACCCGCAAGTGACTTTACAGCAGAGAAGTTCCTGTATTACAGACAAAAATTTCAAGATTGTGTTTCAAAAGTTTTCCCTGTAAAACATTAAAAAAGTGATTTGCCTGTATTGGGAGTGGATAATACAGGACTTAATGTTGCTTTTCACATAGAGCAGCACTTTCTGTAATACAGGGCCTGAAAACCTTCTAATATTTCAAGGGTCTTGATACTATACCAAGAGACTAGAGTCTAACACTTAATACTATATAAAGCATGTCTTCTTATAATAAAATGTCATTACTTGAAGGTTATAATTACTGAAATAATCAACCTTAGATACAAATAATGTACAATATTATGTCCTGCAGATTGTTTGTAGTAGTTATTGTTTTTATTCCCAATGTATCCAGTTTCAAAAAGACGCTCAGAATAAGACCGGACGAGTAAAAAGCATTGACAGAGGTTGTGGCACATGTGGCCTTTCAAATTAAATACCAAAACAGACGTGGTCTCGAAAAAACTGCATTTGCTTAATCGTGACACTGATTATACGAGAAAATTATGTCAGTACTTGTTTATTAATTTATCAATTTATTTAACAAGTCACAGTCAAATTAGTTTAATAGTGTCTTGTGAGGTCAGGAGAGCCATTGACATGTCTGTCCGCCATATTTATCAGTCAAAATGGATAAAATTGACTGCTATAAATATCATGTCTATTATAAACTAATCTGTTTCAAATTTGAAGAATATCATATTAAACAATCATGCTTCAATTACAAAAGTTTAAATCGAAATTTTATTCCAATACTACACAAACATTATCAACAATTTTGTGCTTCCAAATCGCTTTTAGGCGAATCAACCTATATTTTCTAATATACAAATAAGATATTGAAGGTGACTGTAAAAAGTCAGTGAGCGTGAAATTAAACTTAATTTTTAAATGGTACAATTGAAAGCTTGAAATCTTTAATCGTTTCAAAAATCGTGGAGTATTCAACGTAATTTTTAAATGGTACAACTGAAAAATTACGTTGAATACTACACGATTTTTGAAACGATTCAAGATTTCAAGCTTTCTCTATTTACAACTTCAAGCGTCCATGCTATACATTAAAGTTACCGCCTATAAGATACTTATAAAATCTTGAAATCTAAAGGTACTTCTGACAAAAAATTCTTAGCTATTCATCTGCTGTTGAAAAATTTAATTAATGTCGTTTTTTAAGACTATCGTCAAATTGAATCGAGACTTACCAATATCTTCAGAATCCATTGGTCTGATTGGACGAGAAATACTTTTCCGTTTTGATGGAGAATGCTTCAAAGCTGTAAAAAAATACTTTGTTTAATAACAAGTTATAGCAAATTCAAAAGTGAATATAGTATATTATCCACATTTCAAAGCACAAACAACTATTCAAACTTAAAACTATGGTGCTAATATAAAGTAAAGATTAACATTTGAGATTTTTGGAGAAGATTGGCAACAGCTTTAATATAGGTAAGCCATACCATACATTACATGTACGGTAATGAAACGGATTACTGAATACAAAATTCTAATCTAATTCAAAGAAGATAGCTACAATATTATTTGTACCAAATAAACATGTGCAATAAAAGGAACCTGATTTTTTCACTCATTCTACTCTGTATCATGCATTAAGCTAATAAATAATAATCCTTACCGTTATTACGAGGCCAATTTTTTAGGCAAATATCAAGTTTTAGAGTATTTATCCAATAAAAATGGTCGGAGTTATAAATAAAGCAGAGAAAGGGACATGAATTCGTTGTCATTGTTCGTTTTCAACAGGAAGAAAACATTTGACTGATGATGATTAAATGTCAATCGTTTTGGGATTCAAACAACCATCTAAAATGAAAGTATCTACGTTTTAGAAGCATCTCTTCCCAGCTTCCTAGCTTTGATAATTGTTTCTCAAGTTAAACTTGCATTATGTATAATTTGAAATGCAGAATGTCAAGTGTGCTCAAAGAATACTCCCAAAATAAAATGTATTAATTATAATTTCATGAATTAATTAATACTTACTTGGAGAATTCAAACGTTAATTCGATTGTCTAAATCATCCAATTAATTCTAGCATTTTGGAACATGAAACTAAATATTTCAGTAGGGATGCCAAAACTACTACCAGCATCAATTTTATTCCTTACAATCTTTTTTTCGGAGGATGAATCCCACATAGGTCTGAACCTGTGCGTGGGTAATGAATTGGATGATGGTGATTTATGAGATGAACCTACAGTTTTAGGTGGGTTCCGAACCACCGGGGAAATTATTTTACAGCAGAGAACAGTCTTTTTTGCTGGCCAATCCAATCGGTCACCCTTACAAAGAGTGTCCAGGAGAACGCAGCTTATCTCTATCTGATTGAACAGTTACCTGCTACGGCTCACGGCTATCACTTCCCCCCTTTTTTACAATGTTGCACATGTATATCCTTTCCTGTCTTACGACATTTTCAATCATTTTACCACTTAATAAATCAATTCATCCGTACATCAAGTTCAACTACCTTTATGCAGACATCTAATTTTGCCTTCAAGTTAACTACACAGTTCTTAACTAGATATAGTGACAAAGTACAAAAACGTTAATATAAAAATATATCATAATTTCACCAATGAGAATAAATAAGCCGGAATTAAGTATTATTAGCTAAATATCATAAAACTTTAGTTATATTAGCAGGAATTCACTAAGAGGCTTGGAAACTATTTTTTACAAAATTGACAAGTACTTCAAGGATTAGAAATCGATTAATGCATATCTCTTTCTTATGAATACATCATCATCATATTATATTATCATTCATTTGTTCCAATTCGGGAATGTCAGTTGAATATTAACTCCTAATCAAGTTTAAACTGAAGTAATGAAAAGAATTGACAACAATAATTTACTCAAGTAATTGAAACTGACGTATAAAAAGATCAAAATCTCCAACGAATATTGCCAATGGAAATGGAATTGTTCTCAACATATGAGATACTGGATAAGATAACAAAAAATTATGTAAGACAATTTATTTGTGCCAATCAAACAATCTAATCAGTTGAAATTCGTTTCAAGAAAAAATTAATTGATCAAGTTATTGTACAATTAGTGATAAAATGAATTAGCGCAAAAATTGGTTTCAATCCTAAATTCTCAGTCGAAATGTGCGTTATTTTGAAGTAACTGACGATTTAACAAACTGACAAATATACAGAAACTGGATTAATAGCACTTTGAGGAATTAAAAATTAATAAATTCTGTTTCGAAATATTAGCTTCTCATGCCACTGTAAAAATGTATTTAAATGTGTTATTTGTTAACCTTGTCACATGTTATTGAAGCAGATATTAAATAGAATTAAATTACAGTGTCAATTGGGAATTACATGTTTGATCTTAGTTTGAGATTAGTTCCATAGTCACATACGACATATTTCGTTAAAATAATGTTTCATAGACTATATAGTTATATTATAGTATTTTAAAGTTACCCTTCCAAATATTTTGATCAGAAGCATTGTTATTGTGAGACAATATCCAAGCACCCGAAGGGGGGGGGGGGGTAACATAAGACATCAACCTCCAGGTGAATTCCATCTATTATAACAAAACTCCTCCAGCTTATTATTTTGGACTCATTGGCTAGTAAATTATTTCACACTCAGAAACATTTCTATTGTCATTCACAACTCACAAGCCTATACAGACAAAATGAAATAATCAACAAGTGACAGATTATTCCAGTCCAGTTGAGAGGAAATATTTACAAACACGCTTGGAAATGTGATATGTAATAAAAGTAAAAGTAGAAGGGTACAAACATTAGATGACTTTGAACATATCAAATGTATGGTATTATGCATCACTCGACCAAATATAAGAAAAAACGAGGTAATACCGCATTCTAGTAGGAAATATCACAAAGTTTCTTTTTAAAAAATCCTGTTCTATTTACATCCGTTACTCTGTAATAGTTGAAAATAAAGCGCCAATTCTCAATTTTTTTATTTTCTATTTCGCATCTTAAACACAAAAGCCAAAGTCTAACGTTGAACCTAGCATCATTAGACCAAACGCCACAATCTTTGGTCTTTGGTCTAGTGATGCAAACTAGAAACACCGTATGCCAAACCAAAGTAGACAAAAAAGGCATTAAATAAAAAAAACTATGCATTTTTTGTTTTTTGTTAGGACATATTAGATCAAGTATACCAAGTTAGCAGCTTCGAAATACTTTAGCTTAACTGTTGAAAAACCAAAAAACATTGACACTTTCAGTTTTTTTGCTCGATAACTTGAAACTGTGCATTTTATGGAGTTCTTGAAATAAAAATTAAAGGTTGCTAAATTTACTGTAATAAAACGTTGGAGAAACTGGATTGTTCAATAAATTAACCCAGAAAAATTATTTGAAATATTTATCGCTGATTATAAATAATATTTTCTTCGACATTATGAGCCCTTGTCAGAGTAACACCATATTTTTTTGTACCAGTACTTTTAATAAATGATATTTATTAGTAAATTACTTTACTTTATTCAACTTAAACGACAAAATTATCATTGTGAAATTTATTGATTTGAAAAAGGATGGAACTTTATTCAATGAAAATCAATATTCCTATTACGCATTACAAGACTTTCGGCCAGTTGCACTAAAGAAAATTAGATTTGACCACCGTAAGATGACGTCATTTGACAGAGCCAGTGCAACGACTTTCCTATTGAGCTCCGTAAGATGATGTCATCTTACAGTGGTTGAATTCAATTTTCTTTCGTGCAACTGGCCGCAAGTGACTTAAATGACGGTTGGTCTAGTGATACATAACAAAAATCACAAGTAACCTGAAAACGCATCAGTAGACTAACAGCCTTTTTATTTTTAAGTTCAGAATTATTTCAAAAGCAATCGAACTGTGCTTATAGGGTTAGGTTCAGCAAAAAATCTAGCATATACAAGAGAAAAACGGGGAAGTTTGTAATAGAAATGAATTTTTAACCAGCGTAAAACTTTGGAGTAGTTTGAGATTTTGACGCTTTGTCGAGTGATGCATAACACCGCCCAAATATGAACAAAGAAATAACCAAAACGCATCAGTCACACCGAAAATGAGTTACGAAACAAGTAATAAAGCAACAATGGATGGTATTGATCCCAAAGACAAGGTAATTTCCAAGATATATGAGTCCAATAATTCGGGTTTGATTAGTTTCCCAAGAAATAGGCCGTCAGAAAAAGATTCGCATAGAAAGACATGCATTTTAAATTGTAACTTAAATTTTAGTTTCAAATAGGAAGTAACAAATATGCATTTTATGTCAAATAAAATTCAAATAGTGCAAAAGATTGGAGACGTGAAATAGATTGGGGTCAGTTAAAATAATAATCGAATGATGTATTAGTTTCATTTAAATCTATGCATGTTGAGATGTACGAGTAAATCTGAGACATTAGATAACATCTAAAACTATTATTACAAATTAATCTCGCATAGTATTGAATTATTCCAACAAATTACAATATGAGGTTGAAAAAGAAGATAAGTGCACAATTCCAAGACAACAACACCAATGAATAAAAGCAGATAGCTCATGCAAACAGCAATGGGAGGCGAACCTCCTACCTATGTAACTTGTAACCAAGGTGCGGAATTTCCGATGATTTCCTTTTATTTCAGGCAAGTCCACTGGGGAACAGACAGACAGAGAAGACAAAAGTCACTGTCAAGTTCATATATGGAGATGGGGTACAACACACTTTCAATTCTGTGCAAGGTCACTTCAATAATAACAGTTCAAAATAATAGCAAAAATTTCAAGGTTTCCAACAAAGCAGATGTTCAAACATCCTGCCAAACGGCGAGAAACACAAAATTACATAAATCGAGCAGTGCAGATAGCAACAAGACTAGCTGCGAGAGTTAAATCTGTTTCAATTATGCTTCCGAGATCAAAGTTCTCGATTTATGCAACTAGTATCGCTCCAACTCTCGCCGTTTGAGCATGCCTCCATGTAACTAATGTAATTTGTTTTGCAATTTTTCACACCAAAAAAGAGACTTGCTATCAACTCCTCGAACTTTCATAGTCATTTAGATATTACTTTCAATAAACGGTAGGATTTCATCAGCTATAAGGATCCTGAAAATAATATTCTTATTACCGTATTGAGGGATGGTCCTAATAATTCATATTATTGAGTGACAGATAATATTCAGAAACATATTGGTTGCAATATAAATCAATTGGTGCTTTATAATTGAAAATTTAAATTGATTGGGATACATAAAACTAGACTTATTACTAGACACGTCTAGAGATCAGGTGCTCAATGTAAGACTTATTTTTCGTTTGATGACTAATTATATTTCCAATCGTTACACATGACTTTCAACTGTTCTTGGGAACAAAATTAACATGCACATAACAACTGAAAGTCATTAAAATTTCTTCAAAAATGTTGATTTGAAACTAACATTTTAATACTTCTATCAAGTAAATTAAAATTTGAGATTTCGAGCAGTTTGAAAATTTCATCTACATTTTGAACTGCTATTTAATGTACATATAGTTCAATTTATCAACACTGAAAAAGTTTAAATGATCGATGATATCAGACATATACAAAAGTTTTACATCACAAGGAAACACTTTTTAAACAATGAGTATATTCATAAAAACGAATAAATAAATGACAAATAAATTTATATTTATTTAGCCATTTATTTATTCGCACACATACACACACGCAGACATTACAGCTTGCACCAGTAACAAAAGTACAATACAAAACATCATCCGGTAGGTTGAGGAGAGGAACAAACAGCCGTTTCACAAAATAATACACAATGCTTAAAATTAAATACACAATTATTTCATTTTACCTAAAAATGGCTTCGCAACGGGGAATGTATTTCCTGTAAATTAACAGTCTGTGCAATGATATGATATAACAAGAAACAAAAATCATGTCCTCTTATTTTTTCAATACAAACATCTTATTTTAAATGCTTATGGTCAGCATCAACGCTTCAAGCAATTATCAAGGTTAGATTATCTACAATGCAAAATCGTCTGTGGATCAGGAGCAAAATGAATAGATAGATTGGAAGCTTTGAAATACTGGATCATGTTTGCGTAGTTTGAGGGATTCAGAACATAAATGGTGTTGATTGTGACGATCGGAATTCGAATAGATCAAGAGGCGGGATGAATTCACAGTAGTAAACAGTATGTGAAATATGAATTCCATATCAACACAATAATTATGAGTTCACAGTAGACAGTTCCGACTAGAACTAACCAAATGAATACACGTAATTGAATTTCAATAAAAATATTAGATATAGAACAAAATTATTGCAGATTAATCTAAGGGGAAAACAATGTCAACACAACCTACAAGCTTCAATAATTGCAGTTATTTATTCATTGAAATAGCGGGGTTGCAATTAATGAAACTACGAAAGGGATTTTTTTAAATAGTATTTTCTAAAGGAACTAACCCACCAACTATTGAATAATACACATGAATGTTGAGATTCAAGTCATGCTTATACACTACCACCATATCAAATTGTGAAAAATAATGACCATTTTTTACTTAGTTTGAACATAGTCATTCCTTGTTATGTGCTCTCTATAAATTATTGAATCTACAGTTCGTTCTATCGTAGTGCAATTGCTATAAGATCATTGAAGGCGTATTCTCACAGTCGATACAGATGGCATGCGCTGTCGAATAACCCTTGCGGTTTCTCGTGTAAAAGGTCGTTCTACATAAGTAACGGCGAGGGTCATTCCACGGCGAATGCCAGTCTTCGTCGTTATAAAATCAGACAATACTCGGGCAGCAAGGATAATTTTGCAAGCATTACATTAGTAAAGATAAGAAATGTCCTATTGTGATTCATAATTCCATCAATTTAATCGCAGGACAACTAATGGTAACTTTGAGAACAAATGAAGTTGAATAATCAAGAATCTAATATCAAAACTGACACGGCATTTCTATTTAAATTATGGGTTTTACTCACTTATACAGGAGGGATGCATTTCGCTTCTAAAGAGAAGCTTCGACAGACTGACTGCCACCAGGGGTCGTGTTTTGCAGGGGTCAGCCTGCCATCAGGTTGACGAAGCTTCTCTTTAGAAGCGAAATGCATTCCTGCAGTATAAGTGAGTGAAAATCATGACATAAATAGAAGTAAAGTATCAGTTTTCATATTAGATTGTTCATAAAGTATTTTGTTAAGGAAAACATCACAGAATAATCGAAAATCCTGTATACTTTCAGTAACAGAAACTCGATGCATATTTGATGTATCAGTAACTCTGTATCAGATACTTTTTTGTATCAGATACTTTTCTGTATCAGAAAGTCCTGTATACGTTTACTTTCAGTCAGATCAATTCATTAAATATATAATGATGGGTGAAACCTTCCTTCAAGAAGTCTTGACTTGGCAAATGGAGCATAAAGATTGAAGTTCATTATTTTTACACTATTCAAAGTAATTGATACCAATAATATAATAATAGTTTTGGAAGCAAAACTATTCAGATTTAGAAACTGAGACATTTAAGCCCCGGATCCACAGTTGTTAATCGATATCTATGATCCAAATGAACAGGCTCACGTAGAGGCATGCGAGGGTGGCATGCCTCGCTTGTTGATACAGGGCTAACATAATTTTCATCTTAACAAACAAAATTGCTAGTACAGGTGAATTTCTAGTTTTTGATGAAACATTAGCTGAAGCCAAAAACGAGTTAAAGCTAGCCTTAACACATCTTCAACACGAGTTGATGCTAAGTATGCAATAGCATTATAAGCTAGAGGCTTTTTTATACTAGAAGGTAGGTCATGCGGAAACATAAAATCAATTCACATAACAATCAAAACTGTTATGTAATAGGCCAAATAAATGTAGCTTCAGAACAAAAGCTGTAGTTATTATGAAAATGAAACACTAGGTGAAACCTCAGAAAAAAGCGAGTAAAACCGCCCTTATTACAATTTCAATGTGGATTTAAAATTCCTGGATTACTTGTTCCATGACGAACTGCGTTGTTAATTTTAAAATTTTAAGTGAATTCAACGACTTGCAGTCAAACTTTCATTAAGAATAAGTAGAATTTACTTACTCTGTAGGCCGAAGATTTGAAAACGTTCGGTCTACAGAGTAAGTAAGTTCTACTTATTCTTAATAAAAATTTGACAAAGTCGTTGAATTCACTTAAAATGTTAATAGTGGATTTTAACTTGATATTTCTATTGTAGTGAATATGAAAATGGAGAGAATAGAGAGAAAGAAGGCACAGCGGTTCTCGGTGTTATCTGCTGTGTAAATGTTTACTTCTAAGCAATTAATTACTCTGCTTTTGACACTTTTATGGTGTTTACTTGGTACTTTGTAGAATTTTCTAGTTGTTTTATTAGACATTAATGGAATCTTATCGAATATTGTGGAAGGTGCGAAGGTCTTTCATTGTTTATTTTAGAAATCGGTAGAAGTTGATAGAAAAATCGAGAGATATCTCAATTATGGAAAATTATATAAATAGAGGGAGACTTTTGTAAATGAGTTCAGTCTTGTTTGAAATTCGTCGTGATGAACAAGTTGAGACAGTTCTATATATTGTGCCTATATAGTGATAATTCTTTCTCTGTGCCTATAGTGATAATTCTTTTTCCTGTTTAATTCATACCAGTGAGCTACTAAATAGTTTTATTGTATTACAGACTAGTGCTATGTAAGTTAATTGTTCTTTTTCAACATTTCTTTTTGAATATTATTGGACAGTTTATTGTACAGTTATTATTTAATATTAGATCGGCCTTTTAACTTTTAGTGATTGATTGTCGTACATTTTATTGAAATCTCTTTATTAGTTGAACAATATCGATTTATCTGTTTTAATTGCTTATTTTGCTGTAAGACATTACTGAACAGTGAGTGTTGTGATTATTTGTGTAAATAAAGTTTGTGATAGTTTGTGATAAATTTGAGAGTTGCCAGCGTTATTTCAGACATAGAACCCGTAACACTATTATTCGTGCATCGAGTTTTGGCCCTTATTATACAGAGCCACTTCATTCGTGGTCGTGAGCCACAATTTAGGCTAAATTAAATCAGCTGAGCGTCTGAACGAGCTCAACAATGTCAAATTACATGAAGGCATGTTTAGACCAACTGATCCTTTAATCAAATTTACCCGTATGGTGTAATTTATCTTCAATTGTGGCTCGCGACCGCGACTGAAGTGGCTCTGTATAATGAGGGCTTAACTCGATGCACTAATCTAATGTAGAAATACCAAACATCCACATTGAAATTCAACCTATAGTACCTTGAACGTTTTTCTCTATCAAACCAATGAAAATGATAGTCGCTGCCATCTATTGAGTATTTTTCAAATGTCTGTTTACATGAACTAAATTATTATAATACATTGACGATAATAATAAGCATGATTGTAATTCAACAATGGACTACATTATAATGGTTCAAATTTGAATTTAAAATAATAATTTTTCGTTTGTGATTCATGCTTCTTCGTGTGCAGTTTTAAACTAGGTCAAAAATAAAAATCTTATATATCATCATTATCTGAAAAAGTAATCAAAATATTTCAACTTGCACATTCATATTCATTAATCTTGCAGTTCATTCTTTTCTCATCATTAGTTGTCAGTAATATGTTTCAATCACAGAATTCGAACAAAAAAGTGGTGTTAATTTCATTGAGAAAGAGAAAATTTAACCAAGAAAATCTTTTCCAACTGGAATCCCATGCATCCCTTTCTCTATTCATGATTTTCAAGAATTGTTAATGTGATTGTCATTTATATCATATCACTAGTGTTAGAAATCATTTTTTAATATATTTATTTATTAAATACTCACGTGATGGAATTTTCTTGAAAACCGTGTTGGCCATGAATTCTTGAAAGCGATGCGCGTAGAAACTAGGTCGATGCACAGAGACAGTATCCTAAGTAAAGAAACATCAATCGCTCAATAAAACGAATTTTATAATCAGATTTCACTCTACATCAATAGCTAGCACTCAAAACTCATTTTTTTAGATAAAAAACAAAACATATTAGAGATTACAGATAATCGTATATTATGTTTTAAGTCCAGGAAATACGTCATTACCGTATGAGCGTGATAGTTCCCGCACTAAACAAAGCACGAGTGAGGGATTACGTAGCTTTTCATATATTAATATATTTTATGTTTCCCTATGGCACAATTTCGTCTCTTTTAATACCGTTATTTGATCATATTTCAAAGTATTGTATGTTTTCTCTTTTTTCTGGTTTTTTAAATATTGTTACATTTCAAGTATCGTATGTCAATAAGGCTCTTCATGGAGCATTCTATGAGCTTTCACATGTGTTAAATAAATATATTATCATGCGAGTACAGTAAACATCTTTCCGGACAAGTACGATATTTTTCGTCAATCTAGTATAACAAAACTACTAATTTAAAAAACTGAGTTGGAACAACAAACATTTATTTTATAGCAAAATAAAAATTCTGAAACCAATGCCGGTCATTATATAGGAGAATGTGCAAAACGATCACACATAATAGATTGATTTAATCAATGAATATCGAATCAGCTACAGAGCAGATAAGAACAATAAAATACTTTCATCATTGTATATTAATTTTTTTGTTTCGTGGTTGAATCTATGTTTATTTAATATCTTCTTTGTGATCGTTTTGCAAATTCTCCTATGTTGCAGCTGTGCAGTAATATACCAGTTAGAAACAGCTGGAGTACCAGTGTGATAATATTCATTACTGTAGAGTGTAAAGGGGCCCACACACTAGCGAGTTTGGCTCGCGAGTAAGACTCGGCCAGCCGGGCTCGGGAGAAAATCACTAGTTAGTGGGCTGTTTTCTCCCGAGCCGAGCCGAGCCGAGCCCAGCCAGACTAGCGCAGGGCTACAAGCGCGGCTGGGCTCGGCTGGGACTCGCTAGTTAGTGGACGTCTTCCGAGTCGAGCCAGGCTCGGCACCTCATTATAACATAGCAGATCGTCAGAAAGCAAGTATTTGCACTGTTCACAAGACGTAAAAATAAGTTAATTGAGTTATCTATTTAAGTTTGTATATTTACTATCACTATGACAATACTATGCCTGAAATAGGTACCGAGTTAAACTAATGTATAAACAGAAAAATAAGAAAGAAACCGTATAATAAAATTTGAATATTCAAGAAAAAATAAAAATGATAATATTGCAGTGCAGAGCTTAGAGAGCTCTGATTTGATACAATACAAATAAATATTCGAATGTTGTTTTTTCAACAAAAAATACCTTCAGTAACATAAAAACAAAATTCTGAGAAATAATTTCAATAATAATAGCTGCTAACAGATAAATTGTGTATAAAATAAATAAATAATTATTGAATAATGATGATGATAATAATAATAAAGCCCAATGCCCATTTTATATTTATTATTATAACATTATCATCAGTATTATTTAATAAATTGCAATATAACAATTAATCACTTCAATACAAATGAAAAAAATGGAAGTAATTAAAAAATATAAATTGAGTAAAAAGTAGATGAAATTAATCCTATATTTCATCTGACCTTTTGAATTCTATGGAAGAGGGCCCCCTATTACACTTTTGCATATCAGTATCAATATCAGTAGCTGGTGATCACTGGTTTGCCGACCACTGTGGTAGAATTGGTTGATATTTTTTTTTTTTTTTTTTGAGGATGAAGTCCACATAGGTCTGAGACCTGTGCGTGGGTAATGAGTTGGATGATGGTGATTTGAGTTGGACCTACAGTTTTAGGTGGGTTCCGAACCACCGGGAAGTGATTTTCAGCAGAGAACAGTGTCTTTTTTGCTGGCCAATCTAATCGGTCACCGTTACAAACAGGACCTACGAGAACGCAGCTTATCTCTATCTGATTGAACAGATACCTGCTACGCCTCGCGGCTATCACTTCCCTAATTATAGATCTATATCTATAATTATGTTATAGATCTATAAGAAAGATACTTAGAGGTGGGAAAATAATTGTTATAAAAAACATAAATAGTACCTATAAACGCTCTGACATCTTTTTCTCTTATGTCAGAAAAAAATTAGAAGAAATAAAACATTTCTTAATAATAATAATCAAATTTCAAGAATTATGAAATTTTAGCAAAACCAATACTCTCTCTAGAGCATAAAATGACCTTCCAAATCAGATATTGATTGTAATTTAAAGATTTTGAGATTAGATGAGCTATATGGATCAGAATTAACATGGGCGCACTCCAGCCGACCTTGAAAAGTAGCCGAGCCGGACTCGGGAAGTTCACAACACGTTAGTGGTGATTTTCTTCCGAGTCTTACTCGCCGAGCCAGACTCGCGAGTCTTATTCGCGAGCCATACTCGCTAGTGTGTGGGCCCCTTAAGAGTGTACTGTGATGAAATCAGTTGTTTCCTTCGAAATCAGCTATTTACTGGTTCAAACCCACACGTCGTAAACTGTCATTGTAGCAATATAACGAAAAGTAAATTATTTATTAGCCTATATTAGAATACAACAGATCAAATTACACTTATACTTTTTTCAATTTCTGTATGTTGGTGATCCTATAAGCCTCCTATAAATATTCGTATTCTTTTTTTTATTGCTGATGATACCCACGTGAGTCCGAAGACTTGTGCGTGGGTAATTAGGTGAATGATGAGAAACATCCATGGCTGAATGAGATTCGAACCCAAGGCTGCAGGAAACGAAGCTAGCTAGAGCCTTATCGTATCTCAGGCAAGCGCTCCAACCAACTGCGCTACCAGAGCCGCGCAATGAGAAATTCGTCTATATAGGGAATATATGAAGCTGCAAGTTTTAGTTTGATTGAGAATGACGTCACTGACGAAACTATAGTATCTCGTGTTGCCATAATAAATGTGGTTGTGATACATCAATGTGGTTGTGAAAAGTCTTTAATAGTAGCTGAAATATTAATACTTTTTAATAATATTATATTAGTTTTTGGATGAAATAGTTCGTCTAAACCTTTTACTGGTTCAGCAGAATGGATATGAAAATGAAACTCATCTGCAAGTACAACAGCCATTAGTATGTTTTATCCTGGATATTATTCATTCCAATTCGAAAATTAATGAATAAAAATCATAATATAATATTTAATGAATTACATTGAGAATATTCATTAAATAAGAATAGATAAATTAAAAGATTACTGGGAATTATGGATCAAATATCAGTACATAATAACAAATCATTTCAATTCAATTATATCTATTCAATGTCAATGATCAACAAGTTATGGAATATTGACCAATAAGGTAAATCTATACGATAATATAAACATAGTAATTCCACTTACACCGTCATGAAGAATAGACTTCCACGTGTGCTCTAGTTTCTTTTTCAGTCGATAACTCTGCAGAATATCGATAATCCCAATAAACAGTAAAAGCCTCTCTCCTTTGGCATTTCTTGCCGGTATACCACCAGGACTGTAAAAGTAAAAATTGAAACATTAGACAACTTTACATTGCAGTATTACTGATTTTTATCCGAAACAATAAAAATGAAATATTCAATCCACTAAATCATACAAACAACACTAGAACCCTCATTAATCTTGGTATTATCCAGCCTCGACTGTTAAATAACGTCTCAAAGAATAATAGTCTATACATCTGTCACATTTTGTATAGAAATATCCCCAACCACCTAAAACAAGTTGAAGACTTGAGCATTAACTTCTACAAACGGTATTTGCATACATGGGCATTAACTTCTACAAACGGTATTTGCATACATTTCCACACTGTAAAAAGAGATGTTTTTCAAAAGTTTTTATCTGACGATTAGTTCTCCTCTTATAGAAATATCGGATCTGAGGTTACTCCCCCAGAAAATTTTTGTATAATCTCTTTGAGAAATCAGTTAAAATGCTATTAGATCCGTATTATATACAAGTAAACCCAATGCAAGCGTTGTATCTGGAATTTCTCCACGATATATCAGTAGTACCTATATCAGTAGCTGGTGATCACTGGTTTGCCGACCACTGTGGTAGAATTGGTTGATATTTTTTTTTTTTTTTTTTTGAGGATGAAGTCCACATAGGTCTGAGACCTGTGCGTGGGTAATGAGTTGGATGATGGTGATTTGAGTTGGGCCGGCAATAGACGGACTGCTTGAAGCAGTCGGGTTCGACTGCTTGAAGCAGTCGCAGTTGGGCGGATCGCATTTTCAATGTTAAAATCAAGACCGCACTACACGGACTGCATGAGCAGTCGAGTTGCGGTCGGTAACAAAACAAGCAGTCCATTTGCAGTCGAGTTCCGCCGTGCTGCCGACTGCAAAAATGCAGTCGGTCTGCAATACACGGACCGCTTCAAGCAGTCCACTCGACTGCTCGCATCACTTCTCATATTTCACTCATTGTGTGTTTTTCGTAGGCTATGCGTTCTGTGAACACGGCACGTTCTTTTCAAAACTAGTTGTACTTTGTCACTAGAGTCTTCTTCAAAGACAAAGATCCTGTTTTATTATATTTTTTTATTTTTGCATAATTTTCTCCTAATTGAACTTTGCTCGTTTAAGATTTAGTTTACCCCCTAATTTTAAGTAATGTTAAGCTCCAGGAGTTATTTAAAGTGAATCTGTCACTTACAATAAATACTTCAAGATATTGAATCATCCTGTTTAGGACTAAAATATATTTTTGGGTCCATCCAGTGATTTCATGGAAATCATTATTAAAAAAAGATGCAGTACCGTACTCTATCCGGTTCCGGCTCTATCTTTTCATAAAAATATAGTTATTCAATACTTCTAGTAATAACTTTTTATTGTAAATTTAACGACTTGCAGTAAATTTTTATAGGTGGTTAAATAATAATTGTACTCACACTTAGCCGAACGTTTTCGAGTTATGGAAACTCATATTCAAGGCATCCTAGATCGGCGATATTGGTTTGTTGGTTAGATGCTCAATGAATTAAATTTTAATCACACATACTTTTTGACCACATGATACAAAAACCACAATTCTTCTAACCAACATCGCCGATCTAGAATGCCTTGAAGATGAGTTTCCAGAACTCGAAAGCGTTTGGCCAAGTGTGAGTACAATTATTATTTATTCACCTACAAAAACTGATTGCAAGTCATTAAATTTCCAATACAAAGTTAATTATTAACAACGCAGATCGTTAAGGAACAAGAAATCGAAAAATTTAATTCTAGTACTTGGGCTGGTTATTACTATTTGTTCTATGAAATGATCAATCTTTTTATTGATTTATAATTATTTGCTGTGTAATTAATAACCCTGTGATTTTATATACTGTAATGTTACTATTTCTTGTATTTTTCTCATGTCAAGTGACCATCTTTGTATGACGAGAATAATGAATTATTATATTAAATTAATTATAATTTATTTTTTGAGGATCCATTTCTCATTCCATCCATTTACCAATTTTTCAGACTATCATTAAATTTGTTTTAAACCATATTCAGAAATTTGATTAAATGTGTCTTCTTCAATTAATTTGTGCTCCAATCATTTCAAGAAAATTATTCACAGTAATTTTATTAATAATTTATTGTCTTTATGGAAGGCTCTCCGCAGTCTCAACTCTACTCCGCCTATTCAACAAGGCAGTCACCGACTGCTTGAAGCAGTCCAAAAGCAGTCGAGCCGACTGCAAACCGACTGCTTTTGGACTGCTTCAAGCAGTCGGTTTGCAGTCGGCTCGACTGCAAATCGACTGCACTTTTGCAGTCACTTACGACTGCTTGAAGCAGTCCGTCTATTGCCGGCCTTGGACCTACAGTTTTAGGTGGGTTCCGAACCACCGGGAAGTGATTATCAGCAGAGAACAGTGTCTTTTTTGCTGGCCAATCTAATCGGTCACCGTTACAAACAGGACCTACGAGAACGCAGCTTATCTATCTGATTGAACAGATACCTGCTACGGCTCGCGGCTATCATATGCTACATATGTTAATGTAGTTCCTCATTACTTTCCATTAAAAGAAAGTTGGTACTGGCGTGATTCAATTACTGAAATTTTGTGTTGCACTACTTTTTCTATTCAGCAAGTACGAAAATCTAAAGACTGAGTTAATTGGTTGCAGGCAATGAACATGTAACTAAACATAATACAGTATTAAAACGTTAACGGATTTCATACAATTGAAGGCTTAGTAGTGGAATTAGGTAATTCTTGCTAATGAATATTTTACGAGCTTGAAACTGATTATATTGGTAAAAAATTTACACTCTTCCAAAAATTTTTTTGGAGGTTTTGGGGGGCTTCAACCCGAAGCACCCCCCCCCCTTTAAATCCGCCACTGGTGGAAGGGGGATAACAAAATACTATTTAATTAATATTTGGGAATAGGTTACCGTATTATGTCACGTTCTAAAAATCCAGATTCAATTGAATCGGGCAACCTGTTAGTAATTGAATAATCTCATTTACTCACGGGACATCATCTTCCTCATCAATCGGTTCACTTTCAGCCTGTATGCTTTCCATTGCTGTAGAATGTGCAACAAGCCTTTGCCTGTTGATTGAGCGAGTCCTATTCAAATTTATTGCTATTTTACTTTCTTTCCCATCATCATTTTCTGTGCCTTGTTTCGCTTGCCGTTTCTCCTGTCAGCCAAATAAATAACAATTATATTGGTTAATAATATTGAACTGCATCCAAAGCATTAATAATTGTATAAGTACATCCTCATTATTGAAATATTGTATGTAAATATATGAAATGCAGTAGGCTATAATCAATTATTGATCGGATTATAATATTTCGTACACTAAGCTAAAAACAAACATAAAATTAACATGAATATTCTGTAAAAGTTCTAAAAAAATGTAAAATAGCTTCAAAATATGCTAACAATAGAAAGCGAGGTAACATTCAGTTTGAACGTGTGAAATATCAATGACATTTATTTTAAATTCTATGTTAATTTGATGAACAATGTTTAAATGCACAACTTTGGGCAGTCTAGTCACGCACGAAATCAAGAAGATCAATAGTTCAAAATGAAACTTTGAACTAAACAAATTCTACTTTTGGGAATTAAATTTTGACAATAACGAGGTTCTGAATCAGCTGATCGACTCTTCTGCTCGTCCATCAGCTATTTTACCCTAGTTCAACAATCAGCTGATGGAGAGCCTCGTTAAAGTTGAAAATGCATTCCTGGAAAGAAGAAAAATAATTTTCTTTGGAGAGAAAAAAGTGCTAGTTTTTCTTAAAATTCAATGAAGTCGTAGTAATTTCTACGTCATATTTTTTACATCACAAAAAACTAGAATAATTTAAGAATCCACTTCTAATATGAGATTTTCGATAAGAATTTTGAAATTCGTAAAACTAAACAAATTAATTTTCAACATTTGTTGAACTTTATTTTTGGCGATA
The DNA here is from genome assembly GCA_948455865.1 of Conomelus anceps. NCBI lineage: Eukaryota > Metazoa > Arthropoda > Insecta > Hemiptera > Delphacidae > Conomelus > Conomelus anceps. The sequence goes on along the minus strand of OX418222.1, from coordinate 58,805,255 downwards.
TTTTGGGTTTGAAACCCCACCTAAAACTGTAGGTCCAACTCATAAATCACCATCATCCAGCTCATTACCCACACACAGGTCTCTGACATATGTGGGCTTCATCCTCAGAAAAAAAAATTATAAATTTGAAAGTGTATTAGTTGGGTTAGGCTATTTAATTATTTTTTACAAATTAGTAATAAAAATTCAGAGCTACAATATCATGTAGCACTTGTGCAATCTTACATGTAGCACTTATGCAACGTTAGTATTATGACTGTCTTTAAGTCACTCGTGAGATGTTTCGCAAACTCCCTTCGCCCTAACTTACATCTCACTTAAGGCAGTCATAATATAATCGCTGCATAAACGTATTGGTTACGATTTCAACTTGTAAATTTTACAATTTCTAAGATGGCTTAGAAGATATTTCAACTGGATACAATTCTTGTATGGTAATTTTCCAGCTCTTACAAAAGTGTACAATAGTAACATTTGTAAAGGATGTTATAAAATATGCATTACTTGCATAACCCGTAACAACATTCAATTTCAAGCTATATCCAATCCAAACTGGATTGAAAATAAAACAGATATTCTTATAACTACGAGTCAGATCAATATAAGCATGTTTATGAAGGTCATGCCCCAATAGGTGGAATACACCACGTATTTATGAACCTAGTTTGAAGCTACCTTAAGGCTGTGCGCAGGGTTTTTGGACATAATTTTTTTTCGAAGTTTATTGTATTGGATATCATTAAGGTATTTAAATTTTGACTATTGCCATGAGAAATTATTTTTTTCATCAAATATTTTATGGAATAAAGGAGTTTAAAGTTGAAATTTTTCGGTTTTGGGGGGCAATTGATCTCCTCTACAAGTTATTTTAAACTTTTGATATTTTTTTTTCAAATGAAAGACACATTGAGGAATAAAATGACATATTTTTCATTCTAATGAAACAAATAGTTTTCACAAAATAATATTTTTAAAACATGCAGAGAATTTCAATTTTTTCAAAAAATTATTTTGCAAAAACCAATTGTTAAATTAAAATAAAAAATGTGTCATTCTTTTCCCCAAGGTGTCTTTCAGTTATAAAAAATTATCAAATGTTTAAAATAACTCGTAGGTCAGTTCAATTGCCCCCAAAACCAAAAAAATTCAACTTTGAACTCCAATATTCCATAAAATATTTGATAAAAAAATTAATTTCTCTTAGCAATAGTTAACATTTCAATACCTTAATAATATCAAATACAATAAACTTCGGAAAAAAATTATGACCAAAAACCCTGCGCACAGCCTTAAATCAAGGATACTTGAAAAGCTTTCCTCTGTAAAGCTTGGAAATCTTATTTGAGGCTTCCTTGCATCAAGGAACACATGCAAATCCTTTCTCACAAAGGCTACTGAAGTCTACCCGTAAGGTAGCATCAAGGTAAATTCATTAATAAGTTCCATCCGAATAACAAGAGATAGTATTAATATAAAACAATATAATTAGTAATATTACTAATTAACTAGAAATATTAGTAACTATTAGTATATATATATATATCGTATTGCTAGATAAGTTATTATTAGACAGAATAATATAATAGTATTCAGTATCTATATCGAGCAGAGTTCAACGTACTAATAACATAAATGCAGAGCTTGGACCAAAGTAAAACGGAAGATATTTTAGCTAGATGAGCTACGAAATCGAGAGTTGCTCTAGGTAAAATCTGACATGAGTGCACAATTGGAAGAAAGAATGTTTTGAACTGAGTCATGCAATTAGTATCTATCTAGGTCTCGCCGTTTGAACGACCTTAAGAGACAAATAACGGAGAATCTTAATAATGAAGAAGCAAAAAGACAAGGAAAGAAGTAAGGTGGAATGCTGGAGAAGCTTGTGATCCATGAAACATTATAAAGAAATACCTTATGAAAAGAACAGAAACTTCAAAATAACAGATAGCTGCGCCGACTACATGTGCAGTAGATTCCCGATCATTCGAATCTTAATAGTCCAAGGTTCCATTAAATCTAAACTACCACATGAATTTTCCAAGTACAAAATCATTAGCAAAAGAAATTTTCAAGTAAATTTAAATCTATTCATCTGTAAGTAATATTTCAATGCTCTTTTCCATTTATAAGTGCTACAAGCATAAAATCATATTTCTTTACTAAGACTAGTATCACCGAAGTTTCAATTAAAACACATTTTTTTCAGGGTGTTCAGTTTTCCGTAACTAGAGATACTTCTGGTCCCATTCAGCTCGAATTACCGGGGCTCTACTGTACACGAAATTGTACAAGAATAAGATACATATGCACACTTATTATTCGGACTTTGACCAAATTTTCCAGAATAATAAGTGGTCGTTCAAATTATAATTGATAAGTGAACCTGAACACTAACCTAAAACTCTCTGTTCCTTTTCCGGTTATTCAGTATTTGAAATAACTTCAAGCTTCAGTTCTAAGTTAGATGAAAATGTATGATTCATCAGGTTTTTCTCTGAATTTTCGTAAACGTGAGTTTTAAACTCGTAAATATTGAACAGTATAAGAGCAGTTTTGTCCTTGAAACGCAATCCCACCCAAGTTCGTGGTAAAAACTAATGATTCAATAAAAGAAACATACTAAACTTAAATTCCAATTCATACAATAATTACTACAAACCGGAACATACAAGGGATGGAAAAATAAAACAAGAATGAGTAATAATGGGATAGGCTTAGAAACCAAACCCAAATGCAATCGGTTAGTTGCACTACTTGCGTATCGCAGGCGCAAATACTAAAAATGCATGTACAGTACAGTAACAAGTATAGTATTTACACCATAGAGGTTTCGTAAATGATGCAACTAACCGATGGCAACTAAATCAAGGTTTGTGGAATGTAGTCGGCATATTAATGACAGGTTGCAGTTCTCTTCCATCAAACTCCCATGTCAACTTTCATCTAATATTCAAATCACTCTCTATTACGAATTCCATAGAACTATCATTCCTTTTCTCTACCGATTAATAACTTCCGGTTTCCGTCTATGATATTTGCTTTACTCAGAGGTGTAACAGCATATCAACTGATGTCAACTATCATATCAATTCAATGACCTAAACTTCTTTCCAATAACTTTTATGTGTTTGATAGATAGATAGATAGATAGTAACTTTTTATGTGAATTTAACGACTTGCAGTCAAATATTCATAAAGAACAAATAAAATTTACTTACTCTGAGGCCTCTGAAAACGGATCTCAAAGATTCGAAAGCGCTCGGCCTACAGAGTAAGTAAATTTTATTTATTTTTAATGAATATTTGACTGCAAGTCGTTAAATTCACATAAAAAGTTAATATTAACAACGCAGTTCGTCATGGAACAAGAAATCCAGGAAGATAGATAGTTTTATTGTCATGAAGTACAGGAAACACAACAGACATAGTCACGTTCATACATAATAGAGAAAAACATTCAACAAACATTCAGCAATACAAAAGTAAGCTGAAGCTATACAATTAGCAATAAATTTAACCAATATAAAAGTAGCCCAAAGCATTAAATAAATAAGCAGTGAGGCAAGTCATATAAAAGCAAGACCCTCCATGCTCGTATACTGCCATTCCTGAAGTGAATATATTGGTTTGGATTTCAAACACGCCTGCATTGTAATTAATGAGTGAGCATTGACAAGATGAATGCATCGAAACATGAGAAGATGACTCGTTTTTCACAAAGGGGGAGGGCTAAAAATACCAGATTTTTTATGATTAATTGTGAATGAAAAAAATTACCCGATTTGGTATTGCTATACATCAATCGACGTAGAATTCACATTCTTAAATTTCGAATAGAACAATGTTTTCAACGCGGAAGATAGTTTTCTAGTTTTAGGCGAAAAACTGAAAAAATCTCATTTTTGGCCCCCCAAAAGTTATACACAGCCCAGAAACTTTCTCAAACTCGGGAGACTCTAGAATGCCTAAAGTGAATTAAGAAAGTTATGTACCAATATTTGTTCACCTTTTTTTAGTTTAAGACTGTGCGCAGGGATTTTGGTCATAGTTTTTTTTTCAAGTTTCTTGTATTGAATATTAGTAGGACTTTGCAATTTTATCTATTGCAGCAAGGAATTTTTTTTCTTTAATTATTTCGTAAAATATGGGGGCTTGAAGTTGAACATTTTCGGGTTTAGGGGGGCAATTGATCTCTTCTAAGAGTTATTTTAAACTCTTGATACATTTTTCATAACTAAGACACCTAAAAGAATGAAATGAAAATTTTTCATTTCAATCTAACAAAGAGTTTTTCAAAATATTTTTATTAATCTGTAAAAAATTTCAGTTTTTCAAAATCTGATTTTGAAAAAAAAAACTATTTACTAGATTGAAATAAAAAATATTAAATTTTATTCCTCTAGGTGTCTTAGTTATCGAAACTGTATCAAGAGTTTAATATAACTAGTAGATCGATTGCCCCCAAAACCGAAAATTTTCAACTTTGAACCACCATATTTTACAAAATAACTAAAGAAACCCCTTTTTCCTCACAGCAATAGATAACATTTCAAAAGACCAAATAATATTCAATACAAGAAACTTCAAAAAAAATTATGACCAAAACCCCTGCCCAGTCTTAATTTGCCTGGGCTATTATGAAAGCCTATAAAATAAATGGGATGAGAAGCGCATAACCTGAGCATACCACGGTTAAAATGATTAATGAACACAATGATTAGTGCATAAAATATACGTACAGCCTTTTCTCTCAATGCTTGATCCAAATTGTGAACGCCAACAAGCAAACTGTAATCCATTATTTTAAAGCTCTCCAAGACCTGAAAAACATAATGATTAATTGCATAATAATTATCCAACAGTAATAATGAATGAATAACTTTATTTGTAGAATTATCTATTTGGTAAATTTTCATTAGAAACTAGTAATTAAGTGTTCTGAAAAAAGTGTCAGTAAGGTGACAACAACGTTGTCTGCGAAGTAGAAAGAAAGTATAACAACTGTAAATTGTCTATTATTTCAGAATCAATCTGAAACACCGAAAGCAAAATCCAATTACAAATATGTGCCGTTGTAAGAAGTGTTTCTATTTCAACTAGTGTTGTAAAAATAGAGATTACCTATGAGGCATATTCAAAAAGTAAGGGCCGTTTGCTTATATTTAAATATTGACGCTTCAAAGTGCAGTTTTACTCCTGCAGCACCATCTACTGACTCATTGCGAAACTACAGCAGAATTTGTTTTGATTCAGAAGTTGTCTGCTTATCCATGAATGCAAACAAGAATGTCCGTGAAAATCTTTGATCGCGCCAGCTGTAAAGTGCATTCTGTGATACGATTCTTTTCGTGGATTTTATGAAATGTGGGACAACAATTATTACAGCTGACGTGTACTGCGAAACGCTCAACAAACTGAGACGTGCGATCAAAAACAAACGACACGGGAAACTGTCATCTGGCCTAATAATCCTCTTCCACGATAACGCATGACTGCTGTCAAACTTAAGGAGAAAATTCAAGACTTTCGTTGGGAACGTTTAACACTGCCCACCGTACAGTCCCGACCTTGCACCTAGCGACTACTTCCTCTTCTTGTACTTGAAACGGTGGCTCAGTGGAGAACGTTTTGAAACCGAAGAGGTACTCAATAACGTCGTTGTCAACTGGTTCAACTCTCAGGCGGCGAGCTTCTATGCAGAGGGGTTAAAGAAGCTGGTGCAGCGGTACGAAAAATGGTTAGAAGTGAACGGCGATTATGTACAGAAATATAGTAGGTTTGTAGCTAACTAAATGTGCCAATAAAATGTGTTTCTTATGACTATATTTTTTCCTGAGACCAAACGGCCCTTACTTTTTGAATACGCCTTGTAAATATGTCTTATTGCACAGGGACGTGTCGCATAACAGTTCACAATTACAATCTACGAGTAAAAACTTCCTTGAAATTTGGCAGTAGCTACCAATACAAGCACTAATAATTAGTTCGCAAATTGTTATACAACACGCCGCAGATTAAAAGAGCTAGCTGTTAATCGCGAAACAGAATGGTAAGTAAGTACCAAGTAGGCTAATGCTAAGTACTAAGATTAAGAGGCGACCGTCCATCAGGCACTTATCTATTTAAATATTGCAACTGCATGAGTCCAGTTTCATTAGAGTTCGAACAAAGATTAGGAAAATGGCTCTTGAAAAAATTCAATTCAACACACCCGACAATCCCTTTGAATAGTTTTGACTAACGCACTATAAGTATCAGCTTCTAGGAAGATTCCAGAGGAGTGATGCTCCATAAAATCAAGATCTTTATAGGTAGGTGATTTTTTCTGTCTTTCTGATTTGGAAGCCTGAAATAGAATAGAAATATGAATCAAGTAAGTTTAATTTTGTAAATAACATAACACAACACACTTCAGCAATAATTGGAATGAACTTGGGTGGTTTTAATTGAAAATGGTAGTCAATGAGATCAGCGCGGACTAAATAAAATTCACCTATTAATGTTCAGAGCATTTAGCATGATTAATGTCACAGTACGATGGATGAGTGACAACCAATAGTAAAATATTAACTTTTCAAGTGAAATCAACGACTTGCAGTCAAATTTTTATTAAAAATAAGTAGTATTTCACTCACTTTGTAGGTCAAATGTTTTCGAGTTGTTGAAACCCATCTTCAACAACTCGAAAACGTTTGGCCTACAAAGTAAGTGAAATACTACTTATTTTTAATAAAAATTTGACTGCAATTCGTTGAATTCACTTGAAAAGTTAATATTAACAACGCAGTTCGTCATGGAACAAGAAATCCAGGAATTCAATAGTAAAACTTGCATCTAGCTGGTAGTGTCAAAATTGAGGAAAATGCAAGTACAAACAGATTTAACAGAAAAATAGCATTTTAAAATAGATTGATGTAAAAAATTTTTTTGAAAAAAAAAAACAGAATTTTAAAATTTCGTATTGTAGCATCAAAGTTGATTTTTTCTGCCTTTCTGATTTGGAAGCCTGAAATAGATTAGAACACTTTATTTATGTAAATTTTGAAATTTCTTAAATGATTTTAAATATAGCATTATTACCGTCACATAGGTAGCAAATGTACAGCAAATGATATTAATTTTTTACTAATGAGAATAGTGACGTATTTACAAAAATTCTATTTCTATTACCTAAGGTTAAATTAAGAAATGACAAAATTCGTCCATTCTTAATTTAACCTTAGGTAATAGAAATAGAAGAGAAATATAAATGAAGTACCTGTATTTTTAACAAGGTAAAGGTAAAACTGGAATTTGTAAATAGAAAACAAAATAGCTTACTTTTCTTTTACACGTCGATCCTTTCAAATCGTATTTTTGGTGAAGTGGAATGGATGATGGAAGTAAATTATTCATGGCAACCATTCTGATGTTTTTTGAATTGCACTGAAAAATATAACAAAAGACTTGAATTAAAAGTAGTAAGTGCTAGCTATTTGTATATCAGTTTTTTTTTTAAAACGCAAGTTTTGTAAGCTTTTATTTCATGCATGTTAGATCATTTTTGAACGAGCGAAGCGAGTTCTTCCTTTTGACTTGAGGCTCGAGGCGTTGTGTGTTTGTTTGTATGTTCCACGATAACTTTCGAACGCCTTTATCAATCAACTTCAAATTTGAAACACAGATTCTTGGTATCTTTATACAGGTCAAGTTCGTTTGCCAATGAAATTGACCCACTCCTTCATCCTTTTTGAGGCGAAACAAAAGGATAGGTTTTCACCCCTTCATTAATATATCTATACATTACTATATTTAAGAAAATAGTTGTTTTCACCATATGGAACTCGCAATAGATTTCAAAATATATTTTGAGCTATCATCAGCTGTAGGTCAATAAATGCGATCAGGCTTTTTATAGGATCTCTATCAGCTGATATACTAATTTCATTGCCCTGATATATGGATATATAAACAGCTGTTTTTCATGTGGTAAATATATATTCTCTATAGATTGATACACTAATTCCATTGCCCTGATATATAGGTATATGAGTACGGTAGGTCTTTTTTGTGGAAAATAAATGTGTGTATCAGAGCAACAATGAAATTGAACTTCAAGTGATAGATGTCTTGTGAATTTTATCTAAATCATTATTTTCAAAACAGCCGTTTTTCGTTACCACCTTACCCTACGATAAGCTTCCCAAATGAGTTTCCCTCCCCAAAATTAGTTGTTTGCAAGCGAGTTCTCCAGCCCGTTGGGCTCATAAGTTCATTTTTTTTTTTGTACATGTTACTTCAGTTACTAATTCATAGAGAATATTCCAGGGTGACTAGCAAAGTAAGCTACAAAAATTCCCTGACTTTCCCCTGATCTTTAATACAATTTTCCCTGACCAATATAAGGTACTAGCCGGCAGGCTCGCTAAGCTCGCCTTAACCGTCTAGCCAAGGGGCAGAGTACCCCCTGGACCCCAGGTTTAAAATTCGTACAAAATCGTGAATTGATGCAGCACTTTTGTTTGTTGATCATCTGTAGTCATGGATACGGGCACAGTTTTGGCCGTATTTTTAGGAATTTTTCGAAATTCTTTCTTAGCATGCATCTAGGAATGGAACAATGGGACATGTGCACCAAATTTCAACTTAATTAGCCATTTGGTTTTCGAGAAACGCTGATGAATGAGTATATCAGGGGTATGCTTTTATATAGATGAAAAACATAAAGACCTTAGCGAATAATCAGAAAAATTTTACGTTTGTTAGCCTACCTAGCTTATTTGTATGGTTGTCTATCTTCAAGTTCGATATTGGAGCATTTCATGTGAGGGTTTCTAACTAATTAGTATAATTATTATTAGGTACATAATTACTACGAGGTTTTCCCGATATTTTTTTTAAATTCCATGACTTTTCCCTGACTTCCAGAATTTAAAAATTCCCTGACTTTTCCCGGTCACTAGTCACCCTGCTATTCAGTAATACACAAGTGTTAAACGTGATAAAGTTTTACGTTAGCTATCTTATTAGTTCCATTTTGTAGTTCTGCTGGAATAAGCAATGAAAAACATTATCTGGCAAGACAGACCTACAAAAACATTGAGGCCTAGTAATCCAGGCTATCAAGTGTCTATTGTCACAACAGAAACATTGCTTTGAGCAGCAGTGAAATAATAAACTAAAACGGCAATTCCCTTACATTTTTTCCATTTTCTTTTTTTTATATTTAACAAATACGAACTATAAAACAAGATAACAAGATAATGAACCAACCTGATAACAATAGAGACCAAAGAATTTGGGCAGTAGCGTTCTAGGATTTTGATTTAAATTCTGTAACAAACGGAAACAAAATATATTTTTAGTACGTAATTCAGAAACAGAAACTTGAATTATCAACATAAAAACATCAATAACATATAAATAAATATTTGTTCAGGAAGATAAGCTAACACTTTCGATATTATTTATCAATAGGTTAGGTAGGATGACTATTCTATACTGATAAATGGAGTACGAAACATGATTTCTTAAAAGTAGCTTTACTTTACTTACTTACTTACTTTACTGTAGTGGCCACTCGTACTAAAAGTAGCTTTAGATATAATAATTGAAGGCTTTAACTAACCCAAAAAATGTGCATAAGATGTAGAGTTGAATTAAATTCATTATTCATTGCTGAATATTAATGTTTACCATATTTATATGAATATAATAGCAGTATGCACTATCGAATACAATAAATTCAATATATTGTCTCTTACACAGTATGTTTTTTATTAATTCTAGCTCTCGGTTTGAAACATAACATACAAATATAATTAACTATAGTTTATCTTAATACTTTAGGTTATAACATTTGGCTATTTTTCTGTCTCATATTGTATTGTTCACAAAAGCACTAAAACTGAACAACAAAAAACAACTAAAATATCGTTTAAAACACTGTTATGGACTCTTAACACACAAAATAATAGCAGTAAACAATAGCTTGTCACACTAGTGACATTCATTCTCAAACAGCTGTTTTGGTTAATTCATATAACTGGTGCTGCTCCTAGTTGCTAGTTTTTGAACTATTGACTTAGCTTTTGATTTGAACTACTGACACACCACTATCATACTGAACAGAGGAGCTAAAAAGGTTTGTAACAATTGCAATCTCAGATTTGCAAGTTTTTCACTAACCATTTTTATTTTAACCAGCTTATATATGTACAGATTGATATTCATGTATCAAACAATCATATTTTGTGCATAGGTAATAAGGTAAACTGGTAAATGGAAAATGCCAACACACAATAATTCAACTTTTGTAGAAAGATGCCGGTATTCTCTGAAAATATTTTTAATAAATTGTTTTGTAGCTAACTGATGACTGAATTTGATAAAAAAAATCATGGATTAAAAATAGAACCCCAATTAACCTACTGATGAGCAGCCAAGGAAATATCGAATCCAGAAGGAAATAAAAAGATTCATCGTTAATTGAATACCAATAAAACTTAATTATACCGGTGCCAATTAATAGATAGATTTCGCAAGTCAATGCTAAAAAACACACTTAACGATGAAAATCACTTACGATAATCAGTTTCAAGCCAATGTAAGTGTACTGAAATCATGTACATTCAACTAGTAATACAATATACAAGCCAAATAATAGGCCACTGACTCAGTCATCACCGTATCTTGGGAACTAGGCTGCCAAAAAATAGAAATTTGGTAAACATGTTCAATTATAAACTACAATTTGTAACTGTAAGTGTACAAGTATCTTGAAACTGATTAACGTAGTTTCAAGCATTAAGGGGTTGATTTGCGAAACCTCTCTAATAACAATACCATTATTATATAAAAGCAAATGGAAATTATTATTAGATGATTTTCGTGATTGAAAATTAATAAGTGAGAACATACAATCAAAAGAACTGGCCAATGCAACAAACAATATGAAATTGAATTTCATTCAAAATTAAGTATGAATGGCTGAATGAAAAATGTCCACACATGCTTAAAATAAAACGTTAGAAGCTAAATTTCAAGAAGTATGAAAAAATATTCTTGAGGTCGAGAGACCTCAACGAATAGACCTACCTAACCTAAGAATATTCTGTGATGTTTTCCATGACGAAATACTTAATGAACAATCTAATATTAAAACTGACAATGTATTTCACTTTTCAATAACGTTTTACTCACATATATTGGAGATGCTTGAGGAATGCATTTCACTTCTGAAAACAGGCTGACGAAGCTTCTTTTCAGAAGTGAAATGCATTCCTCAAGCATCTCCAATATATGAGAGTAAAAGTAAAACATTATTTAAAACTAAGATTTTTATTCTAATTTCGCGAAAAGCCGTTTTGGGCATTAGCCTGTTGTATTCACATTGATTTGATGTTAGTTAAATTAATAAATAAATATGGGCTGTAGAAGACTTGGTGGGACAATAGTTCTAGCTATTATTTTACAATATGTATTTTCAAAATTAAAGGAAAACTCTATAGATCTGGATAAACAAGAAATCATTTCGGCTACATTATATTTTTTATTGTTCACGATTTTTTTTAGGCTGGCTGGTAGAATACAATATGAGAGCGAATGAATTTTTATTTATTTGCTCAATCTTTGAAGTTAGGAACTACTTTTGTATTAAACCAAGACAGGAATGGGAAACCCCACTAATGCTCAACAAATGAGACTCGATGCTGATACAAGCACATCGATTATGAAAAACGAGATTCAGAAATTTCACCATTCTCTATCAAATAGTATTGGAGTATAGTTTGGGCAGTTAGGCCACTCTCAATCAAAAAATATATAGTTTGATTGAGAATCATTATATTGACGGAAATTTCTGTTGATAATAGTTTGAGCAAAACTACGATATCAATAACGCTAATTCTAGCCTGAACACTACGCTTGTTCTACAGCATCTTGCATGCTTAAAATTAGCGATATTGTAGTTTTCTCAAACTCTACTGACTACCACGTGATCGGTTTTTATTATTGAAATGATTGTGATGAAAGTTGCAAAATAAAACCTATACGTTTTGAAATTCAAAAATCGGGAATTATTTTGTACATAATAAATACTGTGTACTACAATAAATATAATTATTGAATTCAAAATATAGAATATATTATATATTTTATAGAAATCAAAAGAGTAAAGGGAACTTAAAATTTCGAGACTTGTACAGTGAGAATTTTTATATTGAACCATCTTGAAGAGTGAAAGAAATATTTCTTTAAAAATCTACTCCGTGCAAATTGTAGCACATGAAAAATCCTCAAAGAGAAGCTTCTGAATCCTAAAGTAAGTTGTACGATCAAAATCAAAGAATGGATGTCCTACAACAAAACATGTCCTACCAAGAAACAAACAAATAAGAAGTTGTATTTATGAAAGTTCCTTCAATGTCATTTGACTCGAGGGACTTTTGAAAAGTATCTATTCTAAATGTATTTCAATAGTCCCTAGGGTCAAGAGTCACTGGAGCAACGTTTATAAAAGCAGGCAAGAAGAAGCTGTATTGATTGCGCATGCAATAAGCAACGAGGAAGAAAATATGGAAGCATGTTGAAGCCTTAAAAAAGAGGGAATGATAAGAAGAGAGCAAATATGCCTAGAGTAAGATGTAGTCATTGAGAAAGGTTGAGGCGAATGAGTTCAGATAAAGTTTTGATTCGATGAAAGAGAAAGAGAATTTATACATTCTGAACCCCTAAAAAACAGAGGGAATGATAACAAATACGTCTAGAGTCTAGAGTAGAATGAACTGTGTAGATTACAGTCTGAGTAGACTTAGTTGAGTGCAATATTGCAAAAGAGAATAGATTAAAAGACACAATCTTGAGGGCTAAAACTTGACCTGAGAGTTGGGTTGCTGGTAATAATGATGAAAATTGAATATTCAACGTCAAATCAGATGTTCACTGTTCAATAATGGCGTTGAATAGTGTAGTAATAAGATGACAAATGAAATATTAAGTTCTCATCACACAACTTAATAAAATACTAGACCTTTGTGCAGAGTAGCCTACAATATTGAGCCACGAGTGAGTGAAGAGTTGTGAACTTGAGAATCATTGCAAATGTGGATAAGAAATTGCTAAATGAATAAGTCATTTGTTGTGCTTTATGTGGAAATGTGACGAGCAAACAACTGATATACAAATAATTGTTTCCCTTGAAGGGGCAGTAGAGCATCTGAACGAATCAACTGGCTGACATTAACATGGGTGCTCCCAACTAGAGCAAAAGAGCTCAAGTGAAAAATTAACGTGAACCAAATATCTTAAGCAATGTGCGTAAAATCACAGACTACAAAGGATTTATGATAAAATATTTTCAATAATTTGACTTCTAACAGATCTGGCCTGCTTTTCATATTACTTGACTGACGTAAAGAGACTAGAATCGTCTGGGCAGTCCAACATGCTGTAACAAAGATTTCCCAATTGAAACAGGCTACTTAAACAAGCTTTGTTGATTCATTTATTTTTGGGCAGAAGTTAGAAGCAAAAGTGATAATGAAAACGGTCAAGCATTGATAAGTGACGCTGTAGTTAAAAGATTCAATGTAAAATCCGCATTGCTAAAATTGAAAAAATAGATTCCGATTGAAAATAGAAATATATAGATACAGTACAGTTTTTAATGAAGCTGATTGAGTTAATGAGCTTGAGCTCATTAATGAGATTATTATAAAGTTTTATAATCAGGATTATAAATACAGAACAATAACAAAAATAAAACATTTCTAATTATTGTGTTATGAAAAATATCAAGTTATTTAAATTACAAATATTAAAAAAATTTAAAAGGACCAACTTAATAATAAAAAGGATTTCCCAATAGAGCAATACACATACATTTTCTATTTTCATTATTGAAATCACGAAAAAAGTGATTTAAAAGTTGAATTCATTCACTGAATACTCATTCTTAAGAGTATTCAAGTAAAATGAAATACAAAACAAATCTTTAGAATAAAGTTTTCAACATTAGAAGAAATTAAAATACTGTACTTTAAACATTGGTTAAAATAAAAACTTACATATTTAAGAACTTTTAGTGATAAAATTAAAAAAAAACTATTGAACTGTTATCTATTGCACCAAGGGTGGACATTTTCCATAAATTCATTAGAAGGGCTTTAATACAGGGAAGTCATTTTCATTTCTTGGGAGAATTCATCTCCCTTATGTATACGAGTTTCTATTGCTAATGTAAGACTTTTTTCTATGTGATATATTTTTGAGAATTTCGTTTCTTTTTTCAGATAAAATATTACAATGGACCTAAGCTTTCAATCAGCAAAATTTTGAGGGAAAGCTCCAATAACTTATCCGTTTTAAAATTGAAAGCACCAACAATTATTCAAACCAACTCGAAGGGAAAAGGACCTATATAATATTTTATTTGATCTAATATATATTATATTATCTTGTTTCAATAATGCTATAGACACAACAATATTAGATAAAACTACCAAAAACTCAATTCCATGCAACTTCAATAAAATTCAATGATATACCGGATACAAGATAAAATGATCGCCATCGTATTAAACGTGTTCTTCATAAGTATTTTATTCATACAGAACGTTATGATTATTATCACCATTCATTTCATACGGGAAATTCAAGTTGAAGAAATTTATTGAACTACATTGAAAACAATAGCCATTGTTAAAATAATGACAATATCGAGTGACCTGGCTGGCTCAGGTTTGGTGTCGGATATATCAGGTCGCACCTGAACAAGTTCGGGGCCTCTGACGTGACCCAATGACTGCTTTTTAGGATAGCCATTGTTGAACTATTTTTATATAAAAATATAAGAAGTCAAATAAAGAAGGACTTGTTAAAATAGAAAGCAAATCAAGTCAACTGATATCGGAAAGAGAATGAATAAATTATAATGAATATATGGAAAAGTTTTCCAAGTGTATCTGATACATTAAAATAGTGTAGCAAACCTTAAAAACTTAATAAAACAATATTTATCAAACATAATGGGGGCCGTATACTTCTAAGCGGCTCTTTCAAGAGCATCGAAGTAAATTATCTAAAAAATTTAACCAATAACATCACTCATTTTAACAACTGATTTCAATGTCATTGGTGAAACAGAAACAAGCATTCCATGAACAGCCCATTTTGTAATTACATGTAAGCAGTTAATGGTGCCAGTTAGATGCGGTTTACGCATTGTAGTAAGCAAATGTTTATTGAAAGAAAAATTAGCTTGTTTCTGACACTGAACACCACAAAATCCGGTTCAGTAGCTTTTGTTATAAAATTGGTAAACTCTTGTTTTAAAGCTAGATAAGCAGGTGCAGGGGTGAACGTGTTACAGTGAATGAAATAAGCGTGATAAGAAATAAATGAGTTTATGGGATCATTACCGATTATCGGTGCACCAGAAATTAAGTCTATACAATTTCATAAACGTTTATGAATTTTAATAGACCAATCAGCCGCCTTAAGTTACCAGTGCACCGGTAAACAGTAAGGCTCCCATGAAATCAACCACTGGGTTGTTCATTGTACTTTCCTATCATTATTGGGGAAGTGATAGCCGTGAGCCGTAGCTGGTATCTGTTCAATTAGATAGAGATAAGCTGCTTTCTCCTAGGCACTCTTTGTAAGAGTGACCGATTAGATTGGCCAGCAAAAAGACACTGTTCTCTGCTGTAAAATCACTTCCCGGTGGTTCGGAACCAACCTAAAACTGTAGGTCCAGTTCATCAATCACCATCATCCAACTCATTACCGACGCACAGGTCTCATACCTATGTGGGCTTCATCCTCAAAAAAAATTATTGATCCAGTAACCTTGAAAAGACTTGAGGAATTTGTCTCAGTTCAAACCAATTATAAACTGGATAAAAAAAAATATGAATATAATAAAAAATTGATGTTCATGTAGTAGATCAAGTTTAACCCACATTCAACTCAACTGATAAAACATGAAGAAAAATAACAAAAACCATTGTTGAGAGTTCAAGATTTTTTCAATTTTTTTTTTTGCTGATTATACCCACATAAGTCCGAGACTTGTGCGTGGGTAATGATGTAAATGATTACACATAGCTGACAAACAGAGGAGCGGGATTCGAACCCACGACCGCTTAAACGACAGCAAGCTGAAGTTGCGACGCCCCAACCAACTGTTTTGAAAGTGTTTTTATAAAACTGAGTTACGTGTATATTGCCATCAAAAGGATTTAGAGGATGTGCAGAATGTCGCTTCTGCATTGCGTAGTTGTATATTTTATCATTAAGGTATAAAATATTCAGTTATTATGAAGAATGCCTAATTATTCCATTGAATAGCCTCTCAATTTAGTTGTTTAAAATGATTTCATAATTTCATACTTTATCTAGTCAGTCTACGAAAACTAACTTTCCTTAGGGGAAGTGATAGCCTTGAGCCGTAGCTGGTATCTGTTCAATCAGATTAAATACTCAATAATCAGATCATTGGAAGACTCAAGCATTAGTAAATTAATTAAGTTATACTATATACAAAACAAAAATATCTGTAGACGTAATTTAAAATATATTAATGATCCAAAATAATAAAAAATGAATAACTACGTACTCTATATAATACCTTATTTCATTCCAACGGCGACATACTCAAAATCAAATCAAACGTCTCTACTGTATAGATGGAAAATTATACGAGATGCAAAACGATTTTCAAAAAATGAACTAAGGTTGCTTGCACAGTGATGATAATCTTCAACGCAAAATCAAACATATGCTGAGAAATGTTGTATGAAAGATTGGAGAAACGTGAACACCAGCATTCCACAGCATGTGTTTGATTCTGCGATGGTGATAATTATTGACTATTGCATTCTCCACTGTTCAAGCATGTTATTGTTAGGTTAGGTTATTAAGTAATACTGAAGCAAAAACATCTACTGAAGCTAGGTGAGTACATTATTGTGTTCTAGGGAAAAGTATTCAATTCATTATAAGCCGATCAAGTTAAGGTATGGTATGACCTATTTTCCAACAATCGTTCAAAACAATAGATTATACTTTAAAATATTATATAGCCTAATATTTTATAATTATTCAAATTCTAATATTCCATAGCGATATTCAATAATCCAACAGATTCTTTGTATAAGACTAAATTATTCCTCCCATTTACACTAAGAGGGTTTAAAAAATCATAAAGTAATGTTACTTCTTATTCCTCTCATTTACACTAAGAGATTTTAAAAATCATAAAGTAATGTTACGTTTCAAGTCGTTAGAGTAAAAAACAAATAAGAAGGGTAATAAGTCGGGTAATGACAACTATAAGAAAAAAAATATTCAAAGTGATCTCAACAATAATACTATTACGAATGCAAGACAGATGAAAGACAAACAATAGCCTACGTCACTCATTTTTTGAACATCGCTTCCATTCATTGACCACACGTGCTTCAAAGTAAATTGACACTTGTTTACGT
This sequence comes from Conomelus anceps, assembly GCA_948455865.1. Taxonomy (NCBI): domain Eukaryota; kingdom Metazoa; phylum Arthropoda; class Insecta; order Hemiptera; family Delphacidae; genus Conomelus; species Conomelus anceps. Next base: position 58,787,787 of record OX418222.1, on the reverse strand, counting down.
CTTTCTCCCAATGTTTCTCACTCCTGTTACTCAGGTTTAGTTCTTAATCTAGTGTTTTCAATAACTTTCGAGAATCTACTAAATTAAGTTTCTGTGTGATCGAGACATCAAGAAATTTCTGGTATGAATGAAAACAGTATAAAAGGACTCTCCCTGTCTGCGTTCAGTCAGTTGTTATTTGCTCTTCAACGCTCATAGACAGAGCCAGTTTAGTGACAGTGTATATTTTCCAGTGCCAGTTTATTGACAGTGTATACATATATTGTGCTTACTCATATCAAGTGCTAGAGATCAGTTTATGTGGTAAATTCTTTGACAACACTCAGTACTATTATTGGGATTATCAAATACCATAACAGACTGTGCTTTGTAAGTGTTCAACAGTTTTTATACATTTATTTTTACTTCATTGGACAGTTTATTGGATAGTTGTTTATTTAATTATCGAGCATAGTCAGTAATTCATTTTTGTAGTGATAACGAAAAGTCATTATTAGCTGAACATTATTGATCTGTTTTTTTCCTTATTGGGGTTTCTTGAGATTAGTGCGTGTTGTAAGAGTAATTTGTGTAAATAAAGTGCGAGTGTTAATTTCAAGAGTTGCTAGCATTATGTTAGTGATAGAACCCGTAACAATACTAAGAAAGATTGTGCTTACCATATAGTAGCCTGGAAGCAATTTTTGAAGAAACTCGCCCTCTTTATGCTGCACAGTTTTGATAATAAACTCATCATCGTCAGTGAGGTAAAATATTGACCCGCTTGCACCTGGGTTTGATAATTCCCGCAATGGAGCACTGCAGAATGAAATCTGTAAAATAGTTCTTTTTACTGCAAAATATCTTGCAATACAATTTTTAGATATAATAAATGCAATGACAATTGAAAAAAAAACTTTAAAATAAACAGTGAATTATTTTAATAATAATTATAATCATGATTCATGAATTTAAATGACAGTTGTTGGTGAATAATCGTCCACTTTATAAAAAAAAAATCGATTAAATGGCCACTTCTTTAACTTCATATGATAGTGATCTAATAATATTCTTAATGAAGGAAGCATCCAAAATAATAATAATATTTATCAAACTAATATAGTTTAGATAAATTTAAAATGAATATAAAGGTAATAAATGAATGAAAAAACAAAATAAACTGGAGGATCTATTCAATTGGTAACTAATGAAAACTCATTATTTCTTCAGTTCCTAACAAGGTATTCGTCGTTCGTAAATATAATTATTCAAAGTACAAACATAGTCCAGTTAGTTTTTTAGTTAATTAGTTTTAAATTATTCATTTACAACATATTTGCCCAGATTCTTCTTCATGTTCACCAAACAGACATAAACATACAGTGAAGGAAGAGTCAGCACACCTAATTTTTGGAAAAGAGGTCTACAACTTGCAAGTGGTGGTGCATGACAAATAATTCTTAGGGCTTTTTTTGTGTTTTAAAAATTGTAAAATTGTAACTTGTATTTACGGTCTCAATTTAGTTGAAGCTGATTTTTTAATATGGACTACCAGTTGTCCAACACACACACACATATATATATATATATATATATATATGTGTGTGTGTGTGTGTATAACAAAGCACAAATGTCAGAAAACTCTGACAAATAAACTTTTCTGAGAATCGATACAAAATTCTAGGAAATAAATACTGTATTCATTTCAGCAACACGAAAACTATTAGGCCTATCACGTTCCCTGTAAAAATTAAATAGCGTTTTCTCTTCATTAATTTTTTATAAACTCATGGTTCATGACACTAAAAGCGAAAATCATCAAAAAATGAACCAAACTATCTACTGTACTTCAAAGCAAAATTTGCAAAACATTTTTGTTTTACAAAAAACAGCCATTAGGATTTTGGAAGGTCTGAAGTATCAGCACACATGTCGTGAGGCTTTTATGAATCTAGCTATTTTGACAGTTCCTTGCTTATATATTTTCAAAGCCATCTTATATGTTAAAAATAATTTAAACTTCTACACGGTCAATGCTGATTATCATGATTACAATACACGGTGGCGAAACAGTATTACAGTACAGCACCACAGACTAAGGATTTTTGAGAGGAAGCCTAGTTTTCAGGGCCCAAAATTTTTCTCTATGCTTCCAACAGAACTGAAAAGTATTGCTTGTGAGAAAAGTTTTAAATTTAAATTATCTACATACTTGAGTAGGAAGGCGTATTATTCAGTAGACGAATTCTTTACGGATGGAATGTGATTGAAATAATTATGATCATGTTTTTATGTGATACCGTATTTTATAATTTTTTAATCTGTGATTTTCATTGGATTATGAGAAGGTACCATCAAGTACTATTAAGTAGTGTAGTATTAAGTCATTTTTAATATTAGGTAAATTTTCTTGACGATATTCATTTGCCTGTGCTTTGATGAATAAATAAATATATTATTATTACTAACAACTAACGGATAAGATAACGCAAGGAAACTATCACAAACTCGAAATGATCACATATGAATAACCCAGAAAAATATTTAATCAAAATAAATATAGTTGCCGTTCAGTATCTATTACATTAGGAAATAATATATGCTGAGCGTATTATTTGATATTGACAAAATCGATAATTGACAAAGAGGGACGTTGATAGCTGTTGCATAATAAAGAGAAATCTGTTCAATCATCCACTAATGCTGTTTATATACTCATTAGTATTTGCATTGGTTATGTTGATATTTGATTTCATCGTAGTTATCTTTCAAAATATAACTAAGGATCAGCTCGAGCTTCAAACTAAAATTGGCAATTAATAAAATGGGATAAGAAAGCTGATCCATCCAGATTGGAAGTAGTATTTATTTCACTTGTTTTCATTGCTAAGAAAAATTAAGAAGTATAATATAGATTTTTCTTCTCTGATTGTACTCTGTAGATAATACAATAATACTATATTAATATATGATGAATAATATAGTTTGTTATATTATTATACATTATTTAATATAATATGGTATAATAATATAATTTTCCCAACATATTTGATATAATTTGTAATTAATATGGATGGACACATTGGTTGGAATAATTATCTCTGAGATTTATTTTTTTTCTTTGTATTGATTGATATTTAATTTTGCTTTAAAAATGTGATTCTATGGTATTGTAATCACTAATTCATTTTGTAAGTTTGTACAATGCGAATATTTATTCTTTTTTATCTTTCATTGTATTTTGATCAAGTGGAATAAATTCTATTCTAATTGAAAGCAATTTCACTTTTAATTCATTATTGCAGCATGCTTCTCCTTTGTATTTATATTTTAAATATAAAATACATGTTTGTGAGTACAACTTGAGCTTTATAACTTATACTTAAAAAAAAAAACTGATACAGCTATTTGCTAGCGTCACACACAATATAAGCTACTACTCAACATAATCAACCACTCAATGAATTTACTAGGGGTTTGTCTTAATACATCATGATAGAAATATAATGATTAAAAACACCGTATTTTCATAGCACAAAGTAATAAAGACTACATTTCAAAACTAAAACACTGTACCTACATTAGTATTCGGCTGACGGCTTAGAAGCCAAGCTTGTGATTTATGTTACAATTTTAAAAGCGTCGAATTGTATTTGTTTTTGTCATAAATCATTATTCTTTTTTGTTCTATTGTACATTAGTATTATTTGATGAACATAAAATTTCGCAGCAAAATGATTGTGAATAGTTTGTACCTGTTTCACAACAAATTAAAAACGAATACTATTAGAGCTTACAAAATTATAGAAAGGTAGGGAAGTTTTTTAATCGTTATTTGATACTAAAGGAGTATGACTGTGATAACTAAAATAATATTGATGTTACAATACTGAATAAAAGCATTTTACCCAGTCTTGCCAGGAAATCCAGTTTTATGGTAGCGGTCAATAGAATTGAGTTGAATTTCATATTAAATTCATTAGATCCTTCAATTTGATCATTTTTCAATCCAAGTAAGTTTTGATTCAAGTGACTTAATTTCATGTTTTTTATTGATTAATTTTTAATCATATTAATAGGCAAAAGTAATACCAAAAAATCACCGTTCAAGCCCAAACAACATGGGATATAATTAGATAACGAATATTTATTATTGGTTTAAAAAGCTAAGTATTTATTTATTATGCTGATTAGAATGGTTAGAAATAATAGTTTATCTTACAGAACAGAATTCAGATAAAACTACAAGAAAAATTATACAATTTAAATAATTTCATCCAATTGGTTTTGAAAATAGGAAACTTAGGCTATTTGTTGACTTTTGTGAGCGAAATTTTTGGCCGTATCGAGATTTGGGCTCAAATTTTCAAGCATGACTAACAACTGTGCTACGCACTGCGCTATAATGTAAACAAATTCTACTAAAAAAAATGTTTGAAACAAGAAAGACAATAATAATTATGACTATCACACGATCCAATAACAACAACACGCGGAATTTTCAAGTTTAAAATAGTAATTTTGAAAATTCTGAAAGTAAAATCTAAAATCGGGTTTCGAGGTGCACTGAATCGAGTTTAGAGGAAGCTATGTGCCAAATTTAATGTTCCAAATGGTTGCTGTATTTGTGAAATGGGTAAGACAAAAAATGCACTCACACAAACACATCCCTACTCTCTCTTAATATATAGATGTTGTAATTTCAATGAACTGATACATGTGTAAATGAAGATTTCAAAACATATTGTAATTGTATTGTGTCAAACAAAATTCAAAATCATATCCACATTCTTTGAATTATTGGATTGTTTTAGTGCTACGTTTTTAAATTGAATTTCTAAATTGACACTTTTGTTTTGGAAAGAATCAGTATTTGTACTTCACAGTGAAATTTCTACTTTAACTTAACCTAAAATTTGGATTTTTTAGTTGAAAATTTGTAAAGAATGCAATAGTGGACTTTGCCTGTTGTATCTTTACTTGTGTTTTGTATGATAAATTTAAAATAAAAATTGTATTTACAAAGAAAAATAAATTAAACTGCCACTTGCTCTTTCTTATGAAATAAGCCTCGGTTCTAGAATTTTCAAGATTTAACTTACTAAGAAATCGTCAGGCTGAATTCCAAAGAGATCACGGAAGTATCTAAAAGCGATTGGTGCGTAAGTTTTGAAAATGAACTCAGAATAATGATGAGCCGGTGTATGACTTGATCCATCAGCAGGAAATGTTGTTGTTTCAACGGTCATAAAATCTTGCATGAGTAAATCTCGTTCTGGTTTGGATGCTAAACCACCAACTGCATGCTGTATACCCAACTGGATGGATCCCATTATTTGTGATGTTTGAATCTGTCACAAACCAAATAATTTGATGAGAAAATCAAAATTCTTTATTGATACTCAACTAAACACAAATTTTATTCTATTTTCATAAAATTAATTCGAGCAATGCTGATTTGATGAATTATTTTATTGATAAACTCTCTACTGAGTATATGAGAATATTATATGGAATATAATAAATATATATTTATAATGCATAATTAAATAGCGTATTTAAAAAATCATGTGGAAAAACATCATCCTGATGATCATTAAACACTGGTGTTATTATGTGAGATTTTCATCATCAGTTACTTACACCGTCAGCAGCATCAACTAATAATAATTTAAACGTTTTCTAATCAATATTAGTACTTGTACTTCACAGTGAAATTTCTAGTTTAACTTAATCTAACTTAAACACAGTAGTGGGCTTTCCCTATTGTATCTTTACTTGATTGTGTTTTGTATAATAAATGAAAAAATAAACAAAATAAATATTTGGACTTTTGCGACACAATTAAGAATTGAAAAATATGATTTTTTGAACGTGAATAAAAGAAGAATTGCACATTGAAACATGATAAAATAGCAAATTTGAAAGAAAAATCACTGAAAATTTAGAAAATCATAGAACGAACAGGATAAAATAAAAATCAATGAAAACAAATTATCGCAATTATAATTTACAATCAACCAATAAAATATTATGAAATCAGACATTTAGTCTGATCTCATCATAGAAAAATGAGATCATCACCAAGGGAATGCAAATGAATGTATAAGAATCGCGATAAGAACATATCATGAATAAATCAAGAGTTCAATTTCACAAAGACTTCGTGCAATAACTCTGTAATCATCGCAACATATTGAATATAGTCAAACTAGGCTTCTTTTAAGAAATTTAATAGTCATACTTCAGCACGCAAAACAACATTTCAAAACTATAAACTTAAATACGAAAACCAAAAAATGATGCCGATTTAAACTTTTATCCATTAAAATTTTCTACTGTGTTTTATCGCCGTACTACAGGAGATACCAATTCTTGTAATAGACTACATTTATTGTTCAAATAGTACTAATAACAACTTCTAATAGGAATAGCATGACACTTCAATCATTTAATACAGTATCAAGAAATAAAACTATTTTTGTCAAATTCTGTACGGAAAGATCTCTAGTTCGAATAAAAGGTTTGATCTTACAATGAATAAAAAATGATTTTATCACATGACAGAATTGAAAGATGTCTTTCTGAAAATATGATTACCTTTTTGTACGTTACTTCGCCTCCAGTGCCAACTCTTCGATGGCCGAGCTTTTTTTCTCTTTCCGACTTGAGACGTGAAATTCCAGTCATGGTGGATGTTTCTGCACCATTAACATTAGCCACCCCACTCTGTAATACAAACATTTATTGATGGAAAATAAAAAATGCATATAAATAAATTTCAAGTCTCAAAAAACAACATGGACTACATACAAAAAAAGTCTATCAATTAAAACATTACAAGACCAGAGATGACGTACGGAAATAAAAACAAGATTCAAACTCAAAATAGACAACCGACAGACTGTAAAAAGGGTATTTTCATAACGTATTTATGATGAACGACGAAGATCAAAACGAATGAAAAAGTATTGGACAATGCGGAAAGAGAACTTATTAAGGAGGACAAGAAAATGATTGAATTGTGTACCAATGAGGCCATAAAATCAAAATAAATAAAGGAATATTGTAGTTTAAAAAAGACAACTATTTTGTCATGGCATATATACCAATATTAATTTAAATAAATAACTAGTTTGATGTTACGGTCTTATTTCATTGGAATAAGTTGCCTGTTCAAAGATGATCAACTTACTACACAGACACATAGGTCTGAAGAACTAGAAGTAGGCTACTTGAAAAAAAGTAAAAATAACAAAGTACTAGAAAAGAATATTGGAGAAATTGAGTTGGATGTGTAACCATGGAACAGGGAAGTAAAAGAAGGATGATTATAAGAAGAAGCGTTTAAGAAGGATGGTACGAATAATGAGAAGAAAAAAGTAAAATATGTTGAAAAAAAACAGAGAAAGAAGGCGGCGAAGAAGGTGGTTTACAGCAGAGAACAGTCTTTTTTGCTGGCTAATCCAATCGGTCACCCTTACAAAGAGGGCCCAGGAGAGTGTTGCTTATATTTATCTGACTGAACAGAAACCAGCTACGGCTCGCGGCTATCATTTCGTATTAAGCAGACGTTTATTTTATAGTTAAGAAGTGTAAGGTGCCGACACTTGGTGGGTGGCCGATAATTATTGGCATGTTTACCTTAATAGAAGTCTTCTCTTAACTTAGAAAAATCAACTTTGTATGCATTTCTTGCTCACTTCTAGGCATTTTTCACACTCTTTTAAATGTTCTTCATACTGTATGTGAATTTCGAGAAAATCTGGGTTGACCCGACTTTGCTTCAGAATTGCCCTGATTCTAGCTGGAGGAACAGCGCAGCTTGATCTTCCTGATGACTGTACTTGCAAAAAACAAAATATTCTTTTCTCTAAGGGTATACGAATTTTTCTTTCTGCATTCTCCATTACAAATCTACATCCTCATTGTTATATTTATAAAAATTCCATTCATTTCCAAAAATAATATAACATTAAATTCTCAAAATCGAATAACAATTCCAGGATAAGGAAATAAAAAATACAACTTACCTCTCCTTTCTTGCTCTCTCCTGATTGACCTTCTGAAAAAAAACATCAAATATTAATTAATTTCATGGGTTCAGTAGGACTTTCAAAATCATTGACATAGGTTACTTTTCAGACTGAGATAACTTTGCTTCAATTACCAAATAATTAGGAAACACGAAACAACAAAATTCAAACATTTGTTCAGGAATTTTTTAGTTGTGTCACAGTATAAGTAACATTTATTTTTAAGATGATGTTACTGATTGTTGTATCTTATCATTTAGTATTTTAGAAGAAAAAATTTTTAGAATAGAATTTCTAGAATGAATAGTGTTTTAAGACTGTATACGTTTGGACGAGGCCTAATGTACATGACTGTATTTGCTGGTCAATAAAATATTTCTATTTCGACAATGTTATTTTGGCCAGAGTTGCCACCTTTCAGCTACATAACTATAGCCACTGTCTCTATATAACTAACTTATTATTGAAAGCAAATTGTGTGAGATAAAAATATATATAAATGAATATAATAGCAGATTATGTATAATTAATCGGATATACTATCATATTATAAACTATTTCGGAAGCGAATCGAGTTATATATTGTAGCGGCCCTGTCCGCTGTCCATTTAGTCCAAATACACGTTCTAGGAAGAAACCGAGGCTTCAACTATTTGATTCAGTCGATCGAAACCCATGACATTCATAACAGATTACAATGGCCTATTGATTAAAGGTCTTCATTAACAGAGCACATTTGACATCTTTGCAAGTAAAACTCATTATTTTGAATCAGTTTTATCAAGATAATTATATTTTCATGCTCTCAAAGGTAGATTATTAAGCTGTTAAATTTCATGAAATAGTAATCCCTAAAGATAGATTTTAGGTTATGATTATCCAGCAGCAAAATCGCATTAATACGATAGACAATGGCTCCACAGATAAGAGGGTGTGACCAAAACTTTGAAAACATCCAAAAGAAATAAAACATCAATTTTATGAAACTGATTATCCGTTTGAAAAAAACGACTGGTTTGGAATTGAAACAGATTGACTGTGATGAATCTAAATACCAAAATTTAATTTACCGTTACGAATGCTGGTGCATATGTTCAGAAATGGTTCGACAGATTAATTCTACGAATAAAAAAACAATCCTAAATGAAAACTTACCTTCTTTTTCACTTTCATCTTCCCTAGCGTCCAGTGAATTTCCTTCAATTTTAGATTTATTGAAAGCGTCAACAACTTCAATTTCATCGACATTGTCTCCAGAAGCCATTTTGGGGAACACTAATTTACAAGACGCATGAATGGGCCTTGTTAAATGTAATAAGAACTTTACATTTTCTTAGAATAATCATTTACAACAAAGATTATATGCATTATGATCTAGAAAAAGATCTTAAAGCAAATTTAGCTCTTACGAAGCACATTGACATGACAGTACAAAACTTGGAACCTACATGTAACATTCGATCACAGCCATCTCAGAATGCACTATTACCAATGTTATAAAAACCATTTAATTATTGATTCTTCTGCTCATAGCAGTGAAGTCACATATGAATATACTCTTAATACACTTGAAGTCATTTAGCTTAATTAAATCTTCAAAGACAAAGTTCAAGAATAGTTTCCAAAAATAAAGTTATAAAACATTGAATTTTACAATATAACATTGCATACCAATCACTGTTGCCACTACCATAATGATACCAAGTGATATACCGCGAACTTTTGAACAGAGACAACTTTTAATTTGATTCATTGAAGATTTATTTCTTCATAAATTCATACAATTATAAAAACAATACAATTTAGACAAAAAATTACAAAAAGGCATACAAATATACAGCATTTGTTTCCAGTTTAAATTGAATATAGGAAAGAGTCTACATAGGTAACAATGGACTGTGCGTAGACAAGTAGCGTGCTTTTAAAAAAAATTTATACGGAATTTTATTTCATATTGGATTTTAGGTAAATTGTTAATGTAGCATTCTTCAAGTCCCACTATGAATACAGTATAGATGAAGATAAGAAATTACTTAAATTGACCAAATTTGTAATCACGTTCATGCTTTGACACAAAAGCTACAGTAGCCTACCCTCTATACATTTTGCTGCAATAAATGAGCAATACCCACTTAAAATTCCTGCTTGACTCTAAAACATCTTCCCACAAGATATGACTAAAATTTGAGTATACTCAACTGGAAGCATATAGTTAGATAGATTTATTCTCAAAAGAAAAATAACAATATACAGAACACGTTTTTCTTTCTACAAAGAAACTACGTACCTAATTTAAAAAAATCAATATAAAATATAAACAAAATTAAACTTAATGAGAATACACAATCCAGCACACAAGATGCAACTTGCGGACCGCTGGGGGAGTTTTTAATTTAATTAAAGTAGCCTTTCATGCCACACGTTGTCAAATTCCTGTTCAACATGTTCATACTGCACTACAAATTTTCTTCTCAAGTGAAATTTCAATTACATTAGTGATTCTGTCAACTTGTTCAATCGTTGTGTGCTTCTTTCTGAATCCAAATTGGTGTTTTGGGATCAGCTCCTTCATCTCTATAATTGGTTTCAATCGTTTCAAAAGAGCAGCTTTTCAAAAAGTTTTGATATTTTACTGGTAGCAGAGAGGTCGGTCTGTAGAAAAAGTGGCTTCACATGGCGTTTTTCTTAGCTTTAGAATCATGATGACTTCAGCAATTTTCCAATAGTCTGGGACATATCGCAGTCTAAATGCTGCATTTATCAAAAATGCAAGCTTTACAAGAGAGCTTTATTGGTAACTGTTTCAATATTTCTCACCAGTTATGAGATCAAACCCCGTGCCTTCCTGGTATTGCTGCTTTAAACTCTTGTTGTTTTGCACTTCCATTAGTTACAATTGTGATTTCTGCAGATTCCTGAACTCGCCCTGTGTTTTACGAGGGCTAAACGAGCCTGAACGAAACCCAAAGCCTTTCTGAAGCTTTGAATATGTTGTTGAACGAAATGCAGTTCAAAAATAGGAATAATAGTATGCATTTTAATAAGCGATGTAACATATTCAAAATTTGTGAAGGGAGCAGTTTTGGACTTCGAGTCTGTTGCACCTTCACATTCGTTGTAAATTTGTCACATTAAATAAATAAATCCAAAACTATCCTCACAACAAACAAGTTCCACAATTCAATCAATTCCAAAACCCAATTTTACAAAAGTCTATGACTCTAAAATGAATCCTCGACTTTATCAACTCACGGTACCGGCTACAAACAATGACAGTTTGACAATTCAAGAAGACATAAATTTGACAGACAATTTCCCGAACCACTGAAAATCTTGCACTAACGATTTTTCGAATGCATTTGAAAATTTAACTTTGACTGATGAGTTAAACTCTCAAAATGACTTTTGATCAAACTAAATCAAATCATTTTTTAGAAGAAACGAGCCTCGGAACAAATATTGTCAATATGAATTTACAATAAATAGACCGAATCTTCCACTCTCTACAGGTGTAACAGACCCACAGTTTACCATCATAGATGATTGATCTAAATCTGTCTCATCCAAACTATTTGAAGCGTTTGATGGGTCATCCACTTCAATTGAGAGATTCATGATAATAAGTAATTATATTACTCATTTTTGTAAATTTAACGACTTTGTCAATTTTAATTGTGAATAAATAATATTCCATGAATTGAAAACGTTGGCCAAGAGTGAGTAGTAATATTATTTATTCTCAATTAAAATTGACTGCAAGTCGTTAAATTTACAATAATAAGCTAATTATTAACAACGCAGATAGTTATGGAACAAGAAATCCAAGAATTTAAGGAATTATTTTTGAAAGACCGTGAATATAGAAATTTACATGCTTCACTGATATTATCAGGAGATTCACTCAACTTTTTTGCCAACTGATTTGGAAATGATCGCTTAGAAGAAATGACTAATATACGGATACCATCCTTCCTCTGCTACTACCGTACCTCAGACTCACTGAAGTCGGTGTTTACAGAGGCTGAGTTCTTGGAAGCTTTACTGGTAACTGGTAAATGTTACCGGTGGCGTCTGATAGTCTACTTAAATTCATAGATGTTGAAAAATTTGAATAGACCAACCAAATGCCACCGGTAACATTTACCATTTACCAGTAAATCTCCAAGGAACTCAACCAGAGGCTGAACATGAACGCACCAAGCCCCGCCATACTACACGATCATCAGCCCGATTCCCGCCGATATTTGAAAGCATTAAACGTTGGTCCACATTTTTCTGCAGTGATAGAAACTTCATTTTTTTCTATAACCAAGGGTTTCTCATGAAAGAAATAGAGTTGAACAAATGTAACACAATCACTACTGCATAGTTTATTCCAAAAATTAAAGGAAAATGTCCACTAGATTATAGTAGGCTACGTGTTACTAGGCTATAACAGGCTTTTAAAGGTAATTTTTTTTAATTAAAATCAACTCGATGATTTTAATATTGAGGACATAACTTCATTATTTGTCCTGCGACAGCTTGCTAGATTAAATGACAAACAGTTACTTTTTACAGCTTACCATGGACTCTTACTGTCACATATACTAGTGTGCTATCTTAGTATGGGGTAACTCATCAAAACAAATCCTTGATAGGGTGTTTAAGATCCAAAAGAAAGCTGTTAGGTGCATGGAAAAATTAAATAGATTAGATTCATGTAGGCCGTTGTTCAAGAGGTCTCCAAACTGTGCATTGCTTATACATGTGTAGGAATACCGGTACTTCATATGTAAAAAAAGAGTGATAAAAACCAAAATTTTGACGTACACGATTATAATACAAGAAGTCGAGGAGATTATCACTTGGTGAGTCACAATCGTAGCTTATTCAAACAAAAGCCTAGTTATATAGGTAGGAAACTAAACAACAATACCGCAGTCTTTAAAGTTTTGAAAATATAGAAATACTGTATTTAAAAACAATTGAAAAAATGTTTAGTTTATAAAGCTTTTTATAGTGTACAAGAGTTCCTTCCAGATCAAAATTAAGCATCACCTCTAATAATTGATTTAGTATATTATGGTAACTAGTGTATAAGATTGGTAATATTGTGTATGTATATAATTGTTGATCTGACTTGTCTTGTACTCCTTAACCGGTGTCTCCAAGACGAAAAAATGAATTAAATAGTATCAGAAGCAATGAAAAATTAGATTTAGGTCAGCATGCTTTTCATTCTGAAGTTGAACTACCGTCCCAGGACAAGCCCGATAAGAAGTCCAAGCAAGGTCGTACAGGGTTTACAACTAAAACCAGTACACTTGCAAGTACAGCAGGAAAAATTTATCCACAAAAAAGACAAATTACAGCAAAAGAGAAAGGCTTAATAGGTATAGGCATAAATTCTTAAGACCAGTAGCTGCTACGTACTGTGGAGCTGAGCAGTGTCTACTGAGAAAATAAAATAATTCTATTACAGATGATTGACAAATGAAATCTTAAATTGAAAAGATTAAAATGTACGTATTTTATTCAAAACATTAGAAAATGAAACGAAATGGCTGAAAATATGACGGTATTTGAATAGGAAAGTGATGTACAAGTATTTAAAGACGAAAATAGCCGAGTGTGCTCCGACAGTATTCGATATGTCAAAATTCTTCACCGAGAATTCGCTTCATGATGGCTGCTGTTATAGGAAAAGTGTACTGCTCTCCATTAAACAAACATGAAATCAAGTGGGTAGGTTAGGTTAGGTTTTTGTATGAACGTGCAGCATAGTACAGACAAGGGTGCGCAAAGGTGAAGTTGCACTCCAATATCACATAAAGCACTATTTATTATTACAGTATATACAATGAAACATCATATGTACACATCATTTTACAAACACTGTATTTCACATACAGTAATTACAGTACTTAATAATAAAAACCGTTCAAAATTAAAAAATATGAAATAAAATAAAATAAAAATTGAATATATTTAGAATTTATGTTACACAAAAAAATAATATGGGTAGTATGGTTTGGGTTTTAATAATAAGAAAAATAATTACATTGAGTATTTACAAAAGAAACTAAAGGGGGATAAAATTAAGAAATTAATAAACTTTTACATAAAAAATAGATGAGAACACACCAGAACTAGTTTGGCTGAGAATGATAGATTCAAAAAAATCCGCAGATCTGCTGAAAGATGCTCAATAATCCAAATAAACTGAGTTGCATCGAAATTATATAATTTCATATGTTTCTATTTACAATACAGTTGTTGAACACAAATTTTGTAACACAAGAATGATTAATTAATTTTCGAAGGCATTTCTACGAATGAAAACACGTGGATAAAATTTCAATTATCAAGTTTGTGTACTTAGATGATAACTAATACTGGTTAGAGCGCCTGACTGCCATCTCAGGTTCTATTCCCAATCAAACCTGGCATTTTTCCTGATCACCCACGCACAAACCTCAAGCATAAAAATTAAATTAAATTTGAAAATGCTTTAAAAGATGAAAGAGAAAAGCACAACGAGATTGATGTAAAATAAACTTAATCTGCAACTAAAATACCGCTCTTTATTCAATTTTAAATCTGTGATGTTTTCCATGATGTAAAATAAACTTAATCTGCAGCTATACACAGCTCTTTATTCAATTTGAAAGTCTTGAACTTCCTAAACAAAAATATTTAAAGAACGTGAAAATGCATTTAAAAATGAGAATCTGGAATCAGAACTTAAAACTCTACCTGAAGAAAAAGATGGGATTATTGGAACTTTCAATTAAATAATGTAAGAATAATTTTATATACGGTAACAACTCTTTGTCTATTTTCCATTTTTTTAATTGTTTTTTTTTTGTGATTAATGAGTAAAGTAAAAACATTTCCACATGATCTGCGACTAAAATTTAATGACTAAAATTTTTTCACGCACAGCGGTTTGATAGCGCTGTAGTCCCCCCAAAATTGGAAATTCACTAGAGAGGGTGCAGGAAAGAGGGGCAACCTTGCAAAAAAGGTAAAAAACCCATTTGTTACCCCCCCTCCCCCCCCCCCCACCACCAAGCTGGGACCGTCATAGAAGGTTGAGGCCATCACATATTGACACAGCCTATCCAGATTATCTGGTCAAGGTCGACGCAGAGGTAAAAATGAAAGTATCTTCATTTTTGAGTAGAAGAATTTCTCTCAACTTCGCAACTGTGAAGTTTTTTATTGTCATGTTCACTGTTTCAATGAGGAAGTGCACGAAGAATATCGTGCACTTTTAGTACAATATTTTGAACATTTTCCATAATCCCAATTCTGAACTGTTGTCGGTAGTCCAATGAATCACACATATTTGATCTTACTTCAACGTTTTATTTATTAATTTTGCTTTTACGGCCTCATTGGACCACAGAAGTCAATCAATTCCTGGTCCTACTTAAAATGTTCTCTTTCCGCATTGTCCAGTACTTTTTTATTCGTTCTGATCTTCTTCGTCGTTCATCATCTGTAAATACCCTCTGTACAGTCTGTCAGTTGTTTATTTTTTGGAATCTTGTTTCTATTTCTTCAAGTTTCTTTAGATAGTCGGCTTTGTTTTTCAAATCATCCAGGGTTATTTCCAGTTCATTCAAATCCTATTTAATTTCCTTAATCATCATATTGTTGCTTTATATCCCACATTTTCAATATTATTATTTTTGATAATTTTGTTTCTGGTGTCCTTAGCTTAGAATGTGACCAACAAAAGATATCCTTTTCTTCCATATAGTGTCTGTAATGGGTTCAAGTTTTCTGTAAACTATTTCATTTGGCACTTTCCACCATTGTCTATCTTTCTGATATATTTTTTATTTAGACATGCCCTGGGTATTCTCCTTTCTATTTCTAGAATTTTGTCAACTCTGTTTTTCTGCATTATCTTGGAAAGTGTTTCGCTTCCGTATGTCACCTTTGGTTGCACCACTGTCTAGTAATGTTTTAATTAGTAGATATTTTTTATTGCAAGTAGCCCATGTTAATTTTTGAGACTATATTAGTTTTGCATGCAAAGCAGGTTTTTCATCCAGGTTGTGTCTTTTTGAATACTGAACATTGAAAATACTTTTTAATTTTTTTAACCAACACCCTATTTAAAATGATACTTCAATTTCAACTTCCAAATCTTTCTCCTTAATTTGAAAAAGTAATTCACAACAAAACAAAGTACAATAATGTTGTTAGCACTAACATAAGCGTGCTAGACACCTAATTGAAAAAGCAGCGCTTGAAAGATGAAAGACTAGAAGATATATTGTTGCTGTTGGGGCATTAATAAATTAATACAGTTGAATAAAATTATTGTAAAAAGGTTTTGGTCGAAAAGAAGGCAGATGTGGAATCCTGGAATTTGAGAAGCGAATTTCAGCTACTACTGCGCTATCTAGGCCGGCGTGCGAAACGCAAAAATGTTCAATTACTGAAGATCATGTGGGAATGTGTTTACTTTACTCATTGATCACAAAAAAATTTAAAAAAGAGTTTGAAAATAGACAGAAAGAGTTGTTACATAAAATTATTCATACTGATTTATTATTATTGTTTGTTTAAATGTTATTTTTATTTGTCTGTGGTCGGACAAGTATCCAAATTGAAACAACTTAAAAAAATAAAAGTAAAGATAATAATATCAAAATAGAAAAATTATAACTTAATAAATAAAGAGAATGAGCAACAATATTATTCTAAAACGGAACAAATAGGAGATTAAAACAGGGGTTTAGCCACAACACAAATTACAAATTATTTATAATATTAATTAATGATATCATAAAATTAATAGTTTTACAGATGATCACGAACAACTGATTTAATTGACTTTGGAAAACGAATATTTCTGCACGAGCTCTGCTCATAAATTGCGTACGGAAGCCCTAGACTGCCAAATAAACGTAAGAATAATATTTAGAGCAGTGTAGAAGTCGGTTTGATCATAGATTCACTGGCACTGCAATTTTATTATTATATTGCGATTATATGATACTATTCTGTTAGCTCAGTGAGGAAAGCAATCACAAACTACCTCACTCCTCGTTTGTGTAGTACGTTCTTTGGACAAAAACAAAGCGTTGAGGTCTGAAGAGTCACCTACAGTCGAATCGGCTATGGTACTATATACATACATACATATGATAGGTAATAAATGGCACGTGCCATAATTGGGTAGAGTAATTTCCACTAATAAATTGATGTATTAAAATTTCAATTATTTGTAGATGTAGTTTTATATGATGTAGCCTACATGTTGTTTTAGACTTCTTTCAAATAATAAATAAAATAAAAACAAGATAAAATTTTAAAATTACAAGTTCAATTCAGTACTTAATGCTAACTACAACTTTCACCTTTCTCATTATAACATCCATAAATTCAGAAACACGATATTGAGTTGATGGTATAGATTGTGAACTAAAGACTTGAGAGAATTCAGCCACTTAAAACTGGTGAACTTCAATAATAATGATGATTTATATGTATATAATAACAACTGTGATGGCTTGAAGACTTTGCCTCGTCTGTTAGCATTTACTTCATAGTTAAAAAGAGGCAGTAGAACTGAGTTAATTTCAATGGCAGAATACGGCTGATCAATTTTTTTTTTAAGAAATTAAAGGTACGAATTAAGAATTACGAAACCAATGATTTATCGCTGAAATTTCTTTTTTCCAAAAATGAGGTCTGCATCAGGTGCACCTTTGGGATGCTGGTATTTATGTTTACGTTCTCGATTCAGATTTACAGTTACTGGCCTCTGGATCTGAAAGCACATTTAGAAATGATAAATCAGCTTCGGGTACTTGGGAAGTGAAATTCAAGGAGATGGAAGGATCAATGAGGAAATATCAAAAAGACTGCAAAAAGGAGGAAATCTATGCAGTGAGACATTTGGTTTCGTCAGTTGTAAATTACTCAAGCAAACAATTGCTTCTTGTTTATTTTTAATTTTTTTCCTCATTGAAAATTAGACATATAACTCCTGGGCGCGGACGGAAAAATTCATTTTTTTGCGCCCAGTAATTTTGCCAATGATTTGTAAGATCAATGATAATATTTTGTTTCATTTGTACTTCATTTTGTATTTGATGCATTTGTAATTAATTTTTTTGTAAGTTCTTTTTTGGCAATAAACATTATTCATTCATTCACGTGAAGAGAATGGGAGAAGATCGACTGCCAAGGAGAATGGAAGAGATGAGGATGAAAGGAGGAAGACCTAGACGGAGATGGAGGGGAGAGGAGGGGATTCAGATGAGAGATGGTGTGAGGAAGATGGAGAGGCGTTGTTAACACCCAGACCCGGCACCAGCTGGAACGGGGCCGGGATATGTATGTATGCAAATAAATCAAGTAAATTTATTTTATAACAATGTACAATTCAATTATAATGATAATGATGATAATAATAATAATAATAATACAATAATTAACTATAGATCATATTATATCACTGCAGCCTTTTTTGTTAAGGATAGTACCAGCCGTTTGAACAAAAGCCAATTAAATTTAATACCTGTAGAATGTCGTCATTCTATGGAAATTAAACTTAGTGGACAGAATTAAGTTGCACAAAGGACAATTACAAGCGATAACGCCGATTAGATCAACCGGCGAAAAAGGTTAGGTTAACCGCCCGATCACCAATGATTAAATCTCACTAATGCCCATAAGTTACACTTTTATAGGTTACGTTTATTGTACCGGAACACGGAACTACAAATAAGATCGTGGGTGTTTAAAACCTTTCAAAATGAATAAAATCTATTAAAAATATAATAATATTGAGATAGTTGAATAATGATTCAAATAATTCACAATGAAATGATTCTAATTCATCTTTTTTTCTCAACTTCAGATCAACTGTTGATCAAATTACAGTGTAGCCAGGTTGTACCCATTCGGTTAACAAAAATCAACTAATGGATCTGAACAGAAATAAAGCCATTATATTGGATGCTCCACTGTGCACTGAACACTTCAGATTTAACTCATTTCTTAGTTTTGACATTCTGAAATGGGTGATCACTATAAAAAATTGTGGATTAGAACAGTTTGAGAATCGTGGAAATCTATTCCCGAGTAATGTTCTGTATGAAATATACTGTAATATGTGTAAAGAAGAGTTTTTTCTATCTGATTTCATGTACAAAAATGAATAAGTGAATATGGAAAATGACAATAGATTGAGTGCCATTTGGCTCATAATAAAAACAGTAAATGAGTGTCCAATACATGGTACAACTCAAGTGGAGACTGCCACTCAACTAAGAAACGTTTTCGTCCAATTGGCTGGAGTCTGAAGAATTGTCTGGCAAATCAGGTCAAATATTGACAACCTAACCTGACCTAAATACTCAAACCGTTTGTCTCTAAGAGAGGAGTCCAGCCTCAAAATATTTCAAAATATCTGTAGATAAACTGTAAAGCTTCAATAAATAACAAACAAACTGCAAAACGTCAATAAATAAAAAACTGCAAAACTTCAATAAATTGAGTCCATTTATTTCCTAGTCACGCATAGTAAGATTATAATCGCTGAAGAAAGCATTGAGCTTTGTCATTCTATTTCTAGTTCAGTCTTGTTGATGGAGTACCATAACAAGTGCATAGAATACAAAGTTGTTATTTCTATGATCGAATATACAGTACAGTAGTTCATTTACTTTACATTACTTTATATACAGAAAAACTGGAAGACGCCTGAAATGTTGTGGTAACAAGAGTCTGCTACAATAGCATAATTTTTATTTTTACCTGGCACATCTGGTCCTGATAATCTTCTTCCTCGAGCCTATCATTGATGTCCAAAGTTAACCGCTTTACTTTCTCCATTTCAACTTTCTTCGCCTAAAGAAAAACAGAGAACAATGAAAAATTCATTTCATTTCACCAGAATTTCTACATTAAATCATAAGGCCCTTATTAGACAGAGCCACTGCAGTCGTTGCCGTGTGTTTTGAAGCGCTGAAAAAACTAACTGGTCTTTCTGCAAATGCAAATTTCCAATCAAACAGATCTGGGTTCTGGTGATCAGGTATCATTTGTTTCTTTATTTGTATTTGTGTAACCAGCCATAACAATTTCAATAATACCAATTTTTCGTACTGAACATCCGGATAACTTAAATATGATATTTTCACAATCTTGGAAATAAAGATAATAGACATATATATCAATAGAGACATTAGATATAAATCAACAATAACCACCATCAAAATAAATGAGCTAAAAATGTTTCATTACTGGTATTGTAATTCCATAAAAACATACCTTTTCTTGAGATCTCAAATTCACTGCCATTTCTGAATCAACTGGCACAGCTAGTGTTTTGTATTGTTGTTTATTTCCTTTCTTTAACATGAGAACGAAATTGATTGATGAATCTTTTACTTCAGGTTCCTGCAATTGCTCTGAAAAGTACAAAGATTCAATAGAACAATCCTGTTGTTTTTTTTTAACCACATGCTTCACATAACAATAAATTATTCAATAGTCATTACTAATAAAATTATCATACCAAGTGTTTCGCATAGAGTTGCCAATACTTGGTAGACTTGTTGTACTCATAATGCAATATAAACATAAGTCTTTATTACAGGGTAGAAAATGGTGGAAGTTAGCAGCTATCTCCATTAATTATTTACTCATAGAAATTTTGTAGTATTTTAATTTTACTTGTAATTTAGTCAGATTTTATGTGAAATCAAATAAAACAAATTGGAAGCCGGAAATTACTAGTTTCTTTTGAGAAATTCTACAAAATATATAAAAATACCCAAAAAACACGTTTTTCAAGTTTGAAGTGGGTTGGTTAAAATGTACAATATACTATTAGTTTTTACCCACGAAACCTGTAGAGAATCTAATTCTGAATAAACAATATTTCAAATAGGCCAACAGTCGAAAATTCACCCAAATTTTATAAAATCGGCTTTTATTGAATCAAAACACAATAATTTTGCACAACTTGCCATATCTACGTGGTTTGCTTCATTGAAACCCTAATTTTATTAAGTTTGGGTATGTTTTCAGCTATAGAGTGATTCGTGATTTTTGCTCAGAATTAAATACCCTACAAGTTTTGTCAAAAAAGCTTATTGTACAATTAACCAAGTTGAACGGTTCCATACAATATTGTGAACGATCAATAAGTAAATGTACTTAAATAACTTTACAAAACCGATTGATGGAACGTGTGTAGTATTCATTTAAACAATTCGCATGATTTTTATCTAGGCCTGGCGCAAATAGGAACGCAGCCGCTGCTCATCATTGTTAAGCACAGGAATAAATGTAACTGATTAAATGGAAGCAAGGGTGAAGCCCAATAAATTCTTGTTTATTCATTCAATGAATTGGATTTTGTTTGCGAAAATTATTTCTTTATGTATGTTTGAAAATTTTAAAATGTTCTATTTGAGCCGGGCTCAACGGTCAAAATTCATGGAAATTAATTCAAAATAGATCGGATAATATAAATACAAAACGTCTTTCCACTAATAAGCTAAAAATGTTCCTGCAATTGCTCTGACAAGTACAAAGATTCAATAGAATAATCCTGGATTTCTTGTTCCATGACGAACTGCGTTGTTAATATTAACTTTTCATGTGAAATTTAACGACTTGCAGTCAAATATTTGTTAAGAATAAGTATAACTCACTTAATCTGTAGGCCGAGTGCTTTCGAATTTTAATTTGTGAGGGGCGATAAATTTGTGGGGGCGGTGAGGGTTTTAAAAAAACATTCAATAGTTATTCCAAGCTAGATCTATAGATCTATAGATTCGAAAGCACTCGGCCTACAGATTAAGTGAGTTATACTTATTCTTAACAAATATTTGACTGCAAGTCGTTAAATTTCACATGAAAAGAATAATCCTGTTGGGTTTCATACCAACCAGTCAGTAATAAGTTTATTTAAGGTAATTGTGGGTGGTTAAATGTAATAAAGCTATCCCTACTTCACACAAAGGCTAGACTCCATCAAAATAAAATATTAAAGTCAGCACATTGGGGAAACTTGAGGAGATGAGATAAGAGTGCTCACCACATACAATCATTCATTGAACCTCATCGCATAATATACAGTCCACTTGAGTTTCATTTTAATCCAGTTTGTTCAATTTAGTAGTGCCTAATTCTAATTTCGTATTGCATCACCGTATCATTAGGTTAGAGCAGTAGTTCCCAACCTGGGGGCGATCGCCCCAAAGGGGGCGATTTTAATTTCTTAGGGGCGATAAATTTGTGGGGGCGGTGAGGGTTTTAAAAAACATTCAATAGTTATTCCAAGCTAATGAAGCTAATGAAAACTTATCCTCTACTGTGGATAAAGGTTGAGCCGTTTCTCATCTCCTTCCCGTCAACATATTTAGTTGAAAAAGGATTCAGTTCTGTTGTTCAGTTCGTCACGAAACAAAGAAATAGGTTGGACATTTGCCTTAAAGGGGACCAGCGAATGAACCTGACCAATATTAAGCTGGACATTCAAACTTTAGCTGAAATCCATCAAGCACAAGGCAGCCATTAAACAAGCTAGTTTTCAAATTCTTTGAACTTGAGCTAAAGAAAAAAGACTAAATTAATTCCACTTGTGTATCTCTTTAATTGAAAAATAACTCCTTCTTTTCAATAACTGAATAAATTAATCAACAATTAATTAATATTTCAATGTTAAATATCGGTCTTATTTCTACTTCACAATATTTAACATATAAGAATAACTTTGAAGTAGAAATTAAAAATCACGGATTGACATGATGAACCCTCAAATCAAACCTTGAATCAGTGTCCCAATTCAGTCTGATAATGCTTGTCAACCCAGGCGAAACGGCCATAATGACAATCTGTGATTTTTTATTTCTACTTGAAAACTATTCTTATAAGTTGAATTAACATTTGTACTTTGAGTCAATAAGAAATAACAGGGATGAATAAAAACATTCGTTTTGTATACTCATTTGAAAATTAGTCACAAAGTATTTGATTCAAGTCACAAACTTACTCAATTGACTACATTAATATTTGATTCATTACACTTCAATAAATGTTCATCAATTAACATTAATTAATCACATCATACAAGTAAAATTTGGATAAGAAATAGGAATAACGATGGGTATAGAAAATGAAGGGGGCGATGGAAGTTTGTCATTTTAATGAGGGGGCGATGGGCCAGAAAAGGTTGGGAACCACTGGGTTAGAGTAACATATTCCTTCCCATACCTGATCTTCCCCCTAATCTGACTTCATCAACGCAACATACTACAGGTAAGGTAAAATTTAGTTTTTTATTTTAAACACATAATGGCTACTCTCATGAGCTACTTGATGAAACAATGGAAATTTGAAAATGCTGCATAATGTGTCTGTGGCTGAAAAAGAAACACCCTACAATGGAACCTATTCTTTAAATTAGATATCTTGTTTTTTGATTGTTAATTTAATTATTGAATACATGTAAAACAACTAAGTGACCAACATATCGTTTATATGCTGAAATGGAAAATAATAGAAAAGTCACGTTAGGCTAGGTTAGGTTAGTTTTTTGTTTAGGTTTGGTTTAGATTAGGTTAGTTTTATGTTCAGGTTAGGTTAGGATTATCTTGTTTTTTGATTGTTAATTTAATAATTGAATAAATGTAAAATAAAATAAAAGGACCGAGAATTACTTAAACTTGTTTCGTGCAACCCAGTACAAGTAGCATGCATTACTGAGGCGGAAATCAGACTCGCACTTTTAAAAGAAATTGGATGAAGTTAGTGATAATAGAGAGTTAAGTCTTACCATATGTTTTTTTAGCATTGCTCTTAACATGGAATGGAACTGGAATATCAATTTGCTGTGGTTTGACTTGTTCTCGCATCCGTTCTGTGATATTGTCAGAAACCATTCTCTCGAAAGCATTAACAAAATCACCATCTTCCTCATCTTTTTCCTTACATAAAATAAAATAAATCAAATTAGCTTGAGAATAGTCTTAATCTTTCAAAAAAGCTATATAAAGAAATTAGCTGCAGATAATTGTAGTCAATGATGTTTGATGTTATGGCCTCTATTATTCGATGGGAAGTACTACAATAAGAAAAGGAAAATGATAATGACACTTACCACCACATGTGTACATAAACGCTTAAATACAGAAATACAGGGACAGCTGGTCAGCTCAGGTGGTAACCTGTCTTAGTTGAAGGCACTGCACTGCGTCGTAATCTCATCAAACCCCGACAGAAAGCATCTCTCCCACCATGGGTAAGGGGTAGATAGGAGAAGATAAAGAATGCTAGGAGGGCCAGAACAATATATAAGTTAATATCAACTATTTATTGTAAATTTAACGACTTGCAGTCAATTTTTAATACTGAATAAAAAATAATTGTACACACACTTCTCGAAAACGTTCGGCCAAGTGTGAGTACAATTATTATTTATTCACAATTAAAATTTGAATGCAAGTCGTTAAATTTACAACAAATAGTTGATATGGATAGATTTAATAGCGTCCACTGCCCTTCTATACAGGGGATCTGGAGCTTGTAAAATTTTTTAAAACGCACAGTAAGTAGACAAAAGCAATAGAATGCTCAAGAGCAAAACTAAACATCAGAAACATAAGTGACCCTTCTGTAGTATATGAGAAGTCTAGTGGTTAAGACGTTTGACCGGCATTTGGGAGGTCCGTGGTTCGATTCCCGGCGGTGACTGATATGATAATCTAATGAGCCGATAAAGCAAAGTCTAAAATGAACGCTGCTAAACAGAAGGGTCACTGTAGTCTAGTGGTTAAGATGCCTGACTGGCAATTGGGAGATCCGTGGTTCGATTCCTGGCGGTGACTGATATGATTATCTTATGAGCCGATAAAGCAAAGTCTAAAATGAACGCTATACAGAAGGGTCACTGTAGTCTAGTGGTTAAGATGCCTGACTGGCATTTGGGAAATCCATGGTTCGGGAAGTGATAGCCGCGAGCCGTAGCAGGTATCTGTTCAATCAGATAGAGATAAGCTGCGTTCTCGTGAGTCCTGTTTGTAACGGTGACCGATTAGATTGGTCAGCAAAAAAAAACACTGTTCTCTGCTGTAAAATCACTTCCCGGTGGTTCGGAACCCACCTGAAACTGTAGGTCCAACTCATCAATCACCATCATCCAACTCATTACCCACGCACAGGTCTAAAGTTATATATCCATTGTTATTCATTGTAGCTGACTCAACATTAGAGATAGTATATAAGCTCTAGTAATTAATATCTCTTGCTCTCATTCTGTTTCTTGTGTTGTTACTATGCCAGTGTGTGTGTCAAATAAATATTTTTAAAAACAATGTCACTGGTTCCTTTAATTTAACTTAAGACCTATGTGGGCTTCATCCTCAAAAAAAAAAATAATTCCCAGCTGTGAATATTTTTGTGTAGAAGCGTTCATCGATTTCCATCAGCTAGTCAATGCTGTTGACAATATCCTCCATTGCAAAAGTATTCAGTATAATTAACATATTTGTAATTGAACTTTCAGTGATCTCCTCAGTTAACTTCTTCATTTCTTTAAGATAACTAGTTAGAGAAATGTAACAATAAACAAAACTCACCCCTTGTGACTTTTCATGATCCGAAGTTTCATTGCCATCTGATATGGAGTTTTCACCGATTCCATTGTCATCCATATCATCTGAGAAAAAATGTATTTATTAGAACAAATCAACTTACATCAATTGAGTGTCTAATGTTAAAGCTATTGGCCATCTGGTAATCAATTAACAAACAATCCTTAAATGTGAATATTGAATTCATTATTGAACAATCGACTCCCGATTATCTGGGATAATCACTGGTATGACAATCAAGGATAATCGAAAATTACGGTTAAAGCAAATGTTATGACAGGGCCTAAAATGAGCAGTTACAAAAAAACTCATGTTTTTATTTGTAGATTGTAATAATTTATTGCATTTAGTAAACTGTTATGCATCAGGACCCTGGAGTCAATGTAAACATTCATGGTATTTCAAATATTATATAAATAAACTGCTACTTTCTCGAATCTGAGTAGATCTTGTGATTTGTTGAAGATCTAGCATGAAATCGCACGAACGGATTTAAATGTTTGTAGGAGGCAAATAATCTCATACATATCTTCAAGATTGATAAATACACTTCCTCAGAATTATATTTATAGAATAACCAATCGTTGTTTGAGAAATGTGTTGGATGAGTGAATAGTTCACAATGATGAGGTAACTAGATTTATTCTAACTTTCTTTGTAGTGGCGAAGGTGATACTGTGGAAAGTATTCGTCTTATTATTCATTTTATGAGTAATAAAATTTAGCATTTTAGCATTTAACAAACAGTTGAGTTTGATTGAGATTGATAATGCTGTAACAACCGAAACTAGTTTCTCAATATTTTTAGTAAATGTGGTTGTGACAATTTCGTCTTATTAATTTTAGATTTATTTTAAGCTGATTTTCTATCGAAGTTTAATTAACGATTGTGTTCTATACGATTTGAAAAAATAAATAACATTTTCTCCCTCTGTAAATTTTCTATTGATTTCGTCTCCATTGAGAATATTATTACTATTATTTTGCAAGGAAGCTATCTACATTCTTTAAAGCTAAAAAAGGTACAATCATCTCATCTGCTTTTTTCTTCTTCTTCAACTTTTTCTTCTTTTTAAATGATAAATTCCTTCTATTACTTGCGAGCTACTAAAGCCTATTACATAATGATTTTCTATTCATTGACTAGTTGCTAGCTTCGGCTTCTGCCGGTGGCGCTCCCAAAAAAATATATTATGTTATTTTTTCGATTCTTTCACATCAGATGTTTTATACTCTATTTTTGGTAAATAACGTATATTAAATTTTTTTGTTTTTTTGTGATTCCAAAAAATAAAAGAGGGGAAATTATTTTTATTTGTATTACTGTAGTTTATTGGCAATAAGAAATTGATTGATTGAAATAATCAGGAACAGTAATAATATTATCAGAAAAAAAGAGAGATCAGAATAAATAATAACACTTCATATCAATGAACAAGAAAAATCATTAATAACTGTCAAAAGTCGATAGATGCATACACATCCATTTTAAAATGATTGATTTCATATTTTTTGAGTTTTGAAGTTTGAAATTTGGAATGTGAAAACAATTTTCAGAAAGAATTAAAAAATTGATTCCCACCTGCACCATAGTGACGATTCCTTCGACACCTGTTTTCACCTTCATTATCATCATCATCTTCATCATCAAAATTTTCAAAATCATCCTCATCTCCATCTAGATCAGCCTCTCCTATGGGAAAAATTAGAAAATAAAAATGGATGGGTTGAAACTTTAAAAGAATATGTATTGTTGAAAGAATTATTCCACTCAAAGAGTAAATGCTGTACTTTTATTCAAATAACATTACTGAAAATATGAGAATAGACCACACTTTTAATACATTTAAACTGTTTCTTAGTGAAATTGGTAATGTCACACAAATAAGAGAATCTTTTGACATGAAGTGAACATAGCGATAATAAAATATAAAAATAAATCCAAAATAACGTTAAATAATCGACCTTTAAGAACTCTTATTTTCAATTCAAGCATTGAATATTTGAAACGAAATCTGACTTGTACTTAGTAATCTACAGAAAATTGCAAAACATGCAATTTAGGGAAGTGACTGCCGTGAGCCGTACCAGGTATCGGTTCAATCAGATAGAGTTAAGCTACGAACTCCTGGTCCTCTCTGTAAGGGAGAACGATTTAATTTGTCTGCAAAAAGACTGTTTTATTTTTGGTTTTGTTGTTTAAAGGATGAAGTCCACATAGGTCTGAGACCTGTGTGTGGGTAATGGAGTTAGATGATGTTGATTGCTGAGTTGGACCAACAGTTTTAGGTGGGTTCCGAACCACCAGGAAGTGATTTTACAGCAGAGAACAGAGTATGTTTTGCTGGCCACTTCCAATCGTTCACTCTTACAGAGAGGGCCCAGGAAAGCGTTGCTTATCTCTATCTGATTGAACAGATACCTGCTACGGCTCACGGCTATTGAAATTGAAAAAAAATTCTTCATAAAATATTACAATTTGATAACATAACATGATTCATTCTCACATGGGCATATGCCTGTGAGTGAGGAACGAGTTCTTTCATACAATACCGTACATAATTTTTATACAAAGAATTCATATAGAAACACAATACCAATTACCGTGATAGAATACATATGTGGTATGAGTTAACTAGAATGTAATACAATATCAATACTAACTATACTAACAAAATTGATAATATCCATTACTTATAATATATGGAAATCAATACATAATTAAACAGATCCTACGTCTACAGAGAGAGCAATTCAATGATTGAGACCAGTGAACCTCGAAACATCAGCCCAAACCCAACGCACACCCATACACACCACCACTTTCTCATGAACATACGCCAACTGGCAATAATTAGATAGAAAAATCAATACATGTAAAAACTTATTGACTATTTATGACCTCAATACGAATATATTGATTCTATGTACTCATCTAGTTCGTCACGATTGATACTTGCTAGCCAGTTATTGTGTAAATTTTTGTAATGGCCGATTCTTTAGTTATTTGGGTTTTTTATATATTCAGGCAATTTTGAGTACAGAATATTAACGTTGTAGTATGAGGTAGTAGCAGTGAAGGATTTCATTAATCTGGGAACAATGATGCTAATATTTGAAGCAGCTATCACTTCCTGGTGGTTCGGAACGTGTACCTAAAAGTATAGGTCCCACTCATTGATCACCATCATCCAACTCATTACCCACACACCGGTATTAGACCTATGTGGGTTTCATGCTATTATTATTATTATTATTATTAATAATAATAATAATAATCATCATAATCATAATAATAAATATAACAGTATACTATGATGGAGTGCTGACTCGAACAACCCTTAGTGCAGTAGGCCTATATCCCAAAATGTTTAAAAAGGAATGAATTTACAAAAACTCACCCTTTTCACTGTTTTCCACTTCTTGTTCATCAGTTCCTTCCAAAATTACCACAAGCCCTGAGCCTTCCTGGAAAGATAAAGAGTCTGTTAACAATTTGGATGAAATAGTGATCAAATAGAAAACTGAAATGGAAGAAATATAAGATTTCTTTTACGTTTTATGCGCAATAAAGGAGGATAGAATGAGAAGCAAGAGCCAATCACAACCTTCGATGAAGGCCAGCCTCTTTCTCGCTTAGCCAATAGTATCATTCCATGTTCAGTATATATTCAGCTTCTCTGTACTTTAGTTTTAGTTTGATTGAGATTGATAATGGTATAACAAGCGAAACTAGTTTCTCAATATTTTTTAATAAATGTGGTTTTGTAACAATTTCGTCTTATTATTCATTATGGATACCTTCCACAATATCACCTTCGCCACTACAAACAAAGTTAAAGAAGGAGTAAAGCAGAACAGGTGAAGTTATATTTCAAACTTAAACTGAAGAGAGGAATATATTCCTCTAGGCTCGCACAGCATGTGGTACGTCAATTCACTTAAACTAAACTAATTCATCAGCCATTCAATTGATATATGCTATACGATGTCACATCATTGTCCCGGTGGTTCGGAACCCACCTAAAACTGTAGGTCCAACACATCAATCACCATCATCCAACTCATTACACACGCACAGGTCTCAGATCTATGTGGGCTTCATCCTCAAAAAAAAAAAAAATTATAAATGTCACATCATTGACTTTTGACTGAACGCTGTTCTAGTGTAGTGAATGTCGCAAATCTTACTCATCATCAGTCAACCCCTTTCATCGTGTCACAGGCCATTAGCGTGGAATTTTGATGTTTTACTACAAATTCAAATTTATTCATCTTTCATAATAAAGAAACATATCAACATCAGAAACATAAAAATACAGCTGAAATATTAAAAAAAATAGTATTGAAGCAGAAGTTACAATATTTAACTCAACTTACAACTTATAGTTAATCGTTGATAGTTAGACAATGGTTCAATTCGATGGAAAGAGAAAAAAATATCCACAAGACACAGAGTGAGCGTGGGCATGAGTTGTAAAAATTGTATGAAAAAACAAAAATACACTACGGTACGGATTAATTAGAAAAATATGAAGTAGTAAAATAGAGAAAATTTCTTAACACAAAGTAGTTGAAAAAAATTAAAGTATCATGAACAATGGTAATGGTGAAGCATTATAACGACACTTAAATGAACGTTTTTGCTAGTGTTAGTATTATCTATAACCAAATTACAGCATCCATAGCAAAAATACAACAAAAAGTTAAAATAGCATTTACTTAGCATTTATAGACAATGGAATAAAAAATATTTTTTTCCTAAAACTGCTCGTAAAGTAGTTCTTTACGCACTGAAAACTAATTGTAAAATACCTCTTTACTGCTCCGCAAGCGGTAAAGTACTTTACGCTCGCCAGCTGTTTTCTTTACGCTTCTGTTTTGATTTTGATGTCTTCTCATTGGTGGATCACAGAATCCGTGAAATTCACATAACCTCAACAATGGCGAACGCTAACCAAATCCGCGCACGGTCTGTGATGCTACAAGCTACAGACTTTTATTGTGTTGGAATCCAGAACTGCAGTTGTAGGAAAAATATTGTATGCAATTCGCGCGTGAACCTTCTTTATCGCTCTTGCAAAATTACTGCGCTCCGCTATGCGTCGCGCAGTAAATGTTTTGGCTCGAGCGATTAAGTCGCGTTTCACGCTCTTAATACATAAATAACTATTTTTAATAAATGAGTAGAAAAGATAAAAATTGTATTGAGATGTAAAATATGGCAATGAGAATTATATAATGAATATAATTAGACAATGGAATAAAAATATTTTTTTTAAATAAATGAGTAGAAAAGATAAAAATTGTATTGAAATGTAAAATATGGCAATGAGAATTATATAATGATAATTTATTGAATAAATGATGTAATAGAATTGAAGTCAAATCAAATCGTTTATTGCACAAAAACCAAACACAAATAATATACAATAATATTATTACAATTTCACACACAAAAAGAAATACAATATTATTATAAATTTGTGCTACACGCCGACAAAAGTAAAAACTTGCTCGCCGACGTGGAGTCTTATCAACAGAATTTCTTTACTTGCATATTAATGAAAAAAAGAATACTCCTTATAGATAAATTGAATTAAAAGAATCTCATAGATAAAATTGTACGCATATATCACAGAAAATATTATAAAAAAATTATTTATTCACTATTATTATCATAGAATATAAGACTACAAACATAACAAAATTAAACCAGGTCATTAATTGAATGGAAAAATTTGTCCCTTATCCACATGTGTAACTCCTTTATTCTAGGCTTTTTAACTATCCAATCCCTAGGTATTGTATTGAACAATCTGTTTTTTATATAAGATATGCTCCTTCGAGATGAAGTGCTATCCACTCTCTCTATGGGAATGAGGTTTTGGGTCAGTTGTCTGGTAACAACAGAACCTCTATGGAGATTTTGTGAATATCTTATTTTAAACACATGGTTTTTCAGGGCTTTTAAAATGAATAATTGTCTTATAGTCAACATATCAGCATTTAGAAACAGTGTGGTACTTGGGTAGTCTCTGGGATACTTCATGAGATTTTTTAAGGCTAATTTTTGTAAAATAAATAATGGTTTCAAAGTAGTATCAAAAGTACCTCCCCAAATACAATTGCCATATTGAACTAAAGATTGAAACAAAGCAAAATAGACAGCTTTAAGTAGATTCTGACTCACAATACTCCTAAGCATGTACAATTTCAAGTTGACAACCCTCAATTTTTTACACAAATAACTTATATGATCTGACCATCGCAAATGCTTGTCTACAAGAATACCCAGGTATTTATAATTATTCACACAGTCAATAGTCTCATTGCAAGAGTCACATGAATAATTGTTACAATCATTGTTCAAACAAACCCTGTCAGAATCTTGATCTCCTTTTTTTGTTGGACTGAAAGTCATGCATTTAGTTTTACTGAGGTTCAATTTCAAATAATTATATTTTAGCCACTGAGAAACCTTATTGTAGCCAATCTTTGTTTGCTTGATAACATCTCCCCAAGACTCTGCTTGAAAGATAAGTGCTGTGTCATCAGCAAAACAAACTGCTTTGGATCCAACAACTGAGTCAAGGATACCAGGAAGGTTATTTACATAAAGCAAAAATAAGATTGGGCCTAATACAGTCCCTTGACGTAGTCCCCAAGTCACATCCCTAACCTCACTATCTCTACCACCACAACTAACAACTTGACTTCTGCCTTTAAGATAACTTTCAAAAAATTCCAACTATTTTCCTTGAATACCAATATTATGCAATTTCTGAATCATCTTATCATGTGGCACTGTGTCAAAAGCCTTGGCCAGGTCCAAGAACATGACCAAGGTCTTTTTATTTGTTTTGAAACCATTATAGATTGATTCAGTTAAAGATTCCAATGCATTCTCTGTACTTATACCCTGCTGGAAACCAAACTGCCTTTTGTCAATAATTTTGTTAATATCACAATACTGTACCAATCTTCTTTTTACCAACTTCTCAAAAATTTTAGAAATAGAACTAAGCAAACTAATTGGTCTATAATTTTGGGGTGTATCTTTGCTCCCTCCCTTGTATAATGGTATCACTTTGGCATGTTTAAAATGCATGGGAAAATAACCATACAAAAAACAAAGATTACAAATTTTTGAAAGAGGTTTAGAAATAGTTTCACTCAATAATTTCAATACATTGTTGGATATATTGTCCCATCCTGGCGCCTTATTGTCACCAAGGCTTTTAATTACTTCCTTAACCTTTTCCTCAGTTACAGAGTGAAATTTAAAGTTGTTATCAATTGTTGTTGATTCAAAATATTGGCTTTGTGTTTGTACACCTGTGTCAATTTTCTCTGCCTGCTCCTTTCCTACATTTACAAAATAGTCATTAAGAGAATTTAAATCTTGTTTGATATCTAAGTGCAATCTCTTATTGACCCCATTAACCACTTGATTTATCAAAGACCATATCTTTTTAGGATCACCCTGTACTTTGCTTATTTCTGATTGATAATACAAGTCTTTTGCTTTTCTAATCAAATTTAACTATTCTGTTTCTGTAAGATGTAAATTTCCTTTTCAGATCTAAATTAAATGGTTCGTT
Organism: Conomelus anceps; assembly: GCA_948455865.1. Taxonomy (NCBI): domain Eukaryota; kingdom Metazoa; phylum Arthropoda; class Insecta; order Hemiptera; family Delphacidae; genus Conomelus; species Conomelus anceps. The sequence goes on along the minus strand of OX418222.1, from coordinate 58,754,550 downwards.
TTTCATTTTCTTATATAATTTGTCTCTTATAGAAATAGACTTGAGAATGCCATTGGACATCCAAGGCTTCAAATGTTTTTTTGGAAAAATTGACTTTTTTGATAACTGTAGCTCTATCAATACATTCTTTTAAAATACTTACAAATTCGGTCACCAATGTTTCAATATCTTTATTCAAGTCTACTTCCCAGTTTAATGAAGCACTTGCATTCAACAATTTCTCTTTATTGATATTTTTTATCTCAATCACCTTTGAACTAGATTGACAACCTACTTCGTGTTTGATAGACCCGTGAAGTGCGGTTGCATAATGGTCAGTAATTGACATTTCTAAAACCACAGTTTTCAGTGAGTCATTGTGTTTTGATTTACAAAATATATGATCCAAACAAGTTTTTGAAGAAGGACGAGTTACACTATTGATAAAGGACTCAAACCCATGCGAACTCATAACTGACAAATAATCCTGTGTTTTTTTGGAATTACATAATAAATCAATATTTGCATCACCTATTATAAACGAATAATCAAAATTATGGCTTGAGTTTCTCATATGATTATCAAGTTGTTCAATAAACAAAGGGACACTCGTGCTAGGAGATCTATAGACAGATGTAATTAAATATTTATTGTTTGCTGTTATCAGCTCAACGGATAAAAGAGGATAATCGTTCGGAGTGTCTACATTTTCGATGAAATACTGTTAGCTACATACATAACAATACCATCTGAACGATTTAGAGAATTATTTTTTATGTACAAGTTATAACCATTAATGCCTATTGTGGATTTTTCTTCTTCAGAAGTCAAAGTTTCGGTAAAAATTAATACTTCAAACTTTGTTTTCATATTATTCAGAATGTAAAGAATTTGATTGAAATTTTTTTCAAGCTTCTTATATTCAAACTAAATAAATTAATTTCGTAATTCACAGATTGAATGTAGTTAAAATAATCATCAATGCTTTCACTTGATCTAATACTATTAATACTATCTACAAATTGCGTGAGATCATTCATTAGAATGTTTTGTTAAACCCACTTACAAATCAGTCAAATGCGAGAAACAGCTCATTCCTTTTCACCGATAATTCTTCTCAGGTGATCCAGTCCATTGATTTTAATCACAGGAGAGCCTTCATCTTTTTTTACGCACATTTGTAGACCACGAAACCAGACGAATTTCCAGTTGCTCTTCTGTGCAAACATGCGAGCAGCGTTCAGTTCCTGGATACATTTCGTCGTCAGCTGATTGATGACTCTAAAGTGTCCATCTGGCAGTTTTTTGTTGATTTTTTTAACGTCTATCCCGGGGTTGGTCCTGTCTTTGTTCAAGTTGCGAAAAGCCGTCATCCACTTATCTCTCATGTTTCTCCTTACGAATCTGACAACAATCAACGGGGTGGTTACATGGTCCTTCTTAGGCGGAACACTTATCTCGTTGCTTGTGAAATTAGCGACTTGAAGAGCATTGGCCACACCTTGTAGAAGTTCGTCCATATTTTCATTTCTTGTTATCGGTATTCCGGTGAGCAATAAATTTTCTCTCCTGGTATATTCTTCCAGAGCTTCGTTTCTTTTAGTAAGACCCTTTACTTCTTCTTTTAATTGTTGATTAATTGTTCATTTGTCTTTTGTAGTTTTTCTATTTCCACTTTGAAACTATCAAAACAACTCGAAATAAATTCCACAGAGTCTTTCAGTTCACGTAATTGCTTATTAAAATCAGTTTTTAGTTCATGCGAAAACTTTTCAAATAAACCCGTCATTTTCTGAATTAGATCACTTTCCGTTTCCTCTTCTTGTGATCCTGACATCTGTTTACAAGCACTACACTTCCATTTATTTTTGTTATCCCTTGACAGTTTTTTAAAGTTCTTTTCGGTCAAATAGTGGCAGATATAATGACATTTTTGCTTACACAAAACACAAATGATCGAGTCTTTATACTGAAATTACCATTGCAAACATTGCACTTATTCATGATTGAACGTAGTTTATTTGCAATTTATTATTGGAATACTATTATAAGTTCACAAATATGATGTCAAGTTCAAGTTCAAGTAACGAGTTGACTGCTACGATGGACGAGACGCGTCGCGACACGAGTAGATAGTACTGGATCGGAAGCAATACAACAATCAACAATAGAACAACGCACTCCTCTATCACTGCAAACACGACCGTTCGCCACCGCTGCTCGACTGAGAAGTAAGAGCGTATCCAATCGTCTATATGTCTTTTTAGATGCATACCTGGCTGCTGGCTTTGAAATCATCAAGTTCTTCGGAATGATATTAAAAAGCCTGTTGCAGTTATAAATGAATATTGTTTTCTATAATAGATAAATCTGTTCGGGGACATTCTACTCTTGAGCTCCAGATATTGTATGGATTTGAGAAACTACTACTTTTAAAGTTATTATTTGAATGGTCTATAATATGATTAAATGCAATATAGTTACAAAAAATACTAACCTCTTTTTTGATGAAGGGGTTCTTCTCAAATAGTTTTTGTTGTAATTGCAACACAGCTTCTTTGGATTCATCATAAGATTTGATCAGTTTCAGGTGTGGACGCAGGGAAAGCAAGGTATCTCGAAACATGTAGCTGACATTGACTGGAAATGGATTCTCCGTTGTCCAGATAGGATCATTATATTTAAACCAATAGTAGTTCTGAAATGCACCACCATTAAAATTAATAATAATACAAAATGGGAAAAATCTATGACAAAAAAAGATTTTTACAATTCTATCAATGCTGATACATTAATAATTGGGAAATTTATCTTCACTCGAAAAATAATTTGGCAAAATAAGTTAATTTTTATTCCATAAAGGATAATAATATAAAGAGAACATTTGAAGCAAGTAGCAAGAGAAATAAGCACTGAAGGAAGCAATAAAAAATGATTAAAAACTAGCATTTTACCCGGCCTTGCGCGGGAATCCAATATTAGAACTTTTATTTTCTGGTAGATAATTGATGATAGTGGTCACAAATTGAACTGAGTTGAATTTCATATTAAATTTATCATATCTTTCAACATTTTATTCTTTTTCAAACCAAGTAAGTTTTGATTCAAGTAACTCAATTTGACCTTTTTTATTGGTTCATTTTTAATAACATTAATAGGCAAACGTAATACACAAAAATCCCCTTTCAAGCTCAAACAACATGGGATTTGATTAGATTACGAATATTTGTTATTGGTTTAAAAAGCTACGTATTTATTTATCATGCTGATTGGAATGGAAATAATAGTTTCTCTTACAAAACAGAATTCAGAAGAAACTATGAGAGCGAAATTGAATAATTTCAACCAAATTGGTTTTGAAAATAGAAAACTTATTTGGTAGAGTTGACTTCGGTGAGCAAAAATGTTTTGCCCATACTGAGATTTGAACCCAAGTTCTCAAGCATGATGAGCAGGTGCTCTACGCTCTACGCTTTCAGATCCAATGAAAAAATGTGCTACTAAAAGCTCTCTTGAAACGACGAAAAACAATTACAATTATTATGACTACGATACGATCTATGATTAAGGGTCAATAACAACATGTGGAATTTGGAGTTTTAAACATACATTTTGAAAATTCTGAGGAAAATGAGAAATCGGGCTTTGAGGTGCACTGAACTGAGTTTAGAGGAAGCTATGTGCCAAATTTAGGCTCGGTGCACACTTGCGTGTCTTCAAGCGGCGTGGACGCCGCTTGTTTTTTCTCTTCAGTACACACTAGAGCGCGTTTCCAACGGTTCCAAGTTGGAGCGGTCTTCAGTCTCTGTTCCTCTTCCAAGCAGAATGGATTACCATAGGAAACGCATTGCTTTTGCATATACTGTATATGAATATTTTATCGCAATAAAGAAAGAAGAATGTGGCTGCACCCCTTAGTTAGTGCTCGACTGTTGAAAGGGACGTTTGTTACCCTGTTTCAAGATTTCCATGAAGATGAAAAGAAATTTTTTAATTACTTTCGGATGAGTGTCGTCGTCATTTGATGAGCTAGAAGCTAAACTCCATGATAGCATTAGAAGTAAAGACACTAGATGTAGACTATCAATACCTCCTGTTGAAATGTTAGCTGTTACTCTCAGGTAAGCGTTTTTAATACAATTAATTTGAACAGTATTGAGTCAGAAACGTACCTTGTATAATAATAACAGTCTTCAATCTTAGATCATAAGATCTACTAGAGTTTCAACATTTGAAATGTCATTTTCTAGATCAATGTACAAAAACTTTCTGAGGGATAACCATCAGTCATCAATAATTAAAAACAAAACACATTACACAAGAAATGTTCTGCTATATGTTCGTAAACCGACCGGTCATACTCGGTTTTAATTTAAGTTTTTGTGTTATATGTCATGTTTTTAATTTACTTTTTTTAATTACTGCCGACTGATGGTTATCCCTCAGAAAGCTTTTGTACATTGATCTTGAAAATTACATTTTAAATGTTGAAACTCTAGCAGATCTTATGATCTAAGACTGAAGACTATTGTTATACAAGGTAGGCTACGTTTCTGATTCAATACTGTTTTAAGTATTAAATTACGCTTACCTGATGTGTCCCTTATCGCAGGTTGGTTTTGGAAAGCGGAAATAAATTGATCTGTATCCAGGTTGATGATATTGGATTCTTCCATCGCGCGCAGTAGGTGTGTATTAACAAATTGCTTAGCACAGACTGCCAGACCGCCCGGCGTATTGTGCAAGCTGCGTGCACGCGGCGGTTGGGTAGAAAGCTGCGTGCTCCATTTGCAAGTCGCGTGCACGCCGCTTGCAAGTCACTTGCTCCGCTCCAGTGAGCACTTCTTCACTAGAACTCATCTACCGCTGAACCACCGGCGTTCGCAAGCTGCGTACACGCCGCTTGTAGACAAGCAAGTGTGCATCGAGCCTTAGTGTTTCGAATCGTTGCCGTTTTTGTGAAATGCGTAAGACAAAACACACACCTAATATCTCTTATATAAATATACAATTACCTGGAAGAAAACGAAGAAATAATCCAATTTTAGTTTACTTGGACCGTGACAAAAGAAATGACCGCAGGTTTCCAGCAACACACATACAAGGCGTATTCTAAATAGATTGTCTGGTGGATCGATGGGCGAGATTTGATCATAATTCATTGTCACCCCGAATGAGATCAGTGAATACAAAACCTGTAACAATATCTCAATTATCACACAATGGAGAGAAAAGTGTAACAATTCAAGTTTCGCATATGACAGGTGTATGAAAACAAGAGATAAATTTTAATTTAAACCAACAAATTATGTCAGAAATCATCATTTGCTGGATTACCAGCCTACAAGCAAATGTATCGGAAGAAAATTATTTGAATAATTATAACGAATAAATGCATTAGAAATTTACTTCAGATACATTTGCTTGTACGTTAGTAATCCAACCACAGTAGAATTGTCAAACATTTCTGCTGACATGAGGAAAAGACGTTTAAAATTTTAAGGCCACTTGTATAGACTACCTTAACAGAGACGTAAACACCAGATACTTTTAGCTACTGAAAACCTTAAAGGCATGAAATGAGCTGAACAAGTTCGGAAAAACCTTAAATAATTATGCTGAAATAAGTGTACAAAATTTTACAGATCGCAACTTATACATGCAGAAAGTGGGCACACGGGTAGTTCAGCCAGAGACAAAAAACAAAAGGACTGGTACAAAGTGGTCGGATGAAAGAAAGAAAGTCATGAGTGAAAAGATGAAAATCTCCTGGGCGAACCGCAGAGGCTTTATGTGATCCATACTGGGTCTATTACCACAGAGCATAGAATAAAATAGAGGTGGCGTCTGAGATGGCTGCTGAAGCCAGTGAGCCTATGCTCATGGCGGATGCCTCTATATATGATATATACTGCAAGTATATTCTAGTAATTCTAACGACTGCAAGTCGTTGAATTTACTTAAAAAGTTAATGCTATATACGTTTGAATCTTATGCGACTAGCCAATTCCCCCACTCATTTGACTTCACTTCGATGAACGCTGCCTATCTATTACGACTCTTTATTCTATGCTCTGTGGTCTATTAAAAAAAAAAAAATAATAATAATATACATTGTAATCCAGCAAATGATGCTTTTTGACATAATCCGTTAGTTTAAATTGAAATTTATCTCTTGAAAGTTTTATATACTGTATATATAAAGTATCAATACAGTGATGAAAATATTATTTGAGTTTTTCTAAGAATAATCAAGAATAAGTTTTCTTTTTAAATTACAAAAATTGCAAACATGCTTGAAAAGAATATGCTTATAATAAGTCAGAATAACAAATAATTATAGATACTGGGGGTTTGAAAGTCCAGGGCCTATAAGCCGTGGACTAATATCAATAACAACTAATAAAAATAACAACTTCAACCAAATCTTCCAACCAAGAATTTCATCTTTTTTCTAGTTTAATTTCTAACTTGCAAACTAAAAACGAATTATGTTTTAAAGAAACATCATAAATTTTCTATTATTATCTGCTACTTGGAAAACTTGAAAACGCTACTGGAATCGTCCTATAGAAATAAAATACAGGGTGTTTGAAAAAGAACTCCCTAGTTTTAATGTGTTATAGAATCTGTACGGAGACATTTATTATGACATGTTGACAGAGTATGTCTTTCCCCAATTGAAAGATATTGATGCGGAAAAAGGGCTTGTGTTTTTTCAACAAGATGGCGCCCCACCTCATTACAGTAACCATATGCATGCTGATATGTTCGTGAATATGTGGCGAGAAATGGAATATCGTTTTAGGGTATGCAGGGCAATGGATTCCACGTTGAAGTCTTCTAACATTCAAACACACCTTGAAGGTACTCTCTTTAATTGTATTTAATCATTGATGTAGTTTTCATTAATTTCACCAATTCATTTTTTCGGAGGATGAAACCCACATAGGTTTGAGACCGGTGCGTGGGTAATGAATTGGATGATGGTGATTGATGACTTGGACCTACAGTTTTAGGTGGGTTCCGAACCACCGGGAAATGATTTCACAGCAGAGAACAGTCTTTTTTGCTGGATAATCCAATCGGTCACCGTTACAAAGATGGCCCAGGAGTTTCGTAGCTTATCTCTGATTGAACAGATACCTGCTATGGCACTCGGCTATCACTTCCCTCATTTATACTTGGAATTAGGGAGTTCTTTTCAAACACTCTGTATAGAAAGGAGTGATTATTTATGAAGTGCACATGAAGTAACAAAATAGTTATTTATGTATTAAGAGCGTGAAGCGCGACTTTATCGCTCGAGCCAAAACATTTACTACGCGACGCGTAGCGGAGCGCAGTAATTTTGTGAGAGCGATAAAGAAGCTTCACGCGCGAATTGCATACAATATTTTTCCTACAACTGCAGTTCTGGATTCCAACACAAAAAAGCTTGTAGTTTGTAACATCACAGACCGTGCGCGGATTTGGTTAGCGTTCGACTTTTTTGAGGTTATGTGAATTTCACGGATTCCATGATCCACCAATGAGAAGACATCAAAATCAAAACAGAAGCGTAAAGAAAACAGCTGGCGAGCGTAAAGTACTTTACCGCTTGCGGAGCAGTAAAGAGGTATTTTACAATTAGTTTTCAGTACGTAAAGAACGACTTTACGAGCAGTTGTAGGAAAATATTATTTGAACTCTTCTATGAATATCGCAAAAATAAAGGTAATTTGACTGAATTCGTAAATATGAATCCAGCCTCTCACATCTTTCATATTCATTTGTATGAAAAGAAAAATTACAGTACTGACATACCTTAAAAATATCACTACTTTCAACCATTCGATAATTGTACAATTCTCCCAAGTACTTTATCATGGCAACTCTTCTTTGATTGAGCTTTTGGTGATTTATTTCCATTCCCAAGCGGATATCTTCCAATACTCCATCGACAACATGAGCTCCAATGAATTCCTATTAAAAAAAATACACTTATTCAACAATCAGTTGAGACCTGAAGAGTTCCAAACCAACCGTAATATTGTTGACTGTTCATAAATTTAATTATTCTACTCAATAAATTTCAGTCAGAAAGTAACAATGTCAATAATAATTATTGTAGAGATCAAGTTAAAGGTTAAAAGAAGGAAAGCTTAGAGCTAAATGAATTAACAGATAGAAACATTCATAAATAACTGATTGAAACAACAATGAGCAATGCGTTTGACTGAATTGTTAAATGCTAATCCTGCCTCTTCAACTACTTCTTACTTCCAAACATACACCTCAAACTGACACTTCTTGAGCATTAGCACATCTACATAAAATCATCAACATGGTTTTTAACTATTTTTACATGAGATTGAGACTGGGTAATCAGGTGAATGATGACACAGAATATGCTACGCTGAAAATAAGAATCAAGCCCGAGACTTGAATTGAACTGTAGTCACTTCACAAGTGATCGTATACAAATCAAGTAAGAACAGAATGAAAAAATTGTTAGTTTTGAGTTTTATTGCAATCGTGGCAAGCTATTTCAAAAGTGTTACACAAAATAATTAATAGAGAATATATTTTATTGCAAATGATTGCTATGTTTTACTGTACCCACATAGGAAAAATTGAACAGGAATCAAAGAACATCACAGTAGGATAAGATACAAAGAAAAATTTATGTTTGGAATATGACTAAATTTGTAGCAGAATTGTGGATTTTCAGAAAGGGAGACAACATAGATAAGTTTACTTTATTTTTAGACTTTTATAGAAAAAGATTGCTGTGGACGGAGTTGAGGCAAGCAAGCTCTCTCTACCACTTGACCCACTAGACAGATAGATTTATTTGCTTTCATTATCAGGTCTTGAGAGACCTATGACACAAATTATGACCCTATGGTACAAAGTACAATAAGTAGATTAATGCCCGGTTTCTGAGTTGTTCATTAAGTTTAATGGATCATTAACCCATTGCTCCAGCATTGAGTTAATGGTCCATTAAGTTAATGAACAACTCAAAAACTGGGCATAAATACATTATACAGAATACATTAAAAGATACAAAATAGTGTAGCAGAAGAAGAAATAATGAATTGATGACAACTAAAAAAAATTAAGAAATTCAGAATTAATCATACGTCATTTTTTCGAGTGAATATTAATTCAAAGTCAAAATAAAAGAAAAATTAAAAGCATTGGGAATGGAGTAATGTAGAAAGTATCAGATAGAGTTCAGAAATAACGAATGAAAAGGTTCTGAGGAGAAATGGGGAAGGGAGATTTTTATAGGAGTATGTAATAGATAAGGAAGATGATGAAAACTTTGGTTTGGAGGATATTCTAGGGGAGCTATAGAGAGAAAGGGAAGGAACAATTAATTGTCCGTTTGATTCACAATGACGTAGGAAATTCTGCCTAAGAAGAACAGTAAATAGAAAAAGAAGGAAGAAGAATATCAGGACAAAGAGAAGGAAAGACAAAAGAAGGTGAAAGAAGACAAAACGAAAGACAAAAAAAGAATGGGAACCCATCATGAGACGGACACCTATTTACGAGTATGAAGCCTTGTATAAGCTGTATACCTAACATATAACATAGGTTTTGATTTGAAATTGAGTTATAGACTGCACACTTCATGTTTTGTACAACACTGCATGTAAAAACATGGAGATTATATTTTCATTGGAATCTGCTGGAGAAGTTTTTTTTAAATAAATGAATACCTGATAATCAACGAGTCCCGCCAATAAATTGGCTAAACATTGAATATTGTAGTACTTCACGTTTGATGCATTTGTCAAACATTTAATAGCATACGCCGCCACGTCTTTCTTTTCCCAATCGAGTCTCCTCATAAGATTTAAAACCAGAGTTTCGGATTCTGGTCCCGGTTTCATCAGTTGCTGATAAAGTATGTGACGAATGAACCGATGCAAAGGAGGACGTTCTTTAGCAACAGAGGCTTGAGATTCTGGAGGACTAACATGGTAAAAAGCATTCTCCACCATTGTGATATAGCGCCAATCCAGAGCTAGGACAGACTTTTTTCTCATCATTTGTTCCTGGAATTCGAACGAATTTATTTTAATTTAAAAAATGCAATACAGTAATTTTTCAATTTAATTTTGAATATTTTTTATTGGCAATTTCAATCTACTTAATTTCAGAACATAATTTATTAATTACAAATTCTGCGGATATTGACAGCATTTTCTTTTCGAAGGATGAAGCCCACATAGGTCTGAGACCTGTGCGTGGGTAATGAATTGGATGATGGTGATTGATGAGTTGGACCTACAGTTTTAAGTGAGTTCCAAATCACCGGGAAGTGATTTTACAGCAGAGAACAGAGTCTTTATTGCTGGCCAATCCAATCGGTCACCCTTACAAAAAGCGCCCAGGAGTTTCGTAGCTTATCTCTGATTGAACAGATACCTGCAACGGCACTCGGCTATCACTTCCCCATTGAATAGCTGATTGAAATCGATGAACGCTACTGCACAAACATATTTTGTCACTGCCGGGAATCGAACCATGGTCCTCCCAATTGCCGGTCAGACGTCTCAACTACTAGACTACAGTGACACAGTGACTACAGAGCACAGCAGCGCTTCAAATCCAACTTGTAGTATTTTATTTCACCAAAGATATATTGACTGAACTGGCTACAATGGACACTTGTGCTGAGAATTAATCAGTATAAACTTTCAAAAATGACAAATGCCAGTTTGAATGAATCTGAACATACAACATAAATTTTGGTTCTCTGACATGCTTCAATATTTTTTGTTCATGAAATTCGAACGAATTTATTCTCATTTAAAAAATACAGTACAGTAATTAATTATTTTTGTTTCATTTTAAATCTGCTTTACTTTTAATGTTAATCTACTTTAACAGATATATTCCAGCCAGCTTCAATTTGTTAATTTTAAATTTATTTAATTCTAGCCTACTTGTGTATTGTTCTTGTTTGTTGTTTTCTATGTGTTCACGGTTTTTTGGTTCTTAATGTTGACTCTTACTTTTGCTTGTTGCTCCTCCCACCAGTGGGCGGGTCTTGTTTTGGCCTTCAACCAATCACATACCTTCAATGACGATCAGCCTATTAGAGGCACTTTCTCCCTCAGCCAATACCATCATTCTGTGTTTAGTAGCCTATATATTAAGCTACTCTGTACTTTAGTTTTAGTTTGTTTGAGATAGATAATAGTGTAACAACCGAAACTAGTATCTCACTATCTTCAATAAATGTGGTTGTGACAACTTCATGTATTATTATTGATTAACAGATATATTGACTGAAACTGTTCTCCTTTGTGATAAGTTATCAGAATGATCCTTCAGAAATAAATTATGATAAATGCCAGTTTAAGTGAATCTGAACTTATAAGATGAACTTTGGTTCTGTATTTTGATATTTCGGAATAAGTATCTGCCAAAGGTCACAAGAAAATTATGAAGCATGCAGGTGAATAGACAAAATCTTTAGAAACAATAATTCCGAAGGTATGGAAAATAAATTAACTTTTAAACGAAAATACATCACATTAATATTAACGGCCGGTTGCACAAAAGCCAATTAAATTTAACCCCCGTAGAATGACGTCACTCTACAGAGATTAAACTTAATGGAGAAAATTTAGTTGCACAAAGCATAATTACAATCGATAATGCAGATTGGGCTGACCGGCGTAAGAGATACTTAACCGCCCGTTTACTGAGAATTAAATTTCACAAACTCCCATTAAGTTACATTTTATAGGTTATGCTTATTGTACCAGAACACAGAACTGAAAATTAGATCGTAGGTGTTGGAAACCTTTCAAAATGAATAAAATCTATTAAGAATATAATAATATTGAGATAGTTGAATAATGATTCAAATAATTCACAATAAAATGATTCTAATTCATATTTTTTCTCAACTTCAGAATCAGCTGTTGATCAAATTACAGTGTTGCCTGGTTGTGCCTGTATGGTTAACGAAAAATAACTAATGGATCTTTGTTCAACAGAAATAAACCAGTTACACTTACGACAGTTAGTTAACTGACACTAAACTCTTTATTTAATTGGCTTTCATGCAACCGGCCGTAAGTTTTGTATACTAGAATTCATAATCGGAATGAGTACCATTTAGAAGCTTAGTTCTAATGCTGCGCTATGCACAATTACAGTAACTAAGCTTGGTGCTTGATGGAATATCCTATTTGAACCATGGATTCCAATCAATCATTTATAACCACAAGTATTTACTTTATAATTAAGCAGGAAAATTAAAAGAAATGTAATTCCCACATAGAAGCTGTGAGTGAAACCAATAATTTTATATTGGTCAACAAGAGAAATAAGTGACTATTAACTTTGAAAATAAAGTAAGATAAATGACAGTTCGAATGAATCTGAACTTACAAGATAAACTTTGGTTCTCTGATGTGTTTCGATATTGCGGAATAAGTATCTGCCACAGGTCTCAAGAAAATTACAAGCCATCTCTATGTGGTGATGAGAGAAGTCATGGAGGAGCACTTTCAGACAATACAGTCCCTCTATTTTTGAATAGAGTTCAAATTTAACCATTTCTCCAATGAATCGGATCACCTTTATCTTTGATTCAATATTAATTTGATCCTGCAACCCAGAAGTCGAAAATATCAAATAATGAAAGAGTATGAATACAATAACTTTTTTATTTTTTGACGTGGCGAAGTTTGGACAGTAATGTCCACTCTACCACTTGACCACTATGCTTGCACAGTATGTGAAAAATAATCAATAAGCATCAATAGACAAATAATCAAAAGGCATCAATAATCAATAAGCAAAAAAATCAAGAAGCATCAATAGAATTAAAAAAAGGTCAATAAGAACATATTTCAGACAATTATTCTAAATGATATATATTAATGAATCAATAGCTACTAATAATTAAGAATTATTAACAATAATTATATTAATTATTGAATTATTGCTACTACAGAACTTCATCTGACCAATATGTAATTTTGTAATATTCTCCACACATAGACAACTGTGGGCTTTTCAGTATGACAATGCCTTCTTTGGGGTGCTTGCACATTGGAGCACTCAATACTTGAGGATAATCACCATCGCAACATCAAACACATGCTGAGAAATGGTGCTATTCAAGCTGTTCTAATCTGCCATACACTATTCCACTGCATGTGTTTGATTTTGCGATGGTGATTACAATCGAGTATTGAATCGTTTACTGTGCAAGCACCCGTAGTTAATTTTGCATAAATCATTTAGTTAGCGCAAACACCCATAGATTTCTGGTAGCCAGTAAACCCAAAAATTCTATTTTCTTCAATAAGAACATATTTCAGACAATTATTCTGAATGATATATATTAATAAATCAATAGCTGCCAATAATTAAGAATTATTATATTAATTATTGAATTAATTAATTGCTACTACAGAAATTCATCTGACCCAAGATATAACTTTAGTAAAAATTCATAATTAGAATAGCACCAAACCAAACCTTAGTACTGTGTTGTAATTGAAATATTAGAATAATTTATACATTGATTGACTTACATTTCAATGTTTTAGTCATAACTCAACTCTGTTTGAATTTGTGAACTTAATTTGCGCTGAGTTGAGAAAGCTTCAAGGTAGGTTCATAAAATAGAATGGGCATTAAGCCTGATACATATAGAAAGAGGGTGCAGTTGAAATGTTATAGTAACGTAGATAAAAGATAGAAAGAGCAGATTCGTTTTCAGCAACCTCAAGTTCTGCCTAAAGGCTGAGAATATCAACAGAACGAGGCAGATAAATAATAGAAAAGAAAAAATAGTCGTCACAACAATAAAGATTGACAGCTTATACAAATAAATAAATAAATTTCAAAATACCTTTTTTCGAACATGGTATCTGAAATCATGCTTTAATAACTGTCCGAGATCAATAGCTACTTCAGGCATAACCGGGTTCAAAATAGCCACCAAACGAGCATAGAATGGTAATAGATCCAGCCGTGTTCTTGCTACTCCAAAAAGAGCTCTGAAAATGGAATAGAACAGTTAGAGTTGTTGCTGAGAAACCATCAAATCCTGTAAAACAGCAGAATAAACCCGAAAACTCGGGTATAATAATATACCCGACTGTTACCAGTGAGTGTTAATACAAACTGTGTTATATGAACGTTTGTTGTTAAAGTGATAATCGCAGTATATAGTGACAGATTATTATTCAAGCTTCTTCAACAGTTTATACAGTGATTCGTAAGTTTTTTTTTTTTTTTTTTTTTTTTTTGAGGATGAAGCCCACATAGGTCTGAGACCTGTGCGTGGGTAATGAGTTGGATGATGGTGATTGATGAGTTGGACCTACAGTTTTAGGTGGGTTCCGAACCACCGGGAAGTGATTTTACAGCAGAGAACAGTGTCTTTTTTGCTGGCCAATCTAATCGGTCACCGTTACGAACAGGACCTACGAGAACGCAGCTTATCTCTCTGATTGAACAGATACCTGCTACGGCTCGCGGCTATCACAAGTGCCTGTAGTGTTTCTACTGTCATGTTTTAGAAGCTTCTCCTTGAATTATTAAACAGTTATTATTTAATATTTGATCGGCCTTTTAACAGTTAGTGATTGATTTATGAACAGTAGTATAGCAAAATCTTTATTAGCTGAACATTATCGATATTTCTGCTTCTGATTGATTTCTTTTGTGTGATATAACTGATTAGTGCGAGTTGTGGATAATTTGTGATAATAAAGTGCGAGTGTTAATTTGAAAGTGTTGCCAGTGTTATTTTAGAAATAGAACCTGTAGCAATACTAATAAACAAAATTCAAGTTTTTTTTTGCTGAATTTATTCTAGCACCTAGTCTGAGACTAATAAGCTATTTAATTTTAACCTGAATTGCTAATTATTTACTATGGAAAGGATTAACCCATTGGCTTGACCTCCTCTATTTTAACAATAAACAATATTTAAAGAATATTTTAAATCACTTTCATACACACTTCTGCTTTTACACTTTCATACACACTTTTGCTTTTAACTTTTGCACATTAAAAAACTCTGCTTTTGCACTTCACACTACACTAATTCGTGTGGCTTCTTCCGCTTTAGCCTTCGTATCATCCCATGGACGTTCAGCAGCTGGATTGCCTCTACGTTCTGGTGTTGATGCAGTCTATCTTCATGTTTATTGGCAAATCTCTTGATTTCACTGGCTATTGTCTCCACTCCTAGGTCGCGGTGAAGATCAGTGTTTCTGACATACCATGGAGCATCAGCAATATTCCTAAGTACCTTATTCTGGAATCGCTGGATGATGTTTATATTGGATGGCCGAGTGCAGCCCCATAGTTGTATTCACACTGGCTTTAGAATCTGCTTGTAGAGGAGCAATTTATTGTAGGTTGTCAATTGTGATGTCCTCCCAAGCAGCCAGTATATTTTCTTATTATTATCTTATATTTGATACCAAGAAAATTCAAGTGATTTTGTTTATCTGCTTTATTGCCACAAAAAATTTTCAAATAAAACAGAATATTGATACAATCCAAGCCTTAGAGTATTGACAAAATATAAAGTATCTTTACATTACAAAATTTGGCACCAACCAGCAGAAGGATAAACCTTGTTCGCTGGTGGGAGTAAAACAGTTCAAACCTAAAAAATATTCTTTTACAAGCTAACCTCTCATATTATTCTTCAAGAAAAAATAAAAACAAAGAAATTCAAACCTAGACCATCATTTCTATCACTCCAAATTTTCCAATTTAAAAAATATTTATCTACTAACAAAGACCTCTGTTTACAATTTAGATAATACGTTCTTTTTATTGGAGTTATGCAAAAATTCAGATGGCATCAAGTTTATAAGTCTGCTACTAATGTATCTTATTTGTCTTCGTATTGTAACTAGGTTGGAATATTCAATTGCATATCCGTCCACAGAGTTATTTCTAAGGTCATATTGTTTGAAACATGGAAAACAAAACTATTCCTGTTTCTATTTCTATGTACCTGAATACACGTTTTATATATAATTGTCTCACAGTCAAAACATTGAAAATATCAAACACCTCAGCACTGGGAAACAAACGATCAGCTATTAAAATTGTCCTGGTTATTTTCTTCTGCAGAACAAACACTTTATACGCTCCACCCAAAACAGCAATACCATAACTTAGTATAGACAAAAGAGATGCTTTAGCATTGGCAAAAGAGATGATTTTGCAATTTTGTATTCTCAACATCAACATCTCATTAACGTGAGATGGAAGAGTACCGGAGACAACACCATTCCTTGAGGCAAGCCATAATCATAATTATTCATGTTTTATTGAATAAAAAAAATATAATATATATATATATATATATATATATATATATATATATATATATAATATACAACCATATAGCCCAGGCAATGAATGCAAAAAAATGGCCATTGTCGTAACAAATTAGGGGAAAGCTGAATTTTTGCAGGATGTTAGTATACATAGTTCTTACTCAAAAAAACCAAAGTCCCGACCCCCACCCCGCTTGCTTCCCCCACCACCCCCCTATCAACATTGCAAGAGCAGTACTTCAGTTAAAGGCTTATAACTCGGAAACTAATTAAGGTATAGTTGTGATTCTCATCTCATTCAATACTCAAAACTATTCTCTAAAAAATATGTCATATACATTTTCTATGTAGATAGCCTAGTTTTTCAGTAAAAAAATAGTTTATAGAAAAAAATGTCACCACGAACCACAAAAATCAACTTCAACTGATCATATCTTTTTTAATATCGCGTTATTGGTTGTGCCGTTCCCTACAAAACTTATAGATAATTTAATAAGCTTTAAAATGATGTGTCTATTGATTACTATAGTTCAAGTTATGGCGTCATAGTGAGTGATGAAATAGTAGCGGACACCGCGTCGCCGAACCCTACAGCACTGTGTATTGCATGGCGCTTGGCTATCCAGCCCAATCCAATAAATAATTATTGTCAGACAAGCAAGACTATATAAGCCAATCAATAGTACACGTTTGAAAGTACATTTTCCGAAAAGTCCCCAAAAATCCCCCCTCATCTTTTCCCCCTAGCCCCCTCAAAGTTGAAAATGTTTCTAATTATTGGAAATTCGATATTTCTGTAACTAACTATCGAACAGAGTTGATTCTTCTTCCATAATATCAGTCATATAATGTTCTGCAATGAATGTGCTGTTCACTTTGCCGGTAAACCTGATAGTTTCTTTTATAAAAATTGAAATATCTTCAAAAGAGAAATCTATCAACTAGATTTTTCATTATTTAGGGGGACATTTTTGTATGTCAATTTACAGAAAATAGCGTTGAATAGAAGTTATAGAACTTATTTTTATGAATCCAAAGATGTGTATAACAGCATACTGATGATTATTGATAACGATTTGTTATGATGAGTGGTGTAGAGGGGGGGTGCCCCTTTGCTAACATTGTTGGGCCCTTCTCTCAGGAACGGTATGTCGCACTCCATACCATTATTTTCTCAGCTCTTTGAGGCCACATTTGACAGATAATTTGGAATTCTGCTTTGAAGGGCAGTATAGGCTCCCCTCTATATCAGACATGGGCACACTTTTGAAGGAGGGTGCTAGATGAAATGAGAAATTATGTGGGCGGGTCAAAAAATTTATTAGTACTCATTTTTTACATTTCAATCATCAATTAAAAATTCAAGTCTCAATGAATATTATCCTAAATAATTAAAGATGTAGTAGAAAGACTCTTGTTTAACTCACGAATGGATGCAATAATCCAACTGAGATTAGCTTTAGAAGCAATCTGATTTTTAACCCATCTTATCAAAGCAAAAGGTGTCAGGGGGTACTTCTCCACAATGGTTTTGGTAAATTAGCGTTTAAAAGCAGTAATTTAAGCAGCTCTAGACATCATTTCACTCATTTTGACGCACATTAGAGTATGAAGCTCATTTAGTGCTCATATCATTTGAATGTCTCACTAACAATCATGCTATTTATAGATGGCCTTTTACATTTAATTTCACTTTTATATTCAGTTTGAAAACAAGTGAAGTTTTTTTTTAATGTTTCGGTAGTTATACTTATGTCTGGTATTTTTCACTATTTACTCTAAAAGCTCAACTTCTTTTTTGTTCTGGATAAGAGTGATGTCACAACTTCATTGACACTAAACATTCCAGTTGAACCTTTTTGATTGTGTGGACCTTTTGGCATTAATCAATAATGAAACTACAGTAGTTTCTTTATTTTGTAACTGATTACCAATTTCAAGCATCTATTCGTTTCAACATATGAAAACTTCATCCAATGACAACAGAGGCAGGAAACCTCTTGAAACAATGAACAAGAATTAGGCCTATATCGTCATAATGCAGTAATTGCAATTTGAGTCTTTCTTCCTTCCCTGTCGATTTTACGTTGTAAGCGGTAGCTCAACTCTTTAGTAAGTTAACTCATATCTAAACACTGAGAGCAAACTGAGATGCGATAATATTGTACTGCGAAATCGAAAAGATAAATGAATAAATAACCGTTATCCTAATTTAGCAGAGAAAATATATTTTTTACATTACCGTATATTTCATATATTTCTTATAACTTAATTTGCATGTGTGATTCTAGTCTTCACCCGAAATCATGTTCCGGGCTAGCTCACCCAGTAGTTTGCCCATGGGTAGTTTGCCCATTACTGCCCTAAAGTGTACTTGGAAAATGACGATTTTCATTATAAATAGTTTAGGCCTATAACTCGTAAACTACTGAAGAAGGAATTGCAAAATTCGTCTGAAATTAATTGTAGGTAAAATCTTTTTCTGTCATATCCTTAGTAAGAGAACCACTGAAAACACATTTTAAATCAAACTAAACAATTCTATATGTAGGTTTTCCCGATAGTACAGTCATACAATTTGTTGGACAAAAAATGTATAGGACACAGTTATTTTAGACAATACAATTCTCTGAAACATACCAATGGCATCTTTGTATCATGTATGAATTTCGAGTTATTGTAATTCAAAATGTTGAAAGATTATGAAAAAATTGAAATTTCAACTTTATGAATGATTATAACGTTCTATTCATGCTACAAGCCTGCCGTTGGTACCCAGTTTTGGGTAATTGTATTGTCCACAAGAAAGGTATCCTGTTTATTTCATGTTCGACACATGGTGTGGCTGTAATATCGGAAAACCTAGAAAATCACCAAAACTTTTGCTACATATAAAACTGTTTAGCTTGATTTAAAACGTGTTTTCAGCAGTTCTCTTACTGAGGGTATGAAAGAAAAAGATGATACCTACAGTTTGAGACAAATATTGCGATTTATTCTGCAGTAGTTTACAAGTTATAATTATTTATAATGATGAATCATCATTTTACAAAATAATGTAGTATAAGGGAAACCAATACTGCCCTTTCAAGTAGAATTCCAAATTATCGGTCAAATGTGACATTTTACATATGAATTGAAATAGCCTCGAAGAGCTGAGAACATAAAGGTGGAGTGTGACAGATGTTAGCGAAGGGGTACCCCCCTCATCACTACATCTCTCATCGAACAAATCATCATCTCTAATCGTCAATATGGTGTTATACAGATCTTTGGATTCATAAAAATAAGTTCTATAACTTCTATTCAACGCTATTTTCTGTAAATTGACATACAAAAATGTCCCCCTAAATAATGAAAAATCTAGTTGATAGATTTCTCTTTTGAAGATATTTCAATTTTTATAAAAGAAACTATCAGGTTTACCGGCAAAGTGAACAGCACATTCATTGCAGAACATTATATGACTGATATTATGGAAGAAGAATCAACTCTGTTCGATAGTTAGTTACAGAAATATCGAATTTCCAATAATTAGAAACATTTTCAACTTTGAGGGGGCTAGGGGGAAAAGATGAGGGGGGATTTTTGGGGACTTTTCGGAAAATGTACTTTCAAACGTGTACTATTGATTGGCTTATATAGTCTTGCTTGTCTGACAATAATTATTTATTGGATTGGGCTGGATAGCCAAGCGCCATGCAATACACAGTGCTGTAGGGTTCGGCGACGCGGTGTCCGCTACTATTTCATCACTCACTATGACGCCATAACTTGAACTATAGTAATCAATAGACACATCATTTTAAAGCTTATTAAATTATCTATAAGTTTTGTAGGGAACGGCACAACCAATAACGCGATATTAAAAAAGATATGATCAGTTGAAGTTGATTTTTGTGGTTCGTGGTGACATTTTTTTCTATAAACTATTTTTTTACTGAAAAACTAGGCTATCTACATAGAAAATGTATATGACATATTTTTTAGAGAATAGTTTTGAGTATTGAATGAGATGATAATCACAACTATACCTTAATTAGTTTCCGAGTTATAAGCCTTTAACTGAAGTACTGCTCTTGCAATGTTGATAGGGGGGTGGTGGGGGAAGCAAGCGGGGTGGGGGTCGGGACTTTGGTTTTTTTGAGTAAGAACTATGTATACTAATATCCTGCAAAAATTCAGCTTTCCCCTAATTTGTTACGACACAAAACATTCATTGCCTGGGCTAATAGTGTAGTGGATAGCTTACCTGACTACTCATGTGTTCAACTTCTGGCAAACTCTGGCATTTTACGGCGTTCAACAACTCATCTCATTGCCATGCAAAAAATTCTAGTTTGTGGGATTCACTGACCATATTTGACAGAAATTCAATGTTATTTTTTCAGTGAGTAGAACATTCGTGAAATGCTTACGTTATTCGAATTAGTTCTGCATTCGCGATAGAATTAAATCTAAAAAGTCTAATAATCAGGTAGGAAGTAGGTTTAAAGTTTTCTAAAAATCAAATAATATTAATATGTATAGATGGAACTAAAATTACTTACTTGACTAATTTTTTTCGGTTATTCTTTGTATTGTGATTCATAAGAAATTCAATAGCGGCATTATCGATCATTTCACAATTAACACAATTGGACAAATGGTGGAAGAATGCTTCCAACATTACTTTGGCTCCAGCACTTACCGTAGTATCGTTCTCTTCTTGTTCTGGAATTACAGAAAAAATTCGTTCACTACAAATACACATATTTGGAGACCTATTGTTCAAGCTCAAGAATATAGTTTTTGAACTATAAAAAACAAAAACTATAAAAACATTTAGTCAACAATACCTGAACTATTTTGATGCTAGAACAAAGTAAAATAAAAACGAATGTTATGTAAATTACAATTTCCAATGATCAATGGCATCAAGTTGGTTAGTGTATCATCGTGATCAATATTATTTGTTATGAAATGAGGAACATGCATGAATTTCAAATTATATTGAAGTCATCTCCTTTTTTGCAAACAAACTCAACAAAAGCAATTAACGAATAATGATAAAAACTTAAATAGAATTAATTTATAATATCAGGGTGTCTACTAAAAAGAATTTTTGAAATTTCTGGTTTTTTCCTGGTTGTTCCCAGGTTTTTTTTCAATATAGGGAAAGAAAAAACATATAATAGAAACTCGGTTATTGGATAATCATGGGGTAGTCAAGTCTGGTAAAGAGGATGCAAATTTGTTTGATAACTAATTTGTTAATATTCCTTCCACAGTGCTAAACAAAAACCCAAACAGCTCCTAATGTTCGAAAAATTCTTACATATTACTCCTTTCTATGGCAAAAAATAGAAACAGTAACCTGAGCCGTTTTGAATCAGATGAACAGGTGTTGCTAAAAATTGTTCAATTAATGAAAACTAAAAAATCGTATGATATTTCCAATTTAATTGGTCAGGAAATCAATCATTTCAATAATAGAGCCTCTTACATACATATTTAATGCATCCTTGGCAAGTGGAATTGTAAACTGAAGATGTCAAAGATAAAGCCCATGCATAAAAGTGAGGATTGGGAGACTCCTAAGAATTTTAGACCAGTTTCAAATCCACCAATATTTGCAAAGTTACTTGATTATGCTGTATTAGCCAGGGTTGGAGAGTATGAGAGCAATACACCAATACTCAACAAACTCCTGGTTACAATTCCAGGTTTTGCCCCGGTTTTCTCCAGGTTATTTCATTTTCCTGGCTATTTTCCAGTTTCCCAGGTTAGTAGACACCCTGAATATTTATTTAATAAATTGTTTCTGAACCTACCTTCCACGTCAATAACCACAGGCTCATCAGACTTCTTTACATCATCTTCAAGATCATCTTCTATTTCCTCATCCAATTTTTCCTCAGTTACAGCGGGAACAAGAGGTTCACAAGGCGATTGGTCTTTAACAATTTTTAAGTTAGGCAAATAATCATTCAGATTTGGAAAAACTCTGTAGAAGTGATGTGTTTCTTCATCTTCCCAAACGTTGAACCCATTATTTCCATCTTCCATTTCACTCATACAAACACTCAACAAATCTTGGTTTTGAGCGCTATCTGTAAATTAAAAAATAGGCTATTTTGTTGAAATGAATATTTCAAAATCTAATCTCAAAATTTACATTTATAGATACAGCTAAAACTATGACATAGACAGTTTCGGTATTCAAAGGCCGGTATGCACAAAGAGAGTTTAAGCTGCTTGAACCATTTATAGTTTCAACTTTGTTTAAACAGTGCAAACCTATGCTTATTCAAGATTTGACTGTTGAACTGAATTTAAAGTGAATGTACAATAAATAGTATTAGTATTTTAATATTTAGTACAAACTAAAATACTCAGTTGAAACGCTGATAATTGAATATATGGGTTTTAGTAAAATTACAAAAATCGCTTTTAATCAAAATCGCCATTCAAACAAAATTTAATAATGTCAATGCTTTCCAGTGCCTCGTTTAATTTGAACTTTCAATTTAATTTACTTGAAATGGAAAAGTATTGTTATATATTTTTCAGAAACGGGAATTTTTGGTGATATTATAAAGATTTGGACACAAATTAACATTGTGTGATAGAATCAGTTTCAAGATTAGGTGTAATTGTTTCTTCATGTTCTATTGTGTAAATAAATATTTCCATTACAGATAAAAATGAAATCGAATAATTACTATCTTCTGGAAGATCAGGTACTTCTTCATCAAGAATCTCGGCAAAACTTTGGGTTCCAGCCAGAAGCCTTTGGAAGGATGCAGATAAGGCTTCACTTTTTTCTTTCCTCTCTGCACTTAGTTCTCCTTTAGTTTGCAAGATACGCTTGTTATGTCTTTCAAACATTTGAATGTCAGAATGTTCCTGTACATAAAAATTATAAAATATAATTGGGTACTAACGAATTTGAGAAGAGAGTTTTACAGAAGTTGGGGATTTTTAAATAGAACGATACAATAATAACGTTGATTGCAAAAGTGGTTGAGGTGTCACCTTCTATTGTGACATTCATATTTTCAATTCATTAATGGAGAGAAAACAATACACTATTTCTCCTAAATCTCAACAAATCATTTATTGTAAATTGCACATTCTTCATACACTAAGGGCACCCGGACACCAAAAGCTGTGCTGTCCTGGGACAGATTTTTAAAACAACCGCCCGGCCACTGGCAAAGTGCAGCACAGCACCGCTTTCAGTGGCCGACAATTCATTGAAAACCATTGATTCGGTTTGAACAGCTGTCCGAGTACACCACAGCTTTCGGTGGCCGGCCGGACAATATCAAAGTTAAGATAGGACACGATAATAGGATCCAATTATTGGATATTGAAACCCGAATAAAAAATCTATGAGCAGTAAAATGTTGCATATTTTCCTTTGTCTTGATTTTATATTCACTGTGTACAGGATTAGCATTTTCATACTTGTTCATTATCATCATTATTAGTCATTGTTTCCTCATCAGTTTTGTTTTTGGTATGTAATAACAAACATATTTAAATCCTCCACTGTCCGCTCCAAATTACCAATCACTTCATGCTTGCATCCTGAATTTTCCCACAGCGTGGCAAACCGTTATTACATCTCACATCAATCTATTCCCTATCCAATCCTTACTGGTAATAAAAATCTTATAAAGTAATTTTTATCTTGAATTAATTAGTCCAAGACGTAACTTTTTCTATAATGACTAGCAAGTATTATTTATGCGAGAAAATTATAAATTTACTCACTTGACTGGAGTATGCTCTATAACTTCTTCGAAAGTAATCATAGTTGTATTTTACTGTTTGAAATAATATTTTATAATATTGCTATTGACATTCTTCTATTTTTTTTATAGTATTTGTATGTAATAATTGCGCAATCCGTTGGAATGTAATAAATAAATAAATCATATAATTAATTCCAAGTAATTTGAAAACATTCTACAGTCAATTAAGCGAATTTTCTTCAAAGTCTGTAAGACGTCAATTTTATTATAAAAAATTACGTAATTCTAATTCAGATCGTTTTAATTAACACAAGTTTGAAGAAAAACATTTGTAAACTGTCAATTCATTCACTGGAATATTGCACTTATGCAATGTACATATAAATATGAATCAGCTTCATTAAGTGTAAACAAGATCGAATACACTTATACATATTATGTATTATTTTTAAATTTACTGAATATCAAAATAGAATATCTCACACGGACAATTTTTGTAATTGCACAAAAGTTTGCCTTTTCTAGTTCACCAAATAGAACGCGATAAATTTCGTTAGAAGTACTGTCTTAGAAAAACATCAATGAATAAAATAACAAGTTTACAGAAGATACCTTGATAAGATGCTTGGTGAGAGAAGCATAATAATCTTTCAATAGAACCTTCACATTGCGTTGCTTTTCGATTGGCAGATTAGTATTTTTGGGAATAGGAATGTCATACTTTTCAGATAACATTCGAATGGATCTGGGAACCAATCCTGTAATAAATTATGCAAAAATGATCTATAACTGATATTTTATTAGAAAAAAATACAAGAGAAGAGATGCGAATGAATCTAGGAATCAATCTTGTAATAAATTATATAAAAATTTATCTACATTACAACACCAATTATTAAAACTAATAATCATTATTGATTAAGATCAGCTTACTGAGTAAAAATTTGAAAGATTAGCGCCATTTGTAGTTTGAAAATATTGCATCAAGGTGCTCGCTTATTTTTTTCGGAGGATGAAGCCCACATAGGTCTGAGACCTGTGCGTGGGTAATGAATTGGATGATGGTGATTGATGAGTTGGACCTACAGTTTTATGTGGGTTCCGAACCACTATACGATTTAGTTCCAAAAACGGCACAGTTTTGGTCTAATTTTACTGGACTACCCAGGTAGATTTATAATAAATTTTTCAGCTTGATGCATTTTGCTTTTATGCTTTTTTTAAATTTTAATTTTTCAATACTGTATGCATTTTCAGAATTCAATTGCATGCAAATGAAATGATTTTACATTTATCTTGATCTTTGTTGTATATAAAAAAAATATAAATTCTTTATCTATTAAAATAAATAGCCAGCGCAATATCCCATGATGCGCAAAGCCAATTATTTTGGCCATGCATTGATGCTATCTTATCCAGAAAACAAAGCATGGTTGTCCATGGGTTTGTCCCGTCAGTTACTAGCTGATGCAATTGTAAATTACGAGTTATCACATTAAAAATTCACTTCCTTTCTATTTTACCCAAATCTATAAGTTGATACCACTCCATCAAGGTGTCAACTTAAATCTAGGTTCAACTGTTTGTTTTTTTTTCAACAATTAAAAATAGTTTAATAACAATAATAATAATAATAATAATGTTTATTGACAAAAAAGAACTTACAAAAAATCAATACAAATACATCAAATACATAACGAAGTACAGATGAAACAAAATAATATCATTGATCTTACTAATTACAAATCATTGGCAAAATTACTGGGCGCAAAAAAAATGAATTTTTCCGTCCGCGCCCAGGAGTTATATGTCGAATTTTCAATGAAGAAAAAACATAAAAAATAAACAAGAAGCAAGTGATTTATAACTGAATAGTGAACATTTTCCCCCATTAGATGCATAATCTAGGTTGGTGCAACAAAAATACAGGATTAATCCGGGAAATGTTGGGGAATATAGGGATCACAATCCAAGATTATCTTTATCTAGCTTTGGGGAAACAAAAGTCCAAGATTAACAGGATCCTGACCTGGATTAGAGTTGATCTGGGTTGGCGCAAACCATCATTAGAAAATTAATGAAACAATTATTACCTGCATAATCTTCCCCACAATGCTTGCAGAAACTAAGAACGATATTTATATTTTTATGCTCTTCTTTATCGGACACCATTAAAACAGTCAATACATTGCCCAAGATTGGCAAAGCTTCTTTGTGTGGAAAAATGCCAGACGTCACCAAATCTCCATAGAACCTGAGATCAACCCTCAACTTGCTAGGATTAGCAATCTGTAGAAAAAAATGAGAAGCACCAACAAGCAATCAGTAATGATTTGAATTTATGATATTGAAAATTGTTAATAGTAGTTTATGCAACGATTTTATTTTGACCCTTATTAAGGCACGAGTTAGATGTAAGTTATAACACGAGCGAATGCGAGTGTTATAAATATCTCACGAGTGCCTTAATGGCCAAATAAAATCGTTGCATACACTATTTTATCTACGACCACTAGTATACATTTAATTAAAACAATTTCATTTTACCTGTGACTGTTAGAGATTACCTAACCTCTCATCTCAGAAGTTATAGTAGATTGTTAGGTTAAAGTAGCTGGTGTAGCAGTTTGATGAAATCAGCTGATAGTTTCACAATATTGAATTACGATATTGATTCCATCAAAAATGCTTCTGATTGGTCCAGAACCCGTGTTATAATGTAGAACCTGTACTATAATGAGCTCTTTATGCAACGGGTCTCAAAAAGCATTTCAAAAAGACAGCTGTTTTGGCATCAATTGTGAAACTGTAATGTATACATTATGACATGGTCGTAGATAAAAATATTTAGATAATTTAATTAATATTATATACACTTTTATCACTAGTAATACTAGTACTATGGCTAGATAAATGAGCACAGATGTCAACCAGCCTCATATTTATTTGATTATTATTCTGGGAAAAGTAAAATAACATGAAAGGTAAGAAAATTAATGAATTATTTCAATTTTAAATGATACAATCCATTATTTCATCACTATTATAATACATTTATACGAGAAAGAATAAGTACAGATGCGTAGCACAGTCCTCTGATTATTTACTGGTAAATAGATTTGAAAAAGGGCATGACAATTGAGTATTTTATGGAAACAATCTTAAAATTCTCTATTTAATTTTTTTCATGTGTTCACCATTATATCAATATAACAAAATATTTTCATTGGATTCAATAAGCACAGATGTAAACCAGCAACCCAAATTATTTACTTGATGTTATAATAATAAATAATAATATTGTGTGACATGGCTGGCTCAGGTCTGGTGTCAGAGTTATCAGGGCCTCTGACGTGACTTAACGACTGTTTTTTTCTGAGTGGCCGTAGCCGAGTGGGTTAAGTGCTGGTTTGCTAGCCCAAAGGTCCCGGGTTCGATCCCAGTTCTGACCGAAAGATTTTACCTCGGGCCACTCCCGTGTTTCGGAGGACACGTTAAGCTGTCGGTCCCGGCTGCCTAAAAAACAGTCGTTAAGTTACGTCAGAGACCCTGAACTTATTCAGGTGCGACCTGATAACTCTGACACCAGACCTGAGCCAGCCAGGTCACACGATATTATTATTTATACTTGATGTTGAAACAACATCAAGTGATGATGTCTCTACTTGGAAATACTATGAATTAATCTCTTCTTTTACAACGAGCACCTTGTTCTGGTTCAAGTCCGTCTTCAAAGGACGAAGTATTCATAGAAGAACGAGTAATTTGTGTACTGAATAAAAAGGATAGATGTTCTATTGAATAAATAAGCAATTTATTTCCATATCAAGTTGATAGTTCACTACATACTACTAAAAAATAAAGTTTTTTTCAATCACTTCCCGGTGGTTTGGAACCCACCTAAAACTGTAGGTCCAACTCATCAATCACCGTCATCCAATTCATTACCCACGCACAGGTCTCAGACCTATGTGGGTCTTCATCCTACAATATTATAGTATTTACATTTCAAAAGCTCTATTCAGCTTCAATATACAGGAAATTAAAATGCTCTACTATGCAATGTTCTAGAGCAGGTGTTTCATCTGTATAATAAGAAAGAGTGTGTTCGTTCGTGTGTCAGTTTTGCGGATTCACAAAAACGGCAACGATTTGGAACATTAAAATTGGCATGAAGCTTCCTCTAAACTCAATTCAGTGCACCTTAATAAACCCCCATTTCTTATTTTCTTTTAAAATTTTTCATAATTAATGTTCAAAACTTCAAAATTAAACATCATTGATGTTGAAATGTTTGAATCATTTCAAACATCGTTGATGTTTGAAATGTAAATACTATAATATTGTAGGATGAAGACCCAAATAGGTCTGAGACCTGTGCGTGGGTAATGAATTGGATGTTGGTGTTTGATGAGTTGGACCTACAGTTTTAGGTGGGTTCCAAACCACCGGGAAGTGATTAAAAAAATTTATTTTTTAGTAGTATGTAGTGAACTATCAACTTGATATGGAAATAAATTGCTTATTTATTCAATAGTACATCTATCCTTTTTATTCAGTACACAAATTACTCGTTCTTCTATGAACACTTAGTCCTTTGAAGACGGGCTTGAACCAGAACAAGATGCTCGTTGTAAAAGAAGAAATTAATTCATTGTATTTCCAAGTAGAGACTGCATCGTGGTTTCAAGAAGTATCCTTACTTCCGCACATATATTTAGTGAATTCCACACATATATTGATGGGAAAAGACAAAATACTTGTTCTAAATGTGACAACTAATATTACCTTATATTCACAGGCACATACCTTTTCATCCTTCTTGAACGTAAGTGCCTTGACCCAGGCTTCTTTTAAAACTTTGGAAAACTCTGGATAAGCGCAATGGATCTCACTGCAAAGAGTAACAGCCGGTGGTACATCGTTCAACTTAATTTTTGCTTCCACAATCGCAGTAGCTATTTCACTGATGAACATTGATAAATTCAACCCGGACATTTCTTTGAGGAAGCCATCTAATTGCGAGGAAGTGAAATTTCTCTGCAAATTGAAAATAAGCTATTATTAAATATCTAAAACATTATGATATATTCTGTTACATTCGTTTACATTCGGTTTTTGCTACTATATAAACATTTGTAGACTATTTAAAAAAATATAAAAAAAAATTGGGCACTGAAATCTGCTATTGACATAATAAAAATAAAAAAAATAATAATAATAACAATAATAATGATGTTAAAAATTAGGATAATAAAAATGATTGGTCACAAAAATCTGATATTGCAAGTATTCCTGATTAAAGGGAAACAAATGAGTTTCTTATTTTACAATAATTTAGGTCATCATAAGTTCGGTATTGATAGATTAGTATAAGTGTAAAAAAAATATTCAACTCACTGCTAGCGCACAAGCTTTATGCTTATGCTAGCTTTTACTAAATTTTTCTTCCAATCATGGATTGCACAATTTGTTCACGGGGTAGGAAGGACAGTATTTTATGTGGGAAATATAATTAGCAAAACAAAAAACGCAATTTTCGGAATATTTTATTTCATGTATTCAAATACATTCTAATGTATTTCTAGTGAACAAATAAATTTGTTGATTTGTATCTTATATTCTACTGTTTTGTATTTTGGAATATTCTTGTAAGATTGTGAAATTATTTTGGGCAAAACCCCGTTTGATATATGCATCACAAATAAAAATTTAAAAAAAGTAGAAACTATAAGAAATATTATAATACTAACGAGTATGAACATTTATTACTAAAATTTTCAAGTTCAAAAGCTATGCATTGTAAATCTCAAATACATGTTGGAAATCTCAAAATGGGTAGACAATCAAATTTGGTACCAGCACAATCAAGTTGAAATCAACGGAATGTAATATTTGAATGAATAATAATATGGTAAATTAAATTCAATTTAATTGAAAGCCTTATAGAGATAACATACCGGAAATCAATTTCTTGCTAAAAAATGCTTATTTCAATTTGGTGAATCTTAACTTGTATATTTGGCTATACTTCACAAATTGTTAACTGGGCAATCGCAGTGGTGTTATCGGTTAGGGTGCTTATCTCTGATTGCTACTTCCGCAGTCACGGGTTTGAAACCCATTTCAATCTGGCATCTATGAATCATCATTCACTTCATTACCCAGACTCAAGTGAGCATCATCAAGTACAAATGATTCTCCATTATTCATTTATTATGAAAAAATTACAATGAATGTGAAGGCGCAACAGATTCAAGTCCAAAACTGCTCTCTTCACAAACTTTGAATATGTTACATTGTCCAAAACATTGAGGACAATTTTAACGCTGAAATTTAGATTTACCAAAATACTCCACTCGAAAAATAATAAAATTATTTCTTTCCACTTAAGGCAACCAATTCGAAGGTACACTCAAAACAGTAAATAATAGTCTATAAAATCAAATTATCATAAAAACTTTCAAGCCAAAAGATACTATCTCGTTGCTAAGGAAAACCATTATGTCGTGATCTCCGATCCCCATTGCCAGTTGAATGATAGATGTCCAATGTTGCTCCGGAACGATTAACTGCAGTCGGAGGTGGTCAGAGCAGATGAGCGCGGTCAAGTCTTCTTTCCTCCTTTCTCTTACTTTGTTCGCTCTCGGTTGAGCTCCTACTGCCACCTATGCTCGCGGATGGGCGTCCTCTTGACTTAAATATGAGCCCCATAATTCGGCCTCCCAGTCATCTGGCTGGTTCTTCGGCCAGGATGGGAAAGGGATAAGGGAGAGTTTTATTCTGCATGTTTTACCTTGGGCTGTCTGGATCACGCCTTCGGTTGGATAAGAACCGGCTAATATGAGTTTATGACAAAATTACAATGAATGTGAAGGCGCAACAGACTGAAGCCCTTGGTCGAACCAGAAAATGACCGAACGAAATGTTGTTCTGGAGCTGTTCTGTAAACGTGAAATATTTCTTAAAACTCAAGTATCCTCAACATGAACATTATCAGTCTACGAATTTAATCTCAAATTCTTATTATCACGTTTTTCCTTATACCTTTTTATACGTTTTCTGCCATACTCCAGATCTCATGTGGAGAATTCTAGGATTATCAAGGAGGAAATATAATAATCTGAGGCATCATAAACAGATCTCTTACATATTTCCTGAAAGAATGATTCTGAACACATTCACATCCAAAGGAACTGCTTGTGGGAATAACCTTTAATTTCTATACTTTCAATTCTATTAACTGAGATTGTAAATAAAATTTAGTCGCAGAGATAAATGATTGACTTCTATCAATTCTTTTTAATTTCATTTGATTATGAATCGGTATGGTTTGAAAGGAGAGCAATCACATATACCTCACTCTTCATTTGAATATTGTACAAAAATGATTTTTTAATTGCTGATGATGCCCACGTGAGTCCGAGATTGTGCGTGAGTAATGAGGTGAATGATAACACATAGATGCCAGACGGAGGAGCGGGATTCGAACCCACGACCGCTGAAACGACAGCAAGCTGAAGTTGCGACGCCCCAACCAACTGCACTAAGCGGCACGCTTTTAAATGATGGAAAAGTATTCAATATCGAACCACAAGTAGTCATAATTTTCTATTTATTTCCCCCTATCATCATTGTAATCAAAAGTATAATTCACTTGCCAGTTTCCGGACAAAAGCATTGTTTTTCTTCACACTTGAATCAAGTTTGCCAGTAGCAGAATCATTGGGACGAACTGAATTGCGATTACGTTGTCTCAATTCCTCCTTTAGTCTGTTTCTCTCATTGACGCTTGCAATATATGCTAAGAGTTCATCCTATGAAACAAAGTAATAAATAAAAGTATGAAAGATCAGTAAAAAAGAGAATTTTGATTAATGATAACCACAAACTAACTGAGAGTGTAATTTACTACAGTGTTTAAGTAGTTCATTGAATAAAGTATATTTTATTTTCTATATCAGGTCTGGTTTAGGTCTGGCTGGATCAAGTCTGGTGTCAGAGTTGTCAGGTCGCAACTGAACAAGTTTAGGGCTTCTGAGGTGACTTGACTGTTTTTTAGGCAGCCGGGACCGACGGGCTTAACGTGTCCTCTGAAACACGGAAGTGGCCTCCGGAAAAATCTTTCGGTCAGAGGGGCCTCAAACCCAAGGCGAATGTTCATATAAAATCAGTCATAATTGAAATACATAACAAAGCTACCAAGTGAATGTAGGTTAGGTTAGCAAATGACAGACGGTTGAAGAGCCATGAATTCAAAAATTGTACAGAAATGTACCAATAAGTTGTAATAAACAATTGACAAACTATTAAAAGACCCCGTAATTCAGAAATTGTACTGAAATGTAAGAAGAAGGTGCTTTAAAAAATGTCAAGTCTGTGATACCCTACATTTGAAATGGAATATAAACTATAAAACTGCATGTAGTTCTATAACAGGTTTCTTCCTTTCTGAGAACAATGTTCAGGCATTAAACTAAATATCTGAAGACAGAAAAAGGACACCCCTTATAAAAAGAAAAACAATCAAATAGCATCAACAAACATTTCAATGAATTTAAGTGTTTAAGGTTCAAAAGAAAGCTGTTGGGTAGCGGCGCTTCAAGTTTTTCACTGGTGGGGCTAATTATTAAATACACTGGTGGGTTGGTCGTGAGGTCTATTTCAGTCAGAATATTGTCAAGAACAACTAGTATTCAAGACGAATCCTTGGATTTTTTTAAATCATCTGTTGAAACGGTACTGTCTATTCCCAACAGACAAGTTATAAAACTTTTGTTGGAATGGCCAGTTTGTAAAAAATCAGGATTTACGGTATAGTATTGTCTTTCTTCGTAAGAAAAAAGAAATGGATAAAAATACAGGCAATAATTACTGTGCAGTACAGTTTTTGAGTGTTCTTGTGTCAGTGATTATATTGACACAGTCAAGAGGGGTGTAAAGGACAGGCCAATGAACTAAAATATAAGTTTTAAAGTAATAACAATCTTACCATTGTAGATGCGATCTTTGGCTGGATATTTAATTGCATTGGTTAAATTAGAGTTACTTTCCTCGTGTTTTTTAATTTTCTCACTCAAGAGTTTAAGATCCTTACAGCCAATTTCCGTCCAAAGATCATCATTTCCCTTATGATTATTATTATCATAACATAATAAAAACAAAATAAAGCTTTTTTTCAATGCTTGGAGTTAACCACGGCTATTTATCGAACCACGAGGTACAAAAGTTTCTGTTTTGCTTTGTGTATGTCTAACTATGCCTAACTCTTTAATTTGTTTTTTACCTCCAATGGCAACATCGAAAACTGTGCAAAGTAAACTGTCAACAAGATTTAAATTCATTGTTCACGTTTTTTTTTTTTTTGTAGATTATGTCTTGGAGACTCCAGTTAAGGAGTATAAGACAAGTCAGATCAACAATATTATACACTAGATACCATAATTACTTCAATTAGTTGAGGTGAGGCTTAATTTTGATGTGAAAGGAACTCTTGTACACTATAAAAAGCTTTATCAACTAAATATTTATTCAATTGTTTTTTAAATATTTCTATATTTTCAAGACTCTTCAAAAACTGCGGTAGCTTGTTGTAGAATTTCCTACCAATATAACTAGGTTTTTGTTTGAATAAGCTACTATTGTGACTCACCAAGTGATAATCTCCTCGGCTTCTTGTATTATAATCATGTACATCAAGATTTTGGTTAATATCATTCGTTTTTACATATAAAGTAGCTTCATACACATATAAGCAGGGTACAGTTAGGAGACCAAGTCTCTTGAACAACGGCCTACATGAATCTAATCTATTTACTCTTTCTATACACCTAACCGCTTTCTTTTGGATCTTAAACACCCTATCAAGATTTTGTTTTGATGAATTACCCCATACTAAGATAGCATACCTAATATGTGACAGTAAGAGCCCATGGTAAGCTGTAAAAAGTAAATTTTTGTCATTCAATCTAGCGAGCTGTCGCAGTACAAATACCCCAGATGAAATTTTACTACATATTTTCTCAATGTATGGAGTCCAGGTCAATCGTCTATCCAACGTAACTCCTAGAAATGCAATTTTTTCTTCCTGGTCTAATTGATTATCGTTTACAAACACGTTTATAGCCGTATCTTCATTTAAATTATGTTTGTTTTTGAATTGAAGGTATTGGCATTTTTTAGTATTTATAGTTAACTTACTAACAAAAAGTAAGTAATAAATAATAAGAGTTAATATAATGCTGCTAATAGTTCACTTTCCGTATGGGTGTTGTCCTCTTCCGGCGGAGCGCAAACTGTGGTCAAGGTAATTACAAGACTGCTAAGTCTGTGGGCTAAGCCCGGGAATCAAATGCCTGAAACAAATGAAGCTGCGAAGTGGGGGAACTGGCAGTCTGACGTCACCCGTCCATACAGCCAATGTATTTCAGTTCTATATTGACAGGGCTACTTAGAAACTAGCCCAACCGGCCCAGACCACGGCTACTCATCTCAATCGGCGTGCAAATTAATATACTTGCCTTACAAATTCATGCGCTGTTTTCTTATTAATTCAGTATTCATTTTAATGAATAATTTTTTCTTTTACGGAATTATTGGTGGGACTCAACCCTACCTGCCCTAATGGATGCGCCGCCTGTGAGTATGGAAATAATAAATAGATTAGATTCACGTAGGCCGATGTACAAGAGATCTCCTAAATGTACCCTCCTTATATGTGTATGAAGCTACTTTATATGTAAAAAATAATGATATAAAACAAAATCTTGACGTAGACGATTATAATACAAGCCGAGGAGATTATCACTACCATAGTTTTCAAAGTCTTGAAAATATAGAAATATTTAAAAAAAAACAATTGAACAAATATTTAGTTGATAACGTTTTTTATAGTGTAGGCCTACAAGAGTTCCTTTCACATTAAGCTTCACCTCAACTAATTGATTTAAAGTAGTAATTATGGTAACTAGTGTATACGATTATTTATGCACATAATTGTTGATCTGGCGGGTCTTATACTCCTTAACTGGAGTCTCCAAGGCGTAATCTAAAAAAGGAAGATTTTCCATATTGGAAGATAACATTGGGAATAACTAAAAATTAATAGGGAATGTACTGTAAATTTGAATTGAACAATGCAATCAATTACCTTCTCCGCAATATCCTTCTGCTCTTGTTCAGAATCTCCAACAGTGTTTTCAGTCTCCATAATGAAAATCGGTTCCAAAGTGTTATATAGGATTTTGATAAACTCTTTCCATTTTACGGACCTATATATAACATAAGAAAACACTATTATCTCTGTTAGAATTTATGGCTTACAAATGAAATGCTAAATTATGCTTAATGTCATCTTAGTAAAACCTAGATCTCACCACTCGCCAAAACCACTATTCACAAACCATATTATGGTAGCTTAAACATTCAATTACAAATGAGAACGTATAAACTGAATGTAAAAAAGCACATCACAGATGATGAATCACCCAAATATGGATATGGTTCTAGTAAAACTATAACCATTATGAATTATTGAGACAATAATCACGATATCATTACTCCTGCTTCTATGCTTGTAGTAGCATGTTGCAAGCAGGTATGATAGTTTTCATTGGATTTAATATTAGGACTGGATATGATTTCGAAAATTTAGAAGCTCTTGAGGAAGTTATGATTTTTAATGAGAAAAATAAGGCAATTGAGCTGCAGTCCCATATCTTCCCCACCAAACAATCGACTAGGAAAATTAAAATTTTATTACATTGTTTCGTGGGGAAGGTAAGGTAGGTACTGCAAATGGAAATTGCACAAATTTCATTTATAATGTTGTATTTTAGAAGCTCGAACGGTGATTTCTCACAGGGTGTCTTGAAGGAGTAAGAATATTTGTCTGAATTATAATTGCACACAAAATTAAGGAGATGAACGAGATGCATAAATATATTTAGCAGACAGCAAAATAATAACAAACTAGTAATTATACACAAAACAGCTGATAATATTTACTTACCCTCATAGATGCTTCGAGAATGCACAGTAGAACAGTACACAAGTTCCATATTATAAGATAACCTCACTTTATCAAACACGGGAACGGGAATGGGTGAACGAGTTTGGAATGGGTGAACGGGAACGGGTATGGGAGAACGAGCAATAATGTGCATCATGGGAACGTGCTCTTTACCGCTAGCTAGTGGCAGACAAAACAACTAACTGGAGCCGATCACGGTATCTCGTAAAGACAGTTTTATTAATTTTTCCCAAAAAATAAAAATTGTATAAATATAATAATAAAACAACCCTTTGGAGTGATGCTTAGCTACCCTTAAGCAACTTGTCTAACAAAGACTAGAGATCCACTTGACTGCAATTTTTCGAGCTAATAATATACTTTGATGATAATAATATATAATAAAATTATGATATATTTAATGGAGATGGTAATACAAGTGCGGATCCAGAGGGTTCATGACACCCCTCCCTAAAAAAACATCCCGTCAATTGGTTTAAAAATAAGGGTTTCTGTCAAAAAGGTACTTTGTATTTCTATATGTTTTAAAATCTATGCTTCATTCCCTATGGCGATCAGCTGTGATTGTGAATCGAACTGAATTGAGTTGTTGGTCTAGAGTTGAAAAGTGCTTTGTTTCAAGATTTAGAACAGATTATGGTTGAAATTGTAATATGGATAGTGCTTTGCTCTTTTTGAAGTATTTATAGAGTATTTATCTTGTGTTAAAAATGGATGCTGTAGAGTCTCTTCGCGTTCCGGCTTTTGCGAACAAGTTGAAATCGTGGGTGAAAATTTTCGTCAATGTTTGAAATGGACTCTGAATACAAGGATATGAAAACAGATTCGGGATGTGATCCAGAAAAAGAGAGTGTTATACAGGAAGACATTGATGATTATGTGGACACGTCGGGAGATGAGCCTGATAAACCTCCTGATTTACGCGTTACCAACTGGGACGTTTTCGTTTTATTAGTGTCCATCTTCAGTTATATATTCGATGTAGCGCTTGACATTAACCTAGCTTACAGATATTTTATGCATCAACAACATGTTTACTTTTCTTTAACTCTAGTGTTTATACTGTTTCCAGCTTTTGTCAACACTGGTCTGAGCATAAAATTGTGAGTATTACTTGTAAGCTTGTAAGTACTTGGAGTAACTAAAACTGAAGTTGCATGTCATTTAAAAATGCTCAGAATTAGTGTTTTTTCCGATCCAATCATAAGTTGTTGTAGTTGTCTTTTACAACAGGTGATATGTAACCTTATACCCAGTATGTATAGGGTATACCTTATACCGTACATACTGTTCACCCTAACAGCGCTGGACAAATCAGGTAAATTCCACACCGCAGAACTGTCGTTTGCTTAAGCAACAACAGAGTTCATTCACAACAAAAATTAAAAATGTCATCACAATGCTAAGTCGATTTTCTTCCCCCCTTTGAAGAAACCTTCCGGTTCTATCGCTATTGAAAATTAATACAGATATCTATTAATAATTAGTTTTACTCCTCGCTCACATTTAGATCGAACATGATCAGAACGGAATAGAAGAGACTACACAAAACTGAATTCAATATGAATAACCATTACCGGATTTTTCCATGAACTTAATAGAGTTTCGGAAAACTAGAGAAGATTTTGTGATTTGAAGATTTTGAAATTGGAAATCTGCTTCTCCTATTCCCCCAAATTGTAAGTCAATGGCGCGACTTGCACCACTATTCCCAACTGTCGGTGGCCCTGGGTGTGGAGGCCACATGACGCATGCTGTCAGTGTGAAAATTGTCATCTGTAGTTACATTCTGATACAATGTCATGTTTGAATCGTATCGTGAATCAAGCATTCTCTAGCACTAGAATTGTACATTGTTGGCAAGATGACATATCTTCGATTTAATTTTAATTAATATTAATTTGAGTTTCATCTTTTTTTCTGTGCATAAAATTAACTTATCCCACTCAATGCTCTCTTACTAGAACGATCGCTTTATAATTTCTCACTTGCTCACTTACTATTCATGGAATTCGAGAGAGATTGAGTACAGCGCGTACTTGGTTTCGTGTCATTTTTCAATTTGAAAAATGACTGCAAAACTGATTTGTTATTTGGTAAAGAAATATCCTCCGTGAAATTTATCTCCATATTGAAACAGGTCATGAGTTGGTCATAATTTTGGACCACTCCGCATTTAAACTCTATCTTCGCTATTGTAGCCCCATCGCTCAAGGTCTGACTTACATCAACTTAAACGGTTCAAGGACTTCCATATGGTGTATGGTAATTAGAGGCCAATATCCCACTAGTAGTTCTGTGAACAGTAGACCTCACGTCCAAGAATAAGGGTGCTTGCATAGAGGAACATACTCAATGGTAATCAATCACCATCGCAAAATTAAACAAAATCATCAGACCTAATCCTTGATTCAATTTGCGTATTTTATTTCCTGTCTGTTTCCCACAAAAGGTCACTCTGTATTACATCAACAAGGCTGCGTTTCTATTTTCAGCCTGTTATTTATGTTATTCCAGACAGCTGATTGCTCAAATCAAATCACATTCAACATGTCTGATGAATGAATTTATAGAACAATATAATGAAATTTGTATAATTATTATTTACTTCGTAATCACTAGTTATTATACTTGATTGAAATATTGGAAATGATTTGTTTCCCTCAAACATAAGCTATTCTTTTGAATGATAGTTCAGCTCATATTTATGAAGGCTCAACCAGATGAATAAGAGGATCCGAGGGCAATCTTGAAATCTGATTTCAATTCCATATGCTGTAGAAGCTCATTTTAAAAATCATGTCTCTTATAGAATAAGGGCTTTCCTTTTTTCCTTTCAAATATCCTTTAAATGCAAGCGAATTTTGAAAATCCTTACACATTCATTGTTGGGCATACCTCAAAGGAAGGTCCAAGCAACATTTTATAGAATTTGGTCCACGCGTTTAGCAGTGAATGCGTTACAAACAGACAAATGCAAAACGGTCTACTTTAAAGAGAGGCCTCTCTTCGTTTGGTCAATTATTCTCTACACTCTATCATTGGATCTGTTGTTTTTATGAAGTTATAGCTATTATTGATGATTATACAATGGGCTGCGCTCGTCCATTTTCTGTTTCTTTCTTCCAATTTGAGCCACCACTCAATCTGATAATTGGGAGGAAGTATTGATTTTTAAACATAGAACAGCGTTGAAGTAATATATTATTATTAATAGCAAACCTTATGCGTTTTAAATTATATAACTTTTGTGTTTTTTAGATCAATGCGTGACCCGGATGAAATTTCCGGTTCCAAAATGGCATTCAAAAAGTGGACATTCCGAATAATTGTTCTATGTTTCCAGTTGGCACCGATCATGAGGCAAGTACACATTATCCTAATGCAATTTCTTATTGGATCTTTGAGGTTTAGCGTAAGGAAATACATTGAAGGTGTAGATAGGGCTCAGACTACATGGACGATCCAGCGTCGTCCGTTTACACAGCTCTCATTGATATACTGACGCCTTTAATATAGAAACACACTAGACCGTAGCGTGCCCGTCCCGACACATGCAAAATAATATTCGTTGTATCATATGTGTTGGAGTACACCCACAACCCACTAGACCGTTCCTTCACTGACAAGTACATGGCCGTGCCATGCAAACTAGAGATAGGAGCGTTCTTTGCCGGTATTGACACTGTTCTATTATGTTACGGTCTAGTGCATTTCTACCTTTACAACTAACCTATATTGGTAGAAAATTCTACAAGCTGCCGCAGTTCTTAGTCTTGAAAATATCGACAAATTTTAAAATCAGTTACAAAAATATCTAGTTGATAAAGCTTTTTATAGTGTACAAGAGTTCTTTCAGATCAAAATTAAGCCTCCCCTAAACTAATTTAAATTGTAACTATGGTAACTAGGGTATAAGATTGTTAGTATTGTATGTATATAATTGTGGATCTGACTTTTCTTATACTTCTTAACCAGAGTCTTCAAGACGTAATCTTCAAAAAAACTTGCAGTTTTTCATTAATGGAACAAATTTCAGAAAA
Organism: Conomelus anceps; assembly: GCA_948455865.1. Lineage (NCBI taxonomy): Eukaryota > Metazoa > Arthropoda > Insecta > Hemiptera > Delphacidae > Conomelus > Conomelus anceps. The sequence continues at coordinate 58,714,418 of OX418222.1, read as the reverse complement.
AGTTTTAAATCACAACCCCTTATCTTCACTATGCGATATTTTGTGCTCACATGAGTGATACTTGAGCGTGGGTAATGATTTGATGATAATCATGTTATGGATGTTGGACCTGTTGTATTAGGTGGGCTCCGAACGTAAGTTTAGTGTATTCTTACTGAAGATATTCAGCTCAATATTAACCCATTTGAAGATGTACTAAATAAGACAAACACTTACAGTCTTAACGATATAGGTTTCGATGTCTACATTTATTTTTTTAAGTTCGTCTGTCTTACAATATAATTATGCTTTGTGAAAATTCTTCGAAATAGAAGATTAATTCTCTCATTTTTCTAGGTATTGTGATTCTCTTGACTGTGCTTTGAAGTCCAGGCGGGCCGAACTACTCAAGGACCGTACAAGCCAACGAAAGTATTACGATTTAATGTTGAAAGAAGACTCAGATGTTGCTTTGTTGCGAGTGTTTGAGTGCTTCCTAGAAGCAGCTCCACAGCAGATACTGCAAGTAGCAATTGTGCTAGTAGATCGTGGCAAAGGATCCACGTTTCAGTGTAAGTTATGGCAATCAAATCAATAACGTTCATTAATTATCCAAATCAGTGCTCCATTATTTATCAATTCATTTTTACTGGCTACAGACAACTAAATGAATGTAAAATAACAACATGTTTTCAGCCCAATACTGCTTAAATTACTAAATTTTAACCTTCCAAATAATTGTAGGTTATATTTAAATCTTCCAAATGTTCATAAAAAAGGATATAAAATAATTACTTCTTTATTTCAAGAAGGTAATTATAAATTTCAATTGAAACAAAACACTTCGAATTACACCGGTTTCATTTCTCCACAATATTGAAGATTAATATTGTAGAATTAAATCGTTTTTTATGGATATTAATTGAATTTCACCATAAATGAGTTTCCTAACCTCGAAGTATCTTACCTTCACATAATCTACAAAGAATAAATACAAAAGTTATTTACCATCCGCATTACATTAAAAATCTTGATAAATTTTCAGTGATCAATTTGTCCACCACTAGAAGCCCAAACAAAATCTACGCTGTAATAGAACTCATTCCACAATACTTAGTGACATGGCTTGGTTTCTATGACTAGTTATTCTCTCTTTAGTTCGTCAGTGTTAGCTGGTAGCAGTGGAATGAATACTTTATCTTTAGAACATTCACAGTAGGGTGCTTGCACAGAGGAGCAATAATATTCGATGATAATTATAGATGTGGAATCAAGCACTTGCTGTGAAATAGAGATATTCGCGATGCTCCAATCATATCATTCCACAGTATGATTGATTTCGCATCTATAATTATCATCAAGTGATGCTCCACTCTAAAAGCACCCTTAAACAGATTCAACATATTTGGTCATAAAGTACAATATTAGCGCACTAATAGTGGCTTTGCTACTGGCAGAGATGCAGTCTAGACAAATGTTTTTTACCAGTCAAAATATTATACAATCTCAGTAAAAAACCAATTAGGTTTTGTAAAGAAAATATTTAACCACTAGTCCTGCTTTTTAAGTCATGGTCAAGAGCCATGAATTTTAATAATAATAATAAATTGAAGTATTCTGTATCATATTAAGCAACATATTAAAGAATACCTAAAGCCCTTATAATACAGAGCCACTGCAGTTATGATTTTCAGGATAAGTTACACCAGCCGGGTAAATTTGATTAAATAATCAGTTGATGGCTCTAAACATGTGTAATTTTAACATTGTTGTGCTGGTTCACACGTCAGTTGGTGTAATTTAGCCTCAAATTGTGGCAGGCTATCTCGATTGCAGTGGCGCTGTTTAATAAGGGCTTTAATATAATTTGCTGCTTAATATGATACAGCATACTTGAATTTATTATTATTAAAATTCATGACGTTAAGCTGCATCTTTGAGCCGCGCAAACCACACGCCATATGTCAATACATCCATATAATTACAGAAGAAACATAATTTGTCACGCTCGTATCGTGGCCTAGGCCATGGTAATCATTGATAGACATTTAACGCCAGAAAGTTAGTGAGAACTGATTTGCCTTGTTCGTTAAACTGAAACATATTTTTATGAAATTTGACTTGAAAATTCAATCTTCATAGAATAAATGTTCATTCTTATTGAAGTAAGATGGTGTTATAGGAAGTTGGTATGATATTGATAATTCATTTTTCATTTATATAATCCATTTGAAATGGAAGGTTGATGGTAGGCGTGAGTAATGTTTAAATCTTGGTGTATTGATTATGAGAAGCTCTTAGAAGGGAATTATATATTTTTTTATTTTGTTTTTTAGTAGTCCATCAGTTTAGCTCTATCTGCTCTTCACTTCTTAGTATGGCGTGGTCAATGGCGTCCTATCAACGGTCCATACGATTTGCACAGGAAGAGAAACGCAATCTTACATGGCCGGGAACAGCCATGCAGTTCTTATGGCATTTTATGGTCACAGGTAATTAACTAACTTTTGTATAGATTTATTAAATTTACGGTCGGTTGCAGACACACTATTATTTTTTGTTAGGTAACCAGGTGTTGAATTTAACCCCAGGTTAAAATATTTCCACATTGCAAGAACCCATGACTACAAAATGTATCTTCTCTGTATTGGTACCCTTTGTCTACAAATATAACACTATATGATAATATTGTAGTCATTCGTAAAGAATAAGTGGTGTTTTTTGGGGTTTTTTTCTGAGGATGAAGCCCACATCGCTCTGAGACCTATGCTTGGGTAATGAGTTGGTGAATGGTGCGTTGGACCTACAGTTTTAGGTGGGTCCGAACCACCGGGAAGTGATTTTACAGCAGAGAAAAGTTTCTATTTTGCTGGCCAATCTAATCGGTCACCCTTACAAAAAGTGCCTAGGAGACCGCAGCTTATATCTGATTGAACGGATACCTGCTACGGCTCACGGCTCACTCCCTCCACAAAACCACTTTTATTATAGATAGATAAAGATAGATATTTATATCATCCAGTGACCTCCTGTGAAAGGGGTATACGGATTTGTCATAGCTTTTTTGAAATAAATACTCTACTGTGTAATAGAGTTGGAGGAGTTAATATTAATTGTTTAATTCGTGGTGAAATGATCAGTAAACTCACTTATAGAATAAAAACAACATTTTTGTAGCTCAAATTTTTAATTCAATTCTAAATGTATTAATTTTCAAACTTTTGAGACGTTCGGGCAAGATATTATAGAGATTAATTCCCAAACTCCCTTAGCATATAGAGTAGTTCTATGATAATCATCTCTAAGATGATGTCGTCTCCTTGTTCCATACAAATGAATCACTGAACCTCTTATTATATTATTTTCGTTTTTCTTAATTAGACAAATACATTCTAAAATAAAGAGACTGGGAAGAGGAAGAATCCCAAGCCGTTGGAAATATGGACGACAGCTTGTTCTTATTGTCTCACCTACCATTACCCTAATAGCCCACTTTTGTAATCGAAATATTTGAATAGAGTCAGTGGAATTTCCCCAGAACGCTACTCCATATGCTATAAGGGAATGAAAAAATACAAAGTAAACATTTTTTAAATTATCGTTATTCAACAAAGATCTTACACCTCTGAGTACAAAGACTGCTGAGTTTAGTTTCCATTTTAAATACTCAATGTGAGGCTTCCATGATAATCTAGTGTCAATCACTTCACCTAGTATCTTGATTTCATCTACACATTCAATTTTGTGGCTTTGTGTTTCCAATTGTGCTTCCTCTGCTGACCTAAAGCTTATCTCTTTTGTCTTTGAATAGTTTAGAGCCAACATATTTGCTCGAAGCCATTCATCAAGTCTCCTAAGAGCAACCTCACATTTCAATTTCATTCTTTGCTGATTTTTACTCTTCACCATAACACTAATATCATCGGCATACAAGACACATTCCGCAGAATCAAGATAGGAAGGCAAATCATTAATAGAGAGGATGAACAAAACAGGGCCCAAGACCGACCTTGAGGAACACCCGATCTTGTTTTTAACCATTCAGAATAATATACTTGGTGAGGACCCTCTAATTCTACTCTTTGAAATCTATCTAAAAAATAAGAAAAGAGCCAACTCAACACAGAGCCGCCCAATCCATAAAATCGCAACTTATTGAATAATATTTCGGTATTCACTAAGTCAAATACATTTGACAAATCGGCAATAAGGCCACATACCTTATAACCTTCATCCACTGCTGATAGTACCTTAAAAACAGTGCTAAAGTACCATATAGCAAAACAGTGCATCGGCTGTCGAAAGACCTGGCCTGAAACCGAATTGCTGCTGTGATAATATTCTAGTTTTTTGTAAATGGATCCTCAATCTATCTAAAACAGCATATTCCAATAGCTTTGAAAAGACTAATGGGTTGTTGATAGTTCTAACATCTTTTGGGTTTTCTCGATCACCCTTCTTGTATATTGGAACAACCTTACCTAATTTGAGCCTGGAAGGCACCACTCCGCTGATCAATGATGCATTGAAAATATATGTCAAGGGCTCGATAATTGGCAAGGCTGTTCTCTTCACTAAATTATTAGAAATTTCAAAATTATCGCATGATTTTGTGTTTGACAATGAACGAATCAATTCATATACCTCACGACGATTCATCAAACTGAAACTATTAAGATATACTGGTTCAGAATCATTTCTGTTGGGAGCCGGTTTTTTTTTTTAAAAAAGTTTCTATAATTATGCTTTGTATAAAAACACGAGATATCATATTTCAACTGTCGCCTCATTTTCAATCTCAATCAAAGAAATGAAATATTTTTATGACAGAAGTGATTGTGAAAATTCATCACTCAGTTTGCTCACATCGGCAACATTGCAATAGCCGGGTCACGTGAATGCTAATCTGTATAGCACCTGTCACTGATAGCTTTACCGGTAACTGTTGAATGTTAACAGTGGCGTCTGATCGGTCTATCAAATTTTCCAACGTCTATAAATTAAATGTAAAATCACTTCCCGGTAGTTCAGTGTCTTTTTTGCTGGCCAATCTAATCGGCCACCCTTACAAAGAGTGCACAGGAGAACGCATTCAATACACGATACAAAGAACACATCAAAGCATTACATTCCAACATTTGCAGATCACTTATCAACATTGGACATTCAAACAAAAACATCCAAACTGACTTGGAAATTCTGCACACTTTTCATAAAAGCCGCAAGCTAAATACACTGGAGCAATATGAAATATTCATACGCTATAAGACAGAACAAACTTACTCAATGACCAAATACAATACAAATCTGATGCAATTTTCAATTACGTAATGGCCGCTCATCCTTACCTCAACAAAACACGACCCCTGGTGGCAGCCTGATGAAGCTTCTCTTTAGAAGCGAAATGCTCCAGTATAAGTGGGTAAAAATCATAATCAAAATAGAAATACTGTGTCAGTTTTGATATTAGACTGTTCATCAAGTATTTCGTCATGGAAAGCATCACAGAATACTAATAGTTGAATTATGTTTACAGTGTCACGCATCCTATCAATAAGCGCAGTAGCTTCTGCGTTTCCCATATACACTGGCTGCGCATGCGCAGTTCATTGGCTTCTTATGACGTTATGGCTTAGCATTTGGGACAGATCGCAGACCTCACTGTTTACCACGTATCCGCCATCGGATCGTCTGACGCTAATTGAACGATTGTCCCAGGTGACACTGTGCGCTATATTAGGTTTGGTCTACATCTTTACCTACCTGTGCATGAGTGATGGTAGCACAAGGAATAGGTAAGCAATAAATTATCTCCTCATTTTCAATATACAGAGTGTTTTGCATAGAGTTATCAATACTTGGGCTTAAAAACATATAAACGTAGGTCGGGAAATCATTACATAGTTGAAGATGACAATAGTTATCATCTAGCCTTATCAATTTACTCATTCAGACTTTCATTTTACTTTGTAATTTGATCAGGTTCTGTGCAAAATAGGCTGAAAATCGTATAAAACAAAATTGTAATGGCTAGTGGGTAATTACTGTATTTTTTTTTTAAATATTCAACAAAATATGCTAAAATGGTAAAGAACACGTTTTTTTCAAGTTTGAAAGGAATAAACTTGGTTAATTACGTAATTAACATGCAGTTTTTAGTACCAAATCATGAAGAGAATTTAATTCTAAAGAAATAATGTCCAGTAACCAAATAGTCGAAAACACATCTAAATCTCAAAAGTGGCATATTTTTTAACCGTACATGTTCTCATATCAGAAAGTCCATAAATCGTAGAATTTTCTTATTTCAGAAGTAACATAGGCTGTGCATCTGTTATTACTCGTAATTGTAATCAGCTGTTTATTTATATGGGTTTCAATCACTTAGGACACGGAAAACTTTTTTGTTACACTTGATAGAAAGTAGCTTGATAGAAAGAAACTTTCCATAGATTTGTCAAGTATGGAAAGTGCCTCTTTTCCGTACTAGATCGGAAAAATCAGCTGAAAAATAGGAACTTATAGCCGTACAAGATAGGAAAAAACAGATGGAGTGCGGCAAAAAAATGTCCGTTCTCACATATGTATAGATATAGTCAACTCATTACATTACTCAATACCTGTCTCGAATATTATCCAGCTGATTGCACTAGGCTATCATTATTTTGGTTTATGGAAATTCGCCCATCAAATTCTGAATCTATTTTTTTTTCGGGGGATGAAGCCCACATAGGTCTGAGACCTGTGCGTGGGTAATGATTTGGATGATGGTGGTTGATGAGTTGGACCTACAGTTTTAGGTGGGTTCCAAACCACAGGGAAGTGATTTTACAGCAGAGAACAGTCTAAATAAAGCAGCTGATTCAATTGTCTTGCATACTTTCCAATGCCTCGCATATTATCCAGCTGATTGGAGCATGCCTTTCCATCAAGTGTAACAAAAAATATCGTACATGACACGGCTGAAAGCTTTTGCCGGTTCTCGCATATTCACGTTTATGAACTGTCATATGCTCGACCGGCGTTTATTTCCACCCTAGTAACGTAATATACTATTGTGCAGTGCATGGAAAATTTTTGGTGCAGTTACGGCAAAGAGTCACTTTCTTACCTCCAAAAAAGGAATGGAGAACAGCTGTTTCTGTGTAGTATGGCGGAAAAGGATTTTCGAAATTACTTCGTTTATGATGTTGAAGATCCATCTTGTTTCCACTAATATGTAATATAAACTTAATAAAACAACTTTTGAATGGAAATTAACTCACGTTATGGCGTGACGGCCGTTTCGCTCTGTTGCCTAGAGCATCGTCAGACGACCCACAGTACACTCCAACTATTGACGATGCTCTAGACAACAGAGCGAAACGGCCGTCATGCCATAACCTGAGTTAATTTCCATTCAAAAGTTGTTTTATTAAGTTTATATTACTTCGTTTATATTTAACAATTTCATAAAAACTGCTTCTTTTTCCTAAAAGTTGATAATTTTTGTTTAAATAGAAATACAGTGTCAGTCTTGATATTAGACTTGATATTAGAACCTAATATATCTCTTAGCATTGAAAGAAATTTCGAAATTGATGTATATCTTGGAAATATGTATAATATTTTCTTAAATAGATTAGTTATATGGACAACAGCCTTACTGTTTCATTATTTTAGTTGAATTAATCCTGTTTGTGACCTGATAACTTGGCATATGGAATAGAGAGCTATGGATTTAGAGCTGTAAAGTACTGCAGATTTACATTTCCAAAAATTCTTTAAATTACAAAAAAAGCTATTCGCTATCTGACAGGAGTCAGGTTTTCTGAATCATACAGAGAAGCTTTTGTAGAATTGAATATTTTAACACTGCCAGCAATCTATATATATATATATATATTTTTTTTATTTATTTATTTATTTATAAACTTCTAATCTCCACCCACAAAAACATTTCAAAGCAGACCACTTGCGCCGATAAACACGATTATAAAACACAAAGTAAAAATAAAATTGCACTAAAACAGCATAGATTAAAAGTGTTTGAGAATGTTCAATCTTACATTGGAGCAAGACTTCATAATGAATTGCCGATTCAATTGAGGTCTTTGACAGACATTAATAATGAATAATAAGACGAAATTGTCACAACCACATTTATTTAAACTTTGAGAAACTAGTTTCGGATGTTATACCATTATCAATCTCAATCAAACTAAAACTTAATTACAGAGAAGCTTAATATATACTGAACATGGAATGATACTATTGGCTAAGCAGGAAAAAGGCTGACCTTCATCGGACGTTGTGATTGGCTGTCAAGTCACACCCCCTGGTGGGAGGAGTAACAAGCAAAAATATGAGTCAAATCAATAAATAAACACTGTGAACATCAAGAAAGCAACAAAGAAGAAAAATACGTAATAAGGCTAGAATTGAATCAAATTAAAACTAAAAAATTAGAAGCTCACTGAAATGCAGTCAAGGTCAACTGAGAAATACAAGCAAGAACTGTTTTTTTAATGTAGGCTGGAATTATGATGAAACCAAGTTAGTTGTATTGAATTGGTTAAAATAAATTTGGTCATTTAAACTAGTATTGGAATCTTTTTTTTTCTACCAACCTAGTTATTTCCAAAGCTCATAAAATGTTCAATTGTCTGCCTTTGCCAATCAAATGCAGAAATTCAACATTTTCTTCAGCCTTGAACATGTGCCCATTATTAATGAGATGATCTGCAAAATTTGAATCTCCTTTTTGGGTTCTCCAATCCCTGATATGTTCATTTATTCTACATTTGAAACTTCTACCAGTCTGACCCACATAACAAGCATTACAATCACCGCAATTCAATTTATAAACCCGACTTTTATCCCAGATGTTAATTTTGTCTTTACTACACCCGAATAAACTCTTTAAAATTGGTTTGGTTTGAAAAGCTACATCAAAACCGTTCTTTTTCAATTCTTTTCCTAATTTATCAGAAACTGGGCCAAAATAAGGTACCGTTATCCATGACCTTTCCCCAGTATCAGTTACAGCAATGCTAGCACTGATTGCTAGTCTCCTACTTACTTTATTTAAAATTTCATTGACAATGATTTCCTCATATCCATTTGTAATAGCTATCTGTTTAATTGTACTAATCTCTTTTTCAAAGTGATCTTTGCTCATTGGAATAGTTATAGCTCTATAAATCATACTCTTGAAAGCTGCAAGTATGTGCGATATAGGGTGACATGAGTGATGAGGTATGATTACATCAGTATGTGTTACTTTTCTGAAAATTGAGAAATTGAGGGTTCCTGTGCTATGGTCTATTCTTAAATCTAGAAAATTTAAAACACTATTCTCTTCTAACTCTATGGTGAATCTAATCTTATGGTGTAAACTATTCAAATAGCTAAGGAAATTATCTAATTGTCTATTACTACCCTTCCACAAACAAATAATATCATCAACATATCTGTACCAATAAGCAATCCTATCCTTCAAATTATTATTTTCAAAAATTCTACGTTCAAGGCTATCTATAAATAAGTCAGCTAGTAGAGGTGAAAGGGGTGAACCTATCGCCCCATCGCTAACCCATCTTTCTGTTCATAAAATTTATTGTCAAACTTAAAATAGTTACATTCAGCACATATACTCAGAACAATCCTAACAGCTCAGTTCTAATAATAGGATCGTTAATTGTAGTTTCCATGATTTCTTCAGCTCTGTTAAGGCTTTCTTTGGTTGGTATATTTGTAAAGAGATTAGTTTCATCAAAAGAAAAAGGTTTATAAGACGAATGAACAGGAATATTTTTAAAGAAAACCTTGAGAATGATAATGGTGTAACAACCGAAACTAGTATCTCACGGTTTTCAATAAATGTGGTTGTGACAATTTTGTCTTATTATTCATTATGGATACCTTCCACAATCACCTTCGCCACTACAAAGAAAGACATTAATAAGTTTAAATTAGCTTTGTACAACTTTCTGATGGCAAGGGCGCATTACATTGTGAAAGAGTTCAATTGTAGTAACTTGACTCTCTAGCTAGTGATGAGTATTTTTGCATATTATATTTTTATGTCTATATTACCTTTCTATGTTATGTTATTTTGTGTTTTTTTCTGAAGATATTTGACAGTATTTTCTTGTAAATATACTTTGTTGGATAAATAAATTAAAGATAGTATTTAATAGTGTTTAGCGATGCTTTCTAAATTGACTTTTTAACATTCGCAGGTACCTGGTCTATTATCCGGTATGTTTTGTTGAGAACGCAGCTGCAATTCTTATCTGGTCGTTGACGGCCGACGAGTATCTACGTTCCTCCTGGTACTTTATACCATTCATAATCAGTGGCACCGTTCCTTTTCTAGTCGGCATTGTCTTCATGATCATCTACTACAAGTACTTCCACCCAGAAACGAGTCGCAAGATCGGCACAACTGTGTCCAACAACTACATGACAAGTAAGGCTGCTGCCAATGGCGAAGGCTGTGTTTCGTCGGGTACGACTAACAGGAGCATTCGATCTTCCAGAAGCTGTGAGAAGATAACGACCATGTCAACGGCTGTTCAGACCGTCGATGATCCCATGATTGACGACCCCTTAGATTCTATAACTCCGGTTCTTTGATGCATAGCCGATCCCATTGAATTCATGTCGGACGATAGCAATTACGACGATATGTATGATAGTGATTATGCCAGGGAATGTCATCACAGTGATGAAGATGAAGATGACGATATTGATGACGACGAAAGCTATAGTGGTCCTATATCATATGTATAATGAGGCTAGAATCTATATTTATAATATATTTCTTTTTGACCTTAGATGGCCGTAGTGATTGTCTTTCCCTGGACATCACTTTACTGTATTCGAAGGTACATGAGCTAAGAGAGTTGGAGCAAAACTGTCCTGACCACTCTAATTCTCGTATTTTTTAACTTTCCTTTAGTGTCTCATGACTCGAGGGACTCTTGAAATGCCTATATAAATCTAGGGCGATTCAAAATGATATATGAAATTTAGAACTGTAGTTTTACAAAAATAATTTACGAACACGTTCATCTAATCTTCCGTTTTAAAATAGGAAAATTAATCTTGTACAAATCATCTCCCCCAGTCCGCTACCATATAAGAACTCTGTCCAGGTATACATTATGATTGCAAGTTTTGCGGACAATATTGTTTAGTTCCTTTTCATTCTATGAACACATTGGGTTTGTTGGCATTCACCAATGACACAAGATTATCAAAAAAGCATCAATTTGCTCCTAAACATCCATTATTTGAAGGAGGAGGCTCGACGACTTATTCTGCGGAATGAAAGAATAAACTCTTGTCTTGCAGTCATACTGTTTCACCTGGATAGAGTTATTTGGATACAGTCCTTACCATATCTTATGTAGCGAACTAGTGGAGATAATTTATCCAAAATTATTATTCGTACATAAATCGGAATATTAGATTGATGTGTACATGTGATTTTTGTAAAAATACAGTCCTAAATGTGATAGATCAAAACCGGGGCTCGTTTTGAATCACTCTTTACATTACATTTTGAGAGTCCCACAAGTCAAGAAAAACTGAAGGAAGGTTCATAAATACGGCCCTATGTCTCAGGCTGCTCTACAGCATCTTGCATTCAGAGCAAGCGGAGGCATAGAGTGGTCAGGTTAGAATTAGTCTAGTTTCGCTCACACTCTCTACTGTTCACTAAAATAGGTAAATTGATTTTTTTTTTAGTTGAAAACTAAGTAGTTTTTGTAATATAAATAGTTGAAATTATTCTGTAGTATTACAATGTACATTGTAGAACTGTTACAAGATTGAAATAGAAACTTTATGTTGTTGAAATCTCATCTCAGTTATTGATTCCTGCAATCGTGTATGTATATCCAGTACCATCACATTTAAAAATTATTTTACTATACAATTGTAGTAATTAAAAAATAATGCAGTTGTTATGAAACATCACATTATTTGGCTAAAACAATAAATCTTTAACATTATTGTCAGTAGCATATTATGGACACTTATTCAAACACTGATAAGTTTAGTGAGATTTCAGCAATTTCAAGCTCTAGTTTCAATTTTAAAGGATTATTTTTTTGTTTGAAAAGAACAGTATAATATTAGTTTTAATAAATCGCTCTCTTCTCGTGATATTTTGAGTTATTTTTTCAATCGGTGGTCGTTTACAGTATTCAAGGGATTCAATCTTGGGGCGCTGATTTAGAGTATTTTGTTGAATTGTCAAGTAAGATTTTAAAATTTGTAACTATGTATACTAACTGGGATAGCGAATTTAATGAAAAATTGTTAATATAAGAGTGTTTTTTAAACAATAATTTGAGGATACTTTACAAAATATTTCTAGATGAATATTAAATTGTTTTATTATAAACTGGGAATTTGTAATTCTATTGCATTACTTTAATCCAACAAAGATTGGTGATTTTTAGCAAACTGTTCCAATATCTTTATTGGGTCGCTATTCACTCTGATAGTTTGCGCATGCGCAGAACTGATCAGACCATGAATAGTGCGACAATGAAAATATCGCAATTGGTTGCTGAAATTCTCCAATGCTTATGCTATTTGATTTGATTATTTTATAGTAGGGTATTTTATCGAAATGACTATCTTTTTTAATACTGCTATTTTTCGTTATCCTCATTTATTGAGTACAAATGATGAATCACCAATTGAACCATATCTACACCAAAGATCGCACATTCATTGCGAATAAGAATGTGCATACTTATGTATTTTTAATGATAGATTTTAATGCGATAAAATGAGGATAAATTTTATGGTATTTAGGCATCGATTAGCTTTCTGTTTTTAAAATTGGAAGGTGTGCTTTATAATCATATTTCAATGATATTTAAGTCAAGTGTAGTTCAAACTGCATTATTATTTGAATATTGTTAAGCAGTAGCAATAGACATCATTTTAATTGAAATATCAGACTTCAATGTATTTATAGTATTAATCACTGTCTTCTTTGATAAAACATACTCTACGATGTTGATGATCTATGTTGAAATTACATGAACTTTATCTCTAACATAACAAACTGTAATTTTCAAACAATTTCTATGATTGAAATGTTTTTTTAATTTTTCGAAAAGTAATTTTAAAACTCAACTTTGTATTTGTTTCAAATTTGATGGGCCAATTAGTAATTTTCATTGAACACAATCGTTATAGGCTTGTCAGTTTTGTTTTTCTTGTTACTATTACAGATTATTCTGCATTATCTCAGTAATTGTTCCTGTGTGTTAATTCTGTACTTTAATTTATTTCGTTTGAATTGTAGGATTTACTATTCCAGCGACTGTAGTCCCTTATATCCTTAATTGGGATGAAATGTATTCCAACATGTCCTGGTATCTTCTAAAATCATCTTTCTTCTATAAACTTTTAACTCAACTAATAATAGTTATTTATGTATTAAGAGCGTAAAGCGTGACTTTATTGCTCGAGTCAAAACAGTTAATGCGCGACGCGTAGCGGAGCGCAGTAATTTTGCAAGAGCAATAAAGAAGCTTTACGCGCGAATTACATACAACATTTTTCCTACAACTGCAGCTATGGATTCCAATAAAAGCTTGTAGTTTGTAACATCACAGATTTTAGCATGCGCGGATTTGGTTAGTGTGTGCCATTTTTATGAGAATGAGATTTTGAGAATTTCACGGATTTCATGATCCACCAATGAGAAGACAGTAATTTTTATGCACGCCAGCTGACATTATCGCTCGCTGAGCAGTAAATAGGTATTTTACAATCAGTTTTCAGTACGTAAAGAACTACTTTACACGCAGTTGTAGGAAAATTAAATTCTTTCCATACTTGGATGAAAATTAGTGTCTTCCAGCTTTCTATTCAAACAAATTTCTTCCTGGGGCCTTTTGCATGAGAAATACAAAATAGTAATAGTAGTCGTCATCTGGAAATTTATGAAATTTTCCAGGTTAGGTTATATTTGGGCTGCGCAATTCTCTCAAAATGGCCTCCATAATCTAAAAGATGATCAGCTGATTGGTAATTCGCAAAATTTTACTTAAATAAAATTACTATAAAAATTAATTCAAGTAGCAGCAGTTTCTTGATGTAACTTGAACTACTGCGGACTGTTAAATTGGAAATTTCAGACTTGTAAAGTAGACTAGTTTTACTAGTCCAAAACTTGATGCCCTTTGTCTGTAGCTATAATTAGATTTTCATCTTCTTTCATCTCTACCAATAATTTTTTGTAAATTGATGAATCTGAATCTACATTACCTAACCTTACCTAATTTAACCTTCTAATCAATATGCATGCATTCCCGATTCAGAATCATTTGGAAATTATCTGCAAAAATACATTTAATGCTAGCCACATTCACATCCAGGGGGCTTCCCTTATGAATGAACTTTTTCTCTGGAGATATCCCAACAATATGTTTGTACCACAAATACCTACAACCTGGTTATTGAGGTTGATTCAGTTATAGATTTCAAAATCCATGGATAATGTGAGGCCGTATTATGGAACTTAATTTTCTTATCTCCTTTCTGCATAGCATACATATTTTTTAAATAGATTATTAGCATAATGTTTGGACAATATAACATATTCAAAATTTGTGAAGAGAGCAGTTTTGGACTTGAGTCTGTTGCTCCTTCACATTCATTGTAATTTTGTCACAATAAATAAATAATCTTATCCATTTCGAGTATTGAAGGCTCGATTTCACTCCCGTTCTGTAGCGCCTTCCAGGGGGGTCGTGGGCGTCATGACCCCCCAGAATCGAAAATTTACTGTGGAGAAGGGGCAATCTCAAACCAATTTTTGGGAACGCTCCTGAGCGCCTTGGACAATTTTTCCGATTTCAGCATGATTTCCTCCGGTCTTCCTCCAGTTCAGTAAGCTTTCTATTGAAAAAAGTTTCAAACGGTGCTTCCAATATAAATTGTATTACTAATGAAGTATTATTATAAGTTTATATTCCTATTTTGACTGCAACTTGATTAGTTCAACTACTTTTCATATAGATTAGGAAATATTCTGTTGAAATTTTATTCTTATTATTTGCAACTGCATCACGGACTACTATTGTAGCAGACGGAGCGCCAAATTAGAATTAGTCACACAGCAATATTGTGAAAAAATTTATTCTGAGTTGTGCAACCTAAAATTCTCAACCTGTCATCGTTTTATGCTAATTTCCATAAAAATGTACGTTTTGCTAAGCTCAATATAAATTGAATGATTTGTGATGTTATTTCTAGTTAAGAATTGATTATTTGGTACCAATTCAAAGTACTTAAAATTACACAAAATTTTGTACTTAGTTGAATAGTGTTATTATGTAGTTGGAAAGTAGTCGAGATTTTAAAAGTAGAAAGTTATTATCATTATTGTCGCGCAATATTACATATTCTAAATAATTGTAAACACTGTGCCCTATCACTTCTGCGGGTTGGACCGGCTGAAATTGCAATTTATGAATGTCGTAATAGTTCTAATTCGTAATCTGTAAAGTTGAAAAAATTGTCTTTCTTTACACGGGGAAAAGTATATATTAAGTATATATATATTAAGTTGATAGATTTTATATATTTTTCATATCTGTTGTGTATTATAAATTAAGTTTAATGTTACTCGATCATTTTATCACTGTTATAGCGTTGTTTTTTATGTTTTAGAATGTTTTTACGTTTTTGAGGAATGTACATAGAATAAAATCTACTTGTAGTTTTGTACAAAATGTGAATATGGCAGCTTACATCAAAAATATAACACATTAGCTCGTTAATCCAGTCCTCATTGGCTTGAACATTCATTCGCATGAGTGTAATAGAACGTTATTAGCTAGATTGTCGCAGCTAACTAGGATAGTTTCCCACATTAATAAAAATGTAAATAAAATTGAATAATTATAACTGATTCCCTTGAATGTACATTACTAAAATTGGCCGTAGTTCTGATAAATTCCTATTGGCAAAACAAGAGAACACCATGCCCTTTTTCCCGGTCAAAGTTGAATTTTTTCATATAAAATCTGCAGTTTTAGATTTTTTGGTGTGTGCCATTGAGTTCAATTTTTTATACAAAGAGACAATGATATTTTAAACTTCCAGCCATTGTCTATCTTTGTTCTAATGTGTCTCAGTTACTCATGAATTTATGACTATCAGTTTTGTTGAGTAGACTCTGCAATCGAAAGATCTGGCTTCTTTTCATTAATATCTGTATCTCTCTGTAAACAAAAATATATCTAAAACATAATCAAAGCCCCAATTTCTCATTTGATTATTTCTTTTACATAGTTTTGTAGTTTTTCATCTGAAGTCATTCTGTAACCTTCTGCTATCAATATTTCTCGCCTCACTCTGTATGCACATTAGTTTGAAGAGGATATTGATTGGATGAAGTGCTATTGTACTTACTATTGGAGAAAGTTATTTTATAGCTTTACAAATATGCTGGAGTATTATTTTGATAATAACAATGTTATTAATTGCATCACTAATACCTTTACATGCTATTGGTAAATTATATTTATCGATATACCCAATCGATTGAATCGAATAACGCCTGATAAATACTCTTATTATTTATAAATGAAAATTGTACATTTTAAATATGTATTTGCTGTATATATTAGTAGTTTTCAAATGTGATTTGTTTTTGATTAAAAAGCTGATAAGAAATCATTTTGTTACTAAATTATGCTTATTAAATGAAGAATTAAATATCATGATACAATGGTATTGAAGACGGATATTCTTATTAAAAATTACATCACCAAGGTCATTCATTATTAACTGTTGTATTAATTATACCAACTCCTGATACAAAAGTAAGTGTAATATTAGTAGAGTGTTGCACACGCATTTTTCATCACATCACATTAATAGCTTCTCCTAATTATTTAAAAATTTTGCTCTGTTGTAAATTAAATTGTTTTCATACCTCGAAAATAATCTAATTATATTAAATAGATAATAGATGGTGTTCTAAGAAAATGACGGATAAGATGAATTGTAATTGCATTTTGCTCGTTTGTAAGTAGAAACAAATGTTCAGCCTTAATATAAGTCTTTTTTCAAGTTTTTGTTTCATTGACGAATTGCTTTGAGTTACTGCTTGAATTAATCCATCATACAGCTTTGCATTTCAAGATTAAATTTGAATTCCATATTTGTTGAAGCGTAACTTACTTCACAAGAATAATATTTCCTATTATAATTATTGTGTTTCCCCACAATAATTTTCCAATCGCAGCATCAGTATTGTTGATTAATATAATTATTATTAATATAATATAATTATTTAATATAATAATATAATTAATATAACTTTTTTTATTAATATAATTATTTCAGTAATTCTAATTAGTAAATACCAGAATTTTTCACTACAGTGGGACTTCCGTATAATGAATTTATTATCCAGGCAAAAAATCGTTCTAGAAAGCTAATTGTTATTGAGAGGCCGTTTTACCAGGTTTGCGATATCAAGATACCCTAAAGTTCAGTATACAGAGGATTTCGTTGTTTGGGAATTTGACTTCAATAATGATCATGGCCCACCTGGAAAGTGGGCTTTTTTCACGTGATTCACGCTTGTTACAGATAAAGTAGTTGATGAAACTGAAATGAACTTTAAATCAGTAAAAATTAAGTCCGACTCAGTAGCAGCTATTAAACCACAGTGGTCATGTTACTTCTGTGGAAATTCTAAGTGACATAATCATGCTGAATGTCCAGCCAGATTAATTAATTGCAATAAATGTGGGAAAACAGGTCATTTTGCCAAACTTTGCCAATCAAGTCAATCTAATAATAAGAAAATTACTGCTCTATCCAATTTTATTTCTACACCTGAATCACATAATCAACCCAACTTTGTATCAACTATAGCATCTGTATCAAACTCTCAAAATAAAACTATTATCTCAATCCTTATCAACGGTAATGCTGCCAATGCATTACTAGACACTGGAAGTACAGTAAGCTTTATTGACAAGGCTTTTGCTATTCGCTCTGGCATACCCTTAATTCCAGCAAAGACAGTTACTGTTGGCCTAGCTTCAAAACTACACAGAACTGATATTACAACCTGTGTAGTAACTACAATTCAACTGAATGAAGAAACTTATAAGGATGTGACATTGCTTGTTATGAAATAACTATGTACAGATATAATCCTGGGCATAGATATTTAAAAAAAACACTCAACAGTAAACATTGCTTTTGGGGGAGACAGGCCAGCACTTCAGATATGTGCTCTCCTTCCAGCCAAAGTAGAGCCTTGCTCTCTCTTTCATAATCTTACACCAAATTGTTCTCCAATAGCAACAAAATCCAGTCGAATTTCTCAGACTGATAAAATGTTTGTACAAAAAGAATTACAGAAACTCTTATCTGATGGAATAATAGAACCGAGCAATTCTCCTTAGCGTGCACAGGCTTTTGTTATAAAAGCTGAAAATCGAAAACAATGCCTAGTAATTAACTATTCACATACAATAAATCGGTATACCCTACTTGATGCATTCCCTCTGCCTAGAATAGAAGATTTGGTGAACACAGTGTCAAAGTACAAATTTTTTAGCAGTATTGATTTGAAAAGTGCTTATCACCAAGTGCCCATCCTTGAATCTGAAAACCCTTTTACAGCTTTCGAAGCTGATGGGAAATTATACCAGTTCACAAGAATCCCTTTTGGAGTCACTAACGTTGTCGCTGCTTTCCAAAGAATAATAAATTCCATCATTCAAACAGAAAAACTAACAGATAGGCCTACATTTGCTTACTTAGATGATGTCACAATTTGTGGGCGGAACCAAGAAGAACATGATGTTAACCTCCAAAGGTTCCTTGACACTGCAATGAAGTATGGACTAACATTGAACAAAGAAAAATGCAATTTCTCTAAAACCTCTTTGAACTATCTTGGATACCTAATTGAAGGAGGTAAAATCAAACCAGATCCGGATCGATTAACTGCACTCTTGAAGTATCCAATTCCATCCAATGGAAAAACCCTAAAAAGAGCTCTCGGAATGCTAGCACATTACTCTAAGTGGGTTAAAAAATTTTCACAAAAAATTCATCCACTCGTTCATACATCCTCATTCCCTCTAAGTCCAGATACTGAAATCGCTTTTGAATCCTTAAAAAAAGAGATTGCTTCTTCGGCTCTATTACATGTAGATGAAGACAGTCCATTTACTGTTGAGACAGATGCATCAAATAATGCTATCGGAGGTACTCTGTCACAACATGGACAGCCTCTGTTGCATTTTTTTCACGAACTCTCAATCATAGTGAACTCAAATATTCTTCTATTGAAAAAGAAGCCCAAGCAATCATTGAATCAATACGAAAATGGCGACACTACCTGACAGGCCACCATTTTACTCTTGCAACTGATCAAAAATCTATTTCTTTCATGTTCAGTTCCAAAGCATCAAGTAAAATAAAAAATGAAAAGATTTTGCGTTGGCGACTTGAACTATCCTGTTTTAAATTTGATATTATCTACCGACCTGGAAAGGATAACATTCCTGCTGATGCTTTATCGCGAATTTGTTCAGCTGTTGGCTGTAAATAATCCAGATATTAGAAAACTGGATACTTACCACAACCAACTTTGTCACCCAGGAGTCTCTAGACTATACCATTGGGTTAAAACAAAAAACCTACCTTTCTCAGTAGATGATGTCCGTACTGTCTGTTCAAAGTGTACAATCTGCTCTGAATTGAAGCCACGTTTTTATCATTCTTCAGGACACGTAATTAAAGCTACAAGACCCATGGAGAGATTGAGTATAGATTTTAAAGGCCCCTTATCCTCATCGACACGAAATAAATACATTTTAATTATCATTGACGAATATTCTCGATTTCCTTGGGCTTATCCATGTTCTGATATGACAGCTAAAACTGTAATCAAGTGCTTGGAACATCTATTGATCATCTTTGGATTCCCTTCTTACATCCATTCCGACCGGGGTACATCTTTTCTGTCAGCGGAACTACAGGCTTTCCTTGTCTCCAAAGGAATTGCTACAAGCAGGACTACCCCCTACAATCCAGCAGGGAATGGCCAGGCGGACCGATACATAGGAATCATATGGAAGTCGGTAACTCTAGCGCTGCGATCACTTAATCTACGACCAGACCAGCGGGAAACAGTCCTCCCCAATATACTCCATTCCATCCGCTCTCTCTTGTGCACTTCAACGAATGCGACGCCACACGAACGCATGTTTATACATCCTCGCAGATCCGACAACGGGCTATCATTACCTACTTGGCTCACAAATCCGGGTCCAGTGTGGCTGAAAAGAACAGCAAGGAGAAGGAAGAGTGATCCATTAGTCGAAGAGGTAGAATTACTCCAAGCGAACCCGAGCTATGCTTTCATACGACACAAAGATGGACGGGAGTCGACAGTGAGTCTACAGCATCTTGCTCCACTACCTCATTTAAATACTTTATTCAGCGGGGAAGAATGTGGTGATATTCAACATGTACATACTAACGAGCCCATAGCAACCAGCTCATAGCAACGCAATAAATAAATAAACATTCAGTTCAATATTGCTCATCACTGCGTACGCTACTACAGTTCTGTTTAGCTAATAAAAGCCTTGATTTCTAAAAGGTGTAATTTATTCTTTTACTTCACAGATATTGACAACAGCATTGAATATTTAGCAGTATCCAGTGGCGTAACGTACACCCCCGCAGACCCCGCGGCGCGGGGGGGCCCGGGCTATCAGGGGGCCCGGAACGAAAATATATTTTTTCAAGAAATGGCCCGTGCTCTGACTGATTTATATTTTTTTTTCAAAAGAAATAAAACTTAATTACTGAAGGAAGAAGAATGAATTGGCTAATTATTGTCAGGTCAATGTTTATTGTTTACTTTATCAATTCGCAAGTAGCTTTAGTGAAGGAATTCAGAAGCAGGATGTTGTGACTTCAGGAAATGGAAATGGAGACATACCGAGGACAAAACACTCTTCAAACAAACTTATCTAGACTGTTACAAATCATGTCTCCAAAGTGCAAATATTAGAGGAAATTAACATTATTTTCCCATCGAATTCCTCAATGTATATTAGCATATATTATGATGTAACGGAAAGTGGGGGGTTGTGTAGAAATAAAGTCAATATTTTTCTTTATACAGTATTTTGAATTCAGTCTCTTTTGAATCTAGCCCAGGCAATGAATGCAAAAAAATGGCCATTGTCGTAACAAATTAGGGGAAAGCTGAATTTTTGCAGGGTGTTAGTATACATAGTACTTACTCAAAAAAACCAAAGTCCCGACCCCCACCCCGCTTGCTTCCCCCACCACCCCCCTATCAACATTGCAAGAGCAGTACTTCAGTTAAAGGCTTATAACTCGAAAACTAATTGAGGTATCGTTGTGATTCTCATCTCATTTAATACTCAAAACTATTCTCTAAACAATATGTCATATACATTTTCTATGTAGATAGTCTAGTTTTTCAGTAAAAATATAGTTTATAGAAAAAAATGTCACTACAAACCACAAAAATCAACTTCAACTGATCATATCTTTTTTAATATCGCGTTATTGGTTGTGCCGTTCCTCACAAAACTTATAGATAATTTAATAATCTTTAAAATGATGTATCTATTGATTACTATAGTTCAAGTTATGGCGTCATAGTGAGTGATGAAATAGTAGCGGACACCGCGTCCCTGAACCCTACAGCACTGTGTATTGCATGGCGCTTGGCTATCCAGCCCAATCCAATAAATAATTATTGTCAGATATATATGCCAATCAATAGTACACGTTTAAAAGTACATTTTCCGAAAAGTCCCCAAAAATCCCCCCTCAACTTTTCCCCCAAGCCCCCTCAAAGTTGAAAATGTTTCTAATTATTGGAAATTCGATATCTCTGTAACTAACTATAAAACAGAGTTGATTCTTCTTCCATAATATCAGTCATATAATGTTCTGCAATAAATGTGCTGTTCACTTTGCCGGTAAACCTGATAGTTTCTTTTATAAAAATTGAAATATCTTCAAAAGAGAATTCTATCAACTAGATTTTTCATTATTTAGGGGGACATTTTTGTATGTCAATTTACAGAAAAAAAAACGTGAATAGAAGTTATAGAACTTATTTTTATGAATCCAAAGATGTGTATAACAGCATACTGACGATTAGAGATGACGATTTGATAGGATGAGTGGTGTAGAGGGTGGTGCCTCTTTGCTAACATTGTTGGGCCCTTCTCTCAGGAACGGTTTGTCGCACTCCATACCTTTATTTTCTCAGCTCTTTGAGGCCACATTTGACAGATAATTTGGAATTCTACTTGAAAGGGCAGTATAGGCTCCCCCCTATATCAGACATGGGCAGACTTTTGAAGGAGAGGGGGCTAGATGAAATGAGAAATTATGTGGGCGGGTAAAAAATTGATTAGTACTCATTTTTTACATTTCAATCATCAATTAAAAATTCAAGTCTCAATGAATATTGTCCTAAATAATTAAAGATGTAGTAGAAAGAATCTTGTTTAACTCACGAAGGGATGCAGTAATCCAACTGAGATTATCTTTAGAAGCAATCTGATTTTTAATCCACCTTATCAAAGCAAAAGGTGTCAGGGGATATTTCTCCACAATGGTTTTGGTAAATTAGCGTTTAAAAGCAGTAATTTAAGCAGCTCTAGACATCATTTCACTCATTTTGACACACGTTAGAGTATGAAGTTCATTTAGTGCTCATATCATTCGAATGTCTCACTAACAATCATGCTATTTATAGATGGCCTTTTACATTTAATTTCACTTTTATATTCAGTTTGAAAACAAGTAAAGTTTTTTTTAATGTTTCGGTAGTTATAGTTATGTCTGGTATTTTTCACTATTTACTCTAAAAGCTCAACTTCTTTTTTGTTCTGGATAAAAGTGATGTCACAATTTCATTGAGAATATACATTCCAGTTGGACCTATTTTAATGTGTGGACCTTTTGGCATTGATAATCAATAATGAAACTACAGTAGTTTCTTTATTTTGTAACTGATGACAAATTTCAAGCATCTATTCGTTTCAACATATGAAAACTTCATCCAATGACAACAGAGGCAGGAAACCTCTTGAAACAATGAACAAGAATTAGGCCTATATCGTCATAATACAGTAATTGCAATTTGAGTCTTTCTTCCTACCCTGTCGATTTTACGTTGTAAGTGGTAGCTCAACTCTTTAGTAAGTTAACTCATATCTAAACACTGAGAGCAAACTGAGATGCGATAATGTTGTACTGCGAAATCGGAAAGATGAATGAATAAATAACCGTTATCCTAATTTAGCAAAGAAAAATATATGTTTCACATTATATTTCATATATTTCTTATAACTTAAACTTAATTTGCATGTTTGATTTTAGTCTTCACTCGAAATCATGTTCCAGGCTAGCTCACGGACCGTAGTTTGCCCAGTAATCGTCCAGTTAGATCAGTTAGATGCATGTAGGCCTACACGTGTCCGATAAATTGGCCTAGAGTAAACCGTATTATATTAATTGAGTTCGTGATCGTGAGTTTATTATTTGGAGTGCCATTTTTTTTTTCATTGCAATTCTATTTTTCAACATGCTGCGTTTATGGTATTGTGATGTTGACAATTTTAGTTATTTTTATTTTTTATCGACTAGTACATTATTTTTTAAACAATGTTCAGAAGGAATATTTATGCCCTTGATATATCGGATAAATTACGTGATTATTGCACAGAATAAGTATATAAATAACAGTTTTGGTTCAATTGTTTCAGTTTTCCTAACACAGTTGAATTTTTTTCTTATAATAGGATCAAGTACTGTATAAGTAGTCTACGTTTTCTCTCTTCTGCCTCTTGAGAATAAATTTCTTAAATTTTTTATCTTTTACTGACTTAGTAATTTCGCGGTAATTTAGATAAAATGCCCTTTTTTCAAATGTTAACCTGTGTCCGTGTCTGCAAATGAGGCGAATTCTGAGAGAACACATTTTCTGGGAAAAGGAGCGAAGGGGCTAACAAGGAGGATGTGAATGTGGATCCTATGGAAGACATCGATTTCAAGGTTTCTAGGTTTCAAGATTAACTATTTATCTGTGATGTTTTCCATGACGAAATACAATATAATTTTAAAACTGACACTGTATTTCACTTTTATATGGAACTCTCCCCCACACGCAGACGATTGGTCTTTGTGGAGGAATTCCTTGTATGGTATTTTGTGTAAAATTATGTAATTTATCTTGTTTTTTTTGAATAAAAATTATTTGAATTTGAATAAAAAATTTGAAAAAAAAATTGAATATACTGTATTGTGTCACTCACTTATATTGGAGATGCTTGAGGGATGAATTTCACTTCTGAAAAGTGACAAAGGCTGACGAAGCTTTTTTTCAGAAGTGAAATGCATCCCTCAAGCATCTCCAATATAAGTGAGTAAAACAATATATAAAAGTGAAATGCAGTGTCAGTTTTAATATTAGATAATTATAATCAACACTCAACTATTTTCATCTTTTAGGAGCCCGTAGGCTACAGCCAAATTCATTAGACTAGCCCCCCTTGAAACATGATTGAATTTTTTAATTTAATAGATAAAAAGGTGTTTTGCTCTTACATAATTATAACTGCCCAAAAAAATCATGCAAGTTCTTATGGGAGGGGAGACAAGGGAGAGGGGGGATATTTATACGATTTTGAGGAGAGGGGCCCGGAAAATCGGTTGCGGGGGGGCCCAATTGGAAAACGTTACGCCACTGGCAGTATCGTTCGTCGATTTCCATCAGCTAATCAATGCTGTTTTGTAATCAATATCTGCCATTGCGGAAGTCTTCAGTATAATTGATGGCACTTTGAGGAATTCGAAATTAATAAATTATGTTCTGTATATTTGGCAGTTCCTTCAACTCCAACTTGAAATGTGATAAACAAACAACCTATTGGCATCCTATCAAGGCATTAAGAGAAAACAAACTGCAGTGGGATTGATATTGAAAAATTATATAAAAATCTTGACAGAGAACCTCTTAAGTACTAAATGAACCATCAGCTATGAATTTCTTTGCAGGCAACTGTACATAAATTTTTAGCCAACAAATAGTCAACATCTAAAATTGTGTTAAAATGAACATATTCACTGGCAACGAATTTATTCCTTTTTTTAGCCACCTCTGTATTTAATGTAATTTTATGTTAGGAACATAACTATTTTGATGCAATATTATATTGCTTGAGCAAACTATGATACAAGTAAGTAATTATTTTCTGAGATTTTTGACACAGTGTGATTTATTGCTAACAGTCTGCACACAGAAACTTGTTTGCAGAAAAAAAGGGTTGTATTGATTCGTTCTCCATAGAAAGCAAAAGTATTTTCTAAAGTAATATCTTTTGTCTCTGGGGGGGGGGGGGGGGGATCTATCTAAAGTTACGGCACTGTTACTGGTACCTAACTTTTGAGTTTCTCAACACCCCTTTTTTGGTAAACACTAAACAGCAGTCATCTGAAGAATGTTCAGAGAAAGCTTTACGCGCACTGTGCATTGTAATGTATAACATATATTATACTTTAACAAAAAATTACAAATACCTGTCACCACATTCATAAAACGGTACACAAAAAACTTCATACTGTAGTTATTTTTCTTCAAAAAACTTCAATATAACTTACTATATTTTCATTCATCTGTCATGAATTTCAATAACTTATTTTGCTTGTTATTCAATTTTTAAATTTGATGTGTTATATTATGATATTTTGTATTTGTCCATTGATTGTAAGTTGAAAAAAATTGATAGCCTTTACTTGAAAATATCGTTGAAATTGCACTATGCTGATCAGGGGCACACCTAGACTTTTGGTTGGGGGGGGGGGGCTTACCCGTCATACTAGGTAAATTTTGGTAGTGAGGGGGAAGGGGTGGAATTGGGATTTTGCAGACCTCTTTTTATAAGATTGTTGCCCAATAAAGTTCTTATTGAGGGGGGGAGGGGGTCATTTTAAAGGGAATCGGCTATGGGGAAACAAAATGTTTCCATGTGTCTTTTTTTATACAGTGTTTCAAGAGTTCATGATAATTCTCAGACAGCAAAAAATAAATCACGAATGTAGGTCTGGAAACGCTTTGTTTCAGAAACAGTGGCGTAGCAACGGGGGTCGGACCGCCCCGGGTGACAGCCCAAGGGGGGGCTACAAAAAACAGATCAAGTCAGGCTTTAAAAGGACTGGTATTAAATGTTTTTTAATAGATCATTTTTTCTAATAATAGAGAAAAAATTATTCTGGTTAGGGGTGACATGACAGGCGACTGAGTTAAGAGAAATTTAGTCATACAGTTGATAGTGCAGGAGCAATGTGTCGAAATGTGTGACACAGAGGTTACTTATCAGCTAAATTTATTTTCATTATTTGAAGAAATATGTTCTGTTCTACTACACCTGCCACTGCCATTC
This sequence comes from Conomelus anceps, assembly GCA_948455865.1. Lineage (NCBI taxonomy): Eukaryota > Metazoa > Arthropoda > Insecta > Hemiptera > Delphacidae > Conomelus > Conomelus anceps. Next base: position 58,687,938 of record OX418222.1, on the reverse strand, counting down.
ACCCCTAGGGAATCAGTGGATTTGTTGATGCAGGTGTCAGGAGAGTAGCCAAGGAGCGTCCTCGGGTACGGACACCCTCCATTAGCGATGACTCAGGCACTTAAAAGAATTTGATTCATTATGTGTGTTGAAATATTGAAATACAGCGTTTACATAAATGGTATATGGTCTTTTGGGTGAGAGCTAATACTTTTTTGGGTCGGCTAGTACAGAGATACGTATGGGTTAAAATAATGTGATAGGATTTATGTATAGAAACGCTGAAAATGCAATTTTAGAGGGATTCTTTTAATTTTTTCCTGGGCCTTTTTTTTAAGGATACTGCATGATTGGATCGGCCACCAAAAAAGACTGTTCTCTACAAAAAATCATTTCCCGGTGATAAAGCCCTCACCTAAAACTGTAGGTCCAACTCAAATCAATCACCGCCATAACTCATTGCCCACGCATAGGTCTCAGATCTGGGCTTCATCCTCCGAAAAATAACGTAACATTATTACTATAACGTCAAATGTAATACTGTACAGCAGTGACGTAGCGATGAGGGTGGGTATTCCTGGTTACAACCCCCCTTGAGCCTGTAAAAGAGGCCCCAAAAACGAGTAGGGAGGCATCAATAATAATACGATAATATCGGTTACTGGAGGTAAAAAAGTTTTCATACGTAAAGTATTACAGCTAGAAAAAATACTATAAATTCAATATTTAAAATACTATAGTTAACTAAAAATGATAAATTCATTAAGGTTACAGAGGGTATGGGGCGAACAAGGCAAGTTTTCTTGGACCTCAACGTCAAGGGGCCACATTATTTTACAAAAAATGTAAGCAAGTGACAAAACAAAAATAAAATAAGGTACCCCAAATTGTCCAACTAGGGCCCTCTTTTCTCCAGCTTAGACCACTAGAGGCCCCTGGCGCCGCGGGACCTTCAGGCCCGTTTTTATTGCCAGTTTAGTCATGTGAGGTAGAGATTCAAGTAGGCTGCATCTAGAATATTTCAAATTTCAACGTTTATAAACAAGGGTCCCCTAATTGCCTCGCCTTTGGGCCATCAAAGGCCCCACGATGCTGGTGGGTCCCAGTATTTTCGGAGCCCCCAAACAAGGGTTCGAAGGACCCCAGACCACTTGAATAAGTTTACACAGTAGGCTTGAAAGAAGAAAAGGTCTCTTAATATTTTGGCCGACGGGCTTCAAATGCTCATTTCTGTTACTGTTACTGATGCTCAGATCTGATACCCCATAGAGTGTATTGTGATTGTGAAATTTGTTAGACCATGAATCAATCAACAAATAATATGAGGGAATAGTTGATAACCACAAAAAAGCTTAGAATTGCACTTTCAAGACCTGGAAAGCAATTTTTTTCTCTGGTGGAGAACCCTACAATCCCCAATGTTTTGGGGTTCCGTCACTCTATATGTAAATGCAAAATTACTATATGTTAAAGTTTGGAATTGGATATTAATTCATTCTCTCTTTACAAGTTGAATCAATTTCCTTTCAAAGTCATAATAATTTTTATATTTTTACACATTTTACATACTCCAGTATTAGTAAATAGTTCGATGCGAATTCAAGAGATTATACAAAAAAGAAGAGAAGTTTATTGCTCTCTCTGGTGCCACTCATTGCCCTTTTCCCTTTAGCTTCCACAACTTTTTCAAGGAATGGTTTTCAGTTAGCAATTCAAATTTGTTACACAGATTCTTGTGAGTACAGTAGGTAACTAGGCATAGATGGAATACATATTCAATGCTAGTTGGGAAATCGAGTCATTAATAATTAAATTATTCAATTAGTATAAAATTATTTAATAATTTCAATTATTGAAAATTGGTGTTTAGGGTGAGGGAGCCTCCAGGTGTAAGGGAGCCTCCAGCCACAACTCTGCCCCGGGCTAGAGCTACAACTAAAATGTCTCTGATTGTAATAATAATTTGAAACCACTATAGATTGTTAAATTAGCTTTATAAAAGTAATATATTTTTTTGGATTTTATACATTAAAATTTGTTCAAAACTGATTAATGAACTAACAATATACGAAAAGTGGGTTCAAACTCTTAGGCAAACGATTCATAAAAGCAATGATTTATTGAATTTAAGCTTTCACTTTACCCAATTTATAAACTTTATTTTCATAAATACTTGTTACTGTTTACTTAAGTTACTGTTGTCATAAATGACAAAAATGATATTACAAAATTTAATAGTCACGGCTACAAAAAATAAAAAGACGTTTGAATCGAGAAGTCACACTCTTTCTCCCTCAACTTGTATGAAGGAGAAAGAGCCGTGAATCTAACAATCAGATCGAAAAGTCAGCATTTTTAAAAATTCGATTTTTAATTTCCTAATGGCTGGACCAAGGAGATTTTTCACTTCTCATCCAGACCTAGTGCCTGACGGAGCTAGCGGTCATCGATGGTCTGAGATTTCCCGATTTCTCCATTGGTAATCAGGTATTGTAACACATTTTATATTATACAGTATTTGTAATGTAGACCAAATATATTTTTAATCATTATAAAAAAATATATAATAAAAATGTTAGTCGGAAGAATAATTTAATACTACATAATGTAACTTTTTGTTTTCATTTTAAATCGGAATTTCTGTCAATTCGTGAATTTCTGTATCTGTGATGTTTTCCATGACGAAATACTTAATGAACAATCTAATATTAAAACTGACACTGTATTTCACTTTTAAATAATGTTTTACTCACATATATTGGAGATGCTTGAGGAATGCATTTCACTTCTGAAAAGAAGCTTCGTCAGCCTCCAGCCTCAAGCATCTCCAATATATGTGAGTAAAACATTATTTAAAAGTGAAATACAGTGTCAGTTTTAATATTAGAATTTCTGTATGTTGAAAATAAATAAAATTAAAAATTAAAAAAATTAAAAATTAATAAATAAATAATGTTAATCCAATAAAAGAGGGAGATCAATTAAAAATTGATTCTGTTCACTAGTAGAAAATAAATAAAAATTCTGTATTTTATATTGACTAAATAAAAGAAAAAATTATTTAATTACTGAATTTTATTCGTTTTACAAAAATCTTTTATAAGTTAGAATAAAAATCAAATAATTATAAGTATATGTTCTACCATCACAATCTATGCTGAGCCCATGAAATATGAATTAGTGAAATATTATTGTCGCGCCCTGTCTTTCACGATTTCCACATTCATAGGGTAAGGTTGGATGTGGTAATTGAGGGGGAATAGGTGCAATAATAATATTACACCATAACCATATATTACAGAATCCTTACCTGGTGGAGGCTACAAATGATAAAGGCGCTGTCCTTTAAATATATTCAATGTTACAAATGGTGGAGGCGAATCATTACACTGTTGAGGTTAAGAGCCTCTAATCAAGCTCTCAACATCGAAAATTCAAAAATTATCCCAGAATGTGGACTAAAATGAATGGATTTAAGGTTTTCTAGGCATGGGTCTTCTTTCTCTTGGAATACGACTTTAGAGGGACTAACTTATTTATCAAAATTTTCCCGGGGGAGGGCCCCCAGACCCCCCGAATCATTGATAACCCCCCCCCCCCCCCATGAAAAGATTTTCGCTACGCTACTGCTGTACAGGTCCAGGAGGTTATAGAGGTACATTACATGATTATCAGATCGATATGAGTGAAACGAATTATTTCTATTAACCAAACCTAGCCGCCTAGTCGAATTAAATTCAGCCAGGCTACAAACTCTATTTCCACCTATGAAACTCGAAATACACGACTTATTGATAGTGTAACGATTAAGCAAGTGTGAAATGTACGGTTAAGAGCTCTGGAGTCCACATTACATAGTCAATTCGCTTGAAAATGTTCAGCATTTTGATAAGGATTTCAGGAACTGAGGGGAAGACTTAAGCCCCCCCCCTCAATGTTAAGCCACTGGTTATGAATATTATAACATATGAAAAGTGTAAAAACATGAAATGTACCAGCATCCAACACTAATCTGTCAATCCTACAGTCAATTTGCTTGGAAATTATCAACAATTTTTTATGGACCTCGAGTTCTTGGGGGGGGACTTAAGCTCCCCCAAAGCCCCCCTGGGTACGGCACTGATGCTGATACATTTTTGGTGAACTGATTAGTACGGTAAGTGAAATGCTCATTGATCATTCAAATCGCTTAAAAATAACTTACTATACAATAATATAGGCCTATGCAAAATATACGAAAGCTTTGTAACTGGTTACTTTATCGCGTGATTCAATGTATCGATAGATTTTGTTATAGATATTATTGATACTTTGTTGTTTGTAATCAATATCGATACAGAGCATCTCGATTAGTCAATAGTCAAAAGTACACACTATTATTCAAAATTTCAGCTGTTTTCTTACATTTGGCTCTTTTCACTTCTTTTGTATAGTTTTTTTAGAGCTTTGTAATTATTATCTTCACTTAACATATTTCTAGATAGTTTGAATTCATCATTTACGCATCTTTTACTCTATTTCTTTCTGCAAGGATATCATCAGTTATTCACTCTTCAATTTTGTCTAATTTGTTTTTTATAGGGACTTTTTTAACTGGACAACTCATAGTAATATGAAACCTTAAAATATTAATGAAACTATCATATTTTTTATTTAAACTATTGCTATTGTAAACCCTACTCCAGTTTTCTTGTAGCAGATTCTGCTTCAAACAATCGATATTCCCCTGTTCACATTGTTGAATTTCTTTCATTACTCTACTCTTTTTAATTGATTTATGACCTTGCAACCCCACCTCTAAAATTTGATAGTCATGATCAGATAGTTCCGAGCCGCCTAATCTTGTTTTAGAGTAATCTATATTAGTAAGGATGTTATCAATTATTGTTTGTGATGTTCTTGTGACTCTGGTATATTCATGAACTTTTATTTCCAAGTTATTCATGTATATAATATCCCTTAAATCTCCTGTCATTTTATTCTGTGTTGCAAAGTCTGTATTGAAATCTCCCGCTACAATAACGTTTGTAAAACGAGAAAGTGATAGCCGCGAGCCGTGACAGGTAAGATAAGATAAGCTGCAAATTCCTGGGTCCTCTTTATAAGGGGATAGATTGGCCACCAAAAAAGATGGTTCTCAGCTATAAAATCACTTGCCTATGATTCGGAACTCACCTAAAACTGTGGGTTGAACTCATCAAACATTGTCATTCAACTCATAACCAACGCACAGGTCTCAGAAACATCTGAGCTTCACCTTCCGGAAAAATTAAATTATTACTGTATCATTAAATGTATTAGGCCTACAGGTTTAGGAGGTTCTATACGCTAGAGGTACTGTATTTACATTAAGTGATTGTCAGATCGATATGAGTAAAAAGAATTACTTTTATTATCTTAACCCAGACGCCTAGTCGAATTCTATTCTGCCAGGCTACAAACTCTATTTCCACCTATGGTACTCATAATTGTTATAAATATAAACAATAATTGATTATATTAATTGTTATATTGTTATTATCCTATTGTTATCATCCTAATTTCAAGAAAATTGACTGTAGGGAGTATGTGCTCCAGGCTGATTAGTGTTGGTACATTTCATGTTTTCACAATTTTTAATTAGAATAAGATTCATAACTATAGTGGCTTGATATGGGGGGCTTTGGGGCTCAAGCCTTTCCCTCACGTCCGGAGATCCGTATATTAAAATGTTGATTTATAAACAAATTTATTAAAAAAAATTATAAACAAGAGTGAAATGTACAGTCTAGAGTCCATATATTACTCAGGCAATTCGCTTGAATATTATCAACATTTTAATACGGATCTCCGGACGTGAGGGAAAGGCTTGAGCCCCAAAGCCCCCCATATCAAGCCACTATAGTTATGAATCTTATTCTAATTAAAAATTGTGAAAACATGAAATGTACCAACACTAATCAGCCTGGAGCACATAATCCCTACAGTCAATTTTCTTGAAATTTATCAACAATTTTTGAAGGACCTCGGTTTCTTGGGGGGGGGGGGTTAAGCCCCCTATAAGCCCCCTGGGTGCGTCACTGGTTATATAACACAAGAAAACCCAATAAGAAACAAACAGTTCACTAAAGTTCAACTAATAATGAATTTACTATATCACTGTACAAAAACTGACAATACTAACTGACAATAGACCGATCAATAATTCAATAAATAAATGGAACACTTACGAAGCACAGTGTCAGTCACGGTATTTGATAATCACAATAATATCCCCGATTTTTGTAGACTTGTATAAACTGTGAATGAAGTCTGAACAATATACTGCCACTAAGTCATAAAACACAACTGAACTACTGTTCACAAGGACTGCTCTTTATATACTGTTTGAAAGTATTCTAGGATGTTCTGGAAACTGATAACATAATCTGGAGCATTCTGGCGAATTCTTGAAATCTCCATAGGCTTCCCGATCTACACTGTCTCGAACATTCTAGATGACCATATAAGAGTAAATGAAGATGGAGGAGAATAAACAAAAAGTTCCTCTTATCAATGTGAAAGGAAGAACTGTAGACACAATTTTTTTTTTTGTAGATTACGTCTTGGAGACTCCAGTTAAGGAGTATAAGACAAGTCAGATCAACAATATTATACACTAGATACCATAATTACTTCAATTAGTTGAGGTGAGGCTTAATTTTGATGTGAAAGGAACTCTTGTACACTATAAAAAGCTTTATCAACTAAATATTTCTTCAATTGTTTTTTAAATATTTCTATATTTTCAAGACTCTTCAAAAACTGCGGTAGCTTGTTGTAGAATTTCCTACCAATATAACTAGGTTTTTGTTTGAATAAGCTACTATTGTGACTCACCAAGTGATAATCTCCTCGGCTTCTTGTATTATAATCATGTACATCAAGATTTTGGTTAATATCATTCGTTTTTACATATAAAGTAGCTTCATACACATATAAGCAGGGTACAGTTAGGAGACCAAGTCTCTTGAACAACGGCCTACATGAATCTAATCTATTTACTCTTTCTATACACCTAACCGCTTTCTTTTGGATCTTAAACACCCTATCAAGATTTTGTTTTGATGAATTACCCCATACTAAGATAGCATACCTAATATGTGACAGTAAGAGCCCATGGTAAGCTGTAAAAAGTAACTTTTTGTCATTCAATCTAGCGAGCTGTCGCAGGACAAATACCCCAGATGAAATTTTCAACATATTTTCTCAATGTATGGAGTCCAGGTCAATCGTCTATCCAACATAACTCCTATAAATGCAATTTTTTCTTCCTGGTCTAATTGATTATCGTTTACAAACACGTTTATAGCCGTATCTTCATTTAAATTATGTTTGTTTTTGAATTGAAGGTATTGGCATTTTTTACTATTTATAGTTAATTTCAACTGATTTAAGAATTGGACAATGGATTGCACACCTATATGGGCACTTATTTCTAAATTATCTAGAATGGAATTGCTGAAAATGAGTGATGTATCGTCTGCAAATAAGAGGGCTCTACCACTAATTAATTCTTTAGGTAAACGGTTGACATATAACAAAAAATCAATGGACCTAGTATTGGCCCCTGAGGCACTCCAGCTTGCACCTCTAATTTATTAGATTTATTCTTTACTATACTATTACCAACTACTGTAGTTAGTTCTACACATTGTTTTCTCCCAATAAGATATGATTCAAACCATTTCAGTTCAACCCCATTTACACCTACATTTTGCAGTATTTCCAATAAAGTTCTATGATTAACACAATCAAATGCCTTTGACAGATCTAAGAAGATTGCAGTAGCTTTATCACCTGAATCTATTATATCTATTAGTTTTTCAACTAGAGAAACTATGGCTGTCTTTGTTGATCTCCCTTTCTAGAAGCCATGCTGTTCATCACAGATAAAGTTAGCTTCTTGAAGGTGCAGAAGTAACCTATTTAGAACTACTCTTTCAAAAATTTTACTTATTACATTTAAAATACTAATGGGCCTATAGTTTTCTACCTTTTCTCTATCACCTCAGGGTAGCACCAATGGGTAGCGCAGAAATATGTTCTTTTATCCCATGCGTTTCCTACAATAGTTTTTGTACGCCATCAATAGTAGTAGCCTGCTCAGTGGCTACACTATCTTGCCTTTTTTTGAAGAGGCTCTCAGAGGGCTGGCTGGCTCACGGCAGGAGGTCGAAAGAATCCTGAGGGGTGAGCGATCCTGACTCCACCCATCCATTTCAAATAACAACTTCTATTCTACAAATATTGGATCTAGAACTACTAGGGTGAATGATGAATGGCTCAGTGATTTAGGGGTGGAGTTTCAGGATTCCGACTAGGCCTATTATGTGTGTTGATGTGACTCTGCTTCTGAGTATAGGAGCACAGTAGCATAGCTATGAGGCGGATCAGGGGGATAGATCCCCCAGACCCAGAAAAAAATGGAATTTTAAAATGCACTGATGAAGAAATTTTTTTAACAAAAGAATAAAAAAAAGACGTTTTGAATCGCTGAAAAAGTGGTTTTAGAGCGATTATTTTCAAAAAACATTTCCGGTGGAGTACCATAGACCCCTAGATTAAAATGAATAATAATAATATAATATAATAATATTTTTATTTCGCCAAAATACAAAAATACAAATATAAGAAAATTCACAATATAAAGTGTATAACACATTTTTGGCACAGCCAGCAAAGTAAATACTTGAGCGCTAGCTGTGAGTTCATTCAATAATATTACTAGTAAACATAGAAAGCTCGTGAAATGAGAGAAATCAATAATGAATTGAAAGGTAAAGTAATAAAGATCTTAAAGTATCTCCATGAGGTGACAAAACTAAAAAACACAATTATCATCCTTTCATTGTAAAACAATCGAAAAACACAGCAAAAAAAATTCACCAAAATACAATTCAATAATAACTTACATGTAGTACACAAACCACAAACCCAACATGGCCATCAGGCCATTAGTCAATCATTCACCTGATCCAGCTCACAAAATAGCTATAACAAAGCCCTCCTGAAAACACCTCCACCACACCTACTTCCCCCACCACAACCAATCCTCCCACCACCTTCCTACGACCACCAGACCTTACATACTAGAAAACCAGTCAGTCTGCAACCAAGCGCCGAAGAAGAATCACATAGTTCAAGACGCATCCGCCGCGACTCAAATAGGTCAGTTCTGCACAGTAAGTTTCTACTTATGAATAGTCAGTCATTAATTACTGTTACGGAACTCCTCTTCCTTTTAGAAGATAATTTTAAGTATGTTACTATACTGCTAATCAGGTGAGGTGGGGATCAAACATAGCAGAGTGAAAATAGTTTCAAGTAAGCCTGCTTTAAAGTTTGGCTACTTGAACAATAAATTATTCCAGTATTAGTTTAGTATTATTCCAGTTTTTAAATATAGTTAAGTATTTGTTATTAAATTTATTCTGTTATTACTTTTAGGGCCGGTTGATGATATATTTTCGAGAGTTGTTTTTGTTTAAAAGCTATTTTTGTTGGGATTGATTGTTATGAATAACTGTAATTTAGTTTGTATTGTATTTTGATATAATTATGACTTAATAATAAAGAAGTTCCAAAAAAAATTAGCATCAGAGTTCGGTTCTACCACTGACAATGATGTAGAAACTATAAAAAAGTTTCTAGATGTTTAAAGTTGTAGATGAAAATTTGACACACAATTTGGGTTAGAAACTTAGAATAATGTTGAAATGGACGAATTTGTGTCAAGAATCGCTTAAAATGTGGTTTTAAAGTAATTATTTTTCAAAAATTTCCCTGGGGAGTACCTCCAAACCCCCTTTTGAATAAACTAATACCAATGAATACAAACGAGAATTCTCGTTTATATTCATTGCTAATACATTATATTCTTGAATTATCGTTAGAGATCCTCTCCCTCTCCTCTTATGGTGTACTATTGCCTGGAGCCCATAGAACGAACTATAAACTATAGTTCTATTCTGGTTATAGTTCTATGCTGGAGCCTTATCCCCCCCCCCCACCGTCATTGGTTTCCCCCCCCCCCCCCACCATCATTGGTTCCCCCCCCCCCAGACTGGCCGTCTCTTTACGCCACTGGTCGAGCGAGCATCATCTATTGGGAATGGCTAACTCCAGGAAATATCATAGCAAAAGGCAACTTTGTAAAATGAGTTGGCCATGACAGATCTGAAAACGGATCTCAAAGATTCGAAAGCGCTCGGCCTACAGAGTAAGTAAATTCTATTTATTCTTAATGAATATTTGACTGCAAGTCGTTGAATTCACATAAAAAGTTAATATTAACAACGCAGTTCGTCATGGAACAAGAAATCCAGGTCTTTTTTACTTTTTTGTCAAAAATTGTTGTCTTTCAGGCCTTGTTAAAATGCCAATTTTTTTTTGTTTTTGGGTCTCCGGGGTGGTGGGGAGATCTAGACCCACCATCAACCCATAGTCACGCCATTAGGGTAAAGTGAGAGTTGAGTTTAGTTCAGTCTCAGTTTTCCCCCCACCTTTTCTAACCTAACCCAACCCTCTCCAACCAAATAGATAGATAGATATTTAAGCATCCACTGGGCTCCCATCATGGGGACATTTGGATTTGCCCAATGTTAAATTTAAATTTATTATTTCCATTCAGGCTATATTAATTTAGGATTTTTATCTACGACCATGTTATAATAATGTATACATTACAGTTCCACAATTGATGCCAAAACAGCTGTCTTTTCAAAATTCTTTTTGAAACCTGTTGCATAATGAGCTTATTATAGTACAAGTTCTACATTATAACACGGGTTCTGGACCAATCAGAAGCATTTTTGATGGAATCAATATCGTAATTCAATATTGTGAAACTATCAGCTGATTTGATCAAACTGCTACACCAGCTGCTTTAACCTAACAATCTACTATAACTTCTCGTATTTGAGATGAGAGGTTAGGTATCTCTGACACTCAGTCACAGGTAAAATGAAATTGTTTTAATTAAATGTATACTAGTGGTCGTAGATAAAATAGTGTAGAGCACTCGTGAGATATTTATAACACTCGCATTCGCTCGTGTTATAACTTACAAAAATGTCATGCCTTAATAAGGGTCAAAATGAAATCGTTGCATAAACTATTATTATAATACTCTCTATATTCTTGGCTTGAATAGAAACCAACAGTCCTCTAGCTCTCTCTTGGAAACCTCTTAAAATTCTCTTTAAAAAAACCCTCTTAAAATAACAGGGCCGTTAAAACATTCATACGATGAACTTCTGAATTTCTAACTCCATTTGCATAGAGAGCAGTGTGATGAGTTTAATTTCTAAGTTCATCCCTGTACCAAGTGTTAAGAGAATGAACCATGGAACCCCTATCAAACATTAATCTATCTAACCTAACCTAGGTAAGTTCAAGTCAAGGGCGCCACCACGATATTTTTCAGGGAGGTGCCAGTCCTTTCGGGGGGTTTGGGGGTATGGAAAATTTTTAAAAAATCAGAGAAAAAATTGGCGATTTTAGAAGCTTGTTTTACACCTAATTTCCTGCAATAGAAAAAAGATACAGGCAACAGAAAAATCCCAAATTTATCAGTCTGTAACAATTAGCTTTATTCATTCATATTTTTCTATTTCCATCAAGCTTTATTTAAAGAAAAACTGAACTCTTCTACTTTCAGTGGCAAACAAATTGATTGAATTCTTCACAAATTCTTTTTTTTTTCAAAAATTGTCCGTGTGCAGACATCAGGCAAAGCCCACTAAGCCTTTCGTTGTCTGTTTTATTTCTAGCTTCTAGTCAACTCTTGAACTTAGATAGATAGATATAAATTCCTGGATTTCTTGTTCCATGACGAACTGCGTTGTTAATAGATAGATATAATCGTGCTTTATTCAATAATCGTTATTACATGGACAAAAAATAAAAGAAATGAAAACACACACTACTACGGCTTGGTCCTAGACCGTCAGCCGGAAATTCCAAACAAAAAATAACTTAATACTTAATCAACTTAATATTTTTCTATGTTAGATCTGAAAATAAACAAAGTACACAAACATGGGAAACCATCATTAAAAGTACCCGTAATTCAATTGCAATAGGCCTACTAACAATATCAATAAAAATGATTAATTCTAAAAACAACCAAAATGAAGTTCACCAAGTCATTCAACAGTGTAAAGCACAATTATGATGTTGAAGATCCATCTTGTTTCCACTAATATGTAATATAAACTTAATAAAACAACTTTTGAATGGAAATTAACTCACGTTATGGCGTGACGAGTGTACTGTGGGTCTTCTGACGATGCTCTAGACAACAGAGCGAAACGGCCGTCACGCCATAACGTGAGTTAATTTCCATTCAAAAGTTGTTTTATTAAGTTTATATTAGTAAAGCACAAGTTGGTTTTAAACATAGGCTATTATTTTCAACAATAATTAACAAAAATATAACTGATGAATAGTAATAATTGTACAATAGCCGGATAAAATAATTTCATTTAAATAATCAATTTTTACTTGTGTTAGTAGAGGCCTAAATATGTTCATTATTATTACAATACAGATAATGCCAATTAGATTAATGCTGCTTGTTCGCATAAAAGAAAGCGAACATATCAACTTATCATGTCTTGTGCTCCAATCTCAGAAAACAAAAGTGGATAAGGAGACCCTAAATATCAAATAGGTAAGTGAACTCTTGAACTTCCCACAAAATAATATTGTACGAAGTATGATACTAATACAAGTCGAAAATAAATAATTGCATGTAAAACAGTTTTCAATCTTTTTAAATACTTGAAATATTTTTTCTATGAAACTACAACTTTGAAATACGTGATGAATGTTATGTTATTTTTTCCTAACATATTATTTTTCCCCCAAGGACCAGGGGGGAGCCGCGGCCCCCCCCCCCCCCTTGCCTCTATGTGGTGGCGCCCATGGTTCAAGTGGAATTAACCTAACCTATGAGAAACCGAAGCACCGATCCCACGGGACTAGGGTTCACGGAAAAAATCAACTTTTAACCCATCATGGTAGCGCAAATTGAATGGTGTGATATAGAATCAGCGTGATTTCATAATTAATAAATTTTTAATAAATTTGAACAATTCTTTACCAATAATGGGTGCCTCGATTTCGTTTTTGAGGATCCGTCACGCCATGTGTGTTGAGTGTGCCTTACCTAACGCCCCTTCCTAGGCAAATTTCCCCTCCATCCATCTAGCACACAACGACTGAGCCGGTCCGCCTTTCGGTTCTTCGTTCAGCCGTTATCATTATCAGATGCAGTTCTGTGCTCGGTGAGTTAAGTAGTTTCCTACGGTTTGGGTTGGAAATTGCCATTGGAATTGTTTCATTGTCATCACGCTAACAACTTTTAATTTGGTGAGTACGCTAATAATTAATATTAATAGCATTATTTCAGTTCTAATGATATTCGCTGTAGTGTATGGTAGTGATAAGTGACGCCAACCACTCTGCTCCGATTCACGGGGTGTTGGAGTGATACCATTTTCACCTCATTACAATAATTATCAATCAAATCACATCATCGATTACATTATATTACAATATCAATAATCACAATTACAATAATTACACGTCTCTGAATTATCTGAGAATCATCAGCAAAAATTGAACTGAACATTCAGTTCATTTACTAGAGACTTTTAAATCATTGTTAATTATTTGTAAATTGGGACGACATTCCAATTAGAGACACTCTGCTCTTGTTCTTAATTACAATAATTACTACATGTGAGCTTTATTTATCTTTTAGCCTAAATTGTATAATAAGCGGAAATTTATTTACAGTGATACTAGACACTGGACACCAACTTATCAAGATAATTTCAAACAATCCAAACAGAATAATCATTCAGACAAATAGTATACGTATCATTCAGACAAATACGAGTGAACGTTTGTCTATTTTCTTGCAAATAGAATACCGTAACTTACAAGTTGTCTCCAGTTTCCAAAAGTAGGCCTATTGGTCATAAAAGTTTTGATTGAGTCATAAAACTTTTCAAAATTTCAGTTCATTTTTCAAAACATCTGGTTTTTTAGTTTTGATTTGTTTAAGTCTTCAACTGTTAGTATCCCATAACGATAAGCCGATAAATGGTTTTAATTTGAGTGGTTTACTGTAAGATATAATAACATTTGAAGAAGCCAATATAAAACATAACCTCAATAGTTGAGAGTCATATAACAATAGGTTAGTATCTGTGATGTTTTCTATGACAAAATACTTTATATGAACTATCTAATATCAAAACTGACATTGTACTTCTATTTTAATTATAAATTTTACTCACATATACGAGAGGTATGCATTTTGCTTCTAAAGAGAAGTTTAATCAGCCTACTTTCAGCCATGCATCAGTCAGGTTGACAAAGCTTCTCTTTAGAAGCGAAATGCATCCCTCCAGTATAGGCCTAAGTGAGTAAAATCATTATTTATGATGTTTTATGTAGATATTCATTATTATTATAAGAATTGGTTATTTTTTGTTTGAATATATGAATGTTCTATTATGTATTGTCAACAATAAAAAAATTGAATAGAAAAAATAAATTGAATTGAAAATAGAATACAGTGTCAGTTTTGATATTAAATAGGTTAGTCTTTTATTTATTTTTAGTAGTAGTAGTAGTAATAATGTTTTATTTTCAATTTCATGTTAACAATATACAATCATTATTTATAAACATCCTAAGCTTGGCTTTCGCCGTCTGCTAGAGTTGAGCAGTACTAATGAACATGAACAGTACTACAAAAATTATAACGTTTCACACAAATACAACATTACCTTTCAAAGATTAAATTTCAAAAATAAAATTACTAACAAACATTTTTTTTATATTTCAAGTATTTTTTGAATATTTCAAGTATTTTTTGAATATTTCAAGTATTTTTTGAATATTTCAAGGAACTAGGGATACAGATACAGCAATGTGATACTATTTATAGACCAAAATGGATAACAATACATACATTTCATTAGTAATTTATTCACTTTCCTTAATAATTAAAATTCTCTAACAAGAACCACCGATAATGCCAAGCCTCCCTACAAAATTTAACCAACCCACTCCAATTTCCTCCGTTTGCAACTTCCACATACTCATTCTCAGAAAGGATTGATTTGCCCAGCCACTTTCGTCTCCACTCTCCCAATACCAAACACCGAGCAACAAAATGAAATGTATCTTCTCAAATAAATGAAATTGCAAATAAAGAATTTGAATTTGAAAAAAAATAAAAAAAAATAATTATATATAATGTTTGTTTATATTTGTATTGACGTTGCAGAAATTTTGTTACATGTTTTATCAATGTACATAAATGAAATTGCAAATAAAGAATTTGAATTTGAATTCTCTTTCGCCCGCATTACACAATGAACACATTCTACTCCTTCCTTCTAGCCATGGCCTGTCATTCAAATTTAGCATTTCTCCTCTCACCTTCATTATCCATCTGATATCTGGCAATGCAATTTCTCGCTTCAGATAATCATCATCTTCCAAATTCACACTCCTCAGTTTGTTATATATTGTGTGGTATCTGGCTGCATTCCCTGATAGCTTAAATTCTTCAGTATTTTTCAACTTAATGAGATTCCAAATCTTATTGAGCTCATTCTTCCAATTATCTAGATTATTTAAACTTAAATCAACATTGGCAGCCAACTCCTGAGACATAACTAACCAGTTTTTATACCAGAATACTCTATTTTTTATTACTTCCTCGGCTAGTAGTTTTGGCAGGCGCCAATCTTGCATAGCCATCACCTTGTTTATGTAATTGAAATGCCATTGGAGCGTGTATTCAAAAAGCGGCGGCTCGCCTGTTTCCAAATATAGGATATAACTGGGAGTATTGTAGGGCAAGTTGAATAATCTTTTGACGAAAAAACGCCACAGTTTTTCCACTTGTTCGAATCTTTTGTATTGTACCCCCACACCTGAGCAGCATACACCATAATTGCCCTTGATACAGCACGATATAGCACCCACATTGCCTGTAATGGTACCTTCTTATTATTTATGAATTGCTCCCATCCGGCATTCAGACCAGCTTTAGCACATTTTAATTTGTCTTCAAGATGGGGCATCATTTATTTTTATAAACGATTTGATTTTCAAGACCCAACTATTATTAGACTCATAATTGACATTTCTTATTTAGCAGAAATTTATAGCCAACAAAATTGTACAGATTTGCGGCAGTTTTGAATAATTGAACAAACTTGTGTACAATATAGGTTTATTTTTGTCAAATTTCTAGGTGTTATCCTATTTTTCGGCTGTAGAACTCAATGAATGGAAGGAATTGATATTGGTTTTATAATTTAAGTCTTATTCTCTTTCCTCATGTTTCTTGTCCATGGACATAGCTTGTATTGTGGTGACAATTGACAGCTTGTGTCTATTGACAGACAGTTTATAATGTGGTGACAGCCATGAACACTTATTCAAAATAAGGTTAGGGGTAATGGGGTAATGAGTTGGATGATGGCGATTGAGAGTTGGACCTACAGTTTTAGGTGGGTTCTGAACCACTGGAAAGTGATTTTACAGCAGAGAACAGTGTATTTTTTGCTGGCCAATCCAATCGGTCTCCATTACAAAGAGTGCCCAGGAGAACACAGCTTATCTCTATCTGATTGAACAGATACTGCTATGGCTCACGGCTACCTCTTCCCTAGTTACTGGCCAATTTCCAGCCAGTAATGACTTATTACTAATAATGAGTAATGATTCATTATTATCTTCAATAAAAATAACCAATTCTTGAATATTTTAGTCATTCCTTGTTTGAAGCACATATCAGAACACTAGCTATGTAGTCTGTAGCACTAGTAGATGATGTGAGTGAGCATTTACATGATAGATATGCATCAAAACTTGGAGATGACTCATTTTTCACAACCCGGGGGGGAGGGGGGGGGGTAAAAATATTGTAAAGTTACAAGGTACCTGAAACCTGTAGATGAATCATTTTTCACAAAAGGGGGGGGTTAAAAATACCTGGTTTTTTATGATTGATTGTGAATGAACAATTGAACCGATTTGGTATGGTTATACATCAATCAATGTAGATTGTTATATTCTTCAATTTCAATCAAAACAATGTTTTTAATGCAGTAGATAGTTTTCGAGTTTTGGGTGGAAAACTGAAAAAGTGCAAAATTTGGGGGTCACAAACTTTTGCAGCAGACTCAGGGTACTCTTTGTTAGGATGCCTAAAGTGAATTAAAAAAGTTCCACCTTTGTACCAATTTTTGTCTACCATGGCTGTTTTTTGGTTTAATTTGCCTGGGAAAATTGTACCATGATAATGAAAGTTTTCTCATTTTTGTTTCCAGTGACAATGGGGATACCTCCCAACGCTTTACCACATCTGAGACGTCGACGCCGGTGCCATCGTCATAGGATGACCCTCCGGAGGGTGACCCGCCGATCTGTCAACCCCTCAAACAATCCTCAACCTTCTCCACCGCCAAGTTCTCCCCAACTTTCAGTCCCCCCAAGTGCTTTCCAAGCACCTACTTCTTCAAACGCTCTTCAACATCCTACAGATTTTGTGCATCTTGCTTCCCCCCCAAGATCTTCCCAACTTTTAGTCCCCCCAAGTGCTTTCCAAGCACCTACTTCTTCAAACGCTCTTCAACATCCTACCCCCCCACATCAACTTGCTCCTCCAGATTTTGTGCATCTTGCTTCCCCCCCAAGTCATCATTCACCTGCTCCTCCTGTTCCACCAACCTTAGAATGGGTCGTCATATCCCCTCATCCAGTGTGGCCTTCTGGTCATCCTCCTGCCCGTCAATCAGAGTAATGTAGAGGATATTTTGCATCAAATATAAAATAGGTTCAACCATGGATTCAATGGATGTTAACAGTCATTGCAATGTTTCTTTAGTTATTTAAGAGTTATAATTAGTGTATTATAAGAGCTTTACCAAAAAAAGGCTTCTAATGTGAGGAGCACAATCTGATCTGAAAGGAGTTAAAGAAACAAAAATATAGAAGATTGTGACCTGTAAACAGAAACAGCTGGGTGAAACACAGGCAGCAAGGAAGCGGTGCAATTCTGTTTGAACTATTGCAGCATTTCAAGCATTTTCTGGAAAGAACCAGATTATTTGTCATTGAAATAAAATCATCTGTTCAAGATGATAAACTCACACAAAAAAAATTTCTATTGTAAATGCTTTAAAAGCTACTATACTAGGTATAATAGTAGACTTAAAAAGCTTTATTGTTGCTCTTCTTTAATGAAAAAAGGCTCTTGTACAATGTAGAAGTAAGGCTATTTGCACACAGACCGATTTTGGACAGCCAGTATAAAATTGGCCAATATTTTATCAGCTAGGACATGCTAGCAGACAGTGGCGCCGACTTTGGGGGGCAAGGCACTTTCTGCCTCCCCAATAATTGCTCTGGGGGCCCCCCTCTCTTCAGATGACACCCCTACAGACCTTTCTGGTGGACTTTGTCCCCCCCAATATTCCCATGAAGTCGGCGCCGCTGCTAGCAGACTCATTGGATTTTTACTGGTCAAACAATCAAATCACCCATTGCAATTGTAATTAGAACGCTCTACCAAAACTAGTTTGAAACATAGTATCTACTATTTCACCAAGCAGTTAACTGAAATGGTCGGTCAACAATCAGTGCATGTGCAAGCATGTATTTAGTCATGTAGGCCCCTACTTCCAGGTACTGCTGGTGATGCAGTGGCAGTGGATGACTGCTCACCGGGCATTTTACCGACACCAATCAGCAGTCAGCATGTGTGCCAGGTCCCATTCCCACATGTGGTTCACTATTGGGATTTGGATGACCAGTATAAATTTGGCTGTCCAAAATCGGTGTGTGTACAATTAGGCTAAGCCTTACTAATAAGCTCACTTATGCATCCCTATTATGACTAACAAAATACAGGATTTTCATAAAAGAGTGGTGGGTTTTTGAAACAAAATTTAATTGAAAAGAGAATTGATTACAGTTATCGTTGTTTATACTTCATACATCAAAATGGTCATTTCAGATTTTTTACATTACAAATGAATTTGAAGCTCCTTCCATTTCTTATTTAACATAAAAGTCTTTGTTCACGGCTTCCATTGTGTCTTTAATCCTGTTCTTCAAATATTGTGGTGTCAGTCATCAATTTTTGACTATAAACAATGTTTTTGATATACCTCCACTAGAAAAATTTGCAAGGTATCAGGTCTGGACTCCTGGCCCACCATTCCTTTTTGAAACCCTATATTTCCAAACTCAATAATTATTTGTATATGAATAGGATTAGCTTTATTGACAATTAGCTAAAGATAACTTGACAATCATTCACAAATGTAAATATGCATTTTTATTTTTATGAGCTCATTTTCTTGAGTCTGCTTTGTCTACAAGTAGAGGCATTTAGTATCTTTGAATTAGTTTAACTATATTTGGACACTCCAAATTAAAAGAGAATAGACTGAATATTATAGAGAATATTATATTATATTGAGAATAAGACTGTTTAAATTATTGTCAATTTTGATCTTGATTGACAAATTTATTGTTCCATTCATCAGCTTCTAATAGCCTTTTCTTGGGTCTTCTTTGACTACTAGTATGTATGTATTATCTTTGAATTATTACAAGTGTTATCTAGTTATAATACTTGACAAAGCCTATTTTGAATAAGAAGAGAATAGACTGAAATTTAAATTGAGACTGTCTCAATTATTGTCGATTTTCATATTCCTATTTGGCTGTGAAAAGTCTTAACTTAGTTGTTTTCAAAAAAGACTGTTTTTAGGCTGTACCAAAGGTTGTTACCAAAAGGCTTATACCAAAGTCGGTATTTGTGTTACCAAACATTATAATTTCAGTAGTATAAAATAAAAATTATGTAATATAAACTTAATAAAACAACTTTTGAATGGAAATTAACTCACGTTATGGCGTTAATTTCCATTCAAAAGTTGTTTTATTAAGTTTATATTACATATTAGTGGAAACAAGATGGAACTTCAACATCACAAAAATTATGTAATTTACTATTAAAATATAAAGTTCTTTTTGATGGACTTAAGTCCATTTAAGTTTGATGAATAATTATAATTTCATAAGGAAAATAGTATTTTAATGATTTAATTGACTAGTTTTTATTCAAATAAATTTTATTTTTTTTTCTCAAAATTGAAGAACCAGTCTATTAAATAATCCAATTATCTAATGAAAATATTATTTACATTATAAAATTATGATTAAACATTTATATTTGTAAAATTATTAAATATATAAGTTTATTTCATCTTGAAGTAAAAGAACAACTAGTTCATAAAATGATTCAATTAATTAATAAGTTACAAATAATTATGAGAATTGAATCTCATTAATTTGAAATCTGCATTCCCGAACAGAAGCTTCAAAAGTTGACAGTACTAATTGTTACAGATGCTGTCGATTAAATTCTTGAAGTTCAGACCTTTTCTATTTGAACATTTTTGTCCATTCTTAATAATACAATTTTAAATTAAATTGTTTCATCCAATTGAATATAAAAACTATTAGTGGGCCTACCAACCAGTTTGGAAAGTGTTTGTTGTATTGATTTTGTTTCTTCTACAAAGTAAAAATTTTGAAATATTTCTATTATCTACTGCTGTAAGAAATAGTAAAACTATTGTGTAAGACAAGATATGTTGAATTAAAGTGTTTAAATTTACTGAGATAATATTTTGGTCTATCATTTTCAACCATAATTCTGTCTTATCAGTTACAAAAAGAATGGAATTAGAATAAAGAATAAAGCGAATGGCTTTAATTGGTGGGGAGACCTTTATTGTGTAGTTACACCTCACCGTTTGAGCCATGTTATGGGGAACATGATGGAACCACCATTTTAGGTGGGTTTCGAACCACTAAGTAAGTGATAATGAAGCTTATAGCATCAAGTCATTGAAGTACGGTCACCCATTCAAACGCAATCTTGAGCGGTCGTGACTAATCACCACCCATATGGAATTTATTGAATATGGAAATATTTATGGAATATAGAATATTTAGTTATTATTCAATGCTCAGTGATTATTTAAAAGCAAGTCAAAGTTGTGAATCACTGATTAAACTTCCACAATTATTATTTTTGAAATAAAAAATTCTATGATGTATATTAATTTTCGATAAGTATGTAAATATACAGTAATAAGACTATCATTCTAAAATTTGATAGACTCAATTCTTTTTTTAAGTATAAAAACTATAATATAAAAATATATTGTTCTAGGCACAATTCTTTTTCTGATCTATGCAAACAACATTCCTGGTTTCCTTTATACGGTTGTTGGATGTTGGATCCAAAGCTGTATGTTTTGCTGATGAAACAGCTCTTATTTTCCAAGCAGAATTTTGGGAAAGCGTTATCAGACTAACAAAATTAGGTTGCAGTGGTTGAAATACAGTATAATTATTTGAAACTAAATCTTGAAAAAACTAAATGTATGACCTTCAGTCCCACAGAAAAGGGTGATTTAGATTTTAATCTCGAATTAAAACCAGAAGCGTATTGCCGAACCGGCAATAGCCCCCAAAGACTATAGTACTCGTCGACTTTCCAATACGCTTCTGGTTTTAATTCTACTTTAATAGGCTTTTTTTTTTTGCGGATGAAGCCCACATAGGTCTGAGACCTGTGCGTGGGTAATGAGTTGGATGATGGTGAACTCTATGTGAACATTGAATTCAATAAAGATTACTGTGATTCTTCACTATTGAGTGTGTGAAAAGTTAATAAAAAATTAAATCCAAATTTTATCCAGGTAAAATACCTGGATATTATTGTTGACAAGCACTTGTTGCCCATGTAAAAAACTGAGAGTTGTCAACTTAAAAATGTATTTACTTAGAAGTATCATAAGTCAAAATTTGTTGAAAACTGCTTATTTCGCCTTAATTCAATATTGTAATTGCATTTGGGGAGGACCTTTTGATACTTCTTTAAAACCGCTGTTTGTCTTTCAAAAATTAGTGATAAAACCCTCATGAAGTTCCCTAGAGACTAACCAAGTACAGTTGTGGTCTGACGAGTTGATCCCTGGTTTTTCGGTGCGGTAGTAGGAAGCCGACTGCGCATGCTTTATTCCTAATTTGAAAACTACGGCCAGAGACAAACAGGTTTTCTGCGTTTCAACTAGCCTGCATATGTCATTGCAACGCACAGTAGCAGAAAGTTGGAGGAGAAGGGGAAGAATCGGCCAGGGATCAACTCGTCAGACCCCAACTGTACAACATTGTTTTTGAATGCTGAATTGCTCTAAGTCAATAATTTATTGTTCATTTTAAAAGCTCTGGAAAAACATTAATCCCACTCAGATCCCCTGGCAATCCCTTGGTAATCTCACTCGAGATCCCTGAGACAAGGCAATCGATGTTAAACCTAATTCCTGCAGAAAGGGTTAATAGCACATCTCGAAGGACGTATCATATAAATGTAATAAATCGTTTAATGCCGTGCCCAGAGACTGGATCAATCATAAACCCAAGAAAAATCAATTGCATTTATGGATTGGAGGTACATTTCTTGATTCAATTAATAATTTTATTTCATTCTATTAGTTTTTTAATTTATAAAAAATATGATACCTATGTATAAAAATTATGAATAATAAGACGAACTAGCATTTGTCTAGCATACTAGCAAATGTTTCCTTCATCTTTATCTGTACTGACCTTTGTTTTAGAATGATAAATTATCTGTTATTATACTAGTATGTAATATCGCTCTGTTGATTAGACTCCACATCGGTGTACAAGTTTCACTTTTAGCGTGTAGCACAAAGTTATAATAATTTCAGCTTCTCCTGATGTATGAATGTACGAATTGTGTATGATATATTTTGATGTATTGAATGCATTTTTGTGCAATAAAATATTTTTTATTAAAGGTCCATGACTCGAAAGCCTTTAGCCAAAAAGTGAGTAGAAATATTCACAATTAAAATTGACTGCAAGTCATTGAATTTACTATAAAAAGTTAATATAAAATATTTGATTTAATATCAATTTTCGGTAAGTATGTAAATATGGAGCAATGTACTAATATTTGATGGTTATATTCATAAAAAATTAGCTAATCTGATAAGCTGAGTAAGTACGGTATACAGCTATCAACTCAGTTTTGGCAGACGTATGAATTTACCTCACGCATGTCAGTAGGCCTACTCTTCATACAGTAGTTTGTACCACGGAAAGTAGAATTCTTTTTCTGTCTGCCGTGGTTTGTACGTGTACGCTGCAGCTTCGCATGCTGCATGGATAAAACAGAATGTGTTTCTACGCACTGACAATGAATGAGTTGACAGACTGGGGTTTTCTTAGCCCCGCACCAGTATTGTTAGACGCAAGCTAAAGAATTGTGGGGGATTCGGCTCGAAATTATTGTACACAACAATTAAACGTACTGTAATTTTGAGCCAAATCCCCACAATTCTTTAGTTTGCGTCTGGCAATACTAGTGCGCACCAGTTTCCTAGAGCTAGGAAAACCCGCATCAGCTACAGTTGGGCCAATATTTTCCATGACGAAATACTTAATGAACAATCTAATATTAAAACTGACACTGTATTTCACTTTTATATATTGTTTTACTTCCTTGGAGATGCTTGAGGGATTCATTTCACTTCTGAAAAGAAGCTTCTAAGAAGTGAAATGCATCTCCAATATAAGTGAGTAAAACAATATATAAAAGTGAAATAAAGTGTCAGTTTTAATATTAGATTAAATTAATTGTTGCTTAAATATCGATTGGGGCACAGAAATTCACTCCATGCATGACTTCCGCGATTTGATCTCGGGGTTGCGTCATTTTTGAAAAACCCGTTAGCATGTGCAAGTACCCTTAATAAGCCTTTATTTATGAATTTATCTTGACACCTCCTTGACTTGGGTGGCGGAATTCAAGACCCCCCCCCCCCCACCCTGGAATACACTCTTGAAAGTTTTGTCCTTTAATCTAGCAAGCTGTCGCAGGGCAAATACCCCAGATTAAACATATTTTCTCAATGAGTGGAGCCCAGCTCTATATTTGCACAACAGAAAGTGTCTAATTTGTCTCTTGATTGAATCGCTACTAGATTGTCATTCTAATTTCAAATAAATGAAGTACAAAGTATAGTTAGGATTTTAAGGAAATTAAAATTCATATTATATGCGAAATATAGAAATGATTTAAATCACAAATTACTCTAAACAATTTACTACCAGCCTTGTCACCAGATCGGTGCCAGTTTCTGATTTTAATTTCAAAAAGAATCAGACTACAAGGAAGAAAACATTGCATTTCGAGGAGTTTTGTTGGATAGGCGTTTGACCTGGGCTCCATACATTGAGAAAATATGTTGTAAAATTTCATGTGGGGTATTTGTCCTGCGACAGCTTGCTAGATTAAATGACAAAAAGTTACTTTTCACAGATTAGTACTCATCAAAACAAAACCTTGATAGGGTGTTTAAGATCCAAAAGAAAGCGGTTAGGTGTATAGTAAGGGTAAATAGATTAGATTCATGTAGGTAGGGTTACCATATCTCCGGGTTTCCCCGGAGATCTCCGGATTTTGAGGCCAAAAATGAGGCTCCGGGGGATTTCACAGGAAAATAAGAAATCTCCTCTTTTTGAAGTGTTTTATAAGAATCCTCTATGATGCAGGTCTACTCAAATTTTGACGTGTCTTCTGGTTAATAATAGGTTGATTTTCTGTAAGTTTACCAATTCTATTTGTAATTTTCCAACCAGCAATGTATATTAAAGAGGCCAATTACATTTTTGAAAACATTGGTTTTTACTCATTTAATTTTCATAGAGGGATGTCCCTATCCGCCAACGGTGACCCCCCCCCCTTCACGCTCTGATTTACAACACATTGTAAAATCTCCTCTTTTTTGGTGATTACCTTATGGCAACCCTACATGTAGGCCGTTGTTCAAGAGACTTGGTCTCCTAACTGTACCCTGCTTATATGTGTATGAAGCTGCTTTATGTGTAAAAATGAATGATATTAACCAAAATCTTGACGTACATGCTTATAATACAAGAAGCTGAGGAGATTATCACTTGGTGAGTCACAATAGTAGCTTATTCAAACAAAAACCTAGTTATATTGGTAGGAAATTCTACAATAAGCTGCCGCAGTTTTTAAAGAGTCTTGAAAATATAGAAATATTTAAAAACAATTAACAAAATATTTAGTTGATGAAGCTTTTTATGGTGTTCAAGAGTTCCTTTCACATAAAAATTAAGCCTCACCTCAACTAATTGATATAGTAATTATGGTATCTAGTGTATAATTGTTGATCTGACTTGTCTTATACTCCTTAACTGGAGTCTCCAAGACGTAATCTACAAAAAAACCAATGTAACCCATCGATCTAGTACTAAACCCTGTTCTGGAAACAATAAGATCAATCACATGTGCTCTAAACACAAAGAAATAGTCGTTAACTTACCTTCAAAATCTAGTAACAGCGTCTATTTTTCCTCAACAGCTCAGAAAAACAATGGCGACTGTGCTCTAAAAAGCTTCTACCCCACAAGTAATGGACTCTACCAGTCTAGGTGACCTGGTGGGAGAGTCTCCTGATGCATTCTGGTGAAAATCATTCGAACTAGCTATATTATTACAACTTGGCCATTCATCACCTACCTTATCTTAACCTGACACGCACAAGGAAGTGGGTTCATGAGTTTAATGAAGACCACATGCAAAGTGAATACTATGCAACCTGCTTACCTATGAGTGGTTATCCAGACAAAATTAAAAAATATCATAGAATGACTGTTGAAACGTTCGACTACATTTTGTTACTAATAGAAGGGAAGTTGATGTGTTTTTTGTATTTTTTGGGTGGGGGGTGGAGTGGCGCTCCCACGACTTGACAAACTCGAAATTTCAATTCAGCGCTCTGAAATACATATAAAATTGTTGAGGAAACAGCTTTTATAATATTGTTTTGGGAAAGCTACCTTCAAACTGGACAAATACAGACATTTATTATTAGATATTATTACTTTTAGTTATGAACCCATTCTCATCCCATTTTCCGGCATATGCTAAACAAAACTACCAAGTGATAGCCGCGAGCCGTAGCAGGTATCTGTTCAATCAGATAGATAAGCTGCGTTCTCGTAGGTCTTGTTTGTAACGGTGACCGATTAGATTGGCCAGCAAAAAAGACACTGTTCTCTGCTGAAATTCACTTCCCGGTGGTTCGGAACCCACCTAAAACTGTAGGTCCAACTCATAAATCACAATCATCCAACTCATTACCCACGCACAGGTCTCAGACCTATGTGGGCTTCATCCTCAAATAAAAAAAAAAAAGTATATATGAAAAAATTGAAAATTTTCAAAGTTAAACTTTATTGAGAAAAAAGAAAAATTAATACTATATATATTTTTGGGGTTAATTACAGCACATATCGTGTTACATATCAATGTAAAGAAAACATTGATATGTAATGTTTTGTGTTAAACATAAAACATTTTATGTAAAACATAAATGTTATGTTTAATAGAATAGAATAATGATTTATTAACAAAATCAAAACATACATACTTTTATAAATTATAGAACAAAATCAAAATACTTGTTGAACAAAATAAATTAAATAAAATTTTTTTTGAAATATATATACTTGAACTTTTAAATTTTAAGTTAAAAGAAAGTGGTAATGTTAAAATAATAAAAATTGATATTAATAAAGCTACTACCCCCCCCCCCCCATTTTTTTTGGGATAGAACGTAAAATTTCAAAATCTCCTCTAGGCCGTCAGCTGAAGATGGAGTTTCATAACTACATTATATCATTGTCATGTACTTTTTTTCTGTTTGACAGCAACTGCAGTTTAAAATGAATTGATTTTTCATTCTATAGTTTTTCAAAAAACAGCTTAATTACATTAACTATACAAAATATAAACAATAATAATTACTCAACATTATAATCACGGTTTTGAAGGATAGATAAATTTAAAAAATACAAAAATAGAGATATAAATCGACAGTAACCAGAGCTCTCAGTATTATTGATTGACGAGTAAAATATGGGGTTTGCTTTCAGTAATTGAAATTACAGATCAAGAACCATCTGAACTTCCATGCATCCCTACAGTACAACGCGAAGCTTCTCCAGTCCTTACCATTCATGACTTCTTTGAATTCCTGTATTTCTAACTGGGGCTTACCCAACCACTTTTCTCTCCATTCCCATAACACTGGGCATTTTGCAATAAAATGATAAACATCCTCTTGCTTTTTCATATTGCAAAGAGAATGTTATGTTTAATATAAAACATAGCATAAATATATTTTTGGGGTTAATTACAGCACATATTGTGTTACATATCAATGTAAAGAACAAGAAAAATTCTGCAACATGATACCACCTACAGCCCTCTGGCTTGATTGCACCAACTGCTAGAGCAATTTAAAAACGTCAGATTTCCAATTTTTGGGGATTTTTTAAATTTCGAATGGCTGATGGAAAGTCGGGAACAGATTGTAATAGAATTCTAATATTATGTATTTTAGTTAGTCTCATCACTCACTATGAGGTTACCAAATTTCATCAAAACCTGAGATGGTGAACGTAAAAAGTGTGCTAATTTGACGTGGAATGACCCTCTCAAAATGGTCGATGGTTGCATATGGAAACTCTGTAGTATCGAGCACTTATTAAATTCACAATTCGTGATAGAGCATTGATAGCCTTTATATTGATATCTAATATCATATGATGAATGTGGAATAAACAAATGGTAATAACAGTGTTACTAAAGATGCTAACGATTCTACAATTCTATTGACAGTTTGTATTACGTTCAGCAATGTCGGTTCACTGATTTATGATATTCCGATTTACAATAAAATCATTTATTTGTGATGTTTTCCATGACGAAATATTTGATCAACAATCTAATATCAATACTGACACAATATTTCTATTTACGGGTTCTATTACTAAATTAATACTGGCAACATGTTTATTTACACAAATTACTTACAGCACGCACTAATCAGTTATGTCATTCAAGAAAAACCAATAAGAAACAAATAGATCAATGAGCTAATATTGAATTTACTGTACCACTTTACAAAAACTAATTAATAACTGTCAATATACCGATCAACAATTTAATAAATAACCATCCAATAAACTGATCAATGATGTAAAAAATAAATGTCTTAACTAAACACTTACAAAGCACAATGGTTCGTTACACTTTAATCAGTGGCGGTCCCAGAATTTCATTTCGGGGGGGATAACCACCCCCCCACCGGAAAAAAATGTGGAATTTAAAGCCTAAAAACGTATTTTTATACGTATTTGAGCTCTAAAATATGCTCAAGCTAATAGTATTTATGTTAGCTAATAAAATAGTTTTTCATTTAAAGTTATTGTACCTGGGTGAAATAGGAACCAACCATAGTATGTGTTTTTCCTTTTATTTCCTTTAACTACACAAAGAAAATTGATTAAAAGTCAATGTGATTATTTAATGAGCTAATGAGCATGATGACAAAGTTCAGTTAAATAAACGTATAATAAAATAAAAAATAAATCAAGTGTTCACTGCGAATTTTTTGAAATTTCGATCCATTTCGTTTTATATTTCGGATATAGTTTTATTTATCAAGATGGATAACTTGATATTTCGGGGGGGGGGATATAGGGGGTCCCCCTGGGACCGCCACTGACTTTAATGAATCACAATTGGTACTGTGGATTTTGACACGAAGAAGAATTCCTTCTGTTGAAATGAATTTACCACATAAACTTATCATGAGCACTTGGTATGTGCAATCACAATTTATAACAACTGCACTGTTATTCTTGAATTTCTTTATCCATAACGATCTGCATAAATCTCCCTGAAATACTTCCTTAGTTGATTCCCCTTAGTTGAGCCCCTAAGTTGTAGTTGATATGGCTAAAAGAAATGCAGTAGGCCTACAGGTGGTGTAGTTGTGGTCAGAGAGAATAGAAGTAAAACTATTCTATTAAAACTATTCTTATAAACTTCAAAAACACTTTTGAATGGAAATTGACTCACGTTATGGCGTGACGGCCGTTTCGCTCTGTTGTCTAGAGCATCATCAGACGACCCACAGTACCCTGTATACTGTGGGTCGTCTGATGATGCTCTAGACAACAGAGCGAAACGGCCGTCACGCCATAACGTGAGTCAATTTCCATTCAAAAGTGTTTTTTAAGTTTATAATACATATTAGTGGAAACAAGATGGATCTTCAACATCAAAACTATTCTTCTTCTATACTCTCTGGTTGTGGTGTGCAGTTGGTTGGGGCGTCGCAACTTCAACTTGCTGTCGTTTAAGTGGTCGTGGGTTCGAATCCCGCTCCACCGTCAGGCATTTATGTGTAATCATTCACCTCATTACCCACGCACAAGTCTCGGACTCATGTGGGCATCATCAGCAAAAAAAAAAATGTTATCACTAAAATGTGCAAGGCACTGAAGTTAATGATAATTAAATACTATGCTATATTGAATAATTAAATCAAGACTAATTTAAAAATATGTTTTCCTACAGTGACCCGAAAAAGTGCCTATTTTTGCACTAACTGTAGCACGCAAAATAGTCTATTCCTGCACCAGTGCGGGAAAGTACTTTCCCGCACTGTAATTTACTTTTCCGCACTCCAAATTTGCAACCTAACAACACAAAATAGTGAGCATGTGATACGCAGGTTCCCTATTCTGCATTCAAAAATAGGTTGGCTACTCTGCTTCAGCTGTGAATAGTTGTTGTAGTTGTTGTTGATGAAATCGATTTGATTCGAAGATAGGTTATGTGAGGGATTTTCAGGTTATGTATGCCCTGTTTTGTTCTGTTTGAATTACTTTATACATTACTGTAGGAAAAATTTAATGTGTAATTCGAGTGCAAAGTATTGTTTCTGCACTCGAGAAACTTTTTTCACTCGCCTTTGGCTCGTGAAAAAAACTGTTTCTCTCGATGCAGAAAAACGGTGCTTTGCACTCTAGTTACACAAATAGCTATTTACACATCCAGTGGTTTATTTGTTGTTTCATCAGCTAAATTTGTCTATTTCTGAATTCCTTCTTAGTTCTTCTTCTCTTTAGTTTTGCTGTCTTCTCTGTTCATCCTTTCGCCTCCTTTCACTAACTCATTGTCATTCTTCTCCACACATTACTCATCTTTTCATATATCTTTCTATCAAATCGTTTGCATAATCATTACAAAATTGTTTTATGTTGAACTCCCGCTCATATATTAGGTAGACTTGCTGTCTCACCTTCTTTGAGTGTGTATATTCCTATCATTTTTTTCTTGTTTGGCTTCACTTGCATTTCTTTTTTCATCAATGGCAATACTTTGTAACTCTATATTTCTAATTTTGTGTTATTATTTTTCAAGTTATATATTATTTTTTATTTATAAGTTATTCATTTATTGGTCATTTTGCATGTGACGAACATTTAAAAATTGTACAATGAATTGAAATGTAAAGTGTTTTTTATTATGTCACTTTCGAGGAATAAAACATGTATTTGGGACAGGCTAACGGGATGATTTTGTTCTTGAAGTTTTATAAATTATGCAATTACTGTAATAAAACATAAGATGCAGATTAATGAAATTGAAATGTTTTTTAGATGGGTTATTATTGTCTATTAATATTGTACTTCACTAAGATAAGGATCTGGCCAAGTAAGAGACTGCAAGACAAGCAATGTACTATTAAGCTTGTTATTTTGACACAATATTATTTCAATTTCAGGCCATTGCTTTCATGGGCTGCTTGTTGAAAAGTTGAAAGAAAGCACACGCCATCACATAGCTTCTATATCTATTTGTAGGCTTGTAACTTGTAACTAACATAATATATACTAGAATTTTACCCGCTCTAGCCCGGGAATCCATCAGTTTGGAGTTTTACTTTTCTGGTAGATTATCACTTGGTGAGTCACAATAGTAGCTTATTCAAACAAAAACCTAGTTATATTGGTAAGAAACTCTACAACAAGCTACCACAGTTTTTAAAGAGTCTTGAAAATATAGAAATATTTAAAAAAACAATTGAAAAAATATTTAGTTGATAAAGCTTTTTATAGTGTACAAGAGTTCCTTTCACATTAAAATTAAGCCCCACCTAAACTAACTGATATAGTAATTATGGCAGTACTTAAATTCTAAAATGTTAGGTGTGGGAACGCTCATTTATTCTTATAAACCACCCTCTCTATTTACTTATAAGGCCTAGTTAAACGTTCCCTCACCCCCGCCCAACCCCGTTAACATCTTGGTGCCTACTCTAAATTTCCTATTTCCACCAAACATTTTGTATGAAGCTTACAGTAACCAAAACCAATATACATTTTTTAATGAATGGTAAAGTAAAAACAAATAAAGCATTCTTTCATGGCCGACTCTAGTTAGCCCTGCTTCTTTAAATTTTTATTTATATTTAGTAACGAACAGTGGTAGTAATACATATCAGTATAAAAACAGATGTTTTTGAATATTTTATGAAAAACTAGTAGTCTTTGCTTATAATCTATTTTTAATGTCACAGCTTGAACCGCATTTTTTATATTTTACAATAACATTTCGAACATTTCGCCTATCAAGTGCAGAACAATTTTCAGCTGTTGTCACTACCACTTCCCCACAATTCGCAATCTGTTGGGCAGCCCCAGTGAACACATAGGACCAGCCCCTGCCAGTGACCTGGAATAATCCAGTGCGACATGCAACGGCAACGGTTCTGGACATCAGTAGCTTTGTGTACTCAAGTCTCAAGTGACATGTTTTGATTATAAAACTAAAGCTCCTTCATAGTTGAGGCTCTCCAACAAGCAACAATACATAATCGCCCAATTATTTACATATACACTTTTACTGCCAGTCACTTCCTTTCAGATAACACTCAATTGGGTTTTGAAAACACTCAATTTTGACACTCATCGAGCAGTGAAATTAATTCTGATTCCAGATTCGACTTTATCAACCAACAGTTTTATAAAAAAAATTTTAATTCACAGATTGAAGAAAATTGACTTCAAAAGTGAAGGGATTTGTTTTGTGTTTCTCAATTTCAAATTTTTGAACACCTTTGAAATCTGAATGGTTCTCAGCTGAAGCTTACAAGTTTCTAAGAAGCCTGCAGGCTACATTTGGACGCTGAAACCGAATATAAGTAACAATTCAATATCTGATCTTCTCCAAGTAATAATTCGAAGCTTCCAAGAGCTTCGCTACAGTAAGGTGCTATGGTACTTAACTAGTTAGGTAGGTAATTTATCAAAAATATTTTTTCTCAAAAAAATATCGAAATCATAAGAAATTTCCTATAACTAAAGAGGATGGGAAGTTATTGTACGATCGTATTGACCTAACTTAAGTAAGCCTTGTTAACTTGAAGAACAATAATTGAGAATAAACTCATACAAAATTTAAATCAAAGTAATGACACTTTAAAAATTAGGGAGTTATTGGCCGTTTCCTGGGCGCGATGTCAGGGCGATCGTGATTGTCAGTCCAGATCAAGTGGTTGGGAGCCCACCTAAAAATGTAGGCCTACCATCCATCCACTGTCTAGCCACGCATATGATTTGGACACATATGGGCATCATCAGCACGAAATAAAAATATTGTGACGTATTCGGTTGGTGTTCATTCGCATTTGGGATGGTATTCATGAGCTTTGGTGCAATCCATCTTGGATTTATATGAGCACGAAATTTATAAATATTATTCCGTTCAATGTTGAGAGTAGAATTATTAATATGAGGGTTGCGGATGACTGGATAAGGGATCAGTTTTTTTTCACTGGGTGCTGAGTCGTGGTAATTTAATGATTGTTTGTTTATTTTTTGAAATTTTTATAACATTAAATTCTTATGTGCTTCAAGGTGGATAAGGAATAGACTAAGCTTTTGTATACAAAAGCAGTTCTGAGCTACACCAATCACTTTTTCTCTTTTTTATTATTTTGCATTAATCGTTTTTTTCAAATGGTGCACAATGTATCATATTTGAACAGATTGATTTTGATTTTTTTTGAAACGCTCTTTGGTTATTCCACCATAAATATTTTCAGCCTTCTAAATTGGCGTTTTTTGTGCAACTGCCATCAGCAGGCAAAGATATTCTTCTATATTTTTGCTGGTAGTCTCTGATTAATAAAAAAATATTGATTTATGTTTTTTCACATTGTGTACCGTACCTAACTATTATGTACTTTGTTTTAAAGCAATCAAGAATTTGAATATAGATTAGCTGCTTACGAATCACTGCCAAATTTGAAACCACAGCCGCAGCTATTCCTACAGGTTTCACAATTATTGATTTATAAAAATTTGTCCCTGTTTCTAGTCAAATGTTTAAAAAGGCTTAAACATACAGCTGATGAATCGACATGACTCTAAGCTCCTTAATGTTTTTATTGGAGGGTATGATGTAGGTTAATTCAAAATATTATTTTTATAATCTTTTCTGCACGGATAATCATTTCCTGTAAAAATAGTTAAGTGTGAGTTTCTGTGTAATAGTGGGTTAGTGGTTAGAGTCCCTAAAACTGGCTTACTGCTACTCTTGCGGTCACGAGTTTGACTCCCGTTCAGCCCTGGATATTTTTATAATCATTCACCTGAAAAACCGCGCAAAAGTCTCAGACTCATGTAGTTATCATCAGCAAAAAAATACTTCATGCGTTGAATTAAAACGCTTGCATGCACATAGGTCAGAGATTTGTCAGTTTCGAGATAAGCTGCACCAGTTTCGAGATTAAGGGAGGTGGGACCGTGGGACTTTTTTATGGGAGGGTCTCCCCGCAACAGCCACGCCCTGTTTTTGATTGTTCAATTTAGTAGGGAGCTTCTGAATGGCCGATCGTCTTCTGCGATGAAAGAGGTTAACTCTATCTTCTGTGCTAAAGCCAAAGAAATGATCAATGAATAATGAGAGCAGTAGACAATTGATAAATTTTGAAATCATATTGATTTTTTGGGTTTCTTTCAACTTATAAAATAATATTCAGGTGTAGGTTTACTACCTCATTGCAAAAGCGTATTATATTTAATAAATAAATATTTTATTTCCTTCCTTCAAAAACTTAAAGTAACCAAAAATTACATGCATATAAAATATTAACTACAAAACTAATAAAACTACACAGATATCTAGAAAGAGTAAGAAATAGATGGAAATTTACCTACTCAACTATGGTAACCCATGTATGTACTAGAGTAGGTGTGAGCAAAATTTGGGAGAGAATGCAAATATTTTGGGTAAGTGAGCTCACATATTATTTGAAATAATGTTCTCTGTGCGATGTCTTCCTGAAATTTAATTTCTAAAATTGTTTATTTCATTTTTTTCAGTTATATTGTACTTTGGCTTTATTCGTTTTTTAAAATTTACTTTTCATTATCTATTTTTTATTTTAATTTTTGTTTATTACTTGCGCAGATGTTGTAGAATTATTCATTTGTAATAATATTGTAATGTCTTCTGTGTTTCAATAGGCTCTAGCCTTGAAACAATTGTACAATAAATATTCTATTCTATTCTACTACCATAAGGCTGGCCATAAAAACTTTGTTCAAAAACGGGACAGTCAGATTATTTTTGCGGTTTAGTTGGGTTGAAGTTCAGTATGCGACATACACTTATTTTACGTTGTATTTTTACCTCAGTTATTATAATTTTGGCAGGTTACAGGCAAAATGTTGTGCAATGTTATATACTATCATATTTTCTGAGGTAATAATAACTCACAAAAGAAACAGAAGAGGTGTAAATAAAAGTGCATGTCACATACTGCACTGCAACCTTTAGTTGTAGGGTTCAGGAAAGAAATCAAATATGCCGGAAATTCCAACGTTTATTTTGCATTTAAATTTCAAAGCCTTTAAGACATCAAAAAGTGTAAAATATTTTTAGGATTTTCAATACTTGCCTAACTCAAAACTAAATAGAAATGTTTTATAATTAATCATGTTTATGCAAAACACTCATTATGTTTATGGTTTATGAAATGATTGAATCAAAATATAAAACAGGGTATTTACAAAACTTCAAAACATCCTCTTACAAAATGTTCTTCCTACAATAAACAAATTCACTTCAATTAATTAGTCTGTTCTATCTACACATGTATACCAGCGACAGTTCAATCAACATTTCCACTAGAATGTCCTGATTCTGATTGTTCTGTACATTCTTTTTCTTTGTTCCAAAAGTACTTCTGGGAACTGCTGATTTGTTTCAATGCACTTTTGTTTTTTATAAGCATTTCGTAAAATTCATCACAAGAATGATCGAAATTCACTCGGACCATCAACATGGAACTTACCGTTTCGATCTGTAGACGAGATTTTTCAGACGACCAAATGTTATTCATCAGGGAAAATACACGCTCAACTGGGGCACTTGTTCCTGGGAGGCACATCGCAAATTCAACGACCTTGAGAATTACATCATAGGAAATGTCTTCCTTGCTCAGCTTGGAAAAAATCTGTTTCCACCTTTCCTCAACTGCAGTTTTTACCTTGTTTTTATCAACCCTATTCCACTCAGATATATTTTCTGATACTATTTCCTTGACACACTGCCATTGATCAAATAGTCTTGTTTCTTCATTTTCATTCTCACGAATCTGTTTGATCTGGTTGGCATCAAACGCAGAGAGGCTGCTTTGGATCTCATCCCATGATGGAAGGGTTTGTAATAAGACCCATTGTAGTTTGTGAGCACCACCCGAACTGATTTCCCACCTATCTAGGTAGTCAACACACGTTCTGTAAAATTTTTTCACAGTCAAGGTGAAATCCTGAACAGTTATTTCTCCTTCCTCTTGCAAATTTACCAAAAGCGATTTTACATTGCTAGGGATAAATCCTTCTTTCTCTCTTGATGTCAGAACACTTTTCAGTGAACTGATGCGCCAAGCTACTTCAGTTGCAGATATGTTATTTTTTTCTATCTTCACAACTGTTTCTTCAAAAGTTGAAATCTGTGAGGTAGCAAACACCAGCCATAATTTGAAACAGGGGTTTTCAAAGTGCTGTTTAATAAAAACAGGACATTTTTCCTGAGAAAGGAAATAAGACTTTAAGCCCTCAAAAATTTTAAGAATGTGATCAATAGCTGGGCCAAGAGACAAAAAACGAGTGTTCCCGTGTTCTAATAATTTTGAAAATTCAACTCCAGCAAATTCACAGAATTCCTTTAGTTCCTCTGTTCGCACTGTGTATATGTGAAAGTACTTATAAACCTTGACAGCAAAGCATTCAATGTCAAATGGCAGACAATCCATAGCTGTTTGTACACAGTTATGAACAATGTGAGCTCCACACCCTACTCCCATAATTTCTTTTCCTAAGCTATCTTGAATACGCCGCCAAACATTATTCTTCCCTTTTC
Organism: Conomelus anceps; assembly: GCA_948455865.1. Classification (NCBI taxonomy): domain Eukaryota; kingdom Metazoa; phylum Arthropoda; class Insecta; order Hemiptera; family Delphacidae; genus Conomelus; species Conomelus anceps. The sequence continues at coordinate 58,651,466 of OX418222.1, read as the reverse complement.
TGGCAGCACCGCCAAAGTTTGTGTTCGTGTTATCGGCGCACATAGCAACCAACTTTTCTTCAAGTTTTTTATTCTTTATTAGTTCTTCTAACATTTTACACTGGGCCTCAGATGTCTCATTTGGCAGTGAAGCAAAACTGATCATTTTTACATGAACGCCAGAAAACGGCAAAAAATACCTTACTAAAACAGGAAAGCATTTCTCGGCTTTTTTGTTGGAGGCATCTAAACTCAAAGAAACAGAATGACATGAACTTAGGTCTTTTTCTACTTCACTTAAGGAAAGAGGTGCTAAAACGTTGCATACAATGGCCTCACTTTTTGTTTTTCCTGATGAATATTTGGGTTCATACAATTTTTTTACCAACTTAGATAAACAGTCATTTGATCTGAAACTGTGACCATGAACGATTGTATGGTAAGCAAACAAACCCTCTTGTGCTGAAATTTTTTCATTGTCATCCTTTTTTATGAAAAAAGTCTGAAGATTTGAAGAAGTACTCACAGCTTTTTCTGCATCTTTATGCTTTTTCGATCTTGTGTGCTGTGCGATATCACTTCTTCCCCCGTGAGCAACAGAAAAGTGAACGCCACAAATTTTACATACAACACGTGGTCTGTCTGTAGTCGACACGTCAGTTTTAATAAACTTAAACTCATTTTCTAGGTCATCATTAAAAACACATAGCCGTTTCTGAGGTTTTGACAAAGACATGTTCAGTAAACACACAAAACAATAGTAAAAGTACCACTGCTACTTTCAAAACTACAACAAAAACAATTAAGGTCACACTTCTTCGCTGCTAGACTACCTACCGCGGCTGCAGTTGGAACGGTACTGACTGAAGGGATGAGGGAGAGAGGGAAATGACCTTGGCGCCATCCCACTGCCCAAGAGTTACACGTAGCACGTAGCCAGTCGCCAACGCGACTCAGTGTATGAGCAATCGGCGCAGTAGAGCTTTACACACATTATATTAATACCGTATACATTTTTTCTAAATCTTACATGAAGATTGATTTAATTATTAATATTGTAGAAGTGAATCTAAATCTTTACCGAATGTGTAGTAAGAAATTACCAAGTAACAGTTTTTACTTATTTCATAAAACTAAAATAATTCAAATCTTCATATTTCTGGCAAAAAACGGGACTTTTCATAAACCGACGGGACAACCCCAAAAGCCTATAATAACGGGACTGTCCCGTTCAAAACGGGACGTATGGCCAGCCTAACTACCATAGAGCTACAGTTATAACGGTTGGAGATCGAGGTAGCAGTGGTACTGTGCATACGTTGTCAGAACAGGCTCTGCGAATTTTGAAGCATAGAATATTAATTCGAACGGATAAGCAGTATTTTTGTTTATTATTATTAGTATTTATAATATCTTAATAATTTACATCATTAACTTGTCTAATATAAGTTAAAGTATTTAAATAAAAAGTCAAATTCTATTTTCGAGGTTAGGTGTACCGATATTGATAAATTTTCTTGTAATTAAATAGTCTCAAGTTGACAATTGTAATAAATTAAGTAATATTTCATTAAACATTTAACTAAAATCAATTGAAAACAATTTTTAGCTAGGAAAATGAGTCCAAACAAGGCATCTAAATCTAATTGTTTAACTAAAACTCAGGTAGCTACGCGATCTCAGCAATTATTAACAAAAAAATCTCCAACAGCTCTTAAAGCTACTGTAGATGTAGAAGAAAAGGTTGCTAAACTATTGAGTGATCACACCAAATTGAAAACAAAATTAGAAACATCACTAAAAAATTCTGAGGAAGAACGAATAGGTTTAGTGGATCACATACAATCTCTGGAAGTTATTGTAAAATTGCAGCAGGAAGACCATAAAACTGAAATACTAAATCTCACGAGTCAATGTAGGTCTATGTCAGAAGAAATCGAAATATTAAAATCAAAAATAAACTTGGCTAATGTAAGATCTGAACCTCTGATCAATACAAAAAAAGTAGAACCTAAATCAAATGGGGAAAAAATAAATAGAAATGGTCAAACAAAAACGTATAGTCAGGTTTTGCAAACAGCAACCAAAACTAAAGTAAGGGCAAATAACGATAGGAAAGGTAGAGTACTGCTCTTGACATCCAGTCATGGACGAGACTGTAGTGACCTACTAAATAAAAGATTAAAAAATAAGTATGAAGTTCAGAGCTTTTTCAAACCAAGTGCCCCTATAAACGCAATCGTAGAGTCAGCACAGGAACAAACTAAAGATTTTGGAAAAAACGATTTTCTAATAGTACTGGGTGGCTCAAACAATATAAATGAACCTAATCTAAAACATCTTCCTGAAATAAATGAAAAAATTAAAGAGATTGTGCCACTCAGCCAAAAAACTAATGTAATAATAAGTACAATTCCGTATAGGTTTGATAGGCCAGAGCTAAATGAAACCATTAAGTCAACAAATAAATCAATTCATAATACAATCAACAGCCTAAAAAATAAGAATTCTAAGCAGTTGGGGATTTGTTTTCTAAATGAAAGGCTGAAAAAACAAAACTTCACTAATCATGGTCTACATCTAAATCAATCTGGCAAAGTAATATTTTGTAATAGGCTGGCAGAGCTGATTGAAAGTCGTTTGCAATCTACTGTCAATAATTCTCCTAAACAATCATCTAACGAACCTTTTTTAGTAAAGTGGCTCAAAACCGGGAAGGGAAACTAGTTTCAGATGATAAATTCATATCTTCAATTGTATTAAAAGACGTTAATCGATCAAAAAATCAGGATAGCATTAGTGGAAGGAACTCTTGTAGCAATCTGATAGGCTCTCAAGATTCTAAGAGATTAAGTAAATCTACTTCAATATGCAAAAGCAACGATAAAGTAATAAGGGATGATAGGGAAGTACCGGTACTCACTGTGTTCCATCAGAATATTCAATACATTCGTAACAAAATAGATAGAATCTAAGTATTTTTTAAAGAAGAGGCTCCTGATATAGCTATTTTCACAGAGCATGGTTTAAAAGAAGATGAATTGTCACAACTTAATATTCCAAACTATTCATTGAAAACGTCGTATTGCAGGACATCTCATCGAAGTGGGGGAGTAGCTATCTTCACTAAAAATGCTAAGAATATGCAAACATTTAATTTAGAATATGTAGAGAAATTTGCTGTGGAAATGGATTTAGAAGTTACTGGTTTGAGAGTAAAAATCGACAATAATTTCGAAGTAGCGGTGTTAGGTATTTACAGGTCACCAAATGGGGAATGGAACAATTTTTGTGAACTATTCAATAGGCTTTTAGAGATTACTACTACTCGTTTTACAAACGTTATTGTAGCGGGAGATTTCAATACAGACTTTGCAACACAGAATAAAATGACAAAAGATTTAAAGGATATTATATGCATGAATAACTTGGAAATAAAAGTGCATGAATATACCAGAGTCACAAGAACATCACAAACAATAATTGATAACATCCTTACTAATATAGCTTACTCTAAAACAAGATTAGGCGGCTCGGAACTATCTGATCATGACTATCAAATCTTAGAGGTGGGGTTGCAAGGTCATAAATCAATTAAAAAGAGTAGAGTAATGAAAGAAATTCAACAATGTGAACAGGGGAATATCGATTGTTTGAAGCAGAATCTGCTACAAGAAAACTGGAGTAGGGTTTACAATAGCAATAGTTTAAATGACAAATATGATAGTTTCATTAATATTTTAAGGTTTCATATTACTATGAGTTGTCCAGTTATAAAAGTCCCTGTAAAGAACAAATTAGACAAGATTGAAGAGTGGATAACTGATGATATCCTTGCAGAAAGAAATAGGGTTAAAGATGCATATGATGAATTCAAACTATCTAGAAATATGTTAAGTGAAGATAATTACAAAGCTCTAAAGAAAAATTATACTAGAGAAGTGAAAAGAGCGAAATGTAAGAAAACAGCTGAAATTTTGAATAATAGTGTGTACTTTAACACAGCAGTGTGGGATGTAATAAACAAAAATAGGCAAGTAGCTCATGTAGATGCTTATACTAGTGTCCCCAGAATAATTAACGAAAATAACAAATATATTGATGATAGTGTAGACATTTGTAATCTCTTTAACAGATATTATCAACTGGTTGCTAAGGATCTTCAAAAATCGCTTAATACAGGTATTAGTGATGCAAACATGAGGAATACTGAGGGGATTAAGAACGAATTAAAATTCCACCCAGTATGCCAAGACGAGTTGTCAAATATCATTGATAGTTTAAATAATAAAAAAACTGTGGGAATGGATGGGGTATCCAGTAAAATTCTGAAAGAATGTAAAGATCAATTGTTAGACCTTTTGATTCATCTGATCAATCATTCATTAGAACAAGGTGTTTTTCCAGATAACTTGAAAGAGGGGAAGATCTTGCCAATCTTCAAAAGTGGTGATAGAGAAAAGGTAGAAAACTATAGGCCCATTAGTATTTTAAATGTAATAAGTAAAATTTTTGAAAGAGTAGTTCTAAATAGGTTACTTCTGCACCTTCAAGAAGCTAACTTTATCTGTGATGAACAGCATGGCTTCCAGAAAGGGAGATCAACAAAAACAGCCATTTTTTCTCTAGTTGAAAAACTAATAGATATAATAGATTCAGGTGATAAAGCTACTGCAATCTTCTTAGATCTGTCAAAGGCATTTGATTGTGTTAATCATAGAACTTTATTGGAAATACTGCAAAATGTAGGTGTAAATGGGGTTGAACTGAAATGGTTTGAATCATATCTTATTGGGAGAAAACAATGTGTAGAACTAACTACAGTAGTTGGTAATAGTATAGTAAAGAATAAATCTAATAAATTAGAGGTGCAAGCTGGAGTGCCTCAGGGGTCAATACTAGGTCCATTGCTTTTTTTGTTATATGTCAACCGTTTACCTAAAGAATTAATTAGTGGTAGAGGCCTCTTATTTGCTGATGATACATCACTCATTTTCAGCAATTCCATTCTAGATAATTTAGAAATAAGTGCCCATATAGGTGTGCAGTCCATTGTCCAATTTTTAAATCAGTTGAAATTAACTATAAATAGTAAAAAATGCCAATACCTTCAATTCAAATACAAACATAATTTGAATGAAGATAGGGCTATAAACGTGTTTGTAAACGATAATCAATTAGACCAGGAAGAAAAAATTGCATTTCTAGGAGTTATGTTGGATAGACGATTGACCTGGACTCCATAAATTGAGAAAATATGTAGTAAAATTTCATCTGGGGTATTTGTCCTGCGACAGCTCGCTAGATTGAATGACAAAAAGTTACTTTTTACAGCTTACCATGGGCTCTTACTGTCACATATTAGGTATGCTATCTTAGTATGGGGTAATTCATCAAAACAAAATCTTGATAGGGTGTTTAAGATCCAAAAGAAAGCGGTTAGGTGTATAGAAAGAGTAAATAGATTAGATTCATGTAGGCCGTTGTTCAAGAGACTTGGTCTCCTAGCTGTACCCTGCTTATATGTGTATGAAGCTACTTTATATGTAAAAAGGAATGATATTAACCAAAATCTTGATGTACATGATTATAATACAAGAAGACGAGGAGATTATCACTTGGTGAGTCACAATAGTAGCTTATTCAAACAAAAACCTAGTTATATTGGTAGGAAATTCTACAACAAGCTACCGCAGTTTTTGAAGAGTCTTGAAAATATAGAAATATTTAAAAAACAATTGAAGAAATATTTAGTTGATAAAGCTTTTTGTAGTGTACAAGAGTTCCTTTCACATCAAAATTAAGAGCCTCACCTCAACTAATTGAAGTAATTATGGTATCTAGTGTATAATAATGTTGATCTGACTTGTCTTATACTCCTTAACTGGAGTCTCCAAGACGTAATCTACAAAAAAAAAAAAAAAAAAAAAAGCTACAGTTGTACTTGCAATTACAGAGCTGCCCTATGGAGGACAGTTATTACAGTTCTACAAAAAAACAACACTTAACGGTCTCGTAACTCTCTTTCTTTGATATTAACTTTCTTCATAAATTTTTTTTTTAAATTTGTAACAGAAAACCTTAGTCCGAAAACCGCCGCCCCTAATCTTGCCGTCCTGTGCTGCAGCCCCTACATCCCCCCCCCCCTCCATAAATCCGCCACTCGTGCGAGCTATTTCTATATTATAATTATATAATTATGTGAAGAGTTGAATTCAAATAAATTTAAATCTAATATTATCGAATTAGATCCTAATTCCCCGATGAACTAAGCTAATCATGAGTGAATCATGACATGGAGTGAGCTAGGCAAGTCTGAGAGCTAGTATCTTTATCCTCCCCAATTAGAAATAAATATGCTGCACAATAATTTAATACAATAATAATAATTGACCGAACGAACGCAGGTCTCAGTTTTGAGTCGGTCGTTTTGCATTTGTCTGTCTGTAACGCATTGACAGCTAAACCAATGGCTCATGGTTCATGCACCAAATTCTATGGAATTTTTCTTGGATCTTTCTTTAAGGAATACCCAGCGATTTATGTGTGAAGTTTTTCAAAATTTGGGTGTATTTAAAATAAATTTAAAAGGGGAAAAACAGAAAGGCATCGAGGCCCTCTTCTATAGGGAACATATAATTTTTGAAATTAACTTCTCCATCATATGCAATTGGAATCAGATTTCAAGATAGCCCTCGGGACCCTCTTATTCATCTGGTTGAGCCTTCATATAAATTAAGTTATAATTCATGAGAATAATATATTTGTTTGAGAGAAACAAATCATTCCTAATATTTCAAAAGTATAATAACAAGTGATTACTAAGTAAATGATTAATATTGTTCTATAAATTCATTCATCAGACATGTGAAATGTGATCTGATTCGAGCAATCAGCTGTCTGGAAAATAGAAACACAGCCTTGGTGATGCGATACAGAGTGGCGTTTTGTGGAAATAGACTATGCACATTGAATAAAGGGAAAGGTTTGATGATTGTGTTTAATTTTGCGACGGTAATTATTATTGAGTACATGGAGTATGTTCCTTTGTGCAAACCAACGAACCCATAAGACCAATTGGTCTTATGTGTTCGCTGGTGCAAACACCCTTATTCTTGCGCGTGAGGTCTACTGTTCACAGAACTACTAGTAATAATTATAATAATATACAATATAATATGTATTCGATATAGGCTTCATATTTCTATGCAGTTTGTATATACTGTACAGTATACTCATTTTCTATTACACCGTTAGACGAAGAAAGCAATGAATCATCACACCTGACCTTCAAAATTTTTAAAAGCAGAAAACCCTTTTCAACCTTGCAAAACAGTTGAAGAAAACGAATTCTGTGTCGGACAGTGGCGTACCGAGGTTTTAAGCGCCCTGGAGCGGAAGTGTCCAACGTTGTCCCCCCCCCCCCCAAAAAAAAATCAGTCTTACACTCAACCACCCGATTGGGCTGGGGCTGATATTAATATAGTGGTCATTCGGCTTCTTTTCGCCTCTAACTATGCCGTATTTGTTAGAGATGCGAATCTCCAAGGAATGATTTATCGCCAGGCCAGATTCTGCTTTTATCAATTTCCAAACAGCTTGTTTTGGATTTTTTCACTTTTCTATAAATTTATTTGCAGTTATTTTTTCGCATTTTGCAAGTCATCCTTATGAAATTTTTTTATATTTTGGAAATAAGATTCAAAAGTGAAGTATTTCAGTCCTGTTCTTCATATAAAAACCATTGAACTTCTTGTGGATTTATTTTTTCAGAATAAATTCAAAGTATTCATTCAATTACTTGAATTTGTTATACCTTTTGCCACCCAATTTGAATTGTTTTGGCTTTGCTACTTTCGACTATTTGCTACTTTTGACTCGACCGTTTTGCATTCTGTCTGGTTGTAACGCATTTACGGCTGAACGCATCAATCGATTTATTTTAAATTTGACATGAATTTTCCTTTTAGTCATGCGCAGCGATGTTTACATACGGTTTTTTAAAATTGTGTTGCATTTCACCCTTTTGGCCTTCATTATAGTAATACATTTTTCTGTAAGTAAATAGTATATTTCGCACCTAGGGCCGAAAATGTGTGTTTGCCGGCTCGAGATCGCGGTTTTCAAGTTCGAGACGAAGTCGAGAACTTGAAGCGTTTGAGAGCCGGCAAAACATTTTTGCCCGTGTTGCGAACGCTATTTTTCGCCACACTACGAAAAAAAAAACAACAATGTTAAGATGGAAATTTTGAAAGCGAAATTTTAAGGCTATGGTACTAGCAATTACAATTCCTTAATCTGAGGTACTAGCAAGAACCAAGAATACAAGGAACGGCTATCACCTTTTTATCCAACCTACAGCGCTCTGGGTGGGCATTTTGTCAACTACTACAACTGTTCACCAAAAGGTTAGATGGTTAGGTTTTTTGTTGTTATTCCTGTTCCTGATTCGAAACCTGCATAAAACAACCAAAAACCTAACCAACTAACCTTTCTATACCAACAGTAACCTTTACCAACAGTTGCAGTAGTAGTCAAAATTCCTAAAAACAAAAAACCTAACCAACCAACCTTTTGGTGAGAGGTTACCAACATTTGTAATAGTTGACAAAATTCCCACCCAGAGCTCTGTAGGTTGGATAAAAAGGTTCTATTGTTTGATATCAAAACTACAAAATATTACATATTAAGTTATAAAAAGTGATCATTTTTTGACATTTTAAATACTACGTACATATTAAATTATAAAAAATAAACATTTATTGATGGTTTAAATATTTTTGTTTTACATAAAAGTTGGAAGGATTCATTTTTACAATCATGACTGCTGTATCCAGACACGATCAGCTGTCATTCAAGGTCATTTTCTTTTCCGCCCTAGGGCGGTAAACGTTTACAGAACTCGACGGAAACCAAACACTTTCGGCCTCCATATGAAGCACGAAAAACAGCTCATTACGTCCTAGTGTGGCGAAAAGGTAATTTTCTCTCAAGAACGGTGCGCCCCTCAGAGCCTTGCGCCCTGGAGCGACTGCTCCACTCGCTCCATTATCGGTACGCCACTGGTGTCGGATACGGAAATAATTTAGGACTCTGGTGGCTCCATACCAGTGTTGAATAATGAAAAGTTCGGTGTGTTGAAAAGGTTGAAATAAACAAAAGATAGAAAATGCTGGTTAGATTTTTTTCTATTCGTCTACGTTCGTCTCAAAATAAGCATGTTCAAACTCGAACTAGGATGTTCGGCTTGCCTTTTACCATCACACCGACTTTCATCACTCTCTTTCTCTCTCTCCTCTCTCTCTCACTCATTCACACTCTCTCTAACTCACTCTTTCCTTTGAGGTTATATTATGTATTCCAAATTCATAAGCTAGAACTAAGTTATATTACCTAAGATTAAGTTAAGAATGGATGAATTTTTTTTTGAGGATGAAGCCCACATGGGTCTGAGACCTGTGCGTGGGTAATCAGTAATGAGTTGGATTATGATGATTGATGAGCTGGACCTACAGTTTTAAGTGGGTTCCGAAACACCGGGAAGAGATTTTTACATTAGAGAACTGTCCAGACTTTGCCATTTTATGTAAATACGTCACTAGGATTTTCTTCAGCTAAATTAAAATCATTTGCTACCTATGCGACGGTAATAATACTATTTTAAACTCATTAAATTTTTTTTGTGAATTTACATAAATAAAGTGTTCTAGTCTAATCTAATCTAATCCTCCTTTCTGCTGTTTGATTCTCTAGTTTCGGTTAAAAAAGTATCAGGTAGAGAAAAGTTTCGAGTTTTTTTTCAGAACCAACTTTTGTAGCACGTAAGCCAGCCAGCCTTGAAATGGAACTATTCTTTTGGCAAGAATGAACGACAAACTTTAATCGGACTAATATGAAAGAAAAAATTCGAACACCGTCAAGAGTGGTCCCGGGGGGAGGGAGCATGACCCCCCCAAAATCGGAATTCCAATGAATGGGGGGGGGGGGGAGTGTTGGTAGGCACAATACCGCCAAAAAGGCCAGCAAAGTCTCAATCTGTGACACCCCCCAAACTAAAAGCTGGGACCGCAAAGAACACCGTTCATTATGTTGTACAAGTATATACTTTTTTTGAGGATGTAGCCCACATAAGTCTCAAACTTAGGCGTGGATAATGAATTGGATGATGGTGATATTTACGAGTTGGACCTACAGTTTTAGGTGGGTTCCGGACCACCGGGAAGTAATTTTTCAGCAGCGATTGGAGTATATTTTTTGCTGGCAAATCCAATCGGTCACCCGTACAAAGAGGGCCCAGGAGGTCGTAGCTTATCTCTATCTGATTGAACCTGCAACTGCTCACGGCTATCACTTCCCTACTTAGCGCTACTGATTACTGGACGCAAGTTCAGTTTCCTTAATAAACCTTTTTTCATTACAAACTCACTTAACTCGATCATTCTCATTTCATCATTTTTTTCTCAAAATATGAACTATGTAACTGACAAAGTAAGTATCTAATTAGAAGCTTTCAATCGCTCAGCATACTTTGTCAAATTATTTATTAGATTTTCAACTATGCAACAAGAATAAAGAAAAAAAAACGAAAGAGGATGAACAAAACAACAGAAGATACTTCCCGACTACCAACACCCAAGTGCCTGCTCTCCATATAATTATGTCATTGGCATGTAAGGGGGCTCAATGGGTGGTGAGCCGCTTAGCGCAGTTGGTTGGGGCGTCGTAACTTCAGCTTGCTGTCGTTTAAGCGGTCGTGGGTTCGAATCCCGCTCCTCCGTCTGGCATCTATGTGTAATCATTCACGTCATTACCCACGCACAAGTCTCGGACTCATGTGGGCATTATCAGCAATAAATAAAAAAATGGGATAATTGTTGTACTTTAGGACCCACTTCACTGTGGAATAGAAAGGGTAGGAAGCAGCCTCGTAAAACAAGGTCATGAACCCCAATGAGAAATCAACCCCAACTTCACAGCTGAGGCCGCTGTTGTTCACATGATGTATCAGGTGTTCACGCCATTCCTACACGTGTTAATCATTCGGCAAAGCTGCAACTGCGCCGCAGTGAAAATAGGAAACAAATGTTCCAACTTTCAACATTCGATCCAGCGAACACATAAGACCAACCTTGGTCTTATGTGTTCGTTGAATAAAATATGTGGTGTAACTAGAGGGTCTGTCTGGGGATGATGCTTTGGTTGGTTGTGGGAGAGGGGGGGCTTAGGCTCCAGGCACTATATAGTACACCAGTGTTTTCTAACAATAATTCAAGACTGTAATGTATAGTTTATTAAAGGGGATTCGGGGGTACTCCCCGGGGAGTTTTTAAAAAAAAAATCCCTTGAAAATCACATTTAAAGCGATACTAGACACAAATTCGTCCATTCTAACTTTATAGTAACCCAAATTGTGAGTCAAAGATAGTGATTTTTCTCTAAAGTCTGTTCAACGAAAGGAAAAACTGTTAACCAATTATGTGCCTGCGGGAGCGACTCGTCTGACAACAAGACCTATTCACAGTAGGATGAATATTGTTTTTGCCAAACGTCCATTGTACCTTCTTGTAAGTTCATTAGTCTGTAGCGGATAAATTTGTACAAAACTTGATTGCTGAATGAGTGACAAAATTTTTTAGAAACCTTAAAAAAATCATAAAAATTCCTCAATTGTTAAAAGAATTATCGAATGTTGATATAGAGACAATATTATTTGTTAGTGCGGGGTTTACAATGGAGGACCGCGGGGGAACAATAAGGAATTGAAACTATAAAAAATGCAATTTTGTACGACTTACGACTTAAAAGATGCGATTCACGAACATAGCTGCACTCGAGTCCGCTCTCTTGCAGCAACTAACTTGGTTGAGAGGGGGTGGTACTGCCACCAACGTTGATGAGTGGAGGAGCGGGGTAGGGAAGGAAAGAGCAGGATTGCACAAACCAACTAAAGATAACTCAATCTCTACCATTATTTTAATTCTGTATTTTTAATAATATTCTTAAACAGGAAAAAATGCGTGTCTCCCACTAACTGACACTTGATTCATGACAACTGGTTTTCAATAAATTTATTCACATTGAAGCATTAGAAAAATATGACTGTTATTTATTGCTTTCTTTGTTTCTTATTCCGTTCGTTAGTGGAACATATTCTCAATTAATTTGAAGCCTGTGGTGTACCAAGGGGGTTGCTTTGTGGGCTTAAGCCTCCCCCACCCTTAGGACCTGAGGTGGCCGTTATGATTTTTCAAATTCGAATTGACTAGGCTGATTAGTTTTGCTTCATTTCTTGGCCTACACAAACCAGTTGGTTTCACAACAGACGCAATAATATCATTTGTGTTGCCATTTATTTCTTTTTTAATAAACATTCAAAATTATGTATCATAAATAGACTGGGTTTCTCACGTTTCTTTTAAAGGCTTGCAAATTTAACTGGCGAGTCTTCATCAGCACTTAGAGTTGAAGATTAATTATTTTGTATTATTTAAACAAATGAAAATATTATCAAATCTGAATTTTATCGAATTAGACAATTATTGTAGAATTCTATCTGAGTGGCCGTAACCTATAGTGGGTTAAGCGCTGGCTTGCTAACCTAAAGGTCTTGGGTCCGTTCCCCGTCAAACCAAAAGATTTTTCCGAATGTCACAGACTTTCCGATTTTCTCGTGTTTCGGAGGACACGTTAAGCCTGTCAGTCTCGGCTACTAACAGTCATTAAGTAACTTCCAAATGCTCAACGTCTGTGTCAGACTGAATTGTACGCTTTGTGAACTAGTAGAAGAAAATCGAGTAATTGGCAACGGATGTGAGTCATCTAAATCATTTCACTCTCGCACATACTCAATCGTTTGTTTATCTCTCCTCTCGTTCAACGAACTTTAGTTTTTGTATCATTGTCCGTGGGAGATCCGAGCTCTAGTGTTATAAAAATTTATTGTCCAAATAGTCAAACTTTCAAGCAGACCTACTAACTATTGTCTCTCAGGGCTTGTTAAAATTTCAAAATTTTTTTGTTTCTGGGACTCTAGGTGGTCATGGGGATCCGTTGGATCTACCTTTTAAATCGCTCGACTAGAAGTGCTAATCTCAATTATAAAAAGAGAATCAAATGATAATCAATAATAATTATAAATTATCTCAGATCCAAGAAATCAAGAATGAGTGTTAATTGGTTAAAGTTCGGACGAGTAGCCTCGAACCTTTCAAGTCAAACCCACAATAATTAAAATAATTAGTTGAATTGATTAATTTAATTAAGTAAACTATAGAAACAATTGTTACTTTGAACGAATGAGTGAGTGGTAGTGAGAGTTGTGATGGAGGGAGTTGGTGAGAGGGTGGGTGATAGAGAGGGAAGTGTTTACATTTGCTAAAACCATAAAGTATGTATTGACGATAAAATAATAAGCGTATGGCTTTTATTGGTGGGGAGACCCTTACGATTACTTCCAGCTCGCCATTTTATCCATTCTATGGGAAACATGGTGGACCTACTGTTTTAGGTGGATTCCGAACCACCGGGTAAGTGATAATAAAGCTTATTGCGGAGCTGAAATTGAAGCGGAAAAGATGTCTCAATCTCAATTATAAAAATCTATTATGTTTTCGATTTTGACAATCACATTCTCCTCTCTCTTGTCTAGTAGTTTTCTTTTCCCGCCAGCTGTTTCCCAAAAGAAGGCTCTATCCAGGTCAGAACTACGCTATTTTCCGACCTGTACCGTACAGCCACCGTGAAGAAACACTGAAAATATAACGATTAAGTTATATAGGGTGCAATACGGTAGAATTGCCACACACCATATGCTTCTGCTGTTCAGCTTTCTGGCCAAGTTATGAGGAAAACAAGTTCGTCGAAATAGTAGGCTATATTACGTTACTTTAGGCTGGAAAGAGACGTTTTGCCGGTCGAGCATATGATAGTTTATGCAAGAGGCGCAGCCGAGTGCAGAAACGTGAATATGCGAGAACCGGCAAAAGTTTACAGCCGTGTAATGTACGATATTTTTTGTTACACTTGATAGAAAGGCATGCTCCAATCAGCTGGATAATAATTATGCGAGACATTCAAAAGTATTCAAGACAATTATTGAATTAGCTGCTTTATTTAGATTCAGAATTTGATGGGCGAATTCCCATATTTATATTAACCATAATAATGATAGCCTAGTGCAATCAGCTGGATAATATTCGAGACAGGTATTGAGTAATGGAATGAGTTGACTATATCTATACATATAATATATATATGTGAGTCAACGGAAAAAAATTTGCCGCACGCCATATGTTTTTTCCTATCTTGTACGGCTATAAGGCCCTATTTGTCAGCTGATTTTTCCGATCTAGTACGGAAAAGAGGCACTTTCCATACATGACAAATCGATGGAAAGTATCTATACTTTCTATCAAGTGTAACAAAAAAGATTTTCGAGGTGAATTGGGAAGATGGCGTTCTCGTTCACATGCATCAGCCATCAGCTGATCACGTGATTCCAATGTGTGTTATCTATTTGACAAAACACTAAAGAGAGATTGATCGATTTATTAATAATTTTATAGAGCACGGATGTTAGGCAGTAAAATAGGCGGGGAAGCAGACAGTAAAAAAACACGAAAATAGGCAGTTGAAAATGAAAAAAGAGCATTTTATAAAAATTGTGAAAATATAAATATAATAATGGGATAACTTGCATTTCACTGGTTGCACATATTTAAAATATGTTTTTTCAAGTTCTCTTGAGTTAAACTTTGTCTTCTGTCCGAGAGGATATTTTTCATAATTGAAAACGATCTTTCCACATTGACTGATGTGATTGTGGCATGCTACTAAATGAAGCATGCTCATTTAAAGTGTTCAATAGATATGTCACCTACAATTATTTTACAAATTTGTTTTGTTTTGTCCAAACCTGAGTTTGAAGATAACACACGTTTGCACTTTTCTTTAATTTGCACATCCCACCTCATCAGGAACAGCTTCAATGTTATATTTACCATTTTTAGATTTACTGAAGCAATAAGTCTTCCCCCCATCACTTTTCAAGTTTTGTTATTATTTCAGGCAATGTAGAATAATGCATTTGAATAAAGGAGAAATTGTTGCGGACACTGATCCTATTTAACAAGTTCTTGACCTCTCGAATCGAAGCAGCATCATCTTCGGAAAGTGCAGCGATTACGTCACATTGATTTTCATGGTTTTCAGAATAGTATAAAGCAGCAGAAATCCATGTTCCACATCTTGTCAAAATCGATTGTGGTGACAAAGAAAGTTCAGGAGCAATGGTTTTGAAAATCACGGTTCGAGAGGGAACTTTGAGGAAGACTTATATAGTTGAAAACCCTCAATCTTCACTATTATATAATTTTTATTCCTAGAATTCGTTGAAAATAGTTAATTTTTATGCACACGTTCTTTCAAGCTGTTTGGTGTTCCTTTTAAACCAGCGTTTTAGGCAAAAATAGGCAACTTATAGTAGAATAGGCAAAATATCCAAAAACTATCAAAATAGACATTACGCCTAAAATCTCTCGTAGGTCCTGTTTGTAACGGTGACCGATTAGATTGGCCACCAAAAAAGACACTGTTCTCTGCTGTAAAATCACTTCCCGGTGGTTCGGAACCCACCTAAAACTGTAGGTCCAACTCATCAATCAACATCATCCAAATCATTACCCACGCACAGGTCTCAGACCTATGTGGGCTTCATCCTCAAAAGAAAAAGAAAAAGAAATCGAGGCATTTTGCTATAACATCCGGGCTCTTATAATAAGCGTATGCCTTTCATTGGTGGGGAGACCCTTACGGATAGTTCCACCTCGCCGTTTGAAACATGTATGGGGAACATGGTAAAATATTTCAGATGGGTTCCGAGCCACCAGGTTAGTGATAATAAAGCTTGTAACATAAAGCCAGCTAAAAAGACACTGTTCTCTGCTGTAAAATCACTTCCCGGTGGTTCGGAAACCACCTAAAACTGTAGGTCCTACTCATCAATCACCATCATCCAACTCATTACCCACGCACAGGTCTAAGACCTATGTGGGCTTCATCCTCAAAAAAAGTATATACAAGTATAACATAACGAACGGTGTTCGTTGTCATTAAAGTTGGTCACCCATCCAAGCGCAGTCATGAACGCTCGTGTCTGAACATTACGATCGCATAAACACCACGCTCACCGCGTGACCAATCACCAATATTGGACAATTGCTCAAGGCTTAAGCAAACATAATATAACAAAATAATTAAAACACTTTAGAATAGCTACTATAGGAGTAGAGAGAAAGAAGAAAGTGTGTATGGCCTAAGAAATAATAGTATAAAACAGTGCAAAATTGAGTATTCTGATTTGGTGACGAAAACAAATAAGACAAAAAAGTAGCAAGTTGATTAATCTGATGCCTCCGAAATTTCTGTATCTTGTGAATAGTGGGAAGTATTATCTGAATGTGGAAGAAAGGTCATGGTTGAAGAGACATTACTTTTTCGAAATAAATGATCTGGAATAATTTTATTAATAATACTGAATTGTTTGAATCTGCGAAAGACTGTGTTTTGAAACTAAATAATCTGGACTGAACTGAATTACTCCCACCAGCGAACAAGGTTTATTTCCTTCTGCTGGTTGGTGCCAAAAAAAAAAACATTCATTTTAATTTATTTAAGAAGTTATTTTATTTCATGTATTAATTTATTAACATTAAGTTAATAAATCTTCAATTTGTTTTGTTTGTAAAGTTGTGGCAATAAACTATGAAACTATGAATAGATACTTGCTACGGCACTCGGCTATCACTTCACTTCCTAATTCTGAAAGATTATGATGTTGAAGATCCATCTTGTTTCCACTAATATGTATTATAAACTTAAAAAACACTTTTAAATGGAAATTGACTCACGTTATGGCGAAACGGCCGTCACGCCATAACGTGAGTCAATTTCCATTTAAAAGTGTTTTTTAAGTTTATAATACTGAAAGATTACTTCGTCTTTTGTCAGTGTGTGACCTGGAGCAACAAGGCACAAATCACTCGCCACTGTCGTTTCCTGTCGAAACCAAGTTGGAGCTATGGCCACATGCTTGGGCTTGTGCTAGCAAAGGCAATGTACATATGTGTAGGCTTGCGCGTGCTAAAAGAGGCAATGTACATTTAGTACTATAATTTTTTGGTGCTAGCATTCCGTTTTCCCCCTTCTGTTACAGGCTTGGTTAGGGGGACGCTTCACTCTGCTTGGTGAGAGGGGTAAGGGGAAACAGGCTAAGCTTAAAACACTACTGCGCAAGTCAAGACTCAGCTCTGGTCTTGCTCACTCACTCCATCATCATTATTGAAGCTGATTTTTGGTGGAGGTATCACCTCATCACGAGTGCCGACCTCCCAATTGTCGAAACCGTTTTCGTTTTCTAAAATCTCAAGTAAAATGGCCTCCGTACTAGGCTCGTGCTCGTACTCGCGATCAACTTCTGCAGTAGTCCTTCTTCGACTTTGAGCTGGATCAAGGTAATCTTCATTTTTTATTTACTTTTAACTTTTCTTTTACACTATTCTCTCTTTTTTTAAATGTATATTGTATTTCTATATATGCTATTCTATTTCACAAAACATTACAATTACGTACTTTCAGGGACGGTCTAAATTGAAGCTCTTTACATTGCTCCCCTCTATTTCCCCTTTACTTACAATAATTTTTCTTCACTTCACTTATCTTCTTCCCAATTTAAATACACTTTTTGCTTACCTGATCGTAAATTCCAATCATTCCTTTTCTCTTCCCGTGTTTCGGAGGACACGTTAAGCCGTCGGTCCCGTTTGCATATAAAAAAAAGCAGTCGTTAAAAAAACGGCGAGGTGGAACTACCCGTAAGGGTCTCCCCACCACGAAAAGCCATACGAATTTACTTTTTTATTCCTTTTCTCCATCAGTAAATTCTGTACAAGTCCCGATTAGATACTTTAAATTATTCTGAATCTCTAGAACCTATTACTTAACAATTCTGCTTTTTGAAGCATTACCTGTTTAGTTAACTACAACTATAGTTGCATTTTAAGGCATATTAGTTTTATTGGATGACGAATGAATCTGCCTCTGCTGATGATAGATTGCTAGCCTCCTTTTTCGTTTTCATTTTTCAATAATATTAATTAATGATGTTTTACAATGTACACATTCCTGTAAGTACAAGATCTTCAGTGATTCGTATACTATAGAACTATAGAGTACTCCATCAAACGGATGGCTTGTCTTATACTTCTTAGCTGGTGTATCCAAAACGTAATCTACAAAAAATTGGTATTTGAAGGTTAGAAGTCATCTCCCTCAAGTTCAACTGTCGGACGATGGAATTTTTTGTCGTTATTCAAATATTTCAGATCGATAGTAACAATCTGTGTTGAAACTTTTGATTCCTGGATTACTTGTTCCATGACGAACTGCGTTGTTAATATTTATTCATTCATTTGTCATGGGTTATAACAAATATAACATCGACAATATTGTCATACAACATTGAAATAATCAATAGGCTACATTAATTAACATAAAACTACATTAAATGATCACAGTCAATACCTATATTCAACTACAAGTCACTAAAACAAACAATACAATATTAAAGAATACAGGTATCAATAATAGCAACTAACTTTAATGTTCAAAAAAGCTCTGCCAACTATAAAAGCAGTTATCTATAAGCCATTCCTTTTTTCTAATCTTGAACAAATTGAGTGATTGAACATTTCTAACATCACATGGCAATGAATTAAATCCCCTTTTACTGATGTAATTGGGTTCAGTTCATAAAAATTTGTCCTGTGCTGTTCCACTCTAATTAAATTTCTATGCCTAGTATTATGGTGATGAATGTCTGCACCCGTTGTCCAGTTATCCGTTGTCCATATCTGAATGCAAAAATTCCTAGATGGTATATATAAAGACTAGGAACTGTCAAAATTCTATATTCCCTGAATAGAGACCTACATGAAAATCTGGGTGACTTTTTAAACATTATTCTAAGTAATATAAACTTAAAAAACACTTTTAAATGGAAATTAACTCACGTTATGGCGTGACGGCCGTTTCGCTCTGTTGTCTAGAGTCTAGAGCATCGTCAGACGACCCACAGTACACTGATTTAAGGCATGAGTTTGAGGGTTATGTGTGTTGGAATGGTGAAGGGGTGGGGGGATGAGTAAGCGGGAGGTTTGAAATTGGGATTATTTTGTCAAATAGAGTATGTGAGAAGAGGTTAAGTTGATCATTTAAAATGTTGTCAGGTTGCTGCTTTGCATGTTTGTAAATCAGTTATACAGACATTGACACTAAGTTAGACACACTACACTTCACTCACAAAAGCCAGAAACTTGGTCTTATGGGTTCGTTGGTGTAGCTTATGCTAGAAAAGGTATTGCAGCATCTGAGTTCTCTCTGACGAGTTTGTGAGACTGGTTTTGAGGCTTCAGCATTGATTTTTTATGGGTATTTCTTGGTTGTATGTATTTACAGGCCACCTGGAAATGACATTGAGGCATTCTCAAGTCATCTTTGACTGCAAGTCGTTCAATTCATTTAGAAACTTTTCAGACAGTGTATCAAATTTAAGCTGAAGCTTTGTCTGAATTATCTCATAACCTGTAATAGGGTGTTTAAGATACAAAAGAAAGCTGTTAGGTGTATGGAAAGAGTAAATAGATTAGATTGTAGGCCTTTGTCAAGAGACTTGGTCGCCAACTGTACCTTGCTTGTATGTGTATGAAGGTACTTTATATGCAAAGAAAGAGATATAAACCAAAATTTTGACGTACATGATCATAATATCATAATACACAAAGCCGAGGAGATTATTTATCACTTGGTGAGTCATAATAGTAGCTTATTTGAACAAAAACCTAGTTATATATTGGTAGGAATTTCTACCTCAAGCAGGGGCGCACCCAGACTTTTGGTTTGGGGGGGGGGGGGTGCTTCCCCCAAGTTCGGTCTGAGATTTTGCTAGTATTTTTTATCTCAATATTGAAATAAAAGTGATAGGAGATGAGTATGTTAGAATAGACCAGAAACAAGTATTAAAAGATCTGGTAATCAACAATTTAGGGAAGTTAAAGTCTGCAAGACATTCCAAAGATGTGATTGTAAATTCTAAGGAGAAAATATTTGGATTTGTTTGAAGTTCTGGATTAAATTATATTGCAGGACGAATGGTGATTTGGAGGGTGAAATGGTGCGTCGGTTAAAGATTTAAAGGGCAGTACCGTTAAACTGTAGGCAACATGTGCACAATTTTAGTGTTATACCGTGTTCATATTCCAATCATATGCCCATTGAGCTTGAGCTATACATGAGACACAGAAAAACAGTGCGATTGTTTCCCATTGTTGCCAAAACTAGCATGGAAATGTGATATTGAATCATATAAAAGCATAGAAAACATAGCTAACATAACATAACATAGCTATAGAAGACAGTAGTGAAGAACAATTATTGGAGGCTGTAAGGAATTGTGTAGTGGATGCATCAGGAAGCCGACGAATGCAGCAGGCTCAAAGAGAGATAAAGTTTGAACAACTCTGGTTTGATTGGCAGAGCTGGAATATGAGGAAAACAGTAATGTGTTATTTAAATTTGTATAGGTGAGTTCACTCTGAATACAATAGAAAAATCTATTCAAGAGAAAAAATGCAATATAAGATGTAAATTGATGCAGCACCAATATAAGGTAAAGCAGAAATAGTATAAATCGAAGTTTCTGGATAAGTTAGTTTAAATACGGCTAGGGATACAAACAATTTTTGGGGAGGATTGAATAGACTTATATTATTCTTAATAGGCTTACAATCTGTTCAATCAGATAAATAAGCTGCGTTCTCGTAGGTCCTGTTTGTAACGGTGACCGATTAGATTGGCCAGCAAAAAAGACGCTGTTCTCTGCTGAAAATCACTTCCCGGTGGTTCGGAACCCACCTAAAACTGTAGGTCCAACTCATAAATCACCATCATCCAACTCATACCCACGCACAGGTCTCAGACCTATGTGGGCTTCATCCTCAAAAAAAAAAAAAAAAAATATTCTATATATTGATGGAATAAGAATAGACCTATTTCGAACACAATTATTTCAGCTCAAGAATTGGTTAGCTATTTCTCAAAATTATGGAATTGTAGTAAAATAAGTAACTCAGTATGCAGCACCTCTTATAGAGAATAATGCTTTAGATTAGACGGAGATTTTCGAATTGGGGAATTACAGATAGTTTTGAAAGATGCTGAAAACAATAATGTCCCACGCCCAGATCCCATTTCCTATGAATTTTATAAGAAAGCACTTATACGTTTAATGAATAATAAGACATGATGTTGTCACATTTATTGAAAATAGTGAGATACTAGTTTCGGTTGTTACACCATTATCAATCTCGAACTAAAACTGAAGTACAGAGAAGCTTATTAAACACTAAAACAGAATGATACTATTGGCTGGGGGATAAAGTGCCACTAATAGGCTGTGCCACTAATAGGTCTGTGATTATACTCATTTTATGAATTGTCTACAGTTTTACACCATTGAAACTAAATTTTGTTCTTTCACTCTAGGACTAGAGTCACCTCGATCACATCTTAGCACACAACAAACAATATCTAAGTTGCAATTTAAAGTTTTCAATTTTCAAAGTTTACTTCCAATTTTCACTTATCGAAACTTGTGACCATGAGCCATAAAAAGATCTTACTTAGAACACCTGCAAAATAGTGACAAGCGTGGGAATCGAGTTCTAATAATACTCATTTGATACACATTTTAATACTCGTCTCTTACCCTAGAAACAAAAGATGTTTTAAAAATTATAAACTTAAAAAACACTTTTGAATGGAAATTGACTCACGTTATGGCGTGACGGCCGTTTCGCTTTGTTGTCTAGAGCATCATCAGACGACCCACAGTACACTGATTCAAGGCATATGAGTTTGAGGGTTATGTATGTTGGAATGGTGAAGGGGTGGGGGGATGAGTAGGCGGGAGGTTTGAAATTGGGATTATTTTGTCAAATAGAGTATGTGAGAAGAAGTTAAGTTGAGTTTCTCAATGTTTTAGAACAATATGAGATATACAAACATGCAAAGCAGCAACCTGACAACATTTTAAATGATCAACTTAACTTCTTCTCACATACTCTATTTGACAAAATAATCCCAATTTCAAACCTCCCGCCTACTCATCCCCCCACCCCTTCACCATTCCAACATACATAACCCTCAAACTCATATGCCTTGAATCAGTGTACTGTGGGTCGTCTGATGATGCTCTAGACAACAGAGCGAAACGGCCGTCACGCCATAACGTGAGTCAATTTCCATTCAAAAGTGTTTTTTAAGTTTATAATACATATTAGTGGAAACAAGATGGATCTTCAACATCATAGTTTTAAAAATGTTTGGCAGTTGGTCATATAAATAAATATCGGCTCTAGTCCGGAGATGTCTGCGTTCAACAAAGCAAGGGTCGAACTTCAACCAAAGGAAGGAAGGTCCCTTATTCAACTAAGGTGCACGTGTTTTGCGAAAGGCAATAAAAATTAAAACCTTTTCCTGCTTCTGAGGTAAACAAAATATTTTTGGCGTCAACTTTTCATCAAATGACCTTCTGAAGTATTGTCTCGTAAAATACCTGGCCAAAACTCTACTTGTGTTTTGGGCCCGCTATGGGTGACTCATGTGTTGGGTGGTATCATTTTAAAGCCGAAGTTTCTTTAAATTGATATTAAAGAGACAAAACTGATTGGAATTTAACTAGATTAAAATTTCAGTATGTCTTTCACAAAATTTAAATTTTTGAAATAAATTCCTTGAAATTTAGCTAGATTTAAATTTCAGTTTGTAATTTTTAAAGTTGTAATTTTTTGAGAAATCCTCGACGAATAGACCTAAAATTTCAATTTCTGTTCTAAAACTTTGTAGTAATTTAACATCAAGGTCGTAAACAAATTTATTTTTATGAGAACTAGTATCCAAATTTATTACGCTTCTATCAAATCAAATCAAATCAAATCAAATCAAATTTATTCCATTAAAAAATCATGATACATACATAATACAGACGTTGTATAAAGCTATATTTGAACCACTTAATTAGTCTATAACATGAAATGTACATGAAATATAATCAATAAAGCTGGTCCTATGGAATCAGCAAACATAGGCTATATTGCCTGTGCGTTCGCTGGGTTGCCATCTAAATTACATTTATGGACCAAAGACATTAATGAATTCTCAGGAAGAATGACTTGAAAAAGTGAATAAATACAACAAATAAACAACACCACTAGCGGTGATATTCCAGGACACAATAGCGCTTCATCACGTCGTTTAATATTTTTTGTCGAGATGGCCGGTTCTACAGAGTGGGGGGTGAACAGTGCTTGGACGAAAGGTCAGTCAATGAGTCAGTCAGTACGAAAGTCAGTCATGCAGTTGGTCAGTCAGCCAGTCGATTATTGAGTCAATTAGTCAGTCAGTTAGTCAATTAGTGATTAACGTTGGAGCTGATAGTTTGCTTTTATTATAAGGTCAGCCTCTTCTATTGGTGATTCAAGCAGCCACTTTTTTATGCGCTGCTTGAATATAAACAAAGAAGGTGATTGAAATAGATGCCAGTGACTAAAAAATTTACATATATTACGGTAAATCACCTGAGAAATATAGAAAGGATTTGTTTTTGAAAAGGAAAAATTTAATTGCAGAGTCTCGATACCTGTATGGGAAGAATATCTAGTATTGTGACAATGTGAAACTACCTGGAAAATTCTATTGAAGTTTTTGAAAATATGAATAAGAATGCTTTTAATAAACAATTGACGCACAGTGAGGAGGGATGGATATCCCTAAGTTATCTTTAATCTACACAACGATCACCGTGGCGTGGAAGTATTGGTGTAGTTGTTAGCTCAATTGACTACTATCCCGCAATATTATTAGCCTACTTCCTCTTTCTGGTCATTTCCCTCTATCCAATCTAAGATTGAGTGGTACAGTTTGACGCTGCATGCAAACGACAAAGTGGTCCAAATTAGTTTTAGTCAACGAACGATAAACTGTCCCACCGACAAGCTGGTCCACATATTACCCACGCACAGGTCTCAACCCTATTTGGGCTTCATTGTCAAAAAAAAAAAAAAATTAAGGGTGTGGTTATATATTTATGCTTAATAATATGCATCTTTCCGAAATTTGTTACATCTTATGATGTGATATGGGCCCTCTTCATGAGGGTGACCTATTGCATTGGCCAGCAAACATGACGCAGTTTTCTGCTGTAAAACCAGTTCCTGGTGGTTTGGAACCCACCTAAAACTGTAGGTCCAACTCATCATTCACCATCATCTAATTTATTACCCACGCACAGGTCTCATCCCTATTTGGGCTTCATTGTCAAAAAAAAAAAAAAAAAAAAAAAAATTAAGGGTGTGGTTATATATTTATGCTTAATAATATGCATCTTTCCGAAACTTGTTACATCTTATGATGTGATATGGGCCCTCTTCATGAGGGTGACCTATTGCATTGGCCAGCAAACATGACGCAGTTTTCTGCTGTAAAACCAGTTCCTGGTGGTTTGGAACCCACCTAAAACTGTAGGCCCAACTCATTATTCACCATCATCCAATTTATTACCCACGCACAGGTCTCAACCCTATTTGGGCTTCATTGTCAAAAAAAAAAAAATTAAGGGTGTGGTATATATTTATGCTTAATAATATGCATCTTTCCGAAATTTGTTACATCTTATGATGTGATAAATTTTCATAGAAGAATAATTTATTTTATTTATTTATTTTTATAGAAGAATGATTTATTTTTATAGAATATTCAGACTTCAAGAATATCAAATTATGAATTATATGTGTAGTTTCGTTGCTCTATTCTATTATTGTGCTCATGTAGTCAACACAACGGAAATAATAATTTTGTCAGTCGTACTCTACGGTTTTCTGTGTTTTTATCTCTCTGGCGCCAATTATATTGTATTTGGCAGATTATGGCAGAGTTCTAATCTGCCATTTGTTTTCCAGTCTGCCATTTGTTTGCCATTCTAGCTCGAAATACACAAAGAACAAACAAGGACTGACTTTATCGCCCAGCTCATGTCATTTTCAGCGAGAATAATGGACTGTTGCAAAGTTTATCGATGCTAATGTTTGCGTTTCTCATGGCTAATTTTCATTTTTATCTTATTTTTAAAACTCAGACTCTTATCCCAGTTGACCAATGTTTGCGTTTCTCATACGAAAGTTTTTAATTAGTGATAATTTCAATTTATCCCACATTTTTAAAATTCAGACACAATTTTAGCTCTTTATTTTTTTTGTTCAATGTGAAATGAATTTAGAATTTTATCTTAGAAGTATCATCCTCTACCTCTCTATATTATTGATAAATAGCAAAATTTACTCACGGGTTTTAACTATAAATTTGTCGATGACTGCCAGTGGCGTAGCCAGGGGGGGCCCATGGGGCCCGGGCCCCCCCGAAATTTCAGAAATAAAAAATTCTCAAATAACTAATAGATAAGGACTTATTAAAGCGGAAGGGTTCTATCTGTTTTGTTGTATTATAACGAACAGATTACAGAAACACTGTTTGTGTAATGGAATATAGCTCTACAGTTATAGTCAGATTAATGTATTTTTCAAATTTTTCCTCAATAGTTACTCATATAGAAACTTGTTAGGTGCTCAAATGGATAATTTTGATTTAAAATGAGCTACGAAATCGAATAAAACATGTTAGAAAACTGTGACTACCATAATGATTTATTTATTACATTAAAAAAATGAAATTTTCAAGTTTGAAGTGGATTAACTTTGTTAATTATTGATAAATCACCTTTTTGAATAAACTCATCTTGTAGAAAATTTAGTTTTGAAGTTGGAATTCAGTATAACCCACTAGCCTGAACGCACCCAAAGTTCATAAAATCGGGATTTTATAAATGAAAACACACAAATAAATGCAAGTTCTATCCAAGCGTGTAAAATCAGTGTGCTATGATAAAAAAATTCCGATTTCATGAACTTTGGGTTGGGTGCGTTTTAGGCTAATGACATGAATTATATGAAACTTATAATAATTAGTATTAATTTTGAGATTCAGTACATAAGTTAAGTATGATTAGTTCCAATTCAAGGGTTTTGACTCAAAATAGTCACAGATATCGGTATATCAAACTTTATCATTTCAAACCTGGCCACCTAGGTTCTTGGGTAGTTTTAATTTTTCAAAACTTTCTTTTGAACTTTAGAGCCTAACAAGTTGTCTAGATTAGCTTTTCACACCACTAAATTTAAAAAAAATCCGGACCCTCCTATACCCCTTGGTGAGCCCCCCCTCCCGAAATTTGATCCTGGCTAGCCACTGCCCACACCCCCCCCTTGGTGAGCCCCCCCCGAAATCTAATCCTGGCTACGTCACTGATGACTGCCATAGTGTAGTTACTAGTTTACATGGTCAATGGTTCGATTCCCGTCATAGATCTGGCATTTTAAAATCATCGTCATTTTCAAACCTTATTATTGAACAACTGCTTTGAAACCTATTTTTAAATCAATTTTTAACTTCTTCACCCACGCACAGGCTTCATGTGTGAATCATCTGCAGCGGAGAAAAATGTAGAGTCCTATATTGAATTGATATAATAAATTGAAATCATATTATATTTATTTAAGGAAATACCTATTAATTCGAATGGTTATTTACAAAAAATATTCTAGATTGCTGTGAAAAATCCATCACAGTTTTTCTGCCCAACTTTTTTGCATCATTTTTGTAATTTCAGTTTTCGTTAGTTGAAGTTTGTTGAAAATGCAAATGAAACAAAGTGGTTTATGCAAAAGAATTTATTATTTTTCGTGAATTTTTGTAATTATTATTATTATTGTTATTGAAATTCATGGCGTTAAGCTGCATCTTTGGGCCGTGCCCAAACAACTTCCCATATATGTAATAACTTACATCCGTAAGTTGAAGAAAATAAATAAATATTCATTAGGTTTATAACATTATGCTGCACGTGCTGCCCCCTGCTGGCACCCCAGGGCAAGCGCAACTTTGTTCAGATCAATCTACAGGTTGATTAACAACTCGGTTTCCACGAGCAGTCCACCAATCATAAAAATAAAACCATTAAGCTTTCTATTGAAGTTAATCTGTCTTGAGTCAAAATTTAAAACGTTAAGTCATCCCATTTCCACATGAAGCAAAAAATATAGACATAACTACCATTCTCTAAAAAAGGGGAAGAAAAAATTATCAGTACTTTATTTTAGATATGAGTCCTGATTCTCTCACTGTTCACAGTAATACAATCAGCTCATCAGCAGACCCATTTTATCCTTGCAGCTTAGTATTTTTATAAATCGAAATATATGATATAATACGGGGCCACTGGAAATTTGGGAACTAGAGGATAAAAATTGAGGGAAGTGATAGCCGCGAGTCGTAGCAGGTATCTGTTCAATCAGATGGAGATAAGCTGCGTTCTCGTAGGACTTGTTTGAAACGGTGACCGATTATATTGGCCAGCAAAAAAGACACTGCTCTCTGCTGTAAAATCACTTCCCGGTGGTTCGGAACCCACCTAAAACTGTAGGTCCAACTCATCAATCACCATCATCCAACTCATTACCCACGCACAGGTCTCAGACCTATGTGGGCTTCATCCTCAAAAAAAAAAAAAAAAAAAAATGAAGCATCTGTCTGGTACACACCCTCTCAGTTGCTGTCACCTGATATAATACTTTTCTCAACACTATAAGGACAGTTCTTGCGTAGGATTTGTGAAACTTTAGGAGGATTTGTGCTGGATAATTGAATATTGTTGAATTGCTTTCCATTTTAGTAGAAATTGTAATTTGTAATACTGCTGGAAAATGTATGCAACAGGCGCAAATATACGAAACTCGTTGAAACGGGAATAGCCAATTTCTCTTGTCTCTTGTTGGCTGTGGATTGTGGGAAAAGTATATAAACCACGGTGGCAGGCTAAACATTTCTCATTTCTTTATCTCACTCGTGCATTCTACTTACTCTTTCTCTCTGTCTCACGACTCATCATCACCAAAGCATAGATTAGGGAGGTTGATGGTTCGTCTATGACCAAAGCCAGTAGGCTTTCTCACTTCTTTTTCTCACTCATGCATTTTACGCTCTCTTTCTGTCCCATGACTTGAATACAAGTCCCCACCAAAGCCAGTTGGCTGGTAGTGCTGGAAGGGTACATGAGAGGGGAAAGCAGGGTCTGGTTGTGTAGTGCGCATGCGCACCAATTCCCAAGCTGGCAAGCCCTCGCCCCATTGGCCGCTCACTTCTCACTTCCTTTCGTCGTTTAGTTGCGTTAACATCTCCGTATTATTCCACTTGCTGTGGTACTCTTTCGTATTAAATAGGTAGTTGCGTTAGTGTTGTTCTCGTTCGTGATAATTGAGTGAGTAGAAATACATTTTTAATTATTTATAATTGAATTCATTCACGGCTAGTTGCATAAACGGCAATCAAAAAATTACTGGTCTCCGATCACAGTCAGGCAAAGTGCTATGAACGGTCTTACGGCCAAGTTTGGTCATAATACATAACTTATTATTCATCATTCAGATAACATTTCTCATTACAATTCAATTTATTACAGAATTCATTTTTTCTCATTCTTTTTTCAAATAATCGATAGCAAGGATCGTTAACAGATTTGAAGGTTATTTTTTTTTAATTTTAAAATTAAATTAGGTCAAGGTGTAGTTATATTAAGAGTTTAATGGATTAAATAAATTTAGGTTTGTGGAAAATTTTATCAAATTAAAAATTGGATTAAAAAGTGAAATTTTTTATTAAAATATTGGAATAACACTAGAATTAATTTTCTAAAGTTATTGGACGTTGCAATAACTTTTTGATCAGACAGTTGCTGTTGTCATGGCTCCCATGGCGTTTCTCCAACCTAGCGGTAACCGGTGAATGTTACCGGTGGCGTCTGATTGGTCTATTCAAATTCCAATCGTTAAAAATTTGAATAGTCCAATCATACGCCACCGGTAACACTTGACGGCTTCCTTGAACTTAACCAATTTGATTCAAGATTCACGCTGTACGAAGACCAATTAGTTTTAGGTCAACAATCAAAATCGCTCAGGTTACGTGACCGGAGATTTTGTCGCAAGTTAATTTTAGTAGCGTTGCAATTTGATAGATTTTTAGTTGTTTCTCGTATCATAATATTATATATAGATTCAACTGTTTGTATCATGTATTAAATTATAGATTTTATTATGAAGTATCACATTAAATTGATTTGATTCAAATTTATCTTTTTTAAAACCAAATTTGAACTGTTGACCGTTTTCTCAATTAACAGTCTAATCGAATTAATCACTTTTAATTAATCAATTAAGCTAATTAATTTAATTGATCAGTTTTAATCGTAGATCACGATGTCTTTGCGGGGAACAGTTTTTTCTGATCTGAAATCAGTTTGCCCCGTCATCGGGGATCGAATTTTGATTGCTCTTTAGCACCTGGCCGTTATTTTATTAGAAGTGCCTATAAGTGGAGTATAGCTGTCCGCGTTCTGCATTTTGCTTCTTCCTTCTTGCTTCTCCTCGCTTCTTTCTTGCTTCTTCTCGCTTCTTGCTTCTTTCTCGCTTCTTCTTGCTTCTCCTTGCTTCTCCTTGCCTCATGCTTCTCCTCGTCTCTTCTTGCTTCTCCTTGCCTCATGCTTCTCCTCGCCTCTTCTTGCTTCTTCACGCTTCTTCTTGCCTCTTGCTTCTCCTTGCTTCTTCCTTCTTGCTTCTTGCTTCTCGCTTCTTGCTTCTATCTCGTTTCTTTCTCGCTTCTTCTTGCTTCTCCTCGCCTCTTCTTGCTTCTTCACGCGTCTTCTTGCCTCTTGCTTCTCCTTGCTTCTTCCTTCTTCTCGCTTCTTGCTTCTATCTCGTTTCTTTCTCGCTTCTTCACGCTTCTTCTTCCCTTTTGCTTCTCCTTGCTTCTTCCTTCTTGCTTCTCGCTTCTTGCTTCTTCCTTCTTGCTTCTCGCTTCTTTCTCGTTTCTTCTTCTCGCTTCTCCTTGCCTCATGCTTCTCCTCGCCTCTTCTTGCTTCTTCACGTTTCTTCTTGCCTCTTGCTTCTCCTTGCTTCTTGCTTCTTCTCGCTTCTTGCTTCTTTCTCGCTTCTTTTTGCTTCTCCTCACCTCTTCTTGCTTCTCCACGCCTCTTCTTGCTTCTTCTTGATTCTTCTTGCTTCTTCACGCTTCTTCTTGCCTCTTGCTTCTCCTTGCTTCTTCCTTCTTGCTTCTTCTCGCTTCTTGCTTCTATCTCGTTTCTTTCTCGCTTCTTCTTGCTTCTCTCTGCCTCATGCTTCTCCTCGCCTCTTCTTGCTTCTTCTTGCCTCTTGCTTCTCCTTGCTTCTTCCTTCTTGCTTCTCGCTTCTTCCTTCTTGCTTCTCGCTTCTTCTTGTTTCTCCTTGCCTCATGCTTCTTCTTGCCTCTTCTTGCTTCTTCTTGCCTCTTCTTGCTTCTTCTTGCCTCTTGCTTCTTCCTTCTTATATCACTCTTTTTTACATATAAAGTAGCTTCACACACATATAAGCACTTCTCGCTTCTTGCTTCTTTCTCGTTTGTTTCTCGCTTCTTCTCTCTTCTTCTTGCTTCTCCTTGCCTCATGCTTCTCCTCGCCTCTTCTTGCTTCTTCATGCTTCTTCTTGCCTCTTGCTTCTCCTCGCTTCTTCCTTCTCGCTTCTTCGTGCTTCTCTGTTCTTCTTGCTTCATCTCGGTTCTTCTTGCTTCTTGCTTCTCGCTTCTTCTCCATGTATTAGGGAATTAAGTATTCTATTAGAAGTGCGTATAAGTCGCAGACTCATGTGGGCATCATCAGCAATAAAAAAAAGTGGAGTATAGTTGTCGTGTTCGTGTTCGTGTTCGCGCTTCGCGTTCATCATCCAGCGTGGCTGTTCGTCAATATTGAGTAAGTCAACATTTTTCATTTTATTTGTTTTATTCCATTATATTTATAAAATTCATTTTTAAATAGAAATAATGAAAAATTGAACTGAATTGTAATGATTTATCGTGCAGTAATCATGTCAGTTGGAGCCCTCTCTCAGATCATTCTAGATTCTTGCTGCAGTGATCAACTGCCTACTTTGTTCTTGTGCTACACTTGTGTAGCAATGCTTAGGGTTCCCTTAGGAAAGCGCTTTATCGCAATTATTGTTCTCAATTATTCAATTATAAATTTAAAATTCAGAAAGTATCTCGACATGCGTTACTGTGTTCCTACTCCTAGGCCTACGATTCTGCTCTAATTTCAGTAGCCTACTAAGTTTAAAATTGTTGAATTCAATTCAATTCAATTTTTATTCACTCAAACGATACAAAAAAACAATAAATTACAAAGTTGTGACAATAATATGTTTCAGTAATCAGACAAATATACAATAATACATTTCAGTAATCAGGCAATTATTCTAAATAGATATGTCACCTCACTTATATTTATACGGCTGTAGATGAAAAACTACTGGCATAAGTGAATCACTTGTTCGCCAGTAGGAGTAAAAGCATATCAACTGTTTCTAATTCTCAAGCTAATCATTTAAAATTAAAAATTGGTCAAGAAAACAACAAGTTATGCAAAGAATCAAAAAATATATCGCAATTATATCCAATGAGAACTGTAATTGATTGTGCACTATAATCCCGAAAATAATTGATAAACAATCATCAGAAACTGAAAAATGAGCAAAGCTATACTATATTAAGTTTAAAGTAATGATACCGTAGTATCCAGTTTTTAACATTTATTGGAACAGATTCTGTAGGTACTTTAAAAGCTCGTTTGGGAAGGAGTTAATAATTCTTGGAGCAATGTATACCAGCTGCTTGCGAATGACTGTTAAATTAGAAGCATAAGTTACATATTTATGCGCATTGTATCTAGTTCTATATGTTTCATTTATTAATTTCTGAAAATTCGTTTCTGCATTTATTGAAATATTTAAAGACGTTTAGCACATAAAGCTGACGGATTGACATGACTCTCAGTTCCTTGAATGCTTCTACTGAAGGGTATATTTTATTTCAATTAATCATTCACTTCCAATTTATTTAAGTCAAATTGTGTAAGTGAAGTTGATTGAATCCAACTAAATTTAGCTATCTTATATACATACGATATAGCTTATAACTCGTATTACGTTTATGATTGCGACTGTTATGGAAAACAGTTTTGACGGTTTCACGGTTTTCCAACAAATCTGTTGGAATTGTTTCGATCCTACTTACAACTGATTAGTTTTGACTTCCGCAATGACGGGCTTTAAACAACAACTAACGGAAATCGATAATTCTAATTAATTCATCGAAATAATCGATAATTCAGCTATTCGATGCTGTTGCCAATATCCTCCATGGCTGAAGTCTTCAGTATAATTGATAGCACTTGAAGTATTCGAAATTGATGAATTGTGTTCTCATACCCATTTTTATTTCTGAAAGGGGTTGCGCACCTGGACCCCCCCACCCACGGGTGCATGAAGATAGTCATCCTTCGCTTGTTAGTAAAAATTATTATTATAGAGATAGAATTTTGTGCTATGCAGGATATAACGGATATAACTAAATAACGAATTTGCATTTTGAATTCTCACTCTTTATAATTCTATAATCTTCAATCAATTTTATTTACTTTTGATAATTCTACCAATATTCCACCTATTTTTTTAATAGAGATTTCAAACTCAATAGTTTAAATGGTAACTCCTATTAATTGTGGTCGCTTGGCGCAGTTGGTTGGGGCGTCGCAACTTCAGCTTGCTGTCGTCCAAGTGGTCGTGGGTTCGAATCCCGCTCCACCGTCAGGCATTTATATGTAATCATTCACCTCATTACCCACGCACAAGTCACGGACTCATGTGGGCATCATCAGCAATAAAAAAAAAATAAAAAAATATACTATTAATTGTGATACATATACTATTAATTGTGATGCATATACTATTAATTGTGATACATATATTTTCAAGGTCCCAATAAAACAAAAATAACGGATGATTAAGAATTCGACGATCCTCTTATCCAAATGGTGGATGGTTAGTTTCTAGTTTTTCATGGATATAATTATAAAAAAATATTTTTTCTCGATGTTCACATGCGTTTTTGACTTGTGCGTGGGTAATGAGGGGATTGATTAGACAAAATATGCCAGGCTGACTAGAAATCGAACTCGTGACCGCAGGAGTAGCAGTCAGTCTCACCTAAGGTAATGCCCCAACCAACTACACCAACTCGGCTGCCATTATTAGGAAACTATAATTGGTAATCCACATTCGGGATTAGATCAGATTAGATAGATTATATTTCTTTATTCATGTAAATTTACAAATTTGCATATGAATGGTTAAAAACAAAATTAGCAACATCACACATAGATGTAATATATAGATATATATATTATACAGTAGTGAACTCAGAAAATGCTATTTTCATAGTGCAAAGAATTATGTACAATGATCTCAATTGTATGATATTAACTATATTAATGACAATCTAAGCGATGCAATTCCATGAAATAGCGAAGTTTGGACCAAGATTCGTCCATTCTTCTTGATCCTTAACCATGGATGAGATAATAGTAGATTGATCTCCTTTTGAATTTCGTTAATAATTGTTTATTATTTTATTTATTTTTTATTTTTATTCTAAATTATTGTTGTTATTTTTTATTTCATTTATATTAGTTGTATGATTAAAAATACTATTTCATGGTTGTTCAGAACAGTGCTTAAACATCCCCCCCAAGAACTCGAGATCCTTGAAAAATTGTTGATAATTTTCTAGCAAATTGACTGTAGGGAGTATGTGCTCCAGGCTGATTAGTGAATCATTTCATGTTTTCTCACTTTTCAAGTAGAATAATGTTCATAACCAGTGACTTAACATGGGGGGCTTTGGACCTCATGCCTTTCCCTTCGGCCCTGAAATACCATAAAAATGTTTATAATTTCCAAGCGAATCGACTATGTAATATGGACCCCAGACTTTTACACTTGTTTAAATAGGATACTGTAGGTGGAAATAGACTTGTAGCCCGGCAGAATTCAATTCGACTAGGTGAATGGGTTCAGATATAAAAATAATTCGTTCCATTCATATCGATCTTACAATCATGTAATGTAATACAGGATCTCAAAGCCTCTTGTGCAAATTTTGCTCCGTGCAAATTTAGTGTGCTTTGATTCAATGAAATTCGACTTTATAAACTTTTGGAGCATTCTTGACTGTTGCGTACATTCAAACTCATTAAAAAAAAACTCAAGTTTTGAAAAAGAAATTGATTTTTTTTGTACATTAGCAATCGATTTAATCCCACTTGGCCTGCAATAAAAAACGTGTTTTTTTGTGGATTTCTGTGAAATATTCCATTAATTTTAAGACTAGGTAATATTGACTCGAGTTCGTTTACTTCATTAACTATGCACCAGTCTTGGAATTATGTGGGTATCATAAATAATTATAATAGTAAATCATGTAGCACGTTTCAGAAAAAAAATGGAAGTAATTAAAAAATAGAAATTGAGTAAAAAGTAGATGAAATTAATCCTATATTTCATCTGACCTTTTGAATTCTATGGAAGAGGGCCCCCTATTACACTTTTGCATATTTAATTGTAGATGTTCTTCTTCTTCTGAGGATGAAGCCCACATAGGTCTAAGACCTGTGCGTGGGTAATAAGTTGGATGATGGTGATTGATGAGTTTGGACCTACAGTTTTAGGTGGGTTCCGAACCACCGGGAAGTGATTATACAGCAGAGAACAGTGTCTTTTTTCTGGCCAATCTAATCGGTCACCGTTACAAACAGGTCCCACGAGAACGCAGCTTTTGATCTCTATCTGTTTGAACAGATACGTGCTACGGCTCGCGGCTATCTTGGTTCAATTTATCGTTAGAGGTCTACTACAGTACTCCAAATTTCAAATTACTATTGTAATTATTGTAGCCAGACTCTAACCCTCCCGGAAACACCCCCCCCCCCCATGACTGACCCTGTAGTTATGCCACGGCTTACACATTGAAAGGTTATTAAAATTTGTATTTAAAATATCATATCATTGAAGGCGATAGGATTGCACAATTAAATTTGGAAATTTGGTTTCATTTCAATTGAAAATACCTTTAAATTCACGATTTTATGCCTCATTTTCAAACACCCCGGACCACCCCCCCTCAGGTAACCTTTCTACAATTTGGTATTACATGATTTTATAGGATCGAGGAAGTGACGGATGGAGGGAGTGACCATTGATGATGAGTGATAGCGAACAGAACAGAGAAAATAGAGAGGGAAACACTACTCTCTAGGCGCTATACCCACGCAGTCTAGCGATCGTTTCATGAAACACACGGAGATCAATCTGGTTAGATTTCTGTGATAGAAGTGTTGAAAATGTGACTAGTGAGCCCACAAAAAAGGTCCAGTGTTCAATTAAATGAGTGGAATTGACAAAATATTAACCCTTTTCAGTTTTTTCTGGCGATTCGTTATTTTGTTGTGAAGCACAAACATTTTTGTGTGAGGAGTCCACGTCTTTAATTTTTGTAAGTGGAAGGGAAGAGCCAAACTTTTTTCCGCTTGAACACTGATGATGATGCTTTCTACACACCGGCCCCCTCTTCTATAGACGCCGTCTTGTTTCGAGGTCACTAACTTCCCCAATTGCTTAGCATGAAGCCAGTGTGCTCAGAATAGAATGTTGTGGCTGCCATTTTGCTGGGCTGCGTTCTCACCAAACATGCTTCCACGTGCACCACCCTCACTCCTACTACTACATTCTTTTTTCTGTATGATTTGATAGTCCTGACGCCATTTTCGTCTTCTTTGTCTCACTCACTCTGCGATCTTCTCACTCTCCTTCCTCCTTCATACTCATTCCTATCCTTCATCCCTCTTCTCACTAATCTTATTCACCCTTTTTTCTCTATCATTTTGTTGCAGCACAATTTTCGTCTTCTTTGTCTCACTCTCCGATCATTTCTCTCCTTCCTATTATCCAGTCCTTGCCATGACGCGAAGCCATCGAAATTCCTCTCATTAAACTTTGTTCACTATTTTCTCTCTGTGAACAGGGTTTTTGGTCATAATTTTTTCCGAAGTTTCTTGAATGTTGAGATTATTGAAATGTTATCTACTGCCATAAGAAAAATTATAGTCTATCATCTGTTTTGAGAAAAATGGGAGATCAAAGTTGAAATTTATCGGTTTTTGGGGTAATTGATCTTCCCTAAAAGTTATTTTTTGACGTTTGGCAATTTTTTATAACCAAAAGACCCTCCGGGAATTAAAAGGACATATTTATTATTTCAATCAATTGGTATTTTCAAAATAAATGTTTAAAACTATAAAATTGCAGTTTTTCAAAAATGTATTTTGGAAAACTAATTATTGTATTGGAATGAAAATTTTTATTTATATTCCTCAAAATGTCTGTGAATGTAAAGTAGGGCTTATATCACGAGTCTGCATTTTCTGCGATAGTGGTCCTCAGTCATGTATAAGCCACAGAGTAGAGAAAAACCTTTTTAGAACTAGAATAATTATAAAAAGAAAGACAACGTTCTGAAGTACACAATAGTTGCAATCAGTGGCGTAACTAGAGGGCGGTCAATCTGGGTATTGGGGTAACCAATGATGTACCTATGGTTAGTTCGGGGGTAGCCTACTCACGTGGGAAATTTTTTTGAAAACTAATCTTTTTGAGACAGCATTTTAAGCGATTCCAGAGAAAAATTAATCTGTAATGTTTTCTATGATGAAATACATAATGAACTATCTAATATCAGAAATGACAGTGTATTTGAATTTAGTATATTGTCTTTACTCACTCACATTGGAGATGATAAAGGGATAAATTTTACTTCTGAAAAGAAGCTGACGAAGCTTCTTTTCAGAAGTGAAATGCATCCCTATATCATCTCCAATATGTGAGTAAAGACAATATACTAAATTCAAATACAGTGTCAGTTCTGATATTAGACACAAATTAAACCAATATAAATGTTTTTGTATTATGTTTTATTAGTATTATGTATTATGTTATTATTTGTATTATGTTTTATAATTATTAATGTTTTTGTATAAATGTATTGCATTACTGAATGAGGCAACTTGATAGCCTACAAAAAGCATTTGGGTAATGTTCAAAATATGTTCTATTGAGTTACTATGTGCTTTTGATTTATTATTTCATAAGCGCTTTGATAGGATCAAGTGCTTAGAGCATTCATCTTTCAGATTAACTTCTTCATGAGAACATTCTCCAGCAGAAGAGGACCTCCAATAGAGTATATATTCTCCTCACTACTTCTCATAGTAATGGAACTCCTCATGTTTTTCGAATTTCATAAGATGTTCCATTACTGTGGCAAAGTGCTGAGGGCATTCTTCAAGTCAATGTCAGCTTCTTAATCCTACAGCAACAAATAATGACGTTCAGTGGTCAACGTGATCTGAGAACTTCTCTCTGCAAGAAAGTGGCTGATGTATTATTTAATTTCTTACTTCGATACTAAGATGAAGTGCGTCAGAGAATTCAACATCTAGATGAACTTCTTTAAGAACACATTCCTCAGCAACTATGTTCTCTTGGATATTACCTTGAACAATGGAATGACTGGTGCTACTTCATGGCTTGGGCAAAGTGTCAAGAGTATTCATCTTTCGATTCAACTTCTTGAAAACTCCCAACAGCAGAATTTGATTTTCCGTGGTGTCCATGCTCTGCTGAGTACTTCTCCCAGAAGAGAAGAAAGTGATGTTGAGTAATTTCATGTTTTTCTTTTTTTCTGGGATAAAGTGCTTATGCATTCATCTTCCGAATCATAACTTCTTCTTTGAAACATCCTGCAGAAGAAGAGGTCCCGACTGTTAGTGGTGATCATTGTTTTTATAATTAAGGGTTATATTAAGGGTTATATTAAGGGTTATAGTGTGATAATTCTAATTTAGACCTGTCATTGATAGTCAATTTCTTTGGGATTTGATGATCAGCTTGATCCTCCTAACTGGACTACTGTAAACATAATTTGAAAAATCTAATATTAAAACTGACACTGTATTTCACTTTTAAATAATGTTTTACTCACATATATTGGAGATGCTTGAGGAATGCATTTCACTTCTGAAAAAAAGCTTTGTCAACCTGCCGCCAGGGGTCATGCTTTGTTGAGGTTAGGATGAGCAGCCATTATGTAGTTGAAAATTGCGTTTGATTTGAATTGTATTTGGTCATTGAGTACGTTGGTTCTATCTTGTTTATGGTGTTTGAATATTTCATATTGCTCCAGTGTATTTAGTTTGTGACTTTTTTGGAATGTGTATAGAATTTCCATAAACCATAAACAAGATAGAACCAACGTACTCAATGACCAAATACAATTCAAATCAAACGCAATTTTTATCTACATAATGGCTGCTCATCCTAACCTCAACAAAGAATGATCCCTGGCGGCAGGCTGACGAAGCTTCTTTTCAGAAGTGAAATGCATTCCTCAAGCATCTCCAATATATGTTGGTAAAACATTATTTTTAAGTGAAATACAGTGTCAGTTTCAATATTAGATTGTTCATTAAGAATTTCATCATGGAGAACATCACAGATCATAATTTGAAGTGTTGAATTCTTAAAACATTTTATCTGTTCACAATTTGTATGTTGTTCTTTCAATATGTCACCAAGTCCCAATTTATCACTGAAATCTTGTAATTAGTCAACTTGATACAACACGCATTTGTACAGTGGTTGATGTGGTCTACTGAATACTATACTTGACAACGAAATAACTTTATAAGCGCTTCATTATTGAAATCAACTGCTCAGAGCAGCAGTCATCATTCAAATCAAAATTATTGAAATAAATTTTTATTAATATTGAAATTTGTGAAAAACCAAACAATATTTTATTACTAATATTTTAAGGTACTTGAAATCAGATTATAATATTCGCTCTAAGATTAGCAATGTAATTTGATGATAAATTTTATTTTAAATTTAACTAAATTCACAACAATTTGGGCTTGAACGTGTTTTTATCAAGAAATGTGAACTAAATACTAATAATTCCAGGTGGCTACTTACTTTTTTTTATACTTTTTCGACCTAAAAAATGGAATACTTCTCTTATTATTTAATTCTATGCAAATTCATAACTTTTTATGGTACATACAGTATTGTACTTACAGGTATAATAATATTATCTTTCTGTATCTAAATTATGTGGAAATTTTCATTTAGTTATACAAGAATTTGATTGTAATAATTTCAACTGACTCAACCATGATTGACAATGAAAAATTGATGAGAGGATTCAAGGGTCATGATGATGAGTGCAACTATGTAGAGAAATTTCAAACAAGTAAAATGATGTTAATAATATAAACATGCATTTTGTTGCTAGCACAAAAGTTTTGCTTATTCTAGTTGCGCTCCAAATGATATTAAACTATCATCAGTATTAATTATATTTTATATGTTATTATTGTATTATATTTGTTATCATTACATTATTATTCGTTATTATTACATTACATTTGTTATTATTACATTATCTTATTAATTTGGCAATAAATTAGCATCACTTGAGATGCCAAAAGTTTAAATAGCATCAACAGAATAAAAATGGAAACTTAAAAGCTATATAAATATTATATCAATACTAATATTAGTGATTATATCAATGCTGTGCAGTATTACCTTATATAATATGCATACGTATTATTACATACTCGTACTGTATAATATAATATTTAATGGTTTTTTAATGGGCAATAACTATATTAAATATATTATGTAATAATACTTATGCATATTATAATGGTTTTTTAATGGGCAATAACTAAATTACAAATTTTGCTACTTCTACAACCAACCATAAAGCAACTTTAAAGCTACACGAATATTATATCAATACTAATATTATTGATTATGTCAATGCTGTACAGTATTACCTTATATAATATGCATAAGTATTATTACATACTCATACTGTATAATATAATATTTAATGGTTTTTTAATGGGCAATAACTAAATTTCAAATTTTGCTACTTCTACAATCAACCATAAAGCAACTTTAAAGCTACACGAATATTATATCAATACTAATATTATTGATTATGTCAATGCTGTACAGTATTGCCTTATATAATATGCATAAGTATTATTACATATACTCGTACTGTATAATATAATATGTAATGGTTTTTTAATGGGCAATAACTAAATTTCAAATTTTGCTACTTCTACAATCAACCATAAAGCAACTTTAAAGCTACACGAATATTATATCAATACTAATATTATTGATTATATCAATGCTGTACAGTATTACCTTATATAATATGCATAAGTATTATTACATACTCATACTGTATAATATAATATTTAATGGTTTTTTAATGGGCAATAACTAAATTTCAAATTTTGCTACTTCTACAATCAACCATAAAGCAACTTTAAAGCTACACGAATATTATATCAATACTAATATTATTGATTATGTCAATGCTGTACAGTATTGCCTTATATAATATGCATAAGTATTATTACATACTCATACTGTATAATATAATATGTAATGGTTTTTTAATGGGCAATAACTAAATTTCAAATTTTGCTACTTCTACAATCAACCATAAAGCAACTTTAAAGCTACACGAATATTATATCAATACTAATATTATTGATTATGTCAATGCTGTACAGTATTACCTTATATAATATGCATAAGTATTATTACATACTCATACTGTATAATATAATATTTAATGGTTTTTTAATGGGCAATAACTAAATTTCAAATTTTGCTACTTCTACAATCAACCATAAAGCAACTTTAAAGCTACACGAATATTATATCAATACTAATATTATTGATTATGTCAATGCTGTACAGTATTGCCTTATATAATATGCATAAGTATTATTACATACTCATACTGTATAATATAATATTTAATGGTTTTTTAATGGGCAATAACTAAATTTCAAATTTTGCTACTTCTACAATCAACCATAAAGCAACTTTAAAGCTACACGAATATTATATCAATACTAATATTATTGATTATGTCAATGCTGTACAGTATTGCCTTATATAATATGCATAAGTATTATTACATATACTCGTACTGTATAATATAATATGTAATGGTTTTTTAATGGGCAATAACTAAATTTCAAATTTTGCTACTTCTACAATCAACCATAAAGCAAATCCTGGCTCTATCTAATCAAAGTATACAAACAAAAATGATTAGCACTTTAATTATTACAAGTACTGTATAATAATATTAGAGTATTGACTAAGTAGTTTCATCTTGTAATTTGCAATTCATTGTGGAGCAGCTATCAGACCTAGCCAGGAATTAAGAGTGTTTTAATACTCAGCTTAATATTGTGTAATCTGATATTACTTCCAATGATTTTGAAAAATATAAAATGTAATACAAGCTAAAGGCCTTTATTTGGACAAGGGGAGTAGAAAATAAGAAAATTTTGATACAAAATGGACAACTGAAGTAGAAAAATTTAATGTTGAAATGAGTGTACATGGTAAAACGTCCTTTTAAGTGTCATTGTAATGCTTTGCCTTTATCATTGTTCATAATACTTTGATTTTCAACAACATTGTGTTAATTGAACGAGCGTAGCGATTTTTTAATTTTCACTTGAGGCTCGCGACTTTTTCTGTATGTTTGTGGGTTTGTTTGTGTGCATGTTCGATGATAACTTTCAAACGCTTTGACCAATCAACTTCAAATGTTAAGCACATATTCTTGGAACCTTAATACAGATCAAGTTCGTTTGTCAATGAAATTGACCCACTCCTTCATTTTTTTTGAGGCGAAACAAAAGGATAGATTCTCAGCCCTTCATTAATATATCTATATATTACTATGTATAGAAAATAGTTTTCACCATATGGAATTCGCAATAGATTTCAAAAATATATTTTGAGTTATCATCAGCTGTAGGTGAATAAATGTGATCAGGCTTTTCATAGAATCTATAAGTTGATATAGGCTTGTACTAATTTCATTGCCCCGATATATGGATATATAAAAAGCTGTTTTTCATGTGGAAAATATATCTAACCTATATATAAATTAATTCCATTCCCCTGATTTATAGGTATATGACGAGTATGGTAGGTCTTTTTTATGGAAAATAGATGAGTGTATCAGAGCAACAATAGAATTGAACTTCAAGTGATAGATGTCTTGTAAATTTTATCTAATTCAGTATCTTCAAAACTGCAATTTTTTGTTACTGCCTTCCCCTACGATAAGCTTTCCAAATGAGTTTCCCTTTCCAAAATTAGTTGTTTTCGAGTGAGTTCTCCAGTCCCTTGGGATCACTAGTAAATTTCATTTTTCATTGACAATTTGTGTCGGTGGCGTAGCTGGCGTAACCAGAGGGGTAGTTCTCCTTCAGAGAATGAATAAATTTTGAAATTTTAGCAGGCCTTTCGAGACATTTTTTTGATGTAAGTGAAAGATGTCTGACATCACTAAAAATGTGGTTTTGGAATTACTCAAAGTTCTCCAGCCTGTTGGGCTCACTAGTAATTTTCTATTCTACTTAATTTTTTTTCTAATTAATCTGTACCATTGTGTATTTTTGATTTTTCATTCAATTTTCTACAACTCATGCCCACGCTCAGACTGTCTCTTGTAGGATTTTTTTCTCTTTCCACTGAATTGAACTATTGTATAACTAATAACTATAAATTGTAAGTTGAATTGACTATTGTAACTTCTGCATCAATACTTTTTAACTTTGTACATTTGAGATATATCCATATTTATTCTCTGATGTTTATATGTTTCTTTGGTAAGAAAGATGAATAAATCTTTCAATCTTGACTTTTCAGGTTTGTAATGATATGTCAATTGATATTTACTGCAATGAACCTCCATATTCTTGTTACACATTGATGAAAAGTTAATATTTTTGTAGCTGTTTCAAATCAATGCATAATAGTTGGTTTTACATTAATTTTATCTCCAGAATTAGACTTGAATGTATTGCATTACTGAATGTGGTAACTTGATAAAACAAGGATTTGAACAATGTTCAAAACGTATTCTGCTAAGTAAACAAGTGACTTCATTCATTATTTCATAAGTGCTTTGTAATTATTGGGATCAAACACTTGGAGCATTCATCCTCTAGATTAACTTCTTTGTGAGAATATTCTACAGCAGAAGAGGATCTCCAATAGAGAATATATTCTCCTTAGTACTTCTTTCAGTATTGGAAGTGCTCATGCTTTCTAATTTCATGAGATATTTCCATTACTGTTACAAAGTGCTGAGGACATTCTTCAAGTCAATGTCAGCTTCTTCATCCTACAGCAACCTACCTACAGTAACCTAACCTAACCTAACATAACATGACCTTCATGGGGCAACGTGATCTCCTGAGAACTTCTCTTAGTAATGAGGTGGCTAATGTATTGTATAATTTCATGCATAACTTCAATACTAAGATAAAGTGCTCAGAGCATTCAACATCTAGATCAGTGGTTCCCAAACTTTTTTGCCTCATGGACCCCTTGCCATGATTTTTTGTTTTAGGTGGACCCCCTGCATAAATGTCATTAATTATTTTTAAACTATAAGTTGAAATGTGTATTTAAAGCTGATGAAGTAGGTCTACTACTGCTCACAGTAACCAATTCAAATTGTGGTGAAGAAAACATTAAAAAGCACATAGACTTAGTAAATTTTTGTAATATAGTCTAATTTGAATTTAAACAATCAAATAGGATGGCATATTGTTTTTGGTTATAGTGAAATAGTATTAATGGAACCTAAGCAGTATAATGGCTGTATTTTTAGCGGTATTTTATTATCAGCATTGTGTCCTTTGTAGTAATTGCAATATTCCCATCTATTAAAATCAGCAAGGCTGCTCAATGTGGGCAAACACGACACTCATTGTTTATGAAATGTGATAGAGAGAGAATTGAAGAGAGGAGGAGGAAAATAATAATAATGAATATAAGTAATTTTTTTTAGAATATTGCATCAAATTTGTGACAGAAGAGCGATACAGATACAGTAATCAGTAGCGTAGCGAAAATATTTTAATGGGGGGCTTATTGGAGATTTGAGGGCCCCTGGGGGTCTTAGGGTGAGGGGGGCCCGGGGATCCTCCCCCGGAAAAATTTTAATAAGTAGTTCCACTATAATATCGTATCCCTAGAGATTCTACTCATGTCTAGAAAAGCATTAATCCATTTATTTTAGTCCACATTATGGGAAAATTTTTGAATTTTCGTTGCTGAGAGCTTGATTTGAGACTCAAAATCAGTAATTTTATACGAGTATTTATTAAAATGGAGTTTATAAATTGGGTAAAGTGAAAGCTTAAATTCGATAAATCACTGCTTTTGTGAATCGTTTGCCTAAGAACTTGAACCCACTTTTCGTTTATTGTTACCGTAGTTGATTGATTAGTTGTGAACAAATTTCAATGCATAAAAACTGAAAAAATACCACTTTTATAAAGCCAATTTAACAAGTTATAGTGGTTTCAAATTATTATTACAATCAGGGCCACCCAGAGACGGGAAATCTTAGTGGCCCGGGACAGAGTTGAGGCTGGAGGCTCCCTTACACCTTCACCCTAAACACCAATTTTCAATTAATGACTCGATTTCCCAACTAGCATTGCTTAAGTCTTTAAGCTATGACTACTTGCCTTCTGTATAAAAATCTGTTTAACTAATTTGAATTTTTTCTTCAATTTAAAGATAAAATTCGAATGTAAGCCAACTGATAAATATTTGACTGCAAGTCGTTAAATTTCACATGAAAAGTTAATATTAACAACGCAGTTCGTCATGGAACAAGAAATTC
The DNA here is from genome assembly GCA_948455865.1 of Conomelus anceps. Classification (NCBI taxonomy): domain Eukaryota; kingdom Metazoa; phylum Arthropoda; class Insecta; order Hemiptera; family Delphacidae; genus Conomelus; species Conomelus anceps. The sequence goes on along the minus strand of OX418222.1, from coordinate 58,606,529 downwards.
AGGAATTTAATTCGGCAAGACAAGCTACAATCCTATCCTACAGAAAATATTTGACTGCAAGTCGTTAAATTTCACATGAAAAGTTAATATTAACAACGCAGTTCGTCATGGAACAAGAAATCCAGGAATGATAAATAACCATTCGTCGAAAAAGCTGTGGAAGCTAGGGAAAAGGGTACTGAGTGGCACCAGAGAGAGCAATAAACTTCTCTTCTATTTTTGTGTAATCTTTTGAACTACTCACTAATATTGGAATACCGTTATGTAAAATGTGTAAAATTATAAAAATTATTATGACTTTGAATGGAACTTGGTTCAACTTGCAAAGAGCGAATGAATTAATACCACATCCAATTCCAAACTTTAACTTATAGTCATTTTGTAATTACATAAATAGATGGTGACAGAGCCTCAAAACATTGGGTATTCTGAAAAAAAATGTTCTCAAGTTCTTGAAAGTGCAACTTTTAGCTTTTTTTATGGCTATCAACCCTCATATTATTTGTTGATTGATTCATGGCGTGACAAATTTCACTTTCACAATAAAAGTCTTTGGGGTATCAGATCTGAACAGTAACAGAAATCAGCATTTGAAGCCCGTCTGCAAAAATATTAAGAGACCTTTTCTCCTTTCAAGCCTACTGTGTCAACTTCATTCAAGTGGTCTGGGGAAATTCAAACCCATGTTTGGGAGCTCCAAAAGTACTGGGACCCACCAGCATCGTGGGGTCTTTGAAGGCCCAAAGCCGAGGCAATTAGGGGACTCTTATGTAGAAACGTTGAAATTTGAAAATATTCTAGATGCAGCCTATTTGAATCTCTACTTCGCATGACTATACTGGCAATAAAAACGGAACCGTAGGGCCCGCGGCCTCTAGGATGTTAGGCTTCTAAGGGGCCTCTAGAGGTCCAAACTGGAAAAAAGACGCCCTGGAGGACCCTAGCTGTACAATTTGGGGCCCCTTATTTTAATTTTGTTCTATCACTTGCTTACATTTGTAAAATGATGTGGCCCATTGAGGATGAGGCCCAAGGAAACTTGCCTTGTTCGCCTCATCCCCTCTATAGCTTTAATTAGAGTATTTTTTCAAGTTAATTAAAGTATTAAAATTATAGTTTTCTCTAGCTGTAACATTATTTAAGCTACTCTCCACATACGAAAACATTTTTCACCTCTAGTAACCGATAATATCGTATTTTTATTGATGCCTCCCTACTCATTTTTGGGGCCTCTTTCACTGGCTAAAGGGGGGGTTCTAACCTGGAACCCCCCTCCCCCCCGCTACGCAAATGACAGTAATGGAGTGTTCTAACAAGAATATTAAAAATTGATTCCAAAAAAGTTAATCAAAAGATAAGAACAAATTTACTAGAATTGAATAGACTACTAAGATTCCTAGAAGTTCTTGTAAACGTGGAAAATAAAAACTAAACACCAATACTATAGCTAGAATTTATTTTTGAAATAAATGTAATTTATTGTGCACAGATTTGTTTTCCATCAGAATAATTTTGAACAATTATTAATTGAATAACAAGATTGCTAGAATGTTAAAGAAAGACGGTATGGTTTGTTAATTTTAAAACGTTAGGCTCCTTTTCCTCAGAATAATAAACCTGAAATAACTTGAATAGTTTGGTGCCTACCTAAGTTGTTGAGTGACCTACCAATAAACGTTCCTTTTTGAAATATGAATACAAAACTTTAAAATATATGAGGCGACTTTTGCTCATAACAACATTGCTGAAAATAGCTTGAAATTTAAAGTACCTGACTTGTTTAGTGACCTACCAGTAAATGCTAATAGTTTTAAAATATAATAGAAAATAATTGAAGGATATGAGGCTTGACTTTTCTCATGATAATACAACTAAAAACGGAAATTTATATCTGGTAAACCTGAGCTGTTTAGTCACCTACCAGTGAAGGCTTATAATTTTCAAATATAAGAAAACTAAGTATGGATTCTCTGATATAAAAATGTTTTCATAGAAAGCGCTTTTATTTCAAATAGATATAATGCTTGCTTGCATGTACGTATAACAGTAACAGTATTATACAAGTACATAAGTAGCCTACTGGTACTCTGTGATGTTTTCCATTACGAAGAACATGACGAACAATCTAACATAAAAAATGACACTGTACTCCTATTCAAATTATGATCTTTACTCACGTATACTTAAGATATTAGAGGGTTGCATTTTACTTCTAGGCTGATGAAGATTCTGTTTAGAAGCGAAATGCATACCTCTAGTATCAGTGAGTAAAAATCCTAATTTACTTAGAAATACAGTGTCCGTTTTGATATTAGTTTGTACATAGCATATACCACGCCCCGATCCAAAGACATTCACTATGGTGGACCCCCATTAACATATCATGGACCCCCAATTTTATTTTTCACTGACATGGACCCCCTGACAGGTCCCCGTGGACCCCAGGGGGTCCACATGGACCACTTTGGGAACCACTGATCTAGATGAACCTCTCCAAGATCATATTCTACAGCAACAGTGTTCTCCTGGATATTCCCTCAAGCAATGTAATGACTGGTGTTACTTTATTGCTTGGACAAAGTGCTCCCAAATCAACTTCTTTGAAACATCCTACAGCAGAATTGAACATTCAGTGGTGACCATGTTCTGCTGAGTATTTCTCTCAGAAGAAGAGAAAGTAATGTTCAATAATTTCATTAATGGCTTCTCTTCTGGGATCAAGTGCTTATGCATTCATCTTCCAAATCAACTTCTTCTTTGAAACATCCTACAGCAAAAGAGGGACCCGGCTGTCAGTGTTGATCATAGTTATGTTAAGAGTATAACATTTATTCTCTGTGTGATAGTGAATGGAGGAAAATAGCATTAGTTTGCAAACATTTTTCAATAAGTAATGTTGAATCTAAATACCTAATCTTTGATGAGATATGAAATATTTGTAAAATGATATTTTTTAAATAATTGTAATGTATGAATATGAAATGCATAATCTGTGTTTACTTGCTGCTTACATTTCCTAATAAATAAACTGGAAATTAACATTCATGATCTTCCCTGAGAGAAATCCATTTAGATAGTTATTTAAATATATACAGTTGTATCTAATGGATTGATGAATAGAGGAATAAATAACCACATAATTTTGAAGAACATTTTTGATATATACAGTTGTATTTCGAAGTATCTCACTCCTCACTGTATGATTAAGTTATGAAGCTATTCCTGATTCATACTATAGACACGACATGTACTTATCATGAAGCTAAGATATAAGACTGACTTTCATATGTGATTATGAGGTTTCTATACATCACTTTTCTCACCTTGGAAAGGTAACTTATAGATATAAGTTTGATTATAAATTATAGATTATTTATTTAGTCACTCAAGAGTGCTTGTGACATTACATCTCAAAATCTTACATATTGGCTTGATATTGTATAATATAAAAGCCCTTTATATAGACCAAGAAATTCCTGTTATTAAAGAGTAGCCTAGGCCAAAATGCACAAATTCAAATGCACATCTTCAGCCTTGAAATTTTGTCCATTAGAGCCTGTTCACCCGTGGCGTCTTTTTGTGGAGCATCTGTCGCGCAGCTGATGGCGAAGCATTGTGTTATATGAGATTTTCGTGTTCTGTTCACACCGCACTTCGCGACTAATTTAGCTGCTCATCGTCTGCTGGCTTCGCCGCAGAAACTTGCGACAAAAAGTGGAGTGTCTGATGCCGAAAGACTTAGTGTCATTGGAACTAAATGGCAGCTACCAGTTGCTGTTCACACGCTTGCTACTTTTTCAGCTTCGCATAGACGCAACTGATGCCTATGTCAACCAAAATCTAAATTTGGTGAAATTTCGGATATTTGGATTTTTCAAATTGCCATCTTGTTCTACATGTTCAACACTGTTGATATCTTTTTGAATTTTCTTTCTATCATCAAAATTACACTTTTTATCAAGTATAAAAATTTCCTTCTATAAAGACATTCAGAAAACAATAATTCAGTTAAGAAATTATAGTTTTGGGTGGGTTTACAATGAGACGGCTGGAAGTATCATGCACTGATCGTCTCAGATCGTCCAGTTTTCATATCGTCTAGTGTCTCACTTCCTTTTTATTTCAAATCAACTAGTTCCATAGCAGCTAGGCTGGTACAGTCAGCTACCGACTAAAATAGAGACGCCGGTTGTAATCACCTATTCTAATTATTTATCTGTATCTGTAAATTGAAACTTTGTGCACTTGACAAATGGTATCACGTGATTCCAACAATGCAAAAAACATCAATTTAAAGCACTCGTTCAGCTTTTATAAGGGAATTTATCCAACAATATTTCAAAAATTTTTATGTGACCTGAAAACAAACTCTAATTGAGAATTTTCTTGGTAGGAAAGTTTAGAAAGTGGGAAAATTGTAAATAAAGATCTTATCTTGAATTTATATTTTTAACTTTTTTCTCTAAGGTGGACCTTTCTCTATGAATTAGCAGGAGAGTTTATAAGAATAAAAATAAAACTAAGCACTTCATGCTTTTCAAGTGGTTTAACGATTTCATTTTCTTCTATAGTTATTTGCTGTTATTCTTTCAATGTTAGCCTATTAACTATTATAGTGCAATATTTACAAAGTTTCATTTTTATGTATACAACGTTTTCAGTAATTATAAGTTTAATTTATAATAACAGAAATAAGTACATACAGTAATATTTCAATACCTTGCATCCTCTCCAATGCCATGGATAATTATTATCCTATACACTGGATAACTATACTGCAAATACTTTCAATAACTTACAATAAAAATAACTATATAAGTTATAATAGCTTACAATAATTAAGGCTGTGCGACGGCTATTAATGTCGAATGTCTGCCACTAGATGTCGGGCACTGTATCGATGTTGTGACAGACTGCATGTGTGTGAGTAGACTACCCCCCTCACCATAACGTCACCAACCCCCCACTCAATCATTCTCTAGACCCCTCTCACCAGCGTACTCTTCCGCACTCGCAACCCCACCAAAAACAAATACAACTTCTTCCTGCTACACAACTAGGAAATGATGACCACTGTTCATGAGCCTCACTTTTATATTATAACAAACTGTTGGTTTTGTACGGATTCTATTCTAACTTTCTTCGGGTCAAATAACACAATCTTTATTGGATCTTTATCACAGATCGTTCTCATCTTTTATTTATTTATCGCTTAGCAATATTTTAGGAAGAATTTCTGTTTTATTTAATGAAAGTAATTAGTTTTATGAAATTTAATAGTTCGCCATTACATTTTTCAGCGAAAAATTAAGAAATAACTGAATTTTGAGGCTAGATTTGATCAAATAATTTGATAAAACTAGGTTATCCCGGGTCGCACGAATGTGCGACTTTATTAAACTTTATAAAATACTTTCCAAATGTAGATTTTCTACATACTTCTTCTTCTTCTTCCACTTCTTCTTTTTTTCTCCTTTTTCTTCTTCCTCTTCTTTTTCTTCTTTTTCTTCTTCTTCTTCTTCTTCTTCCACTTCTTCTTCCTCTTCTTCTTTTTCTTCTGCTTCTTCCTTTTCTTTTTTTTTATCTTATCTCCTTTTTCTTTTTCTCCTTCTCCTTCTTTTTCTTTTTCCTCTTCTATTTATTCTTATTCTTTTTCTTCCTCTTTTTTCTCCTCCCTCTTCTTCTTTTTCTTCTTCCTCTTCTTTTTCTGCTTTTTCTTCTTCCTCTTCTTTTTCTTCTTCTTCTTTTTCTCCTTTTTCTTCTTCCTCTACTTTTTCTTCTTCCTCTTCTTTTTCTTCTTCTTCTTCATCCTCTTCTTTTTCTCCTTTTTCTTCTTCTTCTTCTTCTTCTTCCATTTCTTCTTCCTCTTCTTCTTTTTCTTCTGCTTCTTCCTTTTCTTTTTTTTTATCTTCTTCTCCTTCTTTTTCTTTTTCCTCTTCTATTTATTTTTATTCTTTTTCTTCCTCTTTTTTCTCCTCCCTCTTCTTCTTTTTCTCCTTCTTTTTCTTCTTCCTCTTCTTTTTCTGCTTCCTCTTCTTTTTCTTCTTCTTCTTCTTCATCCTCTTCTTCTTTTTCTTCTGCTTCTTCCTTTTCTTTTTTTTTATCTTCTTCTCCTTTTTCTTTTTCTCCTTCTTTTTCTTTTTCCTCTTCTATTTATTCTTATTCTTTTTCTTCCTCTTTTTTCTCCTCCCTCTTCTTCTTTTTCTCCTTCTTTTTCTTCTTCTTCTTCCATTTCTTCTTCCTCTTCTTCTTTTTCTTCTGCTTCTTCCTTTTCTTTTTTTATCTTCTTCTCCTTTTTTTTTTCTCCTTCTCCTTCTTTTTCTTTTTCCTCTTCTATTCATTCTTATTCTTTTTCTTCCTCTTTTTTTCTCCTCCCTCTTCTTCTTTTTCTGCTTTTTCTTCTTCCTCTTCTTTTTCTTCTTCTTCTTTTTCTCCTTTTTCTTCTTCTTTTTCTGCTTTTTCTTCTTCCTCTTCTTTTTCTTCTTCTTCTTCTTTTTTTTCTTCCTCTTCTTTTTCTCCTTTTTCTTCTTCTTCTTCTTCTTCTTCTTCTTCTTCTTCCATTTCTTCTTCCTCTTCTTCTTTTTCTTCTGCTTCTTCCTTTTCTTTTTTTTATCTTCTTCTCCTTTTTCTCCTTCTCCTTCTTTTTCTTTTTCCTCTTCTATTTATTCTTATTCCTTTTCTTCCTCTTTTTTCTCCCTCTTCTTCTTTTTCTCCTTCTTTTTCTTCTTCTTCCTCTTCTTTTTCTGCTTTTTCTTCTTCCTCTTCTTTTTCTTCTTTTTTTCCTCTTCTTCTTCTTCTTCTTCTTCTTCTTCTTCTTTTTGTCCTTTTTCTTCTTCCTCTTTTTTTTCTTCTTCTTCTTCTACTTCTTCTCCGACTTCTCCTTCTTCTTCTTTTTCTCCTCTTTCTTCTTCTCCTTCGTCTTCTTCATCTTCTCCTCTTCCTTCTTCACCTTTTCTCTCTCTTTCCTCTCTCTCTTTCTTCTCTTTATCCTATCCTCCCACCCTCTCTCTGAACAATGAAAAATAAACTTTTTGTTTCAAAACAGCTGATCATCAAATCATAAATTGAAATGTGAAAATTTTCAGCTCACCGATCCCCATGTTAAAGCAATGGAAAAAATTGAAACTTTGATCGTTCATTGCTCATGTCCACTTTGATGACTTTCAAGACCTTATCAAACATCTACTCGATGAGATCTTTCAAATGAGACGTGAACGAACAAAATCGGTCGAGAAACCACGGAGGAGTTGTCATCACAAAAAAACATGTTCGCCTATTTTATATAAAGATAAACGATTGTGTAATATCCCCCTGAGGATGGTCTGAAATTTTCTGATTTACCCTGAACTATCGTAATCCTTATTTTTTTAGCACTGTCCAGAGTCCCTCGCTATCCCTGAGCTATGACGTGTGCAGCTATATAAAAAAATATTAAAAATTAGGAGGGTAGTAATAATGCATTGTAATGTTAGATAAAGGAGGATTTTCAAGATTAACTTGTTCATTTTTAAATACGAACACAGCTGCGCTCGTCCTGGAATTTTCTCTTCCATCAAATTTATGATTTATATTTGAAAAATGTTCGAATTTCACCCCGATGCTGAGAAAACGTGGCAGTAAAAGTATGTTTTTTATACATTATGTATATATATTTTTTTTCTCAGACTAACAGATTTTTCTAAAATTTGCTGTACATTCAAGGGGATTTTTCTACTTTCAATGCAGAAACTGCACATCGCTCCGATATGATAGCTGATCGTTATTGGTCTTCTATAATTCAGTTAATAAGGCTGAATTATGAGTACTAAGCCCATAGGGTTTCATTTTGATATTGTAACGATATGCAAAAACTCTCCTTATATAAAAACTGAAAATAGTTTCAACGTTACACTTATCAAAACATTGTATTAAACTCTGTAATAAAAATACATGATCTCAAAAAATGTTTTAGATTTAGTTGAATAATTATTGTGCATGATGCGCACACTAAATATTTCCTTTTAATACGTGTTTGCTAGAAATAGTCATGGGAGTTCAATGACACTATTATTTTTAACAAACATAATTTTTTTCAAAACAAGATCCTGATCGTGAAACCAATAAATTTCAACCAAAAAAGTTGATTTTCAGAAGCATCATTTTCTGATATTCAGCCACCACCATCCCCAAGAAGCCAATTGTTCAAAACTTTCTTCTGCCAAATCTTATTCCACTTGAAAAGCTCTATTGAATGTTGAAAAGAATTTTTCAAAAATCTTAATATTTAAAATTTTAAATTTTTTGATCCCTTTTTTGGTTCGCTCGGTCAAACAATAGAGGTCAAATGTTCAAGCGGTCAAATGGAAACAGCGTAATTCATAGTGAGTCAACTAAATTAGCCGACTGGAAATGAGAATTCTGTAGAGTAAAAATCACGTCATCTTTCACTAGTGCACAAAAATATAAAAAAGCATACATTCACACTGAATGAAAGGAGTGAGAATGAAAGATAGATTGGTATTCGTCAAAGATATATTGTTAGGTCTGATAAGAGAGAGAAAGAGCATGAGGGAGTGTGGAAAGATTCCACCTTTCTTGGGAAAAATAAATACTCTAATCTGCCATACGGAAGTAATCGCAATTATGGCCGTATTGTCAACATTAGTCAACATTACGTCTACATTATTGATACTGTACTTGAAACACAGACACACACACACACACACACACACACACACACACACACACACACACACACACACACACATTCGTTCCTCCTGCTTTGGAAAAATAATATGATATGCAATCACAATAATTGACCGAACGAAGAGAGGTCTCTGTATCGAGTCAACCGTTTGGGTTTGTCTGTTTGTAACATATTTACGGCTGAACGCGTGAACCGATTTATTTGAAATTTGGCATGAATGTTACTCTTAGTAATGCACGTGTATGTGTATAGCCATCAAAAAATTGAATATATATATAAACATTCATCATACATAAAAAATAGTGCTGCATATGAAGGATAAGAAAAAAAGAAAGGCAACCAAGCCTTCTTCTTTTGCAACATATCTAGATAAATAAAATTAGAGTTTTGTCTGTACATTTACCAGAATTATATATTTTTAATGTTTATAACATTAAACTATATATTAACTATAATAATGTTTTTCAAAAAGTAAATAGTTACTTTAAAAAACTAGGAACTATAATACACGCCCAGCTAGGACTAATGTTTTTCAAAAAGTAAATACACTAGTTACTTTAAAAAATTGGAACTATAATAATGTTTTTCAAAAAGTAAATAGGCCTAGTTACTTTAAAAAATTACTTTTAAAAATTGTTTTATACATCAACAAAAATAAAAATGTGTTTTATATAAACTTTTATAGAAATTTTTCTATTGGTAGAGATTTAGAGATTTTATTTTGGGGATGGCTGAACGGAGGAAAATTTTGTGAAAGGACTTTCATATAATGAAGCAATCAAAACAGTGTGGTACCATAGTTATTTTTTAAATTAAAAACGTTTTTTCAGGATGTTTTGTTTGTTAATTTCCTCATGCAATTTGATAAAAGGCAGATTAAATTGTGAAAAGGATTTATTTTCAAGTATATCGTACATCTAATGAAACAAAGTAGGTCTACTGGCGAGAGTGATAAATGCATAGTTATGGGGACACAGAATTTTTGTTTGGAGACTTGGTCCAAGATTCAACATCGCTAGTCACTTTGCAACACATAACACTTTTTGTGCTGATTAGTTTCAGGCAATGTGAATGTAACTAAGAAATTATACATTATTAAAACGTTAACAGATATCATAAAATTGAAGAATTGGTAGTGGAATTTGGTTTTTCTTGCTTATGAATATTTTAGAAGCTTCAAACTGATTATATTGGTAAACAATTTACAACTAAGCAATAACATTCTTGTAGCTAGCCTACACATTACGCGAACAGAAACAAGGACACGGTGATACTTCTTAGTAAATGTTGGTCGTCATTTCAAGGCTATGAAGTATTAGTTATTATATTATATCGATTTGAAGATCTGAAAACGAACTAAAGGTTTTGTCTAAAACATTTTGTTGTGAAACGCTAGGAATAAAGGCTATAGGAGAAAATAAAAACGTATGCAATCGTAAATACCTTATTCTTTAGATTCGTTCAGGAATAACTTTCAAATTATGGCAATTATAAAAGGACATAGCATTAATTGTAGAGAATGATATGAGGAAGACATTGAAATTTATTTCATTCCAATATTTTTATTAGTAACCGAGATATGAACAATTTACGGAAGCGTTGCAATACGAAAAGCTAGGCTGGGCAACAGTTCCCTAATCGAAGTTCTTTCAGCTATACGATAAATACAAGGCTGCACTAGCATTTCTGGAGATGGAGTTATGAGTCACAGGAAATGGTGGGGGAGGTGGCTACGATTAGCAGTGCGCTCCTGCCCTTCTTGCGAGTGCGGGCGCTTTATATCGTTCGTTAGATGGGGCGCACGTTGAGCAGTGCGACACAGGCGCGCAGGGCAGAGCAGAGCAGGGCAGAAACGTGTCGCACAGTTTAAAGCGCATGTTGGGAGGAAGTTTCATTCTACAGTGCGACGCAGGTGGATGTGCTTTTTGAGGTGTATTGTGTTTGTAAACATTTTTTCAAGATTTCTTGATTCAGATTTCTTGGTCAGAGTCAGATTCGGATGCGGAGTTCGATTCATTGCTATTGCTGTACATAATAATAATAATAATAATAATAATAAGAAGAAGAAGAAGAAGAAGAAGAAAAATAATAATTTTTATTCAACCAATCAAAATGCACAATACATTTTCATATGACACAAATACATTCCAAGGTGCAAAATATATAAGTATACAATAAAATAAATAAACTTTAATTTTTTAAATAAGAAAATAAAAAATAAATAAAATAAAATTATAGAATATTCAAGACAAAATAAATATAGGATATTAAACTAAAAATGATTTAAGAATGAAAAAAAAAGATTGTTCACCCCTCTCTAAGCCAAGTTTGTGCTGAGGGGTGAGTCGCTTAACCAAATAACTTTACCCTGAACTGAAAATATCCTTCAACAAACTAAAATATAACTCATTAACTAAAAAAAAAAAATATCTCCTTATTCACATTTGTTACCGTATAGGCCTATTCAATGTTTTTCAATATTATAACAAACAAAGAAATTTTTACTTCACTGTGGATTAATAAGATTAAAAAAAAAACTATCATCCATCTTGATTGAAACATGAGGTCAAGAGGGGACAAAGCGAGGGAAAAGTGACTACTTGAAAAAACGGAATACGCATGGTCATTCACAATGAAAAAAGAACTATCACCAGAACAGTTTAAAAATTTTTGTCGTCTAAGTCGAAGAAATTACACCAGATGATTAAACCTTCAATTGTCTCAGAGGGCTGTAACGCCCAAAGGCCTGTGGGAACTGAAGAAAAACTCGATCAATTGTTCTTCCATATTGTTCCACCAACAAAGTAACGTGAGAGTAGCTAATAACGAGTGCACGAACGGCGCAGTTTCTGTGTCTCTGTCACAAGTGCGACGCAGACCAATGCTGCTCTGACCTGCTCTGCCCTGCCCTGCGCGCCAACGTGCGCGTGATTTCTGCGCTCCTACAGCGGAGCATAGTAAACGCATGGGACACAGAAACTGTGCTGCTCTGCTCTGCTCTGCTCTGCGCCACCGACATCTCAACGTGCGCCTGGCCTAAGTGTGCGTAGCGAGCTCATCAGGCGTAAAACTATGCTTGAAAGGTACACACAACAAACGGTTATTATTGCGATGATAAAAGTGTTGAGCATTCAATGTATTCATCATGAACAGCGCTAGCAGATCGGATAGATTTGAAGCCTATCAAACAAACATTTAGTATGAAAAAAGTGTTTAAAATGCATATAAATTTTCATTTTTTGAGATTCTTAAAAAAAAGTTGACGTATTTTTTGCTATAGTAAAAAGGAGACTTGTGTATATATTTTTTTAACTTTTTGATTAGTAGTTTTTATGTGGTCTGTGTACCATTATCCTCAAAAAAGCCACTTTTTAAGTCCCATTCTGAACAAACGGGAGATGATAAAAAAAATTAATCCTATACATTATGTCCTAAGAACCTGTCTAATGATTTGGAAGAAGAAAAAAAAATATTAAAAAATTTTTTTTTATCGATCGCTCAACCTTAAGGGAAAGGCACCGTTGAGGCTGCCTTTGATCAGAGTCAGTTATAGTCTATCAGATGTCAGAATTGAATGACTTTGATTTTGGCTCTAACTGAAAATCATTTGATTCCAATTGATTTATCAAATACATGTAGGCTGGAATACATTCTTCAAAAAGAAATCTTTCTTATTGATTTCAATATTACTATTTTAAATTCTGATGTAAGAAGAACCATGAAGAACCGAAGATGACCTGACTGGGGGACCAACTGGGCAAAAAGAATGCATTTTAAAGTGTTTATCTTGCCAGTATTGAATATCACACTTCAGGAATATTTCTATAAAGTCTCGGTTTTAATTATTTTTGAACATGCAGATTTTGTTTATTTTTGAACATGCAGTTATATCACACAAAAGAAATCTATAAAACATTAACTACCGTTATTATTGAGAAATCCTTTGAAATACACAAAAAAGGCCAAAATAAGGCGTTCAGAATGAAAGGTATGAACTTGGCTATTGATTGCGAAAACACACCCAGAGTTCATAAAATAAAAATTGAAATTATATAAAAACACAAAAATAGAAAGTAAAAAGCATCCGTGAAAATTTTTCAGCTCATTTCTCATCAAATGTATTCAATTTACCACCTAAATGAGAGCTCTAGAAGCCATGCTACAACAACAGCCGCAAAGCTCAGTTCTCAACATTCCAATATTGTAATAGTAATTCCGTCTAGAATAAATTTTGTTCACTATTATTATCACTGGTATAGAATTATTCTCAACAACCTTTCCTTCAGCAAAAAAAGCATTCTATCTAGTGATTTATTCATCTCAAATGGGTGAGGGGTGTCCGGACCTGGGGATCCCCCCTTTGATTCGCCCCTGGATTTTAAAAGAATTATGCTCTAGATATTCAGTATGACATTCAATTGATATCGAATTCTTAATACTCCACTATTTCATTTCCCCTTTATATTTGCTTTTGAGCTGGACACTGTTTTTTATCTTTTTGTTCTTGATTAATTCATTGCAGGGTGCATACACAAAGAATTTGTCTTGACTTTGTTTTGGAATAATTAGTATTCAACAGCTGATCTTCATGTGCTTGGCAAGGTAGGCTGCTCATGTACTGTTGTAAAGGTGGGCATTCATGTTCCAATTTGCAGTAGGACTAATAGTACTGCTAGTTGGATAGTCGACTCCACTCACGCTCCTACTTGCAATCCAACTTTATTCCTAGTCAGCTGTGAGCATCGCTCTTGAGACGAAAAATGCAACCAAAATTGCCCAAACTTGCACTGACTGAGGTAAGTTGGACGAATTTGATCCAGTGAACACATAAGACCAATAGAAGAAGGGGCTTCTTGTCGCCGAGGTGAAGCCACTTGTTAGGCGCTCGTCCACTACAAATATGGCGGCGCAGGGATGACTCCAAGTGGCGATGGCTTGATAAGCCGGTTTTTGCTATTACCAGTATGGCATGCGTTACATCGCCAGACTGTTTCTTCATAATATTGCTCATTTTTGAGATGGATAAATTATAGAAATGTCATTTCTCATTTGATCAAATTCTGAAATTTTAATTGTGAGTAGAGGCATTCTGTGATGAATTTTGTTGACAAGGATAACTTGAACTTTACTCAAAAAATAGTTAATTTTCTAATGGAGTGACATTTTTTCACATACCTTCCTATATTATATCTGTCATTATATCATTAATATCTGTCATTTGACTGCCTCATCCTTTTACTTAACATGAAATAGAACAGTAGGAAAAAGAGAAAACAAAAAGCTGAACTGAACTGGATAATGTATTTACTTTGCAAATCTAGTCACAGCGATCATAAAAGACATCACAAAACCACTATCACAATTATTGTCTTTTGCTATCACTGGCTAGTCACAACAATAATAATTAATAATCTTAATGTTGTTTGACATTCTCACTCATAATTTCTATGATTAGAATAGTCTCTTTCTCTAACACATAGCACAATACATTGCACAATACTCAGTGTCTTTGCGAGTGCTTGAAGAATACTTTTTTTTATCAACCCAAAGTTGGTCTTGTTGGCGCCCATATAGAAATTATATCATTCTGGATAGCGAAAGTAGGGTCTTCACAATAGGCTATTTCCCCATTAGACAAAGTAAGTAAACGTTCAACGTTTTGTAGTCATTGATTTATACGATTCAATTTAGTTACATGACTTTAAAGATGAATTTTCATTTTATAATTTCATTGTGTAACAGCATAGTAGAGAAATTTAAAAAGTTGTGACATTTATTTCTATAATAACTAATATTAAAACTGAGTTATATTGTGTTATATTAATGGAGATGACTGTTTATATTTTAAGAATATTGGCTCATGTTTATATTGTACAAGATACAATGCTCAACATATGATTAATAAAATGAAATAAAGAATTGTTCTAATAAACATTTTCCTATTTGGATCTTGTTCATTTGCATTCATAATGGAAAGAATTAGAGTTTAGACTAATTTAATCAATAATTTCCTAAAAACAATCCAATTATAATATTATTACATTACAATAATAAACCTTCAAGGAAGTATTGAATCAAACACAAGAAATAAGTGAAGAATTGGCTTTGTGGTTCTGGATGCACAAGCCGGCTGACGACAGCACGCCATCCCGATCGCGTTTCAACGTTGCACTTCAACCTAACATTGTATCCAAAGTATAGGTCGTAGATTGAAATAAAAATCATGAAAAAAAATTCCGTTATTTCTGTACAACTTTCTCGCTTTGAGCACATCTCTACCCAAAAGATGAAAATTTTGGTAGCCGACCCCCTTTTTTATGTCATGTTCGAAACTCGGACAAAAATTATAACTTTAAACAACTAATTAAAATTTATAGAGGTAACTATTAACTTTTATAATGCCACTGTTAACGTCAGAAACTAATTGTCTATACTCATGCCAAGTTTGAAAGTTATATCTTAATCCTAAGTGTGTTAAACTGCAGTTTATTTGGAGAGCGCGCATTGAAATTTTCTGCTCTTGAAAACACGATTTCATCTTTCTATCCACTACATGGATGGCGGACTTGGCTTCACCTCCTATAATGCTGCGCTAGTGCATACGCCCCTTCTATTGGTCTTATGGGGTCGTTGCTTTGATCCGACTCCCCCACTCATGCTCCATCGCCATTGACAGTCCGAAGTCATCCCTCTAGTCATCCATCTACAATTCCAACTATCCAACAAGCCTATTCACGTTCCGTTATCGGATCCAACCTTGGAGGTTGGACTGCAAGTCGTACTGCAAATTGGAACATGAATGCCCAGCTTAATGTTGCTGTTTGTGTATTAATATAATGTAACACAACTTAAATTAAGACTCATCGCAAGAAAATTTCAGTGTTTTTTCATTCTGAAGATTAAATGCTTGACTCCTTGCAACATTAAAATTGACACTATGCCCTGGTTGCATAACATAATCTTGGCATTCATGAGCTGTCATACAGTTTGAATTTTCTTCATGTAAAAAATTTGATGATGATTTATCTTGTTTAGCATGATAATTTAGTAAATTGTTAAGAATAACTAATTCAGATGATTCATTTCTCATACCTCTCTTAATTTGATTGATTATTATTTTAAAAACATAATTTTTACTTTCAGACTGCTGGTAGAAGAGGACCTTCCTGTGAGCTTCCGTACTTTCCCTGCTTCCGATTAAGGTAGGAGAATCTACAACGTTTTCTTTATTATCGCATGTTTTGTTTACTAACCATTTGACAAATAACGCACTATTCTTTTGAACAGACTGTTTTAAATTTTGGCTTATTCACGTTCCTCTGGTTCAAGTGAGAACGTGTTCCATTCTGCTATGTTGAATTCTTTCAGACCTCATTGTGTGCATTTTTCCATTCAATTTGTCTCCTGTCCTCAACCGAATGACACCATAATTGTATCCAATAAATTATCAATAATAATAGCAACTGAGAACAAAGATTGATAAATTTTTAGAAGTTTTTAAATTTTCTGCACAAACCTTTTAAACTTTTCTTCCCGTAAGAACCTTCTACAGAGTAAGTTATTAGGAAACTTGAAAAAAATTATTGAAAGCAGTTGAAAAATTCTTCATAAAATTTATTCATATGATTTTGATTTGATTCAATATTAGAATTGAGTTAAATATAATTATAATACTTATGACAGATGTTGAAAAGACTCGTGTGGCGTAATAAACCAAATAAAAACTTCCTTCATAAGAATAACATGTAAACTTTGAAGGGTCGTAGGGCGTATACCTTGAGGGTTATCAAAAAAAAAAAAACGCCTAGATGTTTGAGCAGGTATATAGGGAAGATTCCTGTAAATTTTTAAGCAAATCGGCTCAGTAGTTTTCGAATTATAAATGGTGTAACTAACACGACTTTATTTTTTATATTAAGATTTTAATTTATAATGTTCATAATATCATAATATTCTATTATAAATATGCAATAATGGTGTATTTTTATGCGTATAGGTGTTCTTGATCAGAATCTGATATACTCTCCGTGTATTAACCTTCAGATATGTTAATACTTTCTTAATTATTTATAACGCTGGTACTGTAGCCTACAAATGGTTTTATTTCAAATATTAAATACGATGTAATTTTAAGTCCTGTATACAAGAATTATTACTCAAAATATCCCAACCGATATGTTGACGATAAATAGGCAACATTTCAAATCTCAAAGCAATTAGGGAAAGAATTGTAATCGATTTAGCAACAGCGTGCATACAAATGCGGGCTAAAGTAAGCAGTAGAAAAGATTGCTTTGGTGGCGATGACGTCAGAGCTCCGAGTGCTATGCGCGTGACCCATACCGTCTTCTTCCATCTACCGTGGTTAATGCACTCTTATCTGTTGCATCTTGCCACTGTTGACATTCTGGCTTCCTCTAAAGCTGTACGCTATACATCATTTTATTGCTTTACGAATAGATATTGTTTGAGACCCTTCAATCCACAGAAACTTTTATTTGCAATAACATTAATTTATTGAAAAATTATATTATTGCACAAAAAATATCTAAGCCTTAGGATCTTTATAACAGATATAGTATAACGTCAATAATGTGAAACATCAAAGGTCCGAACAGCATTCTAAACTTTAAAAAAATGCATCAATCGCTAAATAATAATAGGGTAAGGTAAGGTAATTTGGCAGCATTTCAATAAGAAATCAGTTTTATCAAGAAGAATGAATTATGTTAATTATGCCTGGTAATTCATAAGATTGATATTATTCCTTGTGATTAATGGCTACTTTCACCTTTATATTTAATTTGTATCTTTAAAAATAAAATGTTTCTATTTATACCTCTAAGTAGGTAATTTGGCAATAGGTTAGTTAATTTGGCAGTAGTAGTTAGGTAATTTGGCAATACATAATTCACTCACCATTAAGCTATAAGCTGCAGTCATCATCTTCATCATCCTGAGATTGATGATCCCCACAGGCATCACACATATAGATGTCTTCTTTGGTAGGCAATTTCTGACATTTTTCATGATAGGGGATGAAACAGAAGGAGCACTGAATCCATTTTGATCCTGTTTTCTTCTTCACATCTTCTGAAAATCTTTTGCAGCACACCCCACATACGCAGTCATCATCACGGACATCTATGCTTGAAGGTCCAGCTACAGCTGGATCATCCACTGGACTCATGCTGACATGTGAAGGTCCAGCTACAGCTGGGTCTTCCACGGGTGTCAAACATTCAGCACCTCTTTTCTTTTTCCCTCCTCTATGTGAATTAACATTGGATTTTTGAACAGAGGGTGTCTCCAATTTTTTGGAGATGCGCTCTTCTATCACAGACAATGATTCATGCCCGGATTCTGGTGCAGGCGGAGGCCTTTCAGTCAGTCTACTGGGTCCAAGGGCTTCAGGAGCAACAGCATTGGAATTAAATGGACATGAGCCAGATTTTTTCCAGACAAACGCATTTTTTATGTTCTCCTGGGTGAAACTTGCAATAAATGCAGGAGTGAAAAGTTTATGAAACTGGTACCGGGAAGGCTTTCCAGCTGGGCTAGAAAGCATAAAATTATTCAATTCTTTGGACCAGTGGGACTTTAGTGACTTATAAACACCAACATCTAATGGTTGAAGAAGATGGCTTGTATGAGGAGGAAACGTCATAAGGTAGATAGCATTTTCTTTGGCAAGAGAAATTATTTCTGGCCCTATGTGTGAGCTGTGAGAATCCATCAACAAGAGAACAGGACGTTGTGGAGGAATACTCTGTATAAAAAATTGAAACCATTCCAAGAAAAGTTCACTTGTAATCCAACCTTTTGGGGATAATCGTGTTATGGAATTAGGGAGGCTGTCATTTTTCAATGCCTCATCCCATCTCACACCTTAAAAAATGACAAATGGTGGAAGAAATGACCCTTCTGCTGAAGCACAACCTATGACAGTTTGGGTCTGTCCTCTTTCTCCATACGATCTCTTATAGACATATTTTTTGCCTACCTGACAAACAATTTTGTTTGGCCTAACAACATAGGTCAGCCCTGTCTCATCCACATTCCATATTTGACTGGGCTTGTTGAATAAATCAAGCTTCAATAATAAATGCTCTAATTTGGAAAAGTAATCAGCAATGATAACAGGATTTGACATAGAAGCCCGGTATGCAGACAGATTCTCTGGCACACGCAAACATAGATTGTAGCGCTCCTTAAATTTGCACCACCACCACTTGCTGGAAGATTTTTTTTCTTGGTTGAACATATGCTGCCTATTAACAATTTCAGCTAGCTGATAGGCAAGCTTTCTAAATTGCAAAACAGTCAGGCCAAATCCAAGTTCTTGCATATCCAGAATATATTTTAGAATTTTTTGCTCTAGATCGACAGGCAGAGCAAAGGGGCGGCCTAATTTTGGGACACTAACATGGAGCAGGTCATCATTGTCATTTATAAATCTTTTTAATGTGTTGTAAGGGACCCCTGTCACTTTTGAAGCTTTATACACAGTGAATTTTTCTATTGTCACTTTCCTAGCTGCCTCCACAAGATCAGAATTTTCATACTGTCGATACTGTTTCTCACCTTTTTTCTTTGACACACATTTTCTTTTACCACTCATTGTTTTAAAATTTTATATCACAATATCACTACATGTAAAATGAGTTGAAATGTTGTAATATTGTATAGTTTTCAAAAATCATAGCTAACAAACTAGTTTTACTGTTCATTTAAAAATGGTAAGGTAATTTGGCAGTAGTAAAAAACCAATGGGTGAGGTAATTTGGCAATAGAAAAAACATTTAAAAATTAATCAAATCACTTGTCCAAAAGATGCATTAATATTTCAGTAATCATATCCATTAAAAAGTTACCTGATAATATTTAGTTTAGTATGAATTTTATGAACATATTTGTAACCTTGTAGAACAGCGCATGAGATTACGCTGGATTCGTAAGAATGGAACAAGATTTGCTAAGCTCGAATCATGAAAACTATACACAACATACCAATTTCAAACAATGCATGTGATTCAGCACTTCAAACACTATAAATTCACCTATTTTCAAACACTGAAGTTATTTAAAACTTGAAATAAAGGCCTAACCTCAATTATTGCATAATTACACGCCCGGTAACGAATTAGCAACTGAAGAAAGCATGCGAAATTGCGTCATGGCGACATATTAACTGAAGCTCCAGTTCAAACAAGAATAGAAAGCGTGCGCTTTCTAGTGGTACTAGTTGAAACTAAATCGGTTGGATAGGGAATTCGGTAGAAGAGAAATACAATTTTCCTGCCAAATTACCTATACTGCCAAATTAACTTACCTTACCCTATACAATAGGCTATGAAGAAATATTGCAACATAAATTTCATATTCCAACAGCAAGAAGACGGCAAAATAAAAATGCAGGTCAATCATCCATTAAAAATAACAGATAACTGTACCTGAATTCAAATATCCATCAAAATATCTAACAGTTAATTCTGTGAGAAAAAAAAAAACAAAACATAAATAGTACAAAATATATGAACATATCAATGAATAACAACAATAATAATTATTATAGACTAACTCTAATATTTGAAAACGAAATTATTCATCTAAAAATACAGTAATAAACTTCATAAACATATTATTATTGTTAATTACGATCGAATAATTAGTTACGATGAGCCGCGAAAATGGGCAAAGCTATTCCAAAGCATAGACAAATGAAACTATTTACTAGACTTAGAAACTATTCATGATTATAACACATGAGTGCAAGGGTAACAGCTAGAGATGAGGCGTATTTACTGGAACAGGTATTTTTACTGAGTATTTGAACGTACGGACTAGCACCTAGTATTCGAAGAACAAAATACTCGATATCTGTGAGTATTTCTAGACACTAGTAAACTACGCGACTTCAAGTCCCCACTCCAATTTACGGAGTGGGAGTGGTGCTTTGTAATTTGCAGTTGTACAGTAGCTGTTAATAGCTCATTTCTCGTTATAGAACTATTCAACTACTACTCACTCAATCTTGTTAATATATAAGGCTTTTTTTTAATAGAATGATTAACTTAGAGAGCTCTGGATAAAATTCTGTGACTAGCTCTGAACCAATCATGTGACCTCAAGTGATGATAGGTGGAGCTCATGAAATTACAGAAATTTCGCATTATGGCAATGCTACAGTATAGTTGTTACATTATCCATTAATAATGCAATCAATGTAATGCAATACCCAATCAAGAGGCAGCCATGTCATTGAAATATATAAATATGTATAAGTCCAGCAACGTTGTAATCTTCTTTCCAACTCTTGATCAATCGCACCCCATTGAGTGATAGCTCGTTCTTCTCAGCTCATTGCGGCGTTCCAAATTCATATGTAGCATGTTGATTTCTAACTATAATTATTAACTATTTTACTTACATAGGCAGTACTATATTTGGAAAATGATGATTTAGGTGATGAAATAGGAGTTACTCTGGAAATACTGGCAATGAAATTGCAAGGGTAATCTCAAATTGTATGTCATAGTTTCTTCTATATATGTTGAAATATTTGAGCTATTTAATGCATCATCACCTTATATTGAGGTGAGCATTATAAGTCTTATGTCCCATTACAACTAATGGGACTACAGGAAATATTTACAAGTAAAATCTTCCATACATGATAATGAAATAAAAACAATTACAAAAGTGTACTAATAATTCTGGCTTGTATATTTCGATGTATAGAAGGCCTTGCTATCCTTCCTACAATTTTGATAATAATCAATAATCGAATAATTTCAATGCATAAGGAAGAAACTGTAACCTACAAAATTTGAGATCAACCTTGCAATTTTATTCATAGTATTTCCCCAATCATTGATGAGCAACTTTTTAACTATGGAAAACGAAGAAGAAGAAGAAGATGGTAGGTCATTTTGATTTAATACTTCATGAGTGCTTCGTTATTGTGATCAATTGCTTAGAGCATTTATCTTCCAGATTGATGTCTTCATGAGAACATTCAACAGCAGAAGAGGACCTCCAATAAAAAATATATTCTCTCCAGTACTTTTCATAGTGATGGAAGTGCTCATGTTTTCTAATTTCATGAGCTTTTCCATTTCATGAGCTTTGACAAAGTGCTTAGGGCGTTTTTCAAGTCGATAAAAGCTTCTTCATCATACAGCAACAAATCAACTTCAGTGATCTAGATGAATTCCTTCAAAAAAACATTCTTCAATCTACATCAACATTGTTCTCTTGGATATTCTCTCAAGCAATGGAATGACTGGTATTACTTCATTGCTTGGACAAAGTGCCCAAAGTTGGATCTTCCAATTCAACTCCATGAAAACTGATTTGGATTTGAATTGGACCTTCAGAGGTGATCCTACTCTGCTGAGTACTTCTCTCAGAA
The DNA here is from genome assembly GCA_948455865.1 of Conomelus anceps. Lineage (NCBI taxonomy): Eukaryota > Metazoa > Arthropoda > Insecta > Hemiptera > Delphacidae > Conomelus > Conomelus anceps. The sequence goes on along the minus strand of OX418222.1, from coordinate 58,584,429 downwards.
GAGAAGAAAGTAAATGATGTTTGATAATTTCATTTCTTTCTTCTTTTCTGGGACAAGTGCTTATGCATTCATCTTCCAAATCAACTTCTTCTTTGAAACATCCTACAGCAAAAGAGGACTTCAGTGGTGATCAGGCTCTGCTGAGTACTTCTTTCAGAAGAGGAGAAGGTAATGTTCAATAATTTCATCACTGGCTGCTCTTCTGGAATCAAGTGCTTATGCATTCATCTTCCAAATCAACTTCTTCTTTGAAACATCCTACAGCAAAAGAGGGACCCGGCTGTCAGTGTTGATCATAGTTATGTTAAGAGTATAACATTTATTCTCTGTGTGATAGTGAATGGAGGAAAATAGCATTTGGTTGCAAACATTTTTCAATAAGTAATGTTGAATCTAAATACCTAGTCTTTAAGAGGTTTGGTAAAATGATAGTTGAAAATAATTGTAATGTATAAATATTGTATGTATAATTAATGTATAAATATTGCATCCCAAATTAAAAATGTATTTTGCTCTCATCATTCTTATATTATATTGATTCTGATTATTATTGGAATTTATAAATTTTATTGTTCAACTTATTTATTAAGTAATAATTCTTAATGTTAACCTGTTGCATTGTTGAGAAATAACTATTCTAAAGAATTGCATCATTAAACAAACTTTCTTAAATAGGAGTTGAACATGATAATTCTTTTATTAATTTTGGTTTCAATCTTTTCCATATTTTGAAAGTGGTTCATCAATTGAACAAAACCATTTTCTATTGGGGAAACTTTTTCAGATAATAGGAAGAATAGCATACAAAGAATAGCAGGGCCTACTTCTATATTTAGAATGACAAACTAACATGGTAAGTAGACTACTGTAATTGGTATTACTCAAAAATCATCTATGTAAGAGTTCACTTGTAAATATTCCCTGATTATTTTCATTGGAATTCATACATTTTGTTATTCAATGTATTCAAATAAGTAATGATTGTGTATTCTAACCTATTGTATTGTCAAGATATTAGTTATTAGTCAATAAATTGGCAAGCACCTCTCTTTAAGATGGGTTCAGGTCTAGGCCTGTCGTTTTTGTCTTGCACTTTTTCACCCCCTCATAAAAGTACAGACAACTGTAACAAACTGTCATTAGTCAATAAATTGGCAAGCACCACCTCTCTTTAAGATAGGTTCAGGTCTGTCGTTTTTGACTTGCACTTTTTCACCCCCTCATGAAAAAACTGAAAACTGTAACAAACTGTAGTTATGGAAATGATACAATCAATATTACTAAAAAATACACAAGTTCATGCAAAACAACTGTTAAGCCTATCTGATCTATTAAGCCTATAATAGATCTATAGGTGTGGAAAACTAGTCATAAGGTATAATCATATTTTATATGAACTCTAACAAAATTTAGTTTTGTTAGTACTGAATACAATTTGTTGAAAACTTAATTATGTTTTTCAAGTAGAATCATTTCTGTGAACGTTTCTCCTGGGACTTCGAAAATGAAAAATGTTTTATGTTTCCCTCATTCTAGTAATTATAATGATTCTGATTATTGTAATTGTTATTGAATTTATTAATTTTGTTAGGTGCTCAAGTTATTTTATAAGTAATAATTATGAATGTTAATTTGCAGTATTGGTAACATGTAACCATTTTCTAGAGTTGCATTATTAGAACAACTTAGTAAAACTGGAATTGGTCAGGATAATTCTTCTGAGAATTTTGTTCTCATTCTTTTCATTATTTAGTCAGAAGCTCATCATAGAGGGCTGGGAGAGCTTATTATGCAAATAGTAGGAAGGATAGCAGGTCCTTCTTTTATACCAAAATATACAAAACAACATTATAAATACAGTAGACTTCTAGAATTGTTAATATTTCAAGATCATGTATAGAAGATTTCACATATCTTTCCCATAGTCCCATGGGGAAAAAGGACTGTTATAATGCTCGCCTCAATGTCCATTATAGATAATGATTTTGGCAAACACAACTTTTTGAAATACTGAGTGTTACAAGATCATTCATCAACAAGATCAAATTTTTCATGAGAAGATCCTGCAGCCAAAGTGTAGCTCCAGTAGTCAACAGGTTCTTCTGAGTACTTATCTCAATAACAAAGTGGTTGATGTTCATTAATTTCATCGAGAACTTGTTATTGAGACAGTGCTTTAGAACATTCAACTTCCACATCATGTTCACATCCCTCAGCAACTCAGGACCTTCAGTGGTGAATGTGTTCCCAGATTATTATTAGACTTTTAAATTTTTGTTATTCAACTCAACTACAGCCAAACCTGCCTATAATGGGACCAGACAAACTTTCCGTTTTGGACAGGTTTCCACTCAATACAGGTCAAAACTCAAAAATAAAAAAATGTTGCAAAATTACATACCTTGATACTGTACTGTGTATTGGATAATCTATAGTCGATTTAAAATTATCAAAAACAGACTCAGATCAGCTATGGGAGACTCATGGTTGTCCAATCTAATGGTTCTAGCTGCAGAAAACTATGTACTAGAGTCTATTTTGAACGAAGAAATAATTGAAAGGTTTTCTGTTTCCTCATCCCAAAGACAAAAACTTCTATGTGGGGTTTAGAGAGATAGATTTAGAAGATGCCTAGCTAACTTGTAGGTTGTCACAGCCTACAAATTTAAAATGTTTGACTTCAAACTGTTGATTTTTTTCATGTATTTTATGATAACTACTTACTAATGAGTAAGAACTGCAAAAGCAAAACTTACTAAATACTAAAAATTCAGTAATTTTTCATAACTGTGTCTTCATTTTGTTTTTGAAAGACACTTCTTTCGATTGTGTGTTGTAAATAACTATACATGAAATGTGTGTCTTTTATGTACTTCATCCATACATAAATTCTCCCAAGATACTACACTAAGTAAATAACCTGTTGTTTAACTACTGTCCAATAAATGACTTGATATTTTGAATTTTTGTTTTACAAATGAAGTTATGAACTCATTGTTTTCACTTCCTTTGAAGGAACAACTTTGTAGAATTATTTAAACTTAATGTAATTGCTACACCGAACATAAACTTATAGGTATTTAATTTTTATTGAACATTGTGTATTTGTAATAATATTTTATTGTTTAAAAACCATTTAGGTTCAAATTCTTTTTTTGCTCTTTTGCAATTAAGTTTATTGAGCAGAAGTTCATATATTCATTTCATTGATATTTCTTTTTTACCTTTACAAAAAATGTTACCTATTTAAAGAATCTTAAGAAATATACATACATTTTGTATATTATCAACTGGGTTTGAATTTTTTCAATAGTTATAAAAATCTTCTTTTAGTTTTAAAAAGAATACGGGGGCTTTTTTTGCATTTTGGGGGGGGGGGTGCGTGTCATATGAGTCTTAGGGGGGGTGGGCACCCCTGATTATTACTGCTGTATTTTTGAGAAAAAACTAGTACAGTATGAGTCATTTGAAAATTTGAAAGGTACTGGTACTGTATCGCACTGTACTTTCTCAATAAACTTAGACACAAATCATGTCTCCAATTAAATGTTTAGCGTAAATTATTAATATTCTCCATTAAAATTTATTTTCCCCAAAAATCAGACAGTGCAGATTGTTTGCTTGATTTCATGAGAAGATCCTGCAGCCGAAGTGTAGCTCCAGCAGGCAACAGGTTCTTCTGAGTACTTATCTCAATAACAAAGTGTTTGATGTTCATTAATTTCATCAATCGCTTGTTGTTGAGATAGAGTGCTTTAGAATTAGAACATTCAACTTCCACATCATGTTCACATCCCTCAGCAACTCAGGACCTTCAGTGGTAAATGTGATCCAAGATTATAATTAAACTTCTTAATTTTTGTTATTCAACTTGATTATTACATAGCAATTGTGAATTTTAACCTGATGCTTTGTTGAAATATATCTGTTCCAAAAAATTGCATCATTTGACAAACATTGTAAAATGGGAATTGACTATTATACTTCTCCTGACATCTTTGTTTTCATTATTCAGAAAATAGTTCAACAATGATTAAAGGATCTTATATAGTAGGAAGAGTAGCATCCAAAATGTAGCAAATCTTTCTCCTATATCAAAATATACAGATCAATATGATTCGTAGACTTTTGCAACTGTTGATGTTTCAAAATCATACATGGAAGATTCCACTAGTATGTACTCCCTGTAGTCCCATTAGTTTTGATTGTGAAAAAGGACTGTTGTAGTGCTTGCTACAATATACATTGAAGAAAATTAATTCTGATGCAAATTTTTGAAATACTGATTGTTACAAGACATCACTGAGATCGATGTTTTCATCAGAAGATCCTTCAGCTGAAGTGGAGCTCCAGTAGTCAACAGGTTCTTCTGTGTACTTATCTCAATAACTAAGTGGATGATGTTCATTAATTTCATCACTCACTTGTTGTTGAGACAAAGTGCTTTAGAACATTCAACTTCCACATCATGTTCATGAGCGATGGTGAATGTGTTCCAAGATTATTATTGGACTTTTTAATTTTTGTTATTCAACTCAATTATTGAGTGATCATTAAGAATTCTAAACTGATGCATTGTTAAAATACATCTGTTCCAAAGAATTGCTTCATTTGACAAACATTGTCAAATGGGAATTGACTATGATACTTCTCCTCACATTTTTGTTTTCATTCTTTAGAAAATAGTTTATCAATGATTAAGGGATTTTATATAGTAGGAAGAATAGCATCCAAAAAATACCAAATCCTTCTCCTATATCTAAATATACAAATCAATATGAGTAGTAGACTTCTGCAACTGATATTGTTTTAAAATCATGTATGGAAGATTCCTCTAGCATGTATTCCCTGTAGTCCCATTAGTTGTAATGGTAAAAAAGGACTTTTATAATGCTTGCCTCAATATACATATAAGAAAATTAATCTGACAATCAGAAATTTTTGACATACCAACTGTTACAAGATCATCTGTCAACAAGATCAATTTTTTCATGAGAAGATCCTGCAGCCGAAGTGTAGCTCCAGTTGTCAATGGATTCTTCTGAGTACTTATCTCAACAACTTCTGAGTACTTATCTCAATTGTTTCAAAATCATGTATGGAAGATTCCTCTAGCATGTATTCCCTGTAGTCCCATTAGTTGTAATGGTAAAAAAGGACTTTCATAATGCTTGCCTCAATATACATATAAGAAAATTAATCTGACAATCAGAAATTTTTGACATACCAACTGTTACAAGATCATCTGTCAACAAGATCAATTTTTTCATGAGAAGATCCTGCAGCCGAAGTGTAGCTCCAGTTGTCAATGGATTTTTCTGAGTACTTATCTCAACAACAAAGTGTTTGATGTTCATCGATTTCATGAAACGCTTGTTGTTGAAACAAAGTGCTTTAGATCATTCAACATCCACATCATCTCCACATACCTCAGCAACTCAGGACCTTCAGTGGTGAATGTGTTCCCAGATTTTATTGGACTTTTCAAATTTTGTTATTCAACTTAATTATTAAGTAATTATTGTGAATTTTATCCTGATTCATTGTTAAAATATATATGTTCCAAAGAAACGCATCATTTGATAAAAATTGTGATATGGGAATTGACTATGATACTTCTCCTGACATCTTTGTTTTCATTATTTAGAAAATAGTTCTTCAGTGATTAACGGATCTTATATAGTAGGAAGAATAGCATCCAAAAAATAGGAAATACTTCTTCCATAACAAAATATACAAATCAATATGAGTAGTAGACTTCTTCAACTGTTATTGTTTCAAAATAATATATGGAAGACTTCACTAGTATGTATTCCCTGTAGTCCCATTAGTTTTAATGGTGAAAAAGGATGGTTATAATGCTTGCCTCAATATTAATTAAAGAAAATAATTCTGACAAATGGAAATTTTTGAAAGATTGTTACAAGACCATTTATTACTGAGATCGATGTTTTCATGAGAAGATCCTGCAGCTGAAGTGTAGCTCCAGTAGGCAACAGGTTATTCTGAGTACTTATCTCAATAACAAAGTGTTTGATTTTCATTAATTTCATCAATCGCTTGTTGTTGAAACAGAGTGCTTTAAAACATTCAACTTCCATATCATGTTCTCATCCCTCAGCAACTCAGGACCTTCAGTGGTGAATGTGTTCCCAGATTATTATTAGACTTTTTAATTTTTGTTATTCAACTTAATTATTACATAATAATTGTGAATTTTAACCTGATGCTTTGTTGAAATATATCTGTTCCAAAAAGTGAATCATTTGACAAACATTGTAAAATGGGAATTGACTATTATACTTCTCCTGACATCTTTGTTTTCATTATTCAGAAAATAGTTTAACAATGATTAAGGGATCTTATATAGTAGGAAGAGTAGCATCCAAAATGTAGCAAATCTTTCTCCTATATCAAAATATACAGATCAATATGATTCATATACTATTGCAACTGTTGATGTTTCAAAATCATATATGGAAGATTCCACTAGTATGTATTCCCTGTTAGTTGTAATGGTGAAAAAGGACTGTTGTAGTGTTCGCTTCAATATACATTGAAGAAAATTATTTCTGACAAATGCAAATTTTTGAAATACTTATTGTTACAAGACCATTCATCACTGAGATCAATGTTTTCATGAGGAGATCCTGCTGCCAAAGTGTAGCTGCAGTAGTCAACAGACTCTTCTGAGTACTTATCTCAATAACAAAGTGTTTGATGTTCATTGATTTTATCAAGCACTTGTTGTTGAGATGACATACTTTAGGACATGTAACTTCCACATCATGTTCACATACCTCAGCAACTAAGGACCTTCAGTGATGGATGTGATTCCAGATTATTATTATTGGACTTTTAACACTTTCTTATTCTACTCAATTATTTAGTAATAATTGTGAATTCTAACCTGATGCATTGTTGAAATATATCTGTTTCAAAGAAACGCATCATTTGATAAACATTGTAAAATGATAATTAACTATGATAATTCTCCTGACAGCTTTGTTTTCATTCTCTCCATTATTTAGAAAATAGTTCATCAATGATCAAGAGTTCCTATATAGTGGGAAGAATAGCATCCAAAAAATTAGGATCTGCTTCTTCTATATCAAAATATACAAACCAATATGATTAGTAGACTTCTGCAACTTTTATTGTTTCAAAATCATGTATGAAAGATTCCTCTAGTCTGTATTCCCTGTAGTCCCATTAGTTGTAATGGTGAAAAAGGACTTTTATAATGCTTGCCTCAATATACATAAAAGAAAATTAATCTGCCTTTGGAAATTTTTGACATACTGACAGTTACAAGATCATTTGTCAACAAGATCAAATTTTTCATGAGAAGATCCTGTAGCTGAAGTGTAGCTCCAGTTGTCAATGGATTCTTCTGAGTACTTATCTCAACAACAAAGTGTTTGATGTTCATCAATTTCATCAAACGCTTGTTGTTGAATCAAAGTGCTTTAGAACATTCAACTTCCATATCATCTCCACATACCTCAGCAACTCAGGACCTTCAGTGGTGAATGTGTTCCCAGATTATTATTGGACTTTTCAAATTTTGTTATTCAACTTAATTATCAAGTAATTATTGTGAATTTTATCCTGATGCATTGTTGAAATATTTCTGTTCCAAAAAACAATGCTACAATTGTTACAATAATCTTCATGTATGGAAGATTTCACTAGTATGTATTCCCTGTAGTCCTATCAGTTTTAATGGTGGAAAAGGACTGTTGTAATGCTCGCCCCAATATACATTGGAGAAAATTAATTCTGACAAATGCAAAATTTTGAAATACTGATTGTTACAAGACCATTCATCATCAAGATCGATGTTTTCATTAGAAGATCCTGTAGCCAAAGTGTAGCTCCAGTTGTCAATGGATTCTTCTGAGTACTTATCTCAACATCAAAGTGGTTGATGTTCATTATTTCATCAAACACTTGTTGTTGAGACAAAGTGCTTTGGAACATTCAACTTCCACATCATGTTCACATCCCTCAGCAACTCAGGACTTTCAGTGGTGAATGTGTTCCCACATTATTATCAGACTATTCAATTTTTGTTATTCAACTCTATTATTAAGTATATATTGTGAATTCTAACCTGATGCATTGTTGAAATATATCTGTTCTAAAAAATTGCATCATTTGACAAACATTGTAAAATGGGAATTGACTATAATACTCCTCCTGACATCTTTATTATCATTCTTTAGAAAATAGTTCATCAATGATTAATAGATCTTATATAGTAGGAAAAGTAGCATCCAAAAAGTAGCAAATCCTTCTCCTATATCAAAATATACAAATCAATATGATTAGTAGACTTCTGCAACTATTATTGTTTCCAAATCATATATGGAAGATTCCACTAGTATGTACTCCATGTAGTCCCATGAGTTTTAATGATGAAAAAGGATGGTTATAATGCTTGCATCAATATTAATTAAAGAAAATAATTCTTAGAAATGTAAATTTTTGAAATAGTGATTGTTACAAGACCATTCATCATTGAGATCGATGTTTTCATGAGATGAGAAGATCCGGCAGCTGAAGTGTAGCTCCAGTAGTCAACAGACTCTTCTGAGTACTTATCACAATAGCAAAGTGTTTGATGTTTATTAATTTCATCAAACACTTGTTGTTGAGACAAAGTGCTTTGGAACATTCAACTTCCACATCATCTTCACATCCCTCAGCAACTCAGGACCTTCAGTGGTGAATGTGTTCCCAGATTATTATTAGACTTTTTCAACTTTGTTATTCAACTTAATTATCAAGTAATAATTGTGAATTATAACCTCATGCATTGTTAAAATATATCTGTTCCAAAGAACTGCATCATTCAACAAACATTGTAAAATGGGAATTGACTATGATAATTCTCCTGACATCTTCGTTATCATTGTCTTCATTATTCAGAAAATAGTCCAACAACGATTAAGGGATCTAATATGGTAGGAAGACTAGCATCCAAAAAATAGCAGTTCCTTCTTCCATATCAAAATATACAAATCAATATGATTAGTAGACTCCCTAGTAGACTTTGTAGATTTCACTAGTATGTATTCTCTGTAGTCCCATTAGTTGTAATGGTAAAAAAGTACTTTTATAATGTTCAACTCAATATTCATTAAAGAAAATTATTCTGGCAAATGCAAATTTTTGAAATACTGATGTTAGAAGACCATTCATCATCAAGATCAATGTTTTCATGAGAAGCAGATCATACAGCCAAAAAATAGCTACAGCAGTCAACAGGTTCTTCTGAGTACTTATAACAATAACAGAGTGGGTGATGTTTATTAATTTCATCAAACACTTGTTATTGTGACAAAGTGCTTCATAGTATGCAGCTTCAAGATTACTTCCACGTCATGTTAACATTCCTCAGAAACTCAGGACATTCAGTGTTGATCATGTTCTCCTGTTCTTCTGAGTTGCTGATGTTTCTCGATTTCATCACAAGCTTGTTACTGGGATACAGTGCTCAGAGTATCCATCTTTTAGATAAATAATAGGTCAAATTTACTTTTTTTCTTGATAGAAAATGCAATTACTCGAATTTTTTATCATTGTAATGGGGTTTGGTGTTAATTTATTTGGATGAATGAGGTTCTACTGTATCACTTGATTGAAGTAGATGCTGATGTCATTTTCGTGCTTTATAGCAATTATTTTTGATAATGTAATGCTTTAATTCTCACATTCAATACCACAATATTATCTACTCCAAACTTTTACTTACTGTTTACATAGCTATTGTTACAACCCCCAAGAATCATATATTTTGAACAACAAAAAAATCAATGTTTTAATTTGATTTTAATTTGTTCATTTGTCAGCAGTTTTATAAATTGAATCAATTATTCATGAGAAAATTCCATTATAATAAGTTTTCCTAATTTATTTTAATGATGACAAATTTGATGGAAATATTGATTTTGTAAGTCTAATAATATTTTGAAGTATATTTTAAAGTTGTCCTGTATCATCATATCTTCCCTCCTAGGGAAGTATGAATTTGTTTGCTATTGTCCACTTTCACCATATTTGTATCATTTTAATATATATTTTTATTATTATTATTACTATAGTAGCGATATATGTAGTTGGTAACTGCAAATTTTGTAATATTTTGACAGCTAACCTGTTGTATGACTGTCATGTATATTTTTCTAAGAATGTTGGTTTATCATCAGCATGATTGTGACATCTTCACCTTATATCCCATGCACAAGCTCCAGGCTCAAGTGATGGCATGTTACATTATTGATAGTTCATGAAATAATTCTTCCTTATCTCAGTGAGCAAAGAAGTGAATTGATAGCATAAAAATGTTAATACAGATTATTGTAGATTCGAATTTCTATATGTATCCTATAGGGACTTTTTCTTTTTTAGGCTACTAATACCGGCTCAAACCAGACTACTCAAAAATTTTGATTATCTTTAACTCTTATAAATTTTTATGTTGTAACAATAATTGTCAAGAATGGACAAATCGTTGTCCAAATTTCGCTGTTTCATGTAATTGCATCACTTAGATTTTCATCACTGTACCTCACATCATTGTACTCATACAAATATCATTGTGTGTAATTTCTAACAGTATAAAAACTATATTCCAAGTCCACTACAGTATCTATGTGATGCCAATAATTTTGTTTTCTACTACTCATATGCAACATTTGTAAATTCACACAAATGAAGAAAGATAATCTAATCTAACTCTATGACAGAACCTAATTGAAGGGTGTATTTTGGATCATCTAGTGTTGCAGAGTCTCTATTATCTCGCAGCATTGAGTGCTCAAACCCTCTAGGTTCACTGTCTCAGATGGTCTAGATTTGCAGACCCTCTAGTTTCCAGCATCATGCTGTCTCAGAGTCTAGTGTTCAAACCATCCAGGTCTAGTATACTCGGTTCCTATTAAAGTGGACTCCTCTCGCTATGCCCAGCACGGGTGTATTTCGGACCGTCTAGTGTTGCAGAGCGTCTAGTATGTCACAGCGTCCAGTTTTCAAACCATCTAGTTCTCTGTGTCAGGTGGTCTAGATTGCAGACCCTCTAGTTTCTTGCGTTACGCTGTCGCAGAGCGTCTAGTGTTCAAACCGTCCAGTTTTCACTTCGTCTAGGTATACTCGGTTCCTATTAAAGTGGACTCCTCTCGCTACGCCCAGCACAGTGGCGTTCAATTTCGCCATGAGATATGATTCATTATTTCCCGTTATTTTTGTCTCAGTTTGCATAATACAAGCTAATAAATTGATTTGACAATGATTTTATTACAACTCTAATGATAGGGTCCAATATAATAAGTGTCACAATAATTACTTTTTCGAAATAAATGATCTGGTATAATTTTATTAATCTTTATATAAATTGGCGAACATGTTTTTTTGTGATGACAACTCCTCCGTGGTTTCTCGACCGATTTTGTTCGTTCACGTCTCATTTGAAAGATCTCATCCAGTAGATGTTTGATAAGGTGTTACATTTTGAAAAAAGTCATCATGAGCAATGAACGATCAAAGTTTCAATTTTTGCCATTGCTTTAACATAGGGATCGCTGAGCTGAACATTTTCACATTTCAACTTATGATCTGATGATCAGCTGTTTTGAAACAAAACGTTTATTTTTCATTGTTCATTCAAAGAGAGGGTGGGAGGATAGGATAAAGAGGAAGAGAGAGAGGAAAGAGAGAGAAAAGAAGAAGAAGGGGAAGAAGAAAGAGAAGGAAGAGGAGAAGATGAAGAAGACGGAGGAGAAGAAGAAAGAAGAGAAAAAGAAAAAGAAGAAGTGGAAGAAGGAGAATTCGGAGAAGAAGAAGAAGAAGAAGAGGAAGAAGAAAAAAGAGAAAAAGAACAAAAATAAGAAGAAGAGGAAAAAGAAGAAGAAGAAAAAGAAGAAGAGGAAGAAAAAGGAGAAGAAAAAGAAGAAGAAGATGAGAAAAAAGAAAAAGGATAAAAAGGAGAGGAAGAAGAAAAAGGAGAAAAAAAGAAGAAGAGGGAGAAAAAGAATAAGAAGAAAAAGAAGAGGAAGAAGAAGAAAAAAAAGCAGAAGAAAAAGAAGAAGAGGGAGAAAAAGAGGAGAAAAAGAAGAGGAGAAAAAGAAGAAGAGGGAAAAAAGAATAAGAAGAAAAAGAAGAGGAAGAAGAAGAAGAATAGGAAGAAGAAAAAGAAGAAAAGGTAGAAAAAGAAGATGAAGAAAAAGAAGCAGAAAAAGAAGAGGAGGAAGAAGAAGAAGAAGACGAAGAAGGGGAAGAAGTAGAAGAAGAAGAAGAAGAAGAAAAAAAAGGAGAAAAAGAAGAAGAAGAAGAAGAAGATAAAGAAGAGGAAGAAGAAGAAAAAGAAGACGAAAGAGAGAAAGAAGGGGAAGAAGGACAAGAAGTAGAAGAAGAAGAAGAGAAAGGAGAAAAAGAAGAAGAAGAAGAGGGAGAAGAAGAATAAGAAGAGGAAGAAGAAGAAAAATAAGTTGAAAATAAGAAGAAGAAGGAGAAAAAGAAAAAGAAGAGGAAGAAGAAGAAGAAGAAGAAGAAGAAGAAGAAGAAGAAGAAGAAGATGAAGACGAAGAAGGGGAAGAAGGACAAGAAGTAGAAGAAGGGGAAGAAGGACAAGAAGTAGAAGAAGAAGAAGAAGAAGAAGAAGAAGAAGAGGAAGAGGAAGAAGAAGAATCAGAAATGAAAATCAGATGTGTAGGCTTTGCAATCAGTCTGAAGAGACTGCCAAGCATATCATACTGGATTGCGAGAGACTCGGGGCAAGGAGAATGGCTCTGTTTGGCTTTAAGCAACCAGGTGATGAATGGGACGTTAGCATAGGGAAGAAACTCCTGGATCTTGTAAAGGGCACAGGTATTGGTTTGCCTAACTAACGTACTAGGGACACACAATAAGCTTCGGTTGACGTGTGAGGATCTTTGAATCTTCTGGATCTTTGAATCCGTCCCTTCAAACATAACATAACATAACAAGAAGAAGAAATAGAAGAAGAAGAGGAAGAAGAAAAAGGTGGAAAAGAAGAGGAAGAAGAAGAAGAAGAAAAAGAAGAAGAGGGAGAAAAAGAATAAGAAGATAAAGAAGAGGAAGAAAAAGAAAAATAATAAGAAGAAAAAGAAGAAGAGGGAGAAAAAGAAGAGGAAGGAAAAGAATAAGAAACATGCATGAAAAAAAGAAGATGAAAAAGAAGAAGAAAAAGAAGAAGAGGGAGAAAAAGAATAAGAAGAAAAAGAATAAGAAACAGAAGAAGGGGAAAAAGAAGATGAAAAAGGAGAAGAAAATGAAGGAGAAAAAGAAAAAGAAGAAGAAAAAGAAGAGGAAGAAGAAGAAGAAGAAAAAGGAGAAGATCAAATAGAAAAAGAAGAAGTGGAGGAAGAAGAAGAATAAGAAGGTTAAAAAGTAAAAAAGGTGAAAAGGTGAAAAAGAAGATGAAGAAGAAAAAGGAGGAAAAGAAGAAAAAGGAGGAAAAGAAGAAAACGAGGAGGAAGAAGAAAAAGGAGAAGAAGAAGAAAATGAAAAAGGAGAAAAAGAAGAAGTGGAAGAAGCAGAAGAAAAAGGATAAGATGAAGAAGATGAAGAAGCAGAAGAAGAAGAAAAAGAAGAAGAAGAAGAAGAAAAAGAAGAAGAAGAAGAAGAGGAGGGAGAAAAAGAATAAGAAGAAAAAGAAGAAGTAAAAGAAGAAGAAGGAGAAAAAGAAAGAGAAGAATAATTAAAAAATTTCTTTAGCACAGGTGTGTTAAGAAAATTTTATATTTATCAGCTGATAAAGAATTGAAAAATGAAATTTTTGCCAGCACAGGTGTTTACTGAGAAATGAAGAAAGTCAAGGAACTGATAGCATCATAGGTATGTTTGATAGCCACTTAGAAATGGAGGAACTCATACTGTGCTTAAACTTATCATCATAGGCAATGCTGCCGTTCAGTATGTAGAAAATCTACATTTGGAATGTATTTTACAATGTTTAATAAAGTGCGACCCGGGATAACCTAGTAATACTGAATTGTTTGAATCTGCGAAGGACTGTATTTCAAAACTAAATAATCTGGACTGAACTGAATTACTCCCACCAGCGAACAAGGTTTTTTTCCTTCTGCTGGTTGGTGCAAAAAAAACATTATCTATTTACATTTATTTAAGAAGTTATTTTATTTCATTCTATTAATTTATTAACATTAAGTTAATGAAACTTCAATTTGGTTTGTTTCTAAAGTTGTGGCAATTAATACAAGGTAAAAGATTGATTTCTTAATGATTTCATAACAACTCTGATGATAGGGTCCAATAATAAGAATTCTCTATTGAAGTACTGTAAGTTACTTGAAATTTATTTTATAAATTAGCCTAGAAATACAACAAATTTTATTCTGAGACCATCCTTCTGACGAAATACTCATGACATTTTTTTTTTTAAATATAACTAGACCAATTCAATTACTCAATTGATTAACAGAACAAAACAGATTATTGTTGTGAAAATTGTGAGAAACAAACTGATTGAAAATAGCTACTGTACGTATTGTCAATAACTTCTGGTTATTTCAATAGATCACAAGTAGACTGCATTGTTTCATTTGTTTATCCCTAATCAATTCAATTCACATCATCATCATCATTTGAATGTAGCCTCAATCACAAATCATAAATTACAACCAATTTTTTTTGGAATTTTTAGAGAATTTGGAAAAGTTTAACTCCATAAATCGAGCTTGAAACCATTCATGAAATAATAAATATTTAAAAATAGGTTTATCAGTGTTAAGTCGTTTGTACATGATCAAATTTCTATCAAACAAAAGAGTTAAAAAGTATTGTCAAATTGCTTTTGAGTCCTTCAAATCGCTTTAAATATTGTACAAAATACTTGGGGCATCCGGAAAGTAATACCCGTTTACAAATTGAAGATAAACCAAGTCTTTTTGACAAATATGCCTCAAATATAATAGGGGAAGTGATAGCCGAGTGCCGTAGCAAGTATCTGTTCAATCACAGACAAGCCAAGAAACTCCTGGGCGCTCTTTGTAAGGGTGACCAATTGGATTGTCCAGCAAAAAAGACTGTTCTCTGCTGTAAAGTCACTTCCCGGTGGTTCGGAACCCACCTAAAACTGTAGGTACAACTCATCAATAACCACCATCCAATTCATTACCCACGCACAGGTCTCGAACCTATGTGGGCTTCATCTTCCAAAAAAAACTTAAGGACTTATTGGCAGGACATAACTTGAAAGTGATGAAAAACTGGAAGCAACTGTCACTACCTTATCTGATTATCTCAATACACTGGCGGCAGAGGAGTGTGAATCTGTGATTCAAAACCCATCACACTTCATGAGAAATGCTTAAATTTGCGAGGTGACTACATGGAGAATAGTAAAAGGTTTGTTCTTTTCAACCGAAACAGGCATAAATATTTGCTAAATATTTTTAATTCCAAAAAGGGGATTACTTCAGGATGCCCCAAGTATAATATATTGGACAATATTTAAAGCGAATTGAGATATGTAGATCAGTAAGTTGATAAACAATATAGAGTTGATAAGCAAAAGAGAGGTGATGTACTAGACAGGAAGGAAGCAATGACCAGCGCGACAGCCCGGCGTCACTAAGCTGATATTGCCGTATCGAAACCAGTTTTTTATAAATAATTCTACAAACTTTATGTATGACTCATCCAGCGACCACATTGGTCTTATGAGTTCGTTGGTCTTATGAGTTCGTTCCTTTCCAGCCAAACCCAAATCGCGCAAAAAAGAAAAGAGAGAAATTCTCATTTCAGATTCTCTGAAATACCGTACTGAATCACAAATGTATAAACAACTTATTTAAACAGTTTGTTCCTTTTTACCTGTTTACCCCCCCCCCTCCCTCCCCCTACCACGAAGTTGGTAGGATCCTTATCAACTGTCAACTTTCCATGGTCTCAATTCTGTTCAATGAAAATTATACATAACCACTGTGATTCCGCGAAAAACAACTACAGTATAACTTATTTACAGGGGCGCACCCAGAGTCTTGGTTTGTTGGTGGGGCGGCTTTCCCGTATTACTAGGTAAATTTTGGTAGCGAGGGGGGGTGAAATTCGGAATTTGCAGACCTCTTTTTATAAGATTGTTGCCCAATGAATCTAAATGGTGAGGGGAGAAGGTTTCATTGTTTGAATTTTTAAAGGGAATCAATCAGCTATGGGGAAACAAAATGTGTCCATCATGTGTCTTTTTTAATACAGTGTTACAAGAGTTCAAGGTAATTCTCAGACTCCAGAAATAAACACATGAATGTAGGTCTGGAAACGCATTGTTTCAGAAATAAAAAGGGCGGAAGATTACAGCTATTCTCATCATTCATTCAGAAATATCTAAGGCCTTCGCATGTAGGTGGTGTGAATTCAATTGAAATTAGCTGAAACGTGCTACAGGATTTACTAACATAAATTTTCATGCTGCCCACATCATTTTGAGACTGGTACTTGGGTAATGAAGCCAACGAAACATGACAGTCTGACCACTAATTGAGACTACATAATCTTTGAATTAGTGGGATATTTTACAAAACTTCCTAAAATGATAATGAAAACACTTTATTTTCATTGTAGGCCTATAGTGGATTAATCAAACTAATTTCCAATGAACCAAAAAAAAATCAATTTGTCCTTCAAAACTTGTGAATTCCTTTTATGAAATGAAATCTGAATGTACTCAAAAGTCAAAAACGCGAGTCGAGTTTCATTGAATCAAAGCACACTAAATTTTCACGGATGCTTTTTACTTTCTATTTTTGTGTGTTTTTTAATTTAAATTCTTATTTTATGAACTCTGGGTGCGTTTTCGCAATCAATAGCCAAGTTTATACCTTTCAATCTGAACGACTTCTTTTGGCCTTTTTTGTGTATTTCACAGGATTTCTCAATAATAACGGTAGTTAATGTTTTATTTGATTTTTCAGCTAATTTTTCATCAAATGTATTCAATTTACCACCTAAATGAGAGTTCTAGAAGCCTAGAGTTTTCTTAATAAGTACTAATTTATTGATAAAGATAGCTCGCTTCTCTTTCGCTATCTTTATTTCTGTAATGAAGCGTTTTCGAAGGAATAAGCTTTTCTAATCCTACAGAACACATATATATGCAATAAAAACTTGAAAAGCACTTTCAAGTGGAAATTGTGACTCAAGTTATGGCGTGACGGCCGCTTCACTTTGACGTTGAAAGCATCGTCAGACAACCCACAGTACACTGATTCAAGGCACGAGTTTGAGGGTTATGGATGATGGGAATGCAAGGGGGTGGGGATATTGGGATTATTTTGTCAAAAAGGGTGTGTGAGAATAAGTTGATTAGATTATTTAAAATGTTGCCAGGTTGTTGTTTTGTGTGTTTTTGATCTGACAAAATAATCTCAAACCTCCCGCCTACTTATACCCCCCACCCCCTCACACATCGAACATCCATAACCCTCAAACTCATGCCTTAAATCAGAGTTGACGCTGTAACAAAGTGAAACTTTAGAAGGGTTACTAATTGATCAATAGCTCTTGAAAAAATAAGATG
This sequence comes from Conomelus anceps, assembly GCA_948455865.1. Lineage (NCBI taxonomy): Eukaryota > Metazoa > Arthropoda > Insecta > Hemiptera > Delphacidae > Conomelus > Conomelus anceps. The sequence goes on along the minus strand of OX418222.1, from coordinate 58,566,866 downwards.
TTACGATTTTTCATGGAATACTTTCTGTTATGAATCGCCAGAATAAAGAGAAAAATATTTCTCTTCCCTTTCTGTGCTGTGTCAATAAGTACTTCCAATGAAAGTGATAATGGACATGTTTTGTTTACTCCCCCTCTTCATCCCTCACCTTGTAGTCATCCAGAGGATTCCAGAACTATGTTTAAGACGTTTCTTTCTGAACTATTGAACAGTTATTTGTTAAATATTTGATCGGCCTATTAAAAGTTGGTGATTAATTTTTGAACAGTAATATAGCAACTTCATTACTAGCTAAACATTATTGATTTATATCGTTTCTGATAGATTTCTTTTGTGTGATATAACTGCATGTTCAAAAATAAACAAAACCTGCTTGTTCAAAAATAATTAAAAACGAGACTTGACAGAAATATTCCTGAAGTGTGATATTTAAAACTGGATAAACACTTTAAATTGCATTCTTTTTGCCCAGTTGGTCCCCCAGTCTTTATCCAAACCTACATGTATTTGATAAATCAATTGGAATCAAATGATTTTCAGTTGGAGCCAAAATCAAAGTCATTCAATTCTGACATTTGATAGACTATAACTGACTCTGATCAAAGGCAGGCTCAATGGTGCCTTTTCCTTAATTATTGTAAGCTATTATAACTTATATAGTTATTTTTATGGTAAGTTATTGAAAGTATTTGCAGTATAGTTATCCAGTGTATAGGATAATAATTATCCATGGCATTGGAGAGGATGCAAGGTATTGAAATAGCACTGTATGCACTTATTTCTTTTATTATAAATTAAACTTATAATTACTGAAAACGTTGTATGCATCAAAATGAAACTTTGTAAATATTGCACTATAATAGTTAATAGGCTAACATTGGAAGAATAACAGCAAATAACTATAGAAGAAAATTAAATTGTTAAACCACTTGAAAAGCATGGAGTGCTTAGTTTTATTTTTATTCTACTTATAAATTCTCCTGCTAATTCAAAGAGAAAGGTCCAACTTAGAGAAAAAAGTTAGAAATATAAATTCAAGATAAGATCTTTATCTACAATTTTCCCTCTTTAAAAACTTTCCTATCATGAAAATGGAAAAAATTCTCAATTAGCGTTTGTTTTCAGGCACATAAATTTTTTTGAAATATTGTTGGATAAATTCCCTTATAAAAGCTGAACAAGTGCTTCAAATTGATGTTTTTTTGCATTGTTGGAATCACGTGATACCATTTGTCAAGTGCATGAAGTTTCAATTTTTTTCGTCAGCACTGAGATATGAAAATGTCATTGTTAATGAAAAGATACAGATAAATAATTAGAATGGGTGATTACAGCCGGCGGGCTCTATTTTAGTCGGTAGCTGACTGTACCAGCCTGGCTGCTAAGGAACCTAGTCGATATGAAATATAGAGGAAGTGAGACACTAGACGATGTGAAAACTAGACGATCTGAGACGATCAGCGCATGATACTTCCAGCCATCTCACATACTCCAGATTCGTTCTAAAATAGCACCTAGACGATCTGAAATCTAGACGATGTGAGACACTCCCGCCCAGCACAGTGGCGTTCCATTTTGCCATAAGACATGATTCAGTATTTCCCATTATTTCTGTCTCAATTAGCATAATACAAACTAATAGATTGATTTGTCAATGATTTGATTACAACTCTAATGATAGAGTCCAATAAAATAAGTGTCTCAATTAATTAATTGTTTTATTAATGATTTGATAACAACTCTGATGATAGGGCCCAATAATAAGAATTCTCTATTGAAGTACTGTACTTGAAATTTCTTGTATAAATTAGCCTAGAAATACACCAAATTTTATTCTAAGACCATCCTTCTGACGAAATACTCATGACATTTCTTTTAAAAATATAACTAGATGAATTCAATTACTCAATTGACTAACAGAACAAAACAGATTATTTTTGTGAAAATTGTGAGAAACAAAATGATTGAAAATAACTACTGTATTGTCAATATCTGCTATTAACTGATTATTCCAATAGATCACAAGTATACTGCATTGTTTCTTCTGTTTATTCTTAATCAATCCAATTTGCATCATCATGATCATTTCAATGTCGTCTCAATCACAAATCATAAATTACAACCTACTAAATTGGAATTTTTAGAGAATTTGGAAGAGTTTCATTCCATAAATCAAGCTTGAAACAATTCATGAAATAATAAATATTTATAAATAGGTTTATCAGCAGTGTTAAGTCGTTTGTGCTAGGTCAAATTTCTATCAAATAAAATAGTTAAAAAGTATTGTCAAATTGTTTCTGAGTTCTTGAAATCGCATTAAATATTGTCCATCATACTTGGAGCTTCTGTTTTCATATTAAAAATAAACCACGCCTTTTTGACAAATATGCCTCAAATATAATAGGGGAAGTGGTAGAAGAGTGCCGTAGCAGATATCTGTTCAATCAGAGACAAGCTGCGAAACTCCTGGGCGCTCTTTGTAAGGGTGACCAATTGGATTGTCCAGCAAAAAAGACTGTTCTCTGCTGTAAAGTCACTTCCCGGTGGTTCGGAACCCACCTAAAACTGTAGGTACAACTCATCAATAACCACCATCCAATTCATTACCCACGCACAGGTCTCGAACCTATGTGGGCTTCATCTTCCAAAAAAAACTTAAGGACTTATTGGCAGGACATAACTTGAAAGTGATGAAAAACTGGAAGCAACTGTCACTACCTTATCTGATTATCTCAATACACTGGCGGCAGAGGAGTGTGAATCTGTGATTCAAAACCCATCACACTTCATGAGAAATGCTTAAATTTGCGAGGTGACTACATGGAGAATAGTAAAAGGTTTGTTCTTTTCAACCGAAACAGGCATAAATATTTGCTAAATATTTTTAATTCCAAAAAGGGGATTACTTCAGGATGCCCCAAGTATAATATATTGGACAATATTTAAAGCGAATTGAGATATGTAGATCAGTAAGTTGATAAACAATATAGAGTTGATAAGCAAAAGAGAGGTGATGTACTAGACAGGAAGGAAGCAATGACCAGCGCGACAGCCCGGCGTCACTAAGCTGATATTGCCGTATCAAAACCAGTTTTTTATAAATAATTCTACAAACTTTATGTATGACTCATCCAGCGACCACATTGGTCTTATGAGTTCGTTGGTCTTATGAGTTCGTTCCTTTCCAGCCAAACCCAAATCGCGCAAAAAAGAAAAGAGAGAAATTCTCATTTCAGATTCAGAGATCCTCTGAAATTCCCTTATAAAAGCTGAACGAGTGCTTCAAATTGATGTTTTTTTTGCATTGCTGGAATCACGTGATACTATTTTTCAAGTGCACGAAGTTTCAATTTTTTTCGTCAGCACTGAGATAGTGAAATGGCATTGTGAATGAAATGATACAGATAAATAATTAGAATGGGTGATTACAGCCTGCGGGCTCTATTTTAGTCGGTAGCTGACTGTACCAGCCTGGCTGCTATGGAACCTAGTCGATTTGAAATATAGAGGAAGTGAGACACTAGACGATATAAAAACTAGATGATCTGAGATGATCAGCGCATGATACTTCCAGCCGTCTCACATACTCCAGATTCATTCTAAAATAGCACCTAGACGGTCTGAAATCTAGACAATGTGAGACATTCCCTATCATTCACTTCATTACCCACGCACAAGTCTCGAACTCATGTGGGCATCATCATCAATAAAAAAAATCTCCACAAGCAATTACAAATGATTCATTAATTATATACACCATATTATTTTGCTTTCCATTATTCAATAAACAAGGTTTACATAAAAATAGTTTAAGAACACTGTAAAAATTCAAATTGACAATTGTCACTGGCTACCTGCTAGGCAGGGTGGTGGTAGACCACCTGCTATCACCATTAAGATGGTGAGAAGAGTCAGCAAGGAGGCACTTTTGCAGAAGTGAAGAGTTAAGCACGACTTCTGTATGTGACACCTTAGCTGGGTCAGCAATGCTCCCATCTACCTGAATGAAAGTTTGAGCCTGGAGTGAAGAAAATTGCTTGCTGCTGCGCACAAGGTGAGCGAGGAGAAAAACTACAAGTTTGTGTGGGTGCGCAACAGAAGAATCTTTGCCAGGTGGGATGAGAAATCTGCAGTTATACATATTGACTTCCTGAGTGACGTCGACAAGATGATATAGAAAGCTTTTTTGTTCCTACATGAATTTATTCGGACTGGTTTTCTTATTATTTACACAATGTACACTAATTATATAATATGTCTTTGTGTAATTTTCATATTAGTTATGAGAAGGATTTTCCAAATTTTTTTTGTCGAATGGAACTCATAGTTTCAGAATGTGTCTCTTTGTTAAAATCATCAAAGAATGTATCTTATATTTTTTCAAATCTTAGTGAGCTGAAGTGTCAATATTTCTGTATATTTATATATTTTGTTTTGATGCATCCTCATATATCTCAAAATGATTGTAAGTTGTTCTGTGTTTCTTGTGTAGGGTGGTCTTTCACTATCAGAGTATTTCATGCTTTACAGTGCAATAGTTGTTTTTTCCTTGTTCTTACTGTAGCTAACTATTTTACAACTCAATTTACTCCCAATTCTATTGCTTTATTAATGATACTTTATTCTCTTAAAATGTATGATTCTGTGACTGATTTACATCTTTATGACTGTGGCTGAATTACTCAGTACAATTGATGAGGTGAATACTTACTTTTCTAAATTGCCTGGCCTATACATATACCATCAAAATATTCGTAGCTGTCATTCCAATTTTCATTCATTCCTGTTATATATTAACAGCTTAAATCGGAAACCACATATAATCATGCTTAGTGAGGCGTGGTTGAATGATGAAAATGATGTCTTGCTGTATCATATTGATGATTATGAATGCTTCTCATCATGTGATCCTCTATCAAGGGCTAGTGGCATTGTCAGATATGTACATAAATCCATAACTGCTGTAGGGCAGAATTGTGTTATGGTTAATTGTGACACCTTACTGTTAAATTGTATTTATCTAAATTTTAGATTCTCAGTACTGGGAGTATACAGATTGCATGCTGGGAATCGACAGTCGTTTGCTACCAATCTGAGGACTGCCCTTGATAGAATAAAAATAAAAAATCTAGTGTGTATTGGGGATGTTAATCTTGACATTGCCTCAAATGACCCTGTTACTGATGAATATTTAGATTGCTTGAACAGTCATGGTTTAGAACAGCTTGTAGATATTGACACCAGGGTGACCAACTACTCTTCTACTTGCATTGATCATTTTCCTATCGATCTGATCAGATCACAATAAATAACATTGTTGTTATTGAAAACTTCATTACTGATCACAGAGCAATAGCAGGTATTTTGCCTGTTGGCGAGGGGAAGAGAAGAGTACATGTGAATGAAGCAAGTAAGATTGATTATTCGTTGGTGGGTAGTTAAATCAGGGAGCTGGAATGAGATTGTGTTTATGAGTTGGATGATACAAATGTGGCCTTTAACAAATTTTATGAAATAATGAATGGTATCTGGAGCAGGTCTATTAAACGAATCAAGTATAAGAGTAAACTAAAAATGATTAAACCTTGGATGAGTCCTGGTTTGACTAACTGCATTGCTGTTTGTGATAAACTCTATAAATCATATCAGAGAACCGAACAATAACGCACTTAAAAATAACTTCATAAATATGAAAAAAAAATGTTAAAAAGTGGGTGGAAGCAGCAAAATGTGATTATTATTCAAACCAGCTAAATTTGCATGAAAAAAACTCAAAAAAGAAATGGGAAGTATTGCATGATATATTGCCTGGTACTTGCAGTCATGATATATGCTTAAATGAGGGTGACACAATAGTTACAGATTGTAGATCTGTGGCAAATATTTTTAATAAATATTTCATTGAATTGCCAGAGACCCTCTCCCAGTCCTGTCCGAGTACAGTAGAACTCCAATTATCCGAATTAATGGGGACCGGGACCCATTCAGATAATCAAATATTCAGATAATCGGAGTTTTTTTTAAAAAATTGCCATTGGAGAGAAAAAAGCTACGTTTTGATATTGCACTATTTTTTTATTGAATTAAATGAAAGAAACATGATATTTTCACATGTTTTAAATATAAATAAAATGTACTTATGTACAAGTTTAGAAATAAAAATCATTGTTTTTCAAACATCTCCATCAATGTAAGCTGTTTTGCAGTCTTCATCCGTTTTCGGGCAGCCAGGTCACGCATTCGCTTGATGGTGAGCAGTTGCAAGTGGTCACACTTGGGCTGACACTCCATCCACTTCAAAGCAGTCTCGAGGCCGGCAAATGCTTCACTAGCTGATGGTCCAGCATCTACTTCAACATCAGCAGAAAGTTCTTCTTCCACTTCCACTTCAACATCTTCTCTCACACTTTCAACAATTTCATCGTCATTGAGAATTTGAAAACCAGGGTCAGACGTGTCACAAGCCATCCACTCTCCTACATCTTCAGCACTTACTTCTGTACAACCAGGAATTTTTACAATCATTTTTCTTATTTCCTCTAGTGGCAACGCATCTTCATCATCTTCATCCTCTCCATTTTCTTGTTTCTCATTTTTTTTTTTTTTGTTCTTCTCAGACGGTAGGCCTTTCAGTTTATTCCATGCACGTCTTAGCGTCACTGCCATAACCAAACTCCAAGCTTCCGCTACCATGTAACAGCAGTCCTTTAAATAAATTTATTTTGCTATGATTTGCCAAAACCAATTCTTCATCTTCAGCACCTTCGATCAGCAGTTTTCTCAGCAGTTGCCTTCTGTAATGGCGCTTCATTGTTTCAATAACAGACTGGTCCATGGGTTGCAGCAAACTTGTAACATTGGGAGGCAAAAACGTCGTTTTAAACTGCCCATTCTCTCTTTCCAACAGTTCTGCTGTAGGATGAGTGGGTGCATTATCAACAATTAAAAGCACCTTACTGCCTTCTTTTCCCACCGATTTTTGGTGCTCTTTCACTTCAGGAATAAACACTTCATCATACCATTCGGTAAACAAAGCTGCAGTCATCCAGGCCTTGGGTTGACTTTTGTAGAAGAGTGGAAGTTTTTTTACGTTTTTAAATGCTCTTGGATTTTTTGATTTTCCTATCAAAAGAAGTGGTAGTTTATGATTTCCAGTGGAGTTGGCACAGTTAAGCACTGTAACACGTTCTTTACTGACCTTATGTCCAGGGGCACTAGATTCCCTTTTAGAAGCCAAAGTGGTTTTTGGTAATGCTTTCCAAACAAGGCCAGTTTCATCGGCATTATAAACAAACTCCAGATCATAGGATTCTGCTGCAGTTTTAAATTTTTCAATAAAATTTTCAGCAGCTGCAGAGTCTGCTGAAAGCTTCTCACCAGCCAAATCTAACTCGCATACACCATGCCTGAATTTAAAGTTCCTTAGCCAGCCGTTACTAGCCTTAAAAGATGAATAACCAAGCTTTTCTGCTAAGATTTTGGCTTTTTCACAAAGGATTGGACCTGAAATCGGATTTCCCATAGAACGTTGCTGCAAAAACCATTTAAACATGGCATCTTCCAAATTTTTGTTGGTTGCTGTCTTCATTGTTTTCCTGGAGGAACTTCCATCTTCATTTTCAAGCACCGAAACAAAGTTTGAAAGTGTTGACTTACTGTTTTTAATATCACAAATTGTTGCTTGTCCAACACCATAAATCTCAGACAACTTCTTACCCATTACACCTTTATCGAGTTGCTCTATAATTTTCAGTTTGTCCACTAACGATAGCACAACACGTTTTCTTTTCGAAGCCATGGTAAAAAACAATACAGTATTGTACACGCACAAACAAAAGTAAGCCGTAGTGAAAGAGTAGCGTCCTCGAGCAAGGTCAATAGCACACTGACTACAATCAAAACAAACAATGACAGGTGCGCTGTGACTGCAATGCGCTGGAACTGGAGTGGGGACTCATACCACGTGTTGTGCCTTCACTGACTTCACAGAGGGAAGGACAATAGTGAGCGAACGCACAAACACTGGCTTCACAGGGGGAAGAATGATAGCGCACTTAGACTTTTTTTGGACAAATTTTTTTCTGAAAGTGATTTGGATAATCGGCGATTCGGATAGTCGGAGTTTGGATAATTGGAGTTCTACTGTATATCAGAAACATTAGCCCAGCAATACAACAAAGAATTTAAAACTGATCACAACAGTAAAAGCATTTTCATTAATCCTGTGAGTGAGTATGAACTATTTAAAATTGTAAATAATCTCTCTATAAATGTAAACTCTGGTAATGACATAATTACTGCTAGAATTTTGAAAGAGAATTTTCAGTTTCTCTCTGGGGTATTAACACATCTGTTTAATCTTTCCATTGTTTCTGGTCAGTTCCCAGATATTCTTAAAATAGCTACTGTAATCCCCATTTTTAAGAAAGGTGACAGATTTTTGAAGAGTAACTAACGGTCAATCTCTTTACTGCCTACATTATCAAAATTGTTCGAAAAAATTATTAAAGTAAGGATATTAAATTTTTTGGATGCTAATAACTTTTTCTCCAAAAGTCAATTTGGCTTTAGGAAGGATTTGAATACTGAGATTGCTCTCCAACATTTTCTGCATAATATTTATACTGGCTTGAATAGCGGCCATGGTGTTAGAGTGGCGGGGTTGTTCATTGATGTCAGTAAAGCATTTGACATGGTCAACCATAGTCTCCTTATACATAAACTTTGGAGAGCAGGCATCAGGGGCACACCCCTTGAATGGTTCAGCACATTTTTATGGGGCAGAAAACAAGTGGTTAAAATTAAAAATGAAATCAGTAGGTTATTGGAAATTGATCATGGAGTGCCACAGGGGTCTGTGCTGGAACCTGTTTTGTTTTTAATTTATGCCAATGATTTGTTTGGGGGTAATTTCAAGGGACAAATAACAGCTTTTGCTGATGACACTGCGCTGTCATATTCCGGCTGCATCCGTGTCAATTGTGATTGCCCTATTGTTGAGAGTGTGTCAGAGATTGAATATTTGGGGGTCTTACTGGATAAAAATTTGACATGGAAAAATCATGTACTAACTCTTAAAAAATCCCTACATTTTTATTTGCTTTTTTTGTATCAGTTGAAGGAACTGTGCAATCTCAACAATTTAAAAAATGTTTATCATGCATTTGTACATTCACGAATAAGTTATGGCTCAAGTTGTTGGGGCAGTACTTATTATACAACAATTAGTCCCATTATAAAACTGCAGAAATCATGTATTAGGATAGTGGCTGGGGTGGGTTATCATGATAATACATTACCTTTGTTTTGTAGGTTTGGAATTCACCCATTAAGGCACCTGTATGTTGTAATGTCCTATTTTGATCAATCAGGTGAGTTGAACAAAATAATAACTCCTCTGATTAGATATACCAGATATACTTGAAAATAAAACTCAATTTGAAAATTAAGATTAATATCTTTTAATAATTTGAATAATCCCTCCGAGAGATGCTACAATGTACACAAAGTACTATTTATTATTTAATTAGTGGCAATGACGGTGTCACGATTGACTACTGTGACTTGGTCGCTGGCCCTCATATTACAAGACAGGCCAACAATTGCTATCTTCGTGGTATTAGGCCAAATTGTACTCTTTTCAAAAAAACATTTATATTTCCAACACCAAAGTTTTTCAATTCAATGCCCTTACCTTTAAAACTACATTTCAGAATACAGAATAAGAGATCTCACTTCAAATTCCTTCTCAAAAGATGGCTACTGTCAAAGAATGTTAATGAGATAGAGAACATGTTTAACATTACTCTCTGATGTGCCTGGTTACTTTCACATGTAATATTACTCGCTTTTTCTAACATATGTGCTTTATCTACACCTTCAAATTCAATAATTTTTATCAGCTTTTTACCTTGAGATGCAGGCTGTTTTCCAATACAGTTTGAGTTATTTCTGGACAGATTCTTTTCAATTGACTTTCAATAATTAATTTGAAATCCTATTTCGTTTTGGTACCCAAGACTCAGTCATTATTATTATTTGTTTTTCTTTCTCCTCTATTTCTTCTTTTCAATTGCAACGAATTTTTGTTTTCCCTTAACTGTTTAATTGTTTATTCTACCTTATTATTACATTATTTTCAATATAATCTTCAGTAGTTTTAACGATACTCCTGCATGTGGACATAATTTCATTATGAAATTATTTGCATGCAGTATTATTTCTGCAAACGGCATAAGTGATTGAATTTATTTTCAAATTATATATATACATTTTTTTCTCATTTCAACTAGCTATCTATTCTTCTATTATTATTATCATGATTGAAGTTTTTTTTTGTTTTTTACTTTAGTTTGTATTATTTCTTTTAGTGCCAGTATGTCATTTACTTTGTTTCATATTCTGTAATCTATTGCTTGTTTTATTTTTTGTGCAGAAATAAAGTTTTATTATTATTATTATTATTATTATTATTATTACTATTTTGATAATTTAGTTCCCAGTCCATAACAACGTGTTTCCTCTGGTGTTGGTCCCTTAATTTTTGATTCGATATCTTCTATAAATTCACGAACATCTGCTGGAGGCTTCCAGTCTGGATTCATCTTGGTGAAGTGCACCAGTGACAGCTCTGCTTTACTATCGACCTGTGCAACCAAATAAAAATAGTTTTAATTTGCTGTTCATCAGCCGAGTAAATTTAACCCACAGTAAAATTAGAGTTAAAACGAGCACACTTCACACTTCATCAACCACTTTATTGTGAGCAAGTTTGAAAGCCAGTTGAATGCAAGAGTGAGGTAGCTGGTAAACGTGGATGGTGATAGAATATTGGTAGCATTTGTACAGCTTTTCTTCAGAGCCAAAATTGAGCATCACATAAGTCAAGTGTAATTTACCAAAGAAGATACATACATGAAAAGTTCAAAACTTCCTGGAGCGATGTTTTTTAACAAATTAGACAAAAAAAGTAAATTGAACATCTAAACTGACACTTGCCTCTCCTCAGATTTGAAATCCATTACTCCAGTTTAAGTGAGTGAAACCAATATTTAAATTGAAATAGAGTGTCAGTTTTGATATTAGATTGTTCACTAAGTATTTCGCCATGGAAAACAGCAGACAAAATAGGGAATTTATTAATAACAATAATAAACAATAATTATCAAAAGCTATAACCACAGACTATTAGACTCTGTAATATACTTTTACTGTACAAGTATACGTTTAATATATTAGTAACTTTTACTTTACTTTTTATATGTTACACCATACTTCTATACCATATATTATGTTATAACATAATTATGTCACCATTGGTTTTAACATTGAAGTTTGTAAGGTATAAGCTTATCAAATCTGATTCAAGGATTATTTTCAATAGAATGTTTTATTTTAAAACATGATGTGACATTGGGGAAGCAATAGATGTTGATTAGGTCAGAAGTATTTCAATGCCATATATGAATTCATTTGTCTTTGACATTGAGATGCTCATAACATTTTTGTTTCTAATATAATTAATGCATTGTCAAGTTACTTGTATGGGTTAGTCAGTAGTGAGTAGTTGAGTGGTCAGCAGTGAGTTGGTGTCTTTTGTTGGTGGATGCAGGATGGAACAGGAGCTTCCATCTTGCATGGCATCCCATCACAAAAGGTAAGACCTTATAGTTAATTTAACAATTTAATTCATGAGCAAAAGAATAGGCCAACCCCCATAACTAATCAACATCTATCTTGTTCTATCTTGCTATAACATTTTAAAAATTCAGATATGCCAAGCGAGTTGCCAATCCCCTTATTTATAATAAATTAATAACTTGTATTGAAGTCAATGTAATAAAAAAAATATTATATTTTGTTGTGAGATAATCACTCATTTCATTTTACCTGAGCTACGCAGCCCTTAACATACATGGCACAGATGATTACATATTCAAGTGGTTACATAATTGGTGGAGACTCCGTTTCCTCACAGAGTGGGTTACACATACATCTATGCTTTATATACTCGTATACACATATAGCTCTGTGCTATAGACTTCAAAAAGTTAGGGGTTTCATGGAATTTTACATGGACATTTTGCCTCTGGAAAAAGTTTCTTACAAATACATTCTATCATGAATTGAATTTAATATAGCCTAATTCCAAGTTAAAACAATAAAAGCTAATCCTAAACGTGAAAAACAACAAAATTTATGTTTATTTGAACCAATAATAAAATATTCATTAAAAATGAACGAGGAATGTGCTCACTTACCTTCATGTACTTGATGGGAGTCTCATTTAGCGAAATGGGATTTGCATGGGGACGAACATCCATCTGCGCAAAAGAGCAGACATCTCCAACTCCTACGACCTCAACAGTAAATTTTCGGTAGAAGTCGACTATGTCTAAAGCTTTTGGCTTGATGCATAATAGCAGTATGAGGGGAGTCAAAATGGGCGATAGCAACTCTGATACGAGATAAATGGCTTTGGACTGAAATAGCTGCGTGAATTTCTGTCTAAATTTGGAGGTGTGGGCTTTCCCTTTCCAGCTGTCAGGTATGTAATGCACTTTATCACGAACCTGAGCCAGAAGAGCTTCTGGACACCATACCTTATACTCATAAGGAATGAACCCTCTGAAATAATAAGAAAAAAACTAATTTTATAATTTATACAAAAATGTTTTAACATTTTTTTAAGCTAGGTAGCAAAGTTTTTGTTTGAAAAAAAAAATAATATTTATTTATTGAAACAAAATACAATGAAGGCAAATATGTAACAAACTAATGCCCGGTTTCTCTGTCGTTCAGTTAATCATTCAGTAGCTACTGATTTAATACCGGCCCTAAAGCTTCTTTCACACATACCCAGCAGTCGGATAACCGGTGTTGTCAACCGGCATAATTACATTGTATCATATGATTTCAAAAATCGGATAAGTTTGAAGCGCTTCATTGAATACAATGCCTCTATGGCTCTGGGTAAACGGCACCGATTACCCGACTGCCGGGTATTTGTGAAACAAGCCTTATGGTCACTATTGAAACAAAAGCTACTGAATGGTTTTCTGAAAGACTGAGGAGCCGGGCATCAGAGTCCAATTAAATAACAAAATTTCATAATTCATGATCCCAAAATACTACTTCACGAAAGTAGTACTTCCAAAGCAATGAAAAAATTCCTGGATTTCTTGTTCCATAACGATCTGCGTATTTAATATTATATTTTGTAAACAAGTTAATATTAACTTGACTGCAAGTCGTTGAATTTACCATAGAAATTTAGCAATAACTTAGTAATTGAATCTTAAAAATAGTTTTATATTGATTGCAGAACAGATATTTGTATTATTGCAAGAATACTACTGAACAGAAAGTTATCACTGTACTTCTAAATATATCAATAGCACAAAAGCTACATCTTGAAAATGTATTTTTCCTGATTGCATACAAGATTTGAAAATACAGTACTGTATTTGTGAAGAATTTCAGTTAATAATGTCTATAACATTCTAATACCAAGAGTAAGAATATTGAAGTGTTGTGTGTCGACACGGTCCTTGCTTCCCCGCCAACTGTACTAATCATACATTTAAACAGTTCATGCACATAAAGAAAAAGTCTGCAAATGTGAAACCTGAGCGCAGACATGCTTATTATTTTTAGCCTTTTGAAAGAGAAGCACTTCTTCAAGTGGATTATTAACTGGAATTCCATAATAATAGTTCATACTGAGATTGAAAACAATATAAACTGATTGCTTGAATGCAATATGAACGGCCATATTGGATATGAGATGACTCAAATCTCCTTGCTAAATATGTACTCATTAAAGAGAGGAAAAATATTTGGCGAAATAATTTCTAAAGTGTTTCTTTTGGTCACAAAAAATAGTTGGTAATAATTATGAATTCATTACCTGAGAAAAGTGAGAACAATAATAAGCAATGACAGAATGCGAATTACATTGATCACACCATCAAACAGTGACAAGATTATGAGAACAGCTGCAATTGATCCACCAACAAACAGCACGTTTCTGAAAATGAAAAAAGTTATGAATGAAAATAAATAAATGACGATTCGAGCTCAAAAAATGATCAAATCTCAACTCAAATTATTTCAATTTTATAAGCGCATAGAAAGGTCAGTTTATCAATGAAAAAAATAATAATTCTCTATCATCAATATTTATTGTAATAGCTTAGCTTCTAAAACAATAGCATCTAATATATAAACGTCTAGATCCTGTCCTCTATCGACAAAACTCTAGGATAAGGGATTGAAGGACAAGGAGAGGAAGAAAAATGAAGTAGAGAGAAGCAGAAGGAGAAGACAAGAGGAAAAGTAGGAGAAGGAGAAGGAGGATTGAAGGACAAGGAGAGGAAGACCAATAAGAAGAAAAATGAAGAGGAGAGAAGTAGAAAGAGAAGACAAGAGGAGAAGTGGGAGAAGACGAAAAGGAATGAGGCGGAGGAGGAGAAGAAGAGGAAGAGGGGGATAAGGAAAAAGAGACTTCAAAACTTGTGAGTACAGAAGGTTACGCCAGGCTTTAGATATCCTGATTCAATTGAATCGGTTAGTAGTAGTAGTAGTACGAGTAATAGTAATAAAAGTAAAACAATCAACTTTATGTATTGATTGATCAAAAAACAGATCCTAACTGGATAATTTAGAAATAAAAATTGTATCTTACTGTGCAACAACAGCCATAAGAGGATCAGTGAAAGTGTTCATGTACTTCGAAGCTGATTTGTAAGCTCGATTAAGTCTAGCATTGAGTTCATGGTCAAGCTCATTGAAATGGCGAAGATAGATTTCTCCATACAACGACCAACAACGTGTGCTCAGAATTCGTGGTTCCCTTTTTACAATCTGAAACAAGAAAAACGAATTTGACACATTGTGAATTTGAAAACAAATGAATTATTTCAATGGAGTATTGAAGGAACCGACTTGCCAGACTCTGAACAGAATAATACATAAAAGTCATTTGTATGAATGAAATAACAGAAATCGAGGCTTGAATCTAGTGAGATATCATTCAGAACCGAAGGTGAATGTATTATCAACTTCTCACTTCAGCAAAAAACCCTACTGTACCCTGGTGCTACCAGATACAAAAATACATTTAGAATCAGAAAAAGTATTCATATAAGTTAAGAGCATTCAATTTTCAAGTTTTTATAGCGTAGATCTCTTCAAATCCAAAACACAATGTCCATAGCAAGATTACAGATTACTTTCGGCACTGTTCAAAAAAGAAAATTTGTAGTAGTGAATTTCAAGTTTGGGCTACACTTTGCTAAAAGTAAACAAAATTATCTTACCTCAGCATAACTAAAGAACAAGTATAATATTTGACAAAACGAAATCAATGGAATTAGCAGTAAGTTCAACACAGCAACATAGGTGATACTCTTGGCTAGCATCTGTGCCAAATCGAGCCTTCTTTCCTTTTCTTTATAATCTTCTTTAAGACAACTATCCTTAAAAGGACTCCAAGGACCCCCTGAAATAAAGAATTTAACAAATATGATCAAAATAATCTAATGGATATAATATTTTCACTTTTCTTGCTTATAAAATGCAGATACAATTATAGAGATACAAAACTTCAAAAAATCAATGATCAACATAGACATAAATAGTCACAATGAATAACTTTCAAAGAAAAAATTACAGAAGTATTATCTTAATTGAAAAAATCAACAAATGTTTGATACATGAATCATATTGTGTAATCAAATAGGGATAGTATTTCACATTTCAAAAGATTACCGGTCAAAAATAAGCCGACTATAGTTCACGCTACCAAATTAGGCGGCTCCAAAATATTGCGGTGTTGCTAGATATGGGACCATGCCAGCAGCTGATGCCAGTAGCTGATCTCCAACCTCAATGCACGAATTAGCAGCACGAATCGTGCCATGTTGCCAACATTTCTTGAGCGGTCACAGCAAAGTAAACACAGCACGAGCATGCAACACCGCAATTTTTTCAGAGCCGCCTAATTTGTTGGCATGAACTAGTGATAAAAGAGAGCTGATATTGCAATAAAGGCCATTTAAAAGAATATAAGGCTGCCGATGAAAAAGTGTGTCTTTTGATGGTCAAATACCATAAATTGGAATGTAAGCCAAGTTCAAAGAACAAATGCATACCATAACTTTATGGAAATGCCAATTTTTAGATACCAAACTACACAAGTGACTGTTAAGGATAGATTTGAGAAGACTACACGACCAATTACGCAGTTACAATTGATAAATTTGAGCTATTACTCTACTACTCTGGTAGTTTTTCTCAATGGAAAACATTGTTTAAAATGCCCACGCAAGTAAACATTGTCGTCCGACCCGAGAGTGCAATGCTTTTTTCCTTAGCTGGTCCCACTCTGTTCATTAGATGACGAGAGGAGAAGAATAGGGAAATATCAGAGAGCCTAAGGTGTTGAAAGTGAAAGCTATAGAATAATAAAGATACAAGAACATAAAAGAGAAAGACAGCATCAAAGAAAGGTGAAGGAAATAAAGGTAGCTGTTTAAGAAAATAATTGCAATGGTTTATGAGGTTTGAAAATAGAGCCAGATCGTTATCGAAACATCCTTTTAAAATCTAAACACTTGGAGCAGGTTGCACAAACGTCAATAAGAATTTGATCGACGATCATTCATGAGAATTCTCAGTAGTTACTATGCTCAACGTTTGTGCAACCGGCCATTGGACGAGTTGGATTATACTACAGAGAAAAAAGAAAAACTTACAAAAAAAAATAAACTCTATGTTCCATTGGAGGCTATGAGTTAGGCACTTAGTTTCGCCGATTACTGGAATATTAATTTTTACAGGCAGAAGATTCTTGTCGATCATTGCCACTAGATAGTTCTTGAATCTGCAACATGATCAACAAGAAAGACAATAAAGAAATGATACAGATAACAAGTAACATCAACATTTAATAGAATTTGAAATTTGAACCCCTTTAAGCCTAATATAGGGCTGGAAGAACAAACTGCATTCCAAAAAGTTGGGTTACTGCTACATAGAATTCCTTACAGCAAATACCAAATTTTACTCTAATTTTATCTTAAACAGGTGAAACAAGATGGATTTGTAAACTTAATTCTCTAAAAACATATTTAAACAATGCAAATTGACGAATAAGTAGATTATTAAATAATATTACTACAAACATGCATATTACGCTGACTTGATAATTGAGTCTCAGCATTGATCAGATAAGTTCTAAAACTAATATAAGAGTGCTTGCAAAGTGGAACATCCAATACTCGATCGCTTCGCTCGCCTTAACCGTCTAGCCAAGGGGCAGTCTCCCCTGGACCCCAAGGGGTGGTTTAAAATTCGTATAAAATCGTGAATTCAGCACTTTTGTTTGTTGATCTATAGTCATGGATACGGGCACAGTTACTCAATTCACCTTTGGCCGTATTTTTTGGAATTTTTCAAAATTCTTTCTTAGCATGCATCTAGAGCCCCATGTGTACCAAATTTCATCTTAATTAGCCAGGGGTGCCCACCCCTAAATTTAGCACCAGCCCCTCCGCCATAAATTAGGCAACCCCAGGCCTCATGACGCACCCCCCAAATTTAGCACCAACTTCCCCCCCATAAATTAGTCCCCCCACAAAAAAATAAGCCCCCCCCCCGTATTCTTTCTAAAACTAAAAGAAGATTTATATAGATATTGAAAAAAATCAAACCCAGTCGATAATATACAAAATGTAAGTATATTTCTTGAGATTCCTTACATAGGTAACATTTTTTTGTAAAGGTAAAAAAGAAATATCAATGAAATGAATATATGAACTTCTGCTCAATAAACTTAATTGCAAAATAGCTAAATAAAAATTTGAACCTAAATGGTTTTTAAACAATCAAATATGATTAAAAATACACTATGGTTCAATAAAAATGAAATATCTTTAAATTTATGTTTGGTGTAACAATCACATTAGGGTTAAATAATTCTACAAAGTTGTTCCTTTAAAGGAAGTGAAAATAATGAGTTGATAACTTCATTTGTAAAACACAAAAATTCAAAATACTGTCATTTATGCTAATATTTATTGGACAGTAGCTGTTAATCAACAGGTTATTTAATTAGTGTAGTATCTTGGGAGAATTTATGTATGGATGAAGTACATAAAAGACACACATTTCATGTATAGTTATTTACAAGACACAATCGAAAGAAGTGTCTTTCAAAAACACAAACATAGTTATGAAAAATTACTGAATTTTTAGTATTTACTTAGTAAATTTTTCTATAGCAGTTCTTACTTATTAGTAAGTAGTTATCGTAAAATACATGAAAAACATCAACAGTTTGAAGTAGAACATTTTTAATTTGTAGGCTGTGACCATCTACAAGTTAGCTAGGCACCTTCTAAGCTTGTTAAATCTATCTATTTAAACCATACCTAGCAGTTTTTGTCTTTGGGATGAGGAAACAGAAACCTTTCAATTATTTCTTCGTTAGAAATAGACTCAAGTACATCTTTTCCTGCAGCTAGAACCATTAAATTGGACAACCATGAGTCTCCCATAGCTGATCTGAGTCTGTTTTTGATCATTTTAACTGTTTTTGATCATTGCTCTTTCCGCTGATCAACTAGTAACTGTAACTGGTTCGGAACCCACCTAAAACTGAAGGTCCAACTCATAAATCACCATCATCCAACTCATTACCCCCGCACAGGTCTCAGACCTATGTGGGCTTCATCCTCCAAAAAAAAAAAAACTGTTAACGAGAGTAAAGTTTTATAAACCACTTTCAGAGCACTCGCTTAGCGTCTCGCTAAGCTTGAATAATAACTTCCTGCACAAATCCTAAACATAACTATTTTAGCTAATTCATATTCAATATAATAATAATAATAATTATAAATATATTGCCATTAATTGACATTCTATCTGGTGCCTTCATGATATATTTTTGAATGTCTTCGTTTTAAACATGGTTTCAATCAACTTTACCCCCCCCCCCCCCCCCCAAAAAAAAAATTTGGAATCCCCCCAAGAATTTCAATGTCGCAGTCTGCGTCATAGCCCCCCCTGTGTGCACCCCTGAATTAGCCATGTGGTTTTCGAGAAACGCTGATGAATGAGTCAGTGAATCAGGGGTATTTGGCTTTTATATAGATGAAAAACAAAAAGACCTTAGGGAGTGATAAAACAATTTTATGTTTGTTAGCCTACCTAGTTTATTTGTCTGGTTTTCCATATAAAAACGCATTTCAAGTTCGAAATTGGAGCATTTTATGTGAGGGTTTCTATAATTAGTATAATTATTATTAGGCATATAATTACTACGAAGTTTTCCCGATATTTTTTTTAAATTCCATGACTTTTCCAGAATTTCAAATTACCTGACTTTTCCCGGTCACTAGTCACCCTGTCGATGATAATCACCATCGCAGAATCAAACACATGCAGTGAATGGTGATATTCACGGTGATCCAATCTTCCGTACACCATGTGTTTGATATTTCAATGGTGAGTTTCCTCGAGTATTTGATACTCCACTGTACAAGCACCCTAATGCAATTAACTAGTGACTAAGAATAGCCAAAACTAGCATAGCCAACTTTTAAAGCTTTAAAATACTTTACCTTAAAATTCTATAGTAAATATCAAGATGCGTTAAATCCTTCTTAAGAGTACAGCTGGATACCCGTTCCAGATGAACTTTACACACTTCGTTTTGAACCTCGTACCAAGTATAATCATCCAAAACTCTCTGAAATATTCAAAATTAAGTTATCATCAGATCATAATTATTTACACAAATAAGGAGTAACTAGCTTACATCTTAAACAATTATATGGAGGAAGACTTAACTCTCAACTCGTTTTATTTCATTAGAGAAGAGAAACTTTCAAACATACAAACATTGAGATGTTATGAGAAAAATTAATATAGACCTTTTCATAATACTTTATGGTTATTAAAGAGATATCAGTAATAAAAACATGGTGATGAATTAAGCGCAGTTGGTTGGGGCGTCGCAACTTCAGCTTGCAGTCGTTCAAGCGGTCGTGGGTTCGATTCCCGCTCCTCCGTCTGGCATCTATGTGTAATCATTCACCTCATTACCCACGCACAAGTCTCGGACTTATGTGGGCATCATCAGCAATTAAAAAGAAATATTTGAATGCTCTTCAAGATCTCAGGAATGTCGCATAAAAATGCATACTAGGTGTTATCACACCCCATGGTTCGTAGGTTACTCTCTACTCACCTTGGGTTGTGACAACATCATGGTTAATCTCTACCAACCTTGCTCACAATCACATCTGTTAGAAAAACGAGAAACAAATAAGACCAACCTCAATCTTAATCATTCTCATTTAAACGACGCAGGGTCGTTATCTCCTTGGATAACGCAGGGTCTAATAAAAGCTATAAATACCAGAGATGAATTAAACAAGAAACGTAAGCAACGTCCTAATAATGTTCAGCTTGCTGATTACTATCGTACATATAGAAATCATCTCAACGTACTTATTCAAAGCACTAAAACAGATTATTATAGAAATAAGATTGAGCAGGCTGGAGGAAATATAAGAAAAACATGGTCTGTCATTAAGGAGGTTTCAGGTTCTTTGGGAAAAAATAAACAAGATCTGCAAAAAATTCATTTTAATGGAAATGTGATTTCACTAGATGAAAACCCTAATGATGTGTTGAGTTGTACCAACAACCATTTTGCACGTATAGGAGCAAGAATGGCAGATAATATCAGTAGAAAATTAAATAAAACTTTCGATGAGATAGTTTCCAATTACCGACCTAAAAGACGCATCCCAACAACTATGCTTCTGAGTGCAGTAGATGAGCAAGAGATTCTGTTTATAATACAAAAACTAAGAACAGATAGCTCACCAGGAAGGGACGAAATAAGCAATAGCATTATTAAAAATGTGGAAGAGTATATAGTCAAACCCCTAGAGCATATTTTCAATCTAAGCTTTGAGAATGGTGTCTTTCCGGACCTTATGAAGAAGGTTTGTGTTAGGCCTCTTCATAAAGCAAGTGACAAGCTATTACTTGGAAACTATAGACCAATCTCCTTAGTTAGCAATATATCTAAGATCTTGGAAAAACTTATGAAGAAGCGTCTAGTACACTATTTGGAAAAAACAGCATTCTTTCTTCTAAACAATATGGCTTTCATGCAGGTAAAAGTACAGAGGATTCACTATTCGAACTGTCAAAGCATGTCATTGATGGTCTTGATAATAATAAGAAATGCATGGGAATAATTCTTGATCTTGCCAAGGCGTTTGATACAGTATCACATGAGCTTCTTCTGAAAAAGCTTGAGGCCATTGGGATACGAGGGGCCACATATTGTTGGTTTGAATCATATCTTGTGCAGCGAACTCAGTCAACAAAAATAGGAAATCGAATGAGTGAGGATGCAAATGTTGAGTTTGGGGTTCCACAAGGAAAAAATAAACAAGATCTGCAAAAAATTCATTTTAATGGAAATGTGATTTCACTAGATGAAAACCCTAATGATGTGTTGAGTTGTACCAACAACCATTTTGCACGTATAGGAGCAAGAATGGCAGATAATATCAGTAGAAAATTAAATAAAACTTTCGATGAGATAGTTTCCAATTACCGACCTAAAAGACGCATCCCAACAACTATGCTTCTGAGTGCAGTAGATGAGCAAGAGATTCTGTTTATAATACAAAAACTAAGAACAGATAGCTCACCAGGAAGGGACGAAATAAGCAATAGCATTATTAAAAATGTGGAAGAGTATATAGTCAAACCCCTAGAGCATATTTTCAATCTAAGCTTTGAGAATGGTGTCTTTCCGGACCTTATGAAGAAGGTTTGTGTTAGGCCTCTTCATAAAGCAAGTGACAAGCTATTACTTGGAAACTATAGACCAATCTCCTTAGTTAGCAATATATCTAAGATCTTGGAAAAACTTATGAAGAAGCGTCTAGTACACTATTTGGAAAAAACAGCATTCTTTCTTCTAAACAATATGGCTTTCATGCAGGTAAAAGTACAGAGGATTCACTATTCGAACTGTCAAAGCATGTCATTGATGGTCTTGATAATAATAAGAAATGCATGGGAATAATTCTTGATCTTGCCAAGGCGTTTGATACAGTATCACATGAGCTTCTTCTGAAAAAGCTTGAGGCCATTGGGATACGAGGGGCCACATATTGTTGGTTTGAATCATATCTTGTGCAGCGAACTCAGTCAACAAAAATAGGAAATCGAATGAGTGAGGATGCAAATGTTGAGTTTGGGGTTCCACAAGGAACTGTGCTTGGACCAATTTTGTATCAAGTTTCTGCAAATGATCTGTGTTCGCTTGACATAAATGGCAAACTGATAGCTTTTGCAGATGATACTGCCATTTTATTCAATGGTGATACTTGGGAAGAGACATTCAGAACAGCAGAGCGAGAACTTGGTAAAGTGCTGAATTGGCTTAATAATAACCTACTGACATTGAATGCTGAAAAGACTGTATTTCTGGTTTTCTCATTAACAGAAGCCACTAAACCCCTCAAAAATACATTGAAAATACATATTTGTGAAAAGACTGGAGATGAATGCAGTTGCCCTGTAATTAGAAGATCTGATACAGTGAAATACTTGGGAGTTCAAATAGATGATTTGTTCCGATGGGAGGGTCAGGTGGCTAGTGTTTTTAAAAAGTTGAGAAAGCTTGTATATATATTCATGCAGCTGCGCAACATATTGCCGGTATCGGATGTTAGAATGGTTTACTACTCTCTGGTGGAATCTGTTATTAGATATGGTATTCTTATATGGGGAGGAGCTTATTATAATACAATAGATCCGCTTCTTAAAGTGCAAAAACTTCTACTCAGAGTTATTAGCTATAGGCATCGGTTATTCCCATCAATTCAGTTATTCTGGGATACGAGGTACTTAGCGTTAGGCAGTTATACATATTAGTAGTTAGCACATATATAAAGAAACGCCCAAGCCAAATTCAATTCGTTGATCATGCTCACAATACCAGAGCTCGAAATAGAGATATTTCAGTTCCCAGAGTAAACTCAACATTTGCTCAAAAATCAGCATTATATGTTGGCTCTAAAGTTCTGAATAGAATGCCGAGTCTTTTGAAGAACGAGGCTAACTTGAAAAAATATAAGAGTTCATTAAAGAAATGGCTAATAGATATAAATTTCATTGAATCCGAAAAATTTTTAGCAGGTAACTTCTGAATGTATAATTGAATAAATTCAAGATATAAAGTGTTTAAAACTTTCAGTCAATTTTCCAGACAATAACTAGCATGTAATATTTCATCATATTGTTTATGTAAAAATACTTATAATGGTGTATGACATTGTCTTTTGTGGGGTGTTTTTTGTTGTTGTATAGAGTTAGCAGTGATAAGTTTGTAGAGATAGAAAGGTGGTAGATAGTAGTATGTAGTGCTAAGTAGTATATAAGTAGTCATTGTGGTGTTAGTTATATAATGTAGAATATTTCAATAATAATTAGAATACTAACATGGATAATCAACAATAATGTTTCAATTATTTTAAAAGGAATTTTGCATAAATTGAAAAACTTACTAGACTGTTTCACCCCAGCACATATTTATATAGTGGGGTGTTCACGAGTAATCAATATGAAAATATTTATACACAGACATTGTAAAAATTTATTTTTATGTATCGAATGAAAATAAACTCCTCTGGACAGGGTTGTTCAGAGAAAATTGAATTGAAACAGAATGTAGTATATAAGAACACAGAGATTTAAAATGGAAAATGATGTGAAACTAGCTTTACAAAAATATTAAAACATAGGTATGCTATTGATAACAAGAGTTAAAATAGGTAGTCAAATTCTTCTCATATGAAAGAAGAAAGAAAGAAAGAAAAATTTTATTTTTCAAATCTACAAAATAAACAAGGAGTATAAACTATTACAATAATGATAAATAAAATGGATGCCACCCCTATATATGACACTATTTGTTTATATATCATAAATGAAACTAACTTGAATGTGACTTGTTGCCACATGATGAATAAATAATAAAGTTGAAATAATATAGAACAGACTTACGTCATTGATTTTCAAAGCCACATTGTAAAACGCCCTTACATGATAATACAGGAACAGGTGATATAATACTTTCATGGCTCTAAAAAGCCAAAATAAAGAAGCGGTTATCATAACACACCATATTTTTGTATCAAAGGTTTGAACGCATTCATGACAACCCAACAAAGCGTCTGACAATGATACGTTTTCATTTGTTTTATTCGGAGGAAGTTTGTTCCTGAAAAAGAAGTCACTCAATATTAGGACTTTCATAGAATCATAAAAAATAAAATACATTAATTCTTTGTGATCAGCAGTGAACATCATTCGATTTGTTTACTTATCTTATTCCCACTTATTTTTTTACAGAACAATTAACATTATAAGCTTTATATTATTGAACAACTATGCTGTATGTTCGATAGACTGCATCAATAATTTATAAACATAGCCTACAATAAATGCATTACTACGCATTGTTTTATAATTGAACTATCCTCAAAATTATCAAAAGGTTGTAAAAATGCTCCCTAAGATCATAAATTGGACATTTCATGAGGTACATCTTTTAATACAATTCCGGCAGTTTATTAAGCATCTGACATGTCAATAACAGAGAGAAATTCTGAGTCTTAGTTGAGCAGCACCGAGGCCAATTTGTGAATGCTCTACTTCGGATGCGAATCAGATTCTAAAAAACATACTGATCAGGAAAACAGTCCGGTTCAACAGAATGTTAATCTCTTGGAAATAGAGGTCTACAATGGGCTAGATGGTTACTAGCTCCCAGGAAAAGAACACGAACTCCCTTGTTTAGTAGAAGTGGCACATTTCTTACTCCTCCAGAGTGACCCCTCAGATGGAAACCAAAAGATGACATGGAGGCGAGATGGATTACAGCAAGGAGGTACTCTTTGGGCGCCCGTGTACTAGGCAGCCATATTGCGGCAGCCAATAAAACAATACGGTTCAATTGTAGCCCGCGTACTAAGCAGCCACAATTCTCTGGCTGCGACAGCCACCAGAACACGTCGCTCTGCACAGGAAGTCAGCTGGCTGTGACAGCAAATTGTTACATCCATCGCGCAACACTAGACTGTGGCAACGACTGAATCAAGGTTGGCTGCTGCAGCTGGCTGACTAAGTACGGGCTGCTCAACATTTTGGCTGCCTAGTGCGCGGGCGCCCTTCAACACCCGAAGGAGATACAGACTAAGGATGATAATTTGGGGCTGACTAATCTTTCATGCTTGTGCTAAACTCACTAATCTTTCATGCTAACTCACCTAATCTTAGCAGATCGTGCTCAAGAAGTCATGTCTCTGTATCTTTCCCTTCTTTAATAATTTAGCTGAATTAGCACTAAAATCTTAAACTATTACAGCATAATTTTTTAAATAAATTAGTCAAGTTTCAAAATGTCTAGTTTATAATGAATGGTTTATGGAGAAGTCACTTACTTGAAAATAATATGATAGTCTACACAGTAGAAAAGATAGGCAGAAAATATCACAACAAACACCAATTGGAAAAGACCAAAAAATTCTTGCAAAGCCATAGCTATGAATCCATGTTTTTGATGATAGTGATAGACTTTGGTTAAAAAAGAATCAAGGTCTTCAATAGGTTTCCATCGAACAGCTGTAAAAATAAGATAAAAATTAGACGAAACCAAGTAAAGAAAACTGCACACAACAAACTCGTGCATAACAAATCATAATTATTTTATAATATGCCATATTTATTATTTTAATCATGATTTATGAACATACTAAAGTTGATTTGTTACTTTTATAATCTGCGGCTGGTTGCACTCTTATGCTGTGAATAAAAATCCTTAAAATCTTTCTACAAAAACTTACCGAGAAAAATTTCAAATTTAATGTTGCTGATGTTGGATTACTATGGCCCAAAATATATTTAGACAACAGTTTACAAAGTACAAAATTCCTCAACGTCTATTGATATATAAAAAATAACGAACAATCGTCATTACAATTAAAACGGATTTTCTTATGTTTAGTGGTTATAGAGCGGTTGTTATATTGAATCATAAAAAAACTTGCATTGCAACTAAGAATAGAAAAGGAAAATTTGAATATTGGCAATTCCGTTGCTCATTCGAGTAAGTACCTACTGGACCTGGACCATAGCTTCGGGGTCTAACATTAATTAATTGGTACAGTACGTGTATGAAAAATCAATGATTGCCATGAAAAATGATTTGCAAAATGAAAAACGCACACTGTTTCTGTTGTTACTTGAAGTGGATTAATCAGAATTGCTAATAAATTTTGGGTAGCCCAACTACGATACCACGACGAAAGAGAAGAGCAATTCAAAGTAAAATATGTCTAAATAATTCATTTGATTGTAAGTTAACACAGTATTGTATAGAATATAAAAGGTAGTTTTGATGTTCCGACACCAAAATCTATGTTTAGAGATTAACTAAATCTGGTTCAAAGCATTCACTAGTATTGTTAGAAAATGTATAGCTAATATTAGTTGGGAACCAACAGAATTTCTTTTCAATATTCAAAGGTATGACAAGGTTACAGTAGGCTATATTTTCAACAATATAAATAAATTTAATACACAATTGAAAACTTTAAATATGAATGGACAAGAATCATTGTCGCCCATGAATCGAATCTTTGGAATAAATAACTTAAAACACTTTGACTGCCAAGCCCAATTTGAGAGGAATCAGGAGTTTTTACATTTTACGTGAATTGTGTCCTACTCGTGTATTATTGAATGCATACCATGCACTTATCAACCGGATGAGTTATGGAATTGTATTGTGGGGTGGGACCTATGTCTCAACACTGTATCCTATCATTATATTTCAGAAGTCATTTGTCCGTATAATGACTAGATCTCTAAGAACTGATCACTCCTGGCCTCTGTTTGTTCTTCTCAAAATACTTCCTATCCGAAATCTCTATGTTTATAAAGTTTCAAAGCTTTTTTTTCTAAGGAGTCTAAGTGCAAATCTCACTCGAGATGTAAGATATAATTTTAGACGGGTTTTATTTCAGGTTCCTCAATCTAATTTAACAATATTTCAACATTCTTTTTCTTTCAATGCTCCAAGACTGTTTAATCTAATTTCTCAAGAAATCAATATCTCAGTACCTTTGAATTTATTCCTCAAAAATTTGAAACTATATCTTTTCACTTTAAATGAGTGTGAGACGTTCTTGAAGATTGTAGGGTAGTATGAATTAGCCTAATCACTAATTATTCTTGATGCAGTATGGTTTTTTCTGTCTCTCTTTCTATTCCTTCAATTTCTTTCAATTCCTACTGGATGATCTATTTTCAATGAAATTTCATCATTATATTATTATTTTATATCATTTATATTGGGTTTTTAGTTGAAAAAACCGTAACACTATAAGTTTACTTTACTTTTTTACTTTACATTATTTATAAGTTAAATTCATGCATTGAGCGGGGGCGGTCCTAATCGTCTGAGTTTATTCATTATATTTTATTAGGAGAAGTGCACTCCAATCGGGCATATGCCTAGGAGTGTCCATTTTTATTTCACATTCATTAACGAATGATAGTTATGATGCAGATAGATGAAGGTTTAAAACAACTAATGTTTTTAGTTTTAAGCTAGTATTGAATTAGTATATAAGTTAGTTTTAAGTGTATTGTATAAATTGAGATAACCAGATTGGTTACTATGTACTGTATTCATTTGATTTTGTTTTGTGAAATAAATTGATTGATTTGTTCAGTTCTTATATCTAAGCCAGGCTGATTTGACTGTATGACCACCGGGTGTGAAAATCGGATACATATGGCCTACAATGGTCATTCTCTTGCTGTTATGGACCATGTAGATGCACACATTGGAAGAGTCCAATTTTATCTCAAGTCTTCAGTTATGAATGAGCATATTGGTAAAAAATATTTATATTGATGGTATACAATATTTTTATTCCCAATATAATGAATAAACTATTAATAATAAATCATGGGGTAAATTATTGTTTTCACTCACCATTTATTTCCTAGATGTTGTATTCCAATCCACAAAGTAACTCCACTTATTTAACTTTTACACATAAAATATCATATCTTTCAAATCACACCATTTTTTGTTGATTATCCCTATTGACTATCCTATTAATTATCCTAACTGCACACAATAGTATATGGGTAAAATTTATTCAAGTGTTCTCTCTCATTCAATTAAAAAACTATTTCCTTAGGCCTACTGTACACAAAGTTACTTACAATGTGAAAGTCAATTTTTAATTCTTTTTTGCTCGCACTGTATGTTTTGAAAAGAAGCAGTTATTGCACATGAACTTGTCAGGGCAAGCGGAGCAGTTCTGTTTTAATTGCTTTGAATGTTTCACAGCATATTCACGACCAAATTGTTTTGCAAGGGTTGTGTAGCAATTGATTGAGCATTTCATGTTTACGTATAGAATGATGAATGAAGTATAATGCAGTAGGCTAGGTTGAATGAGTTAATTATTCATATGAATATAAATAATTGATGAATATTTTCTGTACTTGACATCACCGGTGATAAAAATAATTGAGAAATGACAAAAACATTGGCTGTCACAATCAATCAATCAAATCGTTTATTGCCATAAAAACATGAAAAATGTCACAACAACGTCAATGTCCTAGCCTACATATAAATCCAGAATACTGATAGTTTCAAAACCTCAAACACAAAAACTAAAATTCAATAATTGTAAAAAAATCTTCAACCGTATATAAACATTCTCTGATGAACAAACTCTTCAAATATTCCTTATAGTTGGTGATCTCCATAACTCGCACAGTTCTAGGAAGAGCATTAAATAGTTTGACAGACATATAATGCCAGTTCTGCGGTGAACCTTTGTACTGGCAGTATCTAACTCTCACATCACATTTATTCCTTGTTTCATAGTGATGCACATCAGAATTCACCTCATATTCATGAATGGTTTTTTTTTATAATGTAGATCAAGCATGTCAATATATACAATGATGACAATGTTAAGAAACCTTCTTATAAATAATTACCTACATGGTGTGAGAGGCGGTTTACGGCATAAAATGCGTAGTGATTTTTTTGTAACCTGAACAGAATGATTGACTGTGAACAGTTCCCCCATAGGTGGATGCCATATACGAGATGGCTATGGATATAAGAAAAATATACATTTATTAGTATGGATGAGTCTACAATTTCATTGAGTCTCCGCAGAAGGAAGATACCTTTATTGATTTTTTTGGAGATGTAGATAATATGGCATTTCCATGTTAAATTTGTATCAATGGTCATACCTAGGAATTTCATTGAAGTTACAGCCATTATTTTCCTGTCAAAACTAAATCTCATATCTATTGTTTTAGTAGTGTTTAGATTAAGGTTATTGGCTGCACACCAATCTTTTATTGTAGAGTTATTTTCAGAAATCATTGCACGTAGATTTCCCTTGCTTTTACTACCCACACGCATCAATGTCTGAGCAAGTGAGCAAGGCAATGTGAGTGACCTAGAACAATTGCTATCAATTCACTCCTTGTTACTATAAACTCTTTATGAAAATATGTATGTTCAACATATTTTTATTCCATAATAAAAAAAGATGAAATGATCAATAACACTTTGAAAATGATATAGTTCACAAACTAATGCACACACATTGTCAATGTCCATGTAAGGTCTAAACTTTGAACGCGACATTTTTACCACTAAACTGCTTACTTCAAGCTCTGGATGACATATTAGGAAAATGAAACTATTAATAAAAAGATAATAAGTGAATTATAATAGATATAAGTGATAAAACATTCGAAAATTATAATAACATGAGCTACTGTACGCGCACGTCATATGAGTAACAGAACTGAATGTAGACAAACTTTTAGGTTATCAGAGTTGTAGACCAAGCTCACATGGTCGTTCTTCAGTGCCATTTGAATCAGAAAAATCATTTTGTTTCTACTGAAATGTGAAGATATTTTATACGCACTCGTTCAAAAGTTGCAGGAGCCTGTGTACCAATCAGATACACATGGCTTATAGGTAGGGTTACCATCATTTTTTAAGGCCGGATCCGGACGGACGGTATTTCGGGGGTTGAGGGTGGTATGGAATGAAAATTTAAGCTATGAGACGATGCTTTTTATAATTTTGGAGTCAAAATTATAGGGGAAAACAGCTGTGTATCTGTTTAGATGCATATGGCACTTAAAGTGCCATAGAGAACAATCCAAAAAAATAATAAATTCGTTGGAAAATTAAATAACTCAAAATCCAAAATTAGAACGTAGGCTGACTTGGAATGAAACATTTAGAAAATTAATTGGTCTATCTTACCTTTTCCACTTTCTGGTATATCTGGTATAATTATACTACCCTGAGCAGTACCGGTATCTTCTGAATCATCAGCATGAGCAAACTTTTGGTAGCTAGCTTCCATGGTGAATGAATGTAATTTTACAAAATTTTGATCTTTGGATGTACTTTAAATTTCATAAATAGGCTAAGACAAATAGGCTTTTTGGCTATTGAAGATAAATTTGTACAAAAACAAAGCAGCCAAAAACTTTACCCTCTAAAAACGAGTTACTTAAAATTTCAAAACTAAACACAGATTTACAGATGAATTTTTACATCTTGTAACTTGAACAAGATTATTACTACCTAATAACTTTGCACAATTCCCATACAAAATTTATGAATATGAACAGTTTTTAATTCACGAAATTAATTTAACACAGCCTGTTGTGACATCCAAACAATTATCTCTTGAACACTTCTGCTTCAACTATCTTATCACATTCACAGTTTATAATTCGATCTCTCCCCACTATTTTGCCAACCAATGGAAAAAAAATATTAAAAATTTATTTATTTGCAAACGACCAACGACTGCTAAATTTTGGCTACCAACAATGCTTCAATTCAGTTGAAAGAAAAAATGTTGTTTTTTATAAAGCTTTTAGAATATTATTCTTATAAGATTTTCATGAATCATTTTTTGGAGCATGGTTGAAAACTACAAGAGTAGTGAAATGAGTTTGTCCCATAATATAAATTATAATGGTGTTTCACACAGTGGAGGAATTTCAATTGTGAATGTATTTGCTGACTATTTTAGTACTGTATATGACTAGTGAAACCTCTGAGGAACGGTTTTTTGAAAAATCATTAACTGATAATGTTGTGCATGGATTTGATTGCTTTCATATTAAAGAAATTTCTCAGTTGAACGTACATTTTGAAGGCTATCCATAAAGATGAAATCCAAACGGTCTACTGGTCCAGACAATTCACCAGCCTACATTTATAAAGGCTGAGCAGAATTCTTCATTATTCCATTGCACCATAATATCCTTTCCTCCATCCTCTCGTCGCGGTTTTAGACATGCAATGAGTACCCTTTGCGAATGCAGACTGCATACACTCCTTCCTACACCTTCTCGTCGCGGTTACAGACACGCAACGAGCCCCCTTTGCGGTTCCAAACTGCATATATCCTTTCCTCCATCCTCTCGTAGCGGTTACAGACACTTTTTCTTCTTCCTCTTCTTTTTCTTCTTCTCCTTCTTCTTCCTCTTCTTTTTCTTCTTCTTCTTCTTCTTCTTCTTCTTAATCTTCTTTTTCTTCTTCATCTTCATCTTCTTATTTTTCTTTTTCGTTCCCTATTTCTTCTTCTTTTTCTTCTTCTTCTGTTTCTTCTTCTTCTGTTTCTTCTTCTTCTTTTTCTCCTTCATCTTCTTTTTCTACTTCTTAATCTTTTTTTTCCTGTCCTTTTTCTTCTTCCACTTCTTCTTCCTCTTCTTCTTTTTCTTCTGCTTCTTCCACTTCTTATTTTTCTTTTTCTTCTCCTTTTTCTTTTTCTCCTTCTTCTTTTTCTCCTTCTTCTTTTTATTCTTTTTCTTCCTCTTCTTCTTCTTTTTCTTCTTCCACTTCTTCTTCTTCTTCTTCCACTTCTTCTTTTTCTCCTTTTTCTTCTTCCTCTTCTTGTTCTTCTCCATCTTCTTTTTCTACTTCTTAATCTTCTTTTTCTTCTTCCACTTCTTCTTCCTCTTCTTCTTTTTCTTCTTCCACTTCTTCTTCCTCTTCTTCTTTTTCTTCTGTTTCTTCCACTTCTTCTTTTTCTTCTTCTTCTTCTTCTTCTTCCTCTTCCTCTTCATTTTCTTCTTCTTCTTCTCAATCTTTCTTTTCCTCTTCTTTTTCTTCTTTTTCGTTCCCTATTTCTTCTTCTTTTTCTTCCACTTCTTCTTTTTCTTCTTATTTTTTTCTCCTTTTTCTTCTTTTTCTTCCTCATCTTCTTTTTCTACTTCTTAATCTTCTTTTTCTTCTGCTTCTTCCACTTCTTCTTTTTCTTCTTCTTTTTCCGCTTCTTTTTATTCTTATTCTTTTTCTTCTTCCTCATCTTTTTCTTATTCTTCTTCTTCTTTTTCTTCTTCTTCCTCTTTTTCTTCTTCTTCTTCTTCGTCTTCTCTTCCTCTTCTTCTTCTTCTTTTTCTTCTGCTTCCTCTACTTCTTCTTCTTTTTCTTCTTCTTCTTTTTCTCCTCTTCCTTCTTCTCCTTCGTCTTCTTCATCTTCTCCTCTTCCTTCTCTTTCTTCTTCCCCTTATTCATCTTCTCCTCTTCCTTCTCTTTCTTCTTCCCCTTCTTCTTCTTTCCTCTCTCTCTTCCTCTTTATCCTATCCTCCCACCCTCTCTCGCTGAATGAACAATGAAAAATAAACTTTTTGTTTCAAAACAGCTGATCATCAAATCATAAGTTAAAATGTGAAAATTTTCAGCTCACCGATCCCTATGTTGAAGCAATGGCAAAAATTGAAACTCTGATCGTTCATTCCTCATGTCCACTTTGATGACTTTTTTCAAAATGTAAGACTTTATCAAAGATCTATTCAATGAGATCTTTCAAATGAGACGTGAACGAACAAAATCGGTCGAGAAACCACGGAGGAGTTGTCATCACAAAAAAAACATGTTCGCCTATTTTATATAAAGATATATGTGATTTACACTCACTTTTACTGGAATACAGTGTCAGTTTTGATATTAGATTGTTCAATTATTTTGTCATGGAAAACATCACAGAGTAATTCTGTTATATTTTAGAAGTTTATGGGAAATTTGGCGCCGACTTCAAAAGATTACTTGTATGAAATTAAAAATTTCCCAAGTTCAAAGTAAATATACTCTATTTTAAACTTTTTAGTACGTGAGTGTTGAGTATTTCACTGAAGTCGGTTTCTTTTTTTGTTTTAAAATTTGTTCTATTTTAAGCTTTTTAGTTGAATTTTCAAACTTTGAAAACATGAGAAATTTCTTAAAGCCTTCATTATAAAATATTTATCAAATTAGCAAGCCAATAATTAACTTCCAATAATAACATCCAAACTTAAGTAACTAAAAATCCACCTATAAGAAAAGATAAACTAAGGAAAATTCTACAATGCTTTATTTAATGTGGAATATTGTATTTGGGAAAATTATAATAGCAAAAGGCTTCTTAAAAGTGAAATGGCTTTTGATTCATTTTGATGAGGTCCCTTTCAGAATATACCTACACTGAAATAGTAGGCCTATATTATTACATTACGGAAAATGGTTTTTACTGAAAGTATGATAAGTTAACGCAGGAGACGAAGTCGAGTTAGCCTATTGTACGAACATGTATTTAATGGCGAATAAATATTCTTAATCCATCACAGCAGTGAAACTAAAAATACTTCAGAAATCAGCTGTTTTACCAAATTCTCGGTAGTGGCGAGTTTGACGAAAAATTAATAACTTCAAAGAATATTGTTCAATTATTTTTTAGGAATCAACGATTTTAAAAACATTTTTCACTCCAACTCATGATTGAAACTAAATAACCTTATTCCTATGACTCCATAACATCAACTAAATTATTTACAATTTTCATGTGAACAGAAATATTATATTCTTCTTATTCTCGATTCAAATTAAGTTCACGTGATTGGTCAAAATGGGACATTACAGGCTTGTTTCACACTGAACCAGCCTTGGGTAACCGATGTCGTTTACCCGGCATAATTGTGTAATTACAATTGCATCATATGATTTCGAAAATCGTCTAGATGTGAAGCGCTTCTTATGTTATGAAGCGCTTCTCTAGATAGCTAGATTGGGTGATTACAGCCGGTGGGCTCTATTTTAGTCAGTAACTGACTGTACCAGCCTGGCTGCTATGGAACCTAGTTGATATGAAATATAGAGGAAGTGAGACACTAGACGATGTGAAAACTAGACGATCTGAGATGATCAGCGCATGATACTTCCAGCCATCTCTCATACTCCAGATTCGTTCTAAAATAGCACCTAGATGGTCTGAAATCTAGACGATGTGAGACACTCCTTAATTGAACTTTAAAAAGTCATCAATAATGGCCCTTCAAAAAGGATTGCACTCTGTTGTGTGTTGTTATAATGACAGTCAAAACTCTATTGAGCTATATTTAATTTACTTGAAGTTGATATTCACAGACAAATTTTCTACCTCAAACACTTTGAAAGATAAAAGTATACGCTATTTGCTGACTTGAATGGAAACTTGGAATTGGTTAGCTGGAAATGAAATTAATGAAGAAATTCAAACTTGAGTTTAAAATAAGTGATATTTAACAGTTCAATCTTGACCATATTTAAAAAAGTGGTTCTTTGAAAATACCTGGATTTTCAACTTCACATTTTCGTTTCGTTTTGCTCAATAGCAAGTGAATTGGATTACACAATAAGTTTTATCCAACATTATCTGAATAGAAATGTAATAGCTAGCAATAGATACTAGTATAATTGTTCTACACAATAAGTACACAATAAGATTACAATAAGATTACACTAGATACTAGTTACTAGTATATTATTAGTATACTATTATACTATACTAGTATACTATTACTAGATACTAGTATAATTGTTCTAGCTTGTTCAGATCATAAGATACAATTTTAAGAAAATGTTTGCACTTTTAATAAGTTTTACTTATTGTGAACTGAGAAATTAATGTTACGGATTTCTGTTGAAGGAAGGTTGATTTACCTATCTTCTCCACTGTGTATCATTTTGTTCTACTTAAAACCTTGTTCTACTGCACAAAAAAGACAGTCGATGATGAAATAGTTTCTGTTCAGAGCTATTGAGCTGCTGCTTCAATGCCATTTTTGTAACTTGAACAAATCTGAGGCTGTCTTTTTAAATTGTTGATTTGTGAGAATTATCAATTCTGTAAAGTTTTTCAATTGGAATATTCAATTTTGATCTCACATTGGGTAAATATAAAACCGTTATTAGTAATCTACTTACTCCTATCGATCTTTATATTATTGACAGTAATAAACTGTTCGATCCTGACTCTTTTCGAAAGTATATTTATCCATAACTAGATGTGTTCTATCTCATATTCATTTGGACTATTCTCTGCTACACTGTATTTATGATATTTCCTAATATTTTTGTTACCAAGTTTGATCAAAAAATAGAATATATCATGCAAATAAAAACATCCTTGAAAACATATCCTTTGAAGCCGTATTCTTATTTATACTGTAGTTGAAAATTTGTAATAAATGTTTGAAAAAGAAAGGAATGGAGACTCACCAATTGAAGAAAATGAAGGATTTTGTGTAAAAAGTGTGCTCATCACTTCAATGTTATTGTCATACGTGTTGCATTCTACCAGAAGTTTAAGCCTACTGTAATGCATGATGCATTGAATATGAAATTAGTGACTAAGGGAATATTTTTATATTCCAGGCCATCAACATGCGGGGCTGTGGCAGTCTTTGGAGGCCAACTGTGATGGAGGCTGAACGACCATTGTCAGGTGAGAAAATCACTTATTCGCTATTCTTAATCTCCATTTCCACTTTTCGACTGACACTTGTCATGTAAATCGATCTTAACCATACTCTTCAACAAATTTTGTAGATGAATGATATTCTTGTGAATTTTTCATTTCAAGATTTTGTTAGTAATGTTTGCATCATTACACATCATTGTGAACTGTTTTATTTATTTTTACTACTTTTATATATTTTTAATTTTTTTAAAGTTGCTGTTTTGAGTTTCTTTATTAAATATATTGTCAACTTTTTATTGTTAATTCAACGACTTGCAGTTTATTTTAAATGTGAATAAAGTATATTTCCACTCACTTTGGGTCAAACGTTTTCGAGCCATGAAGACTCATCTTTAAAGGCATTTGAAGATGAATGTCCATGACTCGAAAACGTTCGGCCAAAAGTGAGTAGATAATGTAATATAATTTTTCCACAATTAAAATTGACTGCAAGTCGTTGAATTTACAATGAAAGTTGAAATAATTAATAACCCAGATCATTATGGAACAACAGATCCAAGAATATATTCATGATCAAGGAAAGTATAAGCAGATCTTTTTTTTGTAGATTACTTCTTGGAGACTCCAGTTAAGGAGTATGAGACAAGTTAGATCAACAATATTATACACTAGATACCATAATTACTATATCAATTATAGTTGAGGTGAGGCTTAATTTTGATGTGAAAGGAACTATTGTACACTATAAAAAGCTCTATCAACTAAATATTTTTTCAATTGTTTTTTAAATATTTCTATATTTTCAAGACTCTTTAAAAACTGCGGTAGCTTGTTGTAGAATTTCCTACCAATATAACTAGGTTTTTGTTTGAATAAGCTACTATTGTGACTTACCAAGTGATAATCTCCTCGGCTTCTTGTATTATAATCATGTACGTCAAGATTTTGGTTAATATCATTCGTTTTCACATATAAAGTAGCTTCATACACATATAAGCAGGGTACAGTTAGGAGACCAAGTCTCTTGAACAGCGGCCTACATGAATCTTATTTATTTACTCTTTCTATACACCTAACCGTTTTATTTTGGATCTTAAACAGCCTATCAAGATTTTGTTTTGATGAATTACCCCATACTAAAATAGCATACCTAATATGTGACAGTAAGAGCCCATGGCAAGCTGTAAAAAGTAACTTTTTGTCATTTAATCTAGCAAGCTGTCGCAGGACAAATACCCCAGATGAAATTTTACAACATATTTTCTCAATGTATGGAGCCCAGGTCAATCGTCTATCCAACAAGACTCATTGATTATCTTTTACAAACACGTTTATAGCCCTATCTTCATTTAAATTATGTTTGTTTTTTAATTGAAGGTATTGGCATTTTTAACTATTTATTGTTAATTTCAACTGATTTAAGAATTGGACAATGGACTGCACACCTATATGGGCACTTATTTCTAAATTATCTAGAATGGAATTGCTGAAAATGAGTGATGTATCATCTGCAAATAAGAGGGCTCTACCACTAAATAATTCTTTAGGTAAACGGTTGACTTATAACAAAAACTCAATGGATCTAGTATTGACCCCTGAGGCACTCCAGCTTGCACCTCTAATTTATTAGTTTTATTCTTTACTATACTATTACCAACTACTGTAGTTAGTTCTACACATTGTTTTCTCCCAATAAGATATGATTCAAACCATTTCAGTTCAACCCCATTTATGCCTACATTTTGCAGTATTTCCAATAAAGTTCTATGATTAACCCAATCAAATGCCTTTGACAGATCTAAGAAGATTGCAGTAGCTTTATCACCTGAATCTATTATATCTATTAGTTTATTAACTAGAGAAACTATGGCTGTCTTTGTTGATCTCCCTTTCTGGAAGCCATGCTGTTCATCACAGATAAAGTTAGCTTCTTGAAGGTGCAGAAGTAATCTATTTAGAACTACTCTTTCAAAAATTTTACTTATTACATTTAAAATACTAATGGGCCTATAGTTTTCCACCTCTTCTCTATCACCACTTTTGAAGATTGGCAAGATCTTCCCCTCTTTTAAATTATCTGGAAAAACACCTTGTTCTAATGAATGATTGATCAGATGAATCAAAGAGTCTAACAATTGATCTTTACATTCTTTCAGAATTTTACTGGATACCCCATCCACTCCTACAGTTGTCTTGGGTTCGCTGCCTTTGGACACGAACGTGATTGATTGAGAAGGGTGGAACAGCCATCTTTGTCAGGTGAGAATCTCACTTGGTTACTATTCAATATTCATTGCATGAATCATTTCCAACATTCATAACCAACTACAAAATTTACAGTAATAATAGAACTTGAAAAAAGGGATTAGGACACAAAAACTACGAAGTGAATAAGGATTGTCATCATTAAATTTTATTTGGATGCTGCAAGGGAATAAGCTTATTCATTTCAAACTGCCACTTCTGATCAATTTTTTATTTCTTATTGAACGATTCATGTATTTTTTTATAAAATTACATTCGCCAAACTTTTAATAATTTCCGTATCTTTACTTGATTTTTACATTCTACCAGTTGAAAAAAAAAATTGGTCATTGAATATGTAAAATTATTCACATTGAAACTACTACATTGAATATGTAGCTTATTAGTTGAATAAATGTAGAGGGTGTTAGTATCAATCGTGAGTGCATCAGTGCAATGCAACAATATCTGTAAAAGTGTTTTTAGATGAAGGGTGATTCCAGAAACACCATATTCTGAAAATTTCATGCAAATAGTTTCTGGTACACAGTAAAATTAACATTTATATAACACTATCAAAAAAAGCTAGACCAAAGGGTTAAGACAGTTCAGTAGAATTAATTTTAGGATGGTTTATTCCGTGGGAGCCTGCAGTGAGAAAAGTTGTTTGCTAAGTACTTTTCTCTGCAACAGAGAGCTTAGTGTATTCAAACTTCATTGAGATCTTTGTTGTGGAGACCAAGTGCTCAGAACATATCTTCTGGATTCACAAGAGAATCATCATCCGACATTATCCTCAAACTTTCTCCAGAGCGCCTAAATGATTTGGAATCTCCAAATCGATGAGCAAGAACTCACTGCAACTATGTCCAGCCTCATCTGAATGGTAAGTACTCTGGGTACTTTCTGTAATAGAGGAGATCTATGTGTGTTTAAATACTTCCCCTATTGCTGTGAAGTGCTCAGAACATATCTTCTGGATCAGCTTCTTCACAAGAGATCATCATCCCACATCATCATCAAACTTTCTCCAGAGCGCCTAAATGTTTAGTATTTTCTCAATCACGATGCAAGAATTCACTGTAACTATATCCAACCTCATCTTAATGGTAGTCTGGGTACTTTCAGTAATAGGGGAGAGCTATGTGTGTGTTTGAATTCCATATATATTTCCCCTATTGCTCTAAAGTGCCTTGAACATATCTTCTGATTTAGCTTCTTCACTAGAGAATCATCATTTGACATCATCCTCAAACTTTCTCCAGAGCGTCTAAATGATTAGGATTTTCTAAATCGTGGAAAAGAACTCACAGTCTCATCTTGAATAGACTGAAAGAAGGAACAGTTTTTGGTGTTGTCTGCTTGTGTCAACAAGTCTTCTGGTCTAAGCTGGTTGTTTACTTTTTTCCCCTGCACTCTCTCTGCCTTGCAGTTTATCTAAATGTCGGTAAAATGTTTAATCAGAATTTTTTGGAATCTTATTGAATATTGTAGAATGTCTTATGTTTATTTTAGAATTTGATAGAAAAACGGAGAGATATCTAGTTCTTTCTGCATTGTGAAAAATGTATAAATAGGAGAAACTTTTGTAGAAGTGAGTTCAGTTGTGATTTGATCTTTAATGCGATAGTGGCAGAAGTTACAGTTCCTGTTTACCAGTAAGTGCTTATACAGACCTTGATTAACAAACGTCTGTTGTTACAGTGTTAATTGCAGTATTTTGTGACAGATTATTATTCAGGGCTACTTGACAGTTTATACAGTGACTCGTAAGTGCTTGTAGAGCTCCAACTATTATGTATTAGACGCTTTTCCTTGAAAATTATTGAACAGTTATTATTATTCAATATTAGATCGGCCCATTGACATTTAGTGATTGATTTTCGTACAGTAGTATAGCAAAATCTTTATTAGCTGAACATTATCGATTTAACTGTTCTGATTTCATTATTTTGTGTAAGAAATAACTGAACAGTGTGAGTTGTGGATAATTTGTGTTAATTCAGTGTGAGTGATAAATTTAAGTGTTGCCAGCGTTATTTTAGAGATAGAACCCATAACAATAGGGTACTTTCAGTAATAGAGGAGTGCTATATGTGTGTTTGAATTCCATATGATTCTTCACTATTGCTATAAAGTGCCCAGAGCCTTATCTTCTGAATTAGCTTCATCATGGGAGAATGTTGTTGCTAAATGTTTGTTTCCACAATTCCCAAATGAAGAAGAATGTCTAAATCATAAGTTCACATTTCAACTATATCCATCCTCAACTAAGCAGACGTCTAGCAAAGGGAATTGTTTCAAAATGTTAATTATTTTATATTTCATGTCATATTCAACTCTACCCTGCAGAACCAGTGCTGGTCTCATATTACAGAGGTTATTGTCAATATACAATTATTTATCTTTCACTGTACTAGTGAATGCAATTGTATTTTTATGGTGTGTAATATTGCCAATTTTATGTAAATCTTTTTTTTTGTAAAATACTGTATACACTATTCTCACTCATACTTGAAGTAGTCAACAAAACTATTTGATGGACTAATATCAGATGTAACAAAAACGTTTTAGAGTTCAAATTAATTTATTTCATACTCCAGTCAAATATGCAAAGAGTAACGTATTTATGAACCAGCTAGAAATCTGGATATGTGACCAGTAGAAGATATTTGATAGAAATGCCAAGAGTTTCTGAGATCCATATAATGATGCTTCAGCTGCCATCTGTAGAAAAATGTAACATTGTTAGACATCATTGTGATTTTTTTTTAATTTGAGACCAATATAAGCATTGGCCATGCATGATATTATACATCATCTGCCTTTTTCCAAGTCAGTTGAATTATAAACATTTATACTAAAAACACCCCCCTTTAAGTTGATTAGCTTCCAAGTTTGTTTTTTTGAAGATTTGGTGGATTCTCAGTAAATTTAATGATTTTCGTTCTTAGTTATTTTTATAAAACGTCTGTACCTCAATTGAATTTGTAATTCCATGTTACTCTTGGCTAAAATGAAGCTCATCTGTTAAATTCATCTGTTTATCTCCATGTCATTTTGAGCTGCTGTTGTTTGAAAACATCAGTGTACTTCCAATATACAATCTAATACTGAAACTGTATTTCAATTAGATGTATGATTTTCACTCCGAGTTAAAATCATATATTCAATAATTGAAAAACAGTGTCAGTTCTGATATTAGATTGTTAATCAAGTATTTCGTCATGGAAAACATCACAGAATTAAAATTACAGATCCCAATAAAATCTATTACTGTATTTCAATTGACGGCTTGAGCAGATCTTTCAAAAAATCTTATCAATTTTGTTTGCTAGTTTGAGGATTCAAAGTAAGAAGATTCCAATTTTTATCCTTGTTTGGATTTTTTCCTTTGTCACCCAAAATTGATGTCAAAATGGCTGAATAATTAGCACAAAATCAATATTTTGTATTCTAGCTACAAGCAATATTTTGTATTCTCTAATTCTGGATACTGATATTGAATATCCATTCCATGATAATTATGAATAAGAAAAATAATGCCATTCAATTCTGTGTTGATCATAGTTGTTTCCTTTTAAACTAGTAGGCCTAATGATATCTTGTGTTATTATTTATTTTCGTTTCTATTGATTTATTCAATTGATTTTCTGAAATATTGTGATAGTTTTTCGATTTTTTCTTCTCAAATTTCTGTTTAAACAATTCTAGCTACAGTAAAGTACAATAAGTACAGTAAAGTTATACTTTACAAAAATTGAATGATATATATTAGGGGTATTCACAATGGTGGAGTTAGCCAGCTAAGTCAAGCTATTCGCTAACTCCTGCTATTTGCTAAGTCAGTGTTAACTCAATGCTATAGTAGTATGTTAGAAAAAAATTAGCAGACAAGATAGCAGATAGCGCAGGTTCTAGTCTGCT
Source organism: Conomelus anceps (assembly GCA_948455865.1). Classification (NCBI taxonomy): domain Eukaryota; kingdom Metazoa; phylum Arthropoda; class Insecta; order Hemiptera; family Delphacidae; genus Conomelus; species Conomelus anceps. The sequence continues at coordinate 58,524,786 of OX418222.1, read as the reverse complement.
AACTCCAGCTATTTCCGTTAAAACCGTGGCCATCTTTGTTTTCTAACCCTACTTTTTCCAACCTCAACTATGAAGTTTTATGAATATTTGCTTAGAGCACTATTGTAGTTAGCATATAGCAGTTGGTCCTAGTTGGGGTGCTCACAATCCCAAGTTAGCAAATAGCAGTATAGCTCGTTAAAATGACATTGTGAATACCCCTATTAGTAGTGATAAATAGCCTGGTGTTTGAAATTTGTTGAAAAAATTAATCCACAAGTCAAGTTTTGGTTGAGCTGAATTTATAATTTGTTACATATTAAATTAGTTTTAATAGTAAATTAGTTCAGTTGATATCTATGAAAATTGGACACATATATGCTCATCACTTCAAAGTCATTGTCATGCATGTTGCATTCTATATCAACCAGAAGTTTGAGCCTACTGTGATGCATGATGCATTGAATATTGAATTAGTGACTAAGGGAATATTTTTGTATTCCAGGCCATCAACATGCGGGGCTGTGGCAGTCTTTGGAGGCCAACTGTGATGGAGGCTGAACGACCATTGTCAGGTGAGAAAATCACTTATTCACTATTCTAAGTTTCCAACTAAACAGTGTTCTGGTCAGATTATTGCCAACTCGTATAACTATTTCAAACAAAACCGTTGTAAACGTTTTCTACTGTTGATTGTGACTCATAGGATATTGTTTACCATTAGTTTAACTGTCAAATAGTGCTGATTACATGTTTCATAGTCATATTAGAGATTCTTTAGGCTTCTAGTAGTGTTATAGCCTAGTATTATCTTAAAGTATGCGTCTGCTGTCTAGAATACATAATTCCGCCCATCCTTCTACATAGTATTCTTCCCTGGCTTCAAGATTGAAGATTTTCTCATCTGATAGATCAGCAAATTTTAATAACTATTGTACATAGGCCAGCAACAGATTGCAACTACTGCCAACTGAGTATTTGTCTTGGAAACAATGGAAGAGGAGTATGCTTATCCCTCATCACCTCTCCTTTCACCGTTTCCTAGACCGGTGCTTTTGTCATATAACTTGATCTTCACCACATTCACATTGATCTTCACATTTGTAACAAAAAAAAAAAAAAAATAGAATTGGAGTATTTTTGAAAGAAGAGGCTCCTGATTTCACAGAGCATGGTTTAAAAGAAGATGAATTGTCACAACTTAATATTCCAAACTATTCATTGAAAGCATCATATTGCAGGGCATCGCATCGAAGTGGGGGAGTAACTATCTTCACTAAAAATGTTAAGAATATGCAACCATTTAATCTAGAATATGTAGAGAAATTTGCTTTGAAAATGGATTTAGAAGTTACTGGTTTGAGAGTAAAAATCGACAATAATTTCGAAGTAGCGGTGTTAGGTATTTAAAGGTCACCAAATGGGGAATGGAACAATTTTTGCGAACTAATCAATAGGCTTTTAGAGATTACTACTACTCATTTTACAAACGTTATTGTTGCGGGAGATTTCAATACAGGCTTTGCAACACAGAATAAAATGACAGAAGATTTAAGGGATATTATATACATGAATAACTGGAAATAAAAGTTCATGAATATACCAGTCACAAGAACATCACAAACAATAATTGATAACATCCTTACTAATATAGATTACTCTAAAACAAGATTAGGTGGTTCGGAAGGGTGTATTTCGTACCGTCTAGTGTCGCAGAGCCTACTGTGATGCATGATGCATTGAATATTGAATTAGTGACTAATGGTCCATTAAACTGTTATGAACCGCCAGAATAAAGAGAAAAATATTTTTCTTCCCATTCTGTGCTGTGTCAATAAGTACTTCCAATGAAAGTGATATGGACATGTTTTGTTTACTTCCCCTTCTCACCCTCACCTTGTAGTCATCCAGAGGATTCCAGAACTATGTTCTAGACGTTTCTTTCTGAACTATTGAACAGTTATTTGTTAAATATTTGATCAGCCTATTAAAAGTTGGTGATTAATTTTGGAACAGTAATATAGCAACTTCAATACTAGCTGAACATTGTTAATTTATTTCGTTTCTGATAGATTTATTTGTGTTACATAACTGCATGTTCAAAAATAAACAAAGCCTGCATGTTCAAAGATAATTAATATTGAGACTTGATAGAAATATTCCTGAAGTGTGATATTCAATACTGGATAGATAAACACTTGAAAATGCATTCTTTTTGCCCAGTTGGTCCCCAGTCACGTCATATTTGGTTCTTCACGGTTTTTCTTGCAACAAAAACTAAAATAGGAATAATGAAATCAATAAGAAAGATTTATTTATGAAGAATTTATCTAAACCTACATTTATTTGATAAATCAATTAATTGGAATTTATGATTTTCAGTTGGAGCCAAAATCAAAGTCATTCAATTCTGACATCTGATAGACTATAACAGACTGTCTCTAATCAAAGGCAGGCTCAACGGTGCCTTTCCCTTAATTATTGTAAGCTATTATAACTTATATAGTTATTTTTATTGTAAGATATTGAAAGTATTTGCAGTATAGTTATCCAGTGTATAGGATAATAATTTATTATCCACACGGCATTGGATTGGCACGGATGTAATGTATTGAAATATTACTGTATACACTTATTTCTGTTATTATAAATTAAACTGATAATTACTGAAAACGTTGTATACATCAAAATGAAACTTTGTAAATATAGCACTATAATAGTTTATAGGCTAAGAATAGTTAATAGGAAAGAATAACAGCAAATAACTATAGAAGAAAATTAAATCATTAAACCACTTGAAAAGCATGGAGTGCTTAGTTTTATTTTTATTCTACTTATAAACTCTCCTGCTAATTCAAAGAGAAAGGTCCTCCTTAGAGAAAAAAGTTGGAAATATAAATTCAAGATAAGATCTTTATCGACAATTTTCCAACTTTTGAAACTTTCCTACCATGAAAATGGAAAAAAATTCTCAATTTGTTTGTTTTCAGGTCACATAAAATTTTTTGAAATATTGTTGGATAAATTCTCTTATAAAAGCTGAACAAGTGCTTCAAATTGATGGTTTTTGCATTGTTGGAATCACGTGATACCATTTTTCAAGTGCACAAAGTTTCAATTTTTTTGTCAGATCTGATATAGTGAAATGGCTTTGTGAATGAAATGATATGGATTAATAATTAGAATGGGTGATTACAGCCGGCGGGCTCTATTTTAGTCAGTAGCTGACTGTATCGGCCTGGCTGCTATGGAACCTAGTCAATATGAAATATAGAGGAAGTGAGACACTAGTCGATGTGAAAACTAGATTATCTGAGACACTCCACTGCATGATACTTCCAGTTGTCTCACATACTCCAGATTCGTTCTAAAATTTCGTTGAAATCTGGGCGATATGAGACACTATCACATTGAGGAATAAAATGACATATTTTTCATTCTGATCACACAATTAATCTTCTCAAAATAATTTTTTTAAAACATGCGAGAAATTTCAGTTTTTCAAAAAAAAATTTGAAAAGTCCAATTGTCAAATTGAAATAAAAAATGTGTCATTCTTTTCCGCAAGGTGTCTTTCAGTTATAAAAAAAGTATCAAATGTTTAAAATAACTTGTAGGTGAGTTCAGTTGCCCCCAAAAACCAAAAAATCTCACTTTTGAACTCCCATATTCCATAAAATATTTGATGAAAAAAATAATTTCTCATGGCAATAGTTAGCATTTCAATACCTTAATAATATCCAATACAATGAACTTCGAAAAAAAATTATGACCAAAAACCCTGTGCACAGCCTTAAGCTGTCGGTCCCGGCGGCCTAAAAAACAGTTGTTAAGTCACTTGTGAGAGACCCTGAACTTATTCAGGTGCGACCTGACAACTCTGACACCAGACCTAAGCCAGCTAGGTCAGTCAAAATGTAATATTATTATTTTAGCAACAATATTATTTCTTATAATCATAACTATCATATAAGGTCTTCAAAACAAAACTAAAATCTCTAGTGGAAAGTTAATAAAAGTGCAATAGTGCAAAAACGGTATGAAATCAAAAAAATTAATAAACTGTGTCATCCACATAATGTCTAACTCAATGAGCATTCCATGTTTTTTCTATGGACAATCTATTATAAATTATGGCAGTTGCAACAAACAAAGGCTTTGAGTCGTATTTTTGCACATAAAAAGCCTATCTCAATACTATTTTTCATAACTTCATAATATATTATCAGGTATTATGAATATGTATGTAATTAATTATTTTATGTATCATGATATTTTTCATTGAAACCAAAATTTTCAAGATAGGCAATGGATGTGTGATATGCAGGCAATTATTGTAGTATTGATAATTATGATTAAAATGATTTGATTTAATTGATTTCAGTATTTTTAATTATTTACATTATTCTTATTCTACACATTGTTTTTGTCTTCAGTTGTTTCACAATAAGTTCCATGTGGTTTGCCGACTCCAATAAGTAATTCTTCAGTTTGACTAGTTCAGTAGAATCAGGCCCAAAAGGTGCCATTTTTTAAATCCTCTCGATAGGTATAACATGGGGTGTATGCATGGGAGAACATTGTATGTCTAAAGAATAACTTAACGTCCAAGGGGAAGCAAAAAAAAAAAAATTAATGAGAAATTTCAAACTAAGTTGGTGTATAAAATAAAAAAAAATTCACATTGACGGTCTCTATAGGTATATTGATTTCATAGATAATGGCGCCCATCGTTGCCCTCATAAATAGATATAAATTAACCATAGATATTCATAACGGCTGTATTTTTATGTGGTAAAGAACTGTATATTAGGGAAACAACAGGCGCCATTTCAATGTAATTCGTATATCTATAGAATCCTGTATTAAGGTCTTTCTAGAGTCGGTATTGGATAGGCCCTGGACCCCCCCCCCCAAATCAGGATAGAAAAGCTTGAAAAAATTAATAATTATGTTGAAAAAATGAATCATGCATGGTGGCAAATCATAATTTATTCTTGATATAATTTACAATTCTTCATTATCAATTTTAATATTAAAGTACATGAAAAACAAGTACAGTTAACAATATTTCTTGTTGTATTTAATATCAACAATCGATTCCAATGATAAAATTCCTAATAACTCATTCATACCTTATTGATAGGGAGCAACATGTTGTGTGATAAAATATTAAATCACATTTTTTAATATTTCAGTTTCCAGTGCTAATCAAGAACCAAATTTGTTTATTTTGGTGAACAATATGATAAAACAGTATAATTAACCATGAAAGTTATTTGGTTCTTTAAAAAAAATTGCTAAAGAAAAATAGTCAGAACTAAGATCAATTTAGGCACAAGCAGACCTGTTGAATCACAACGTGCTACAGAAGAGTCAAAATTATCCCCATTCCTTGCCATGTCGACCTTCTTAATTGACTAAAGTTACAAATTGGACTCAGCTTTGTAACTTGAGCTCCCCACATTCATTTTACAGCTGCCATTCAAGTGTATAATCTGACCAAGGATTGCTAGCTACACATCTGATGAAATAAGTTCGCTTGCGAAATTTTTGGTCAAAGACAGATTCTTGTACAAAATAAACAGAATGTTGTGAAATACCTGACCAACAAACGAAAACTTTTCAGTCTTACTTAGACTCATAACAACCTATGCATATTTTGTCTTCAAGTATATGTCTCTCAACAAAAATTACCTGTTGCATGTTGGCTCATCCCCTATTCAGCTGCAATACTGGTTAGTATTCAGCAGTATTCAGCTAGCCTCTGGTCCTACGCCAAATGAAACACTGCGACATTAACGTAGTACCATTATTCAAAAACATTTGAGAGAAACATCAGGTCTTTTCAATATGCGCAGCATGACGACTTGACTTTTCATTTGAACTTACTATTATGATGTTATAATCAATGTACGATCAGGTTTTGTATTGACAAACACTTTATAGCACCCTTTATGATAACAACATTCCACCTGACAAGTGTTAAAAGCACTCTTCTCATTCAGAAAACAAACATGTTGAGAAATGTTCAATAGACGTTACAGACAGTCCAAGCTCCCTGGCCTTGCAGGATATAAACGAAAAATTGGCAGTAAAATCTCAAGCTACAAGATTAAAAATTGAATATTCGATTCAGTTAAAACCGTTTTTTTTTGTATGGAATTATGAGTAGAACATAGAAAAAATATAGTAATAAAGATCTCAGTAATCAAGAATTCATAATAACTTGAAATTCACACGCCAATAAAGTCTTGAGTAAACAAGACTCGAACGTACACCCTACTGATTGAGAAGCATGAATCCACTGAGCCATGAAGACCTTTGAAAAATAGTTTTTGCTCTGAAGTTTTATGCGTACGGACAGACTGACGGACAGAGCCTACGCATAATGCTCTCTCCCTATGCACTTCGTACAGTGAGAGCTAAAAAGGACCTTAGCCTGTCTGTGACGTGTAATGATTTTTAAAATATATTAATGCGAGGTGAGGGATACGGCAGAGATTACTAATGCTGCGTTCACACTATGTAACAATGTTTGATATACAATGTTTTATAGTAAGTCAAGAATATATTTTTTGTTGCGAAAATTAAAAAATATTTAAATATGTATATATAATACATACAATGATATTCCTATATAAAATTTTGATTCTCGAAAACTGCATTACTTGTAAAAGTTGCACAACATGGTTGATTGGTTAAATAACAGTGTTTTGTTACTTAGTGTAAATGCAGCTTTATAAATGAGGAGCCATCGAGTTTCAACATGTTTTACTGTATACGAGCTAGCATAAATTAAAAAGTTTCTTCAATCAGCATCAAAATGTTACACAAAATATAAAGTCATTTAATGTTTCTTATGTTTATGGTATTATTCTGCATAAGTGCAGATAGTCCTTGCCGGATATCTCAATGTCCCGCATACTCAAATTTTTGCTTTACAACCTTGATGTGAGTGTGAATGCACGCATTCAACTTTACAACACACAAATTGCATTGAGGGACACCACCAGCATTCTATTATAAGAATGCATTTGTAAAATGAAAACATTTATTGTATGATTTCAACTTGTCCTTGGAGCGAAAATTTTGATTGGAAGAACTTGACACTGTACAAAGTGACACACAAGGTTTCAATGGATTTGCCTTGTGGTACAACGCAGTACATATACTTGAATGTGGTGTCCCACAATGTGTAGATTCAAAACTAACATCCAGAAAATCACATTTAAATTGAGTTTAATCACCTTAGCACAGCTTTTGTTTTACCGTCGCACAGGTACTTTTGCGCAGCACAGCAGTGCTTCCTGATGAAATGCGTACCACAATATTGGTAGCCATACTTTGTCAAAAACTCTGCGCAGTTCAGGTTGGTGGCAGTATCAATGCAGTCAGTGTCGTCCGCTACTGTAACAAATATATTCATATACATTACAATAAATATAAATAATTTAATACCCAAATTTAATCTAAATAGCATAAATACTGTATAAGACATATATTATTATTATTATCATCGGTGTTTGAGTTCCTGGGAGCTTTACCAGTAACTGGTAATTTCATTTTCATTTTTGAAGGATGAAGCCCACATAGGATTGAGACCTGTGCGTGTGTAATGGGTTGGATGATGATGATTGATGAGCTGGACCTACAGTTTTAGGTGGGTTCCGAACCACTGGGAAGTGATTTTACAGCAGAGATCTGAATATTTTTTGTTGGACAATCCAATCGGTCACCCTTTCAGAGAAGGCCCAGGAGAGAGCGTTGCTTACCTAATCTGACTGAACTTACCTGCTACGGCTCACGGCAATCACTTCTCTAAATGTTACCGGTTGCGTGTGATTGGTATATTCAAATATTTTACTTCTATGAATTTGAGTAGACCAATCAGACGCCAGCGGTGACATTAAGCAGTTACCGGTTAAGCTTCCAGGAACTCAATCATTGTCATAAAATAGTTTTATTTGTGTTTCTACACTACAATTACGGCTATCAACAAACCAAAAAGATGAATATATTTCATTTACTCTTTAAATTGGAACATACTAGAGAATATCAATCAACTTCCATTTCAAATCTCCATAACAATAGGCCTTTATAGGACATTGGCATATGGAGATCCTTGTCCTATGGTAGACAAACTATTCATAACAATTTCAAAACAGTTTTATTAGTCCTTGTATTAAAAATTACTGCAGAATCTTGTGGATGCTTTCACATATAAATTGTTATGAAACAGGCCCAAGGTATGATACAAATATATTTATACAAGTATATTCACTACTCAGACAAAAACATGAAACAATAAATTAACCTTAGGCTACATTCTATTGAAAAATATAATTAATTCGATGACCCAGACAATAAACTGAACCTGAGCTACAAACAATTATGTTGATGAAATTAACATCTGACTACTGTACACGGTTTTTTGAACCAATCAATCCTATTGCAAACAAAGGTGAAACATTATAAATTACTTACAAGTAAATACTAGCCAGTAGCCTTATTTATTTAAAATTATGTTTAAAGATTTCATTTGTACAAATATTGATATTATTATTATCTGTTAATGATTATGTTAAATAAAAGCTAGTAGCAATTTTGGATTATGGTTTTAACGGGTGATTAATAATAACTGATAACACATCCCGTATTTTGATATTTGTAGAAGCATATATCTCCCATGAATGTGTTATGGGCGATTTATTCAAATAAAATTTATTCAATATAAAGTTTCTGATTCTTTTGCTCCTCAGTAGATAATATGCTCACCATTTATTTTCACTTACCACAAATCGTAATTAATAGTGAATGATAATGAACCTCAGCTAACTCAATTCTCAATGTTTGGAATATTGAATTGTTTTCAAATCAGCTTCAATCATTAACTATAATTTTTTATTATTTCACTTCAAACTAGCGAATATCTGAGGCATCAACATTAGATATTTTTGGCCATTAAATAGTTTAGTCAGAATGGGACAGGAATTAAAAACTACTACTTGACTCTATGAGCGCAAACATTGATAAACATGAGAAATGAGAAAATTTAATTTTTATCCATCATATAATTATTAGCTCAAATATTCAAAGAAATAAAAAGAATTTTCAAGAACTTCAAAATTGAAAAAAATCAAGATTTATCTAGAAGTCTAGCTCATGCTAGGCCTACTCAAATATTGATAACAATTTACACAAATTTGCATGCAAAAATCATTCATAGAATGAGATAAACATGACTAAAAATCTTGCTTGGAAGCTATGTAGTGTAAAAGGTGAACTAGAATAGATTCTTCATGCTCATAAATGCGCATAAGCTGTAATGACAAATAGGAGTAAACAATACAAAAAAATACATAAAACAAAAATCAACATGCAGCACACCAATCACATGCAATAAGTTTAGTTCGAGCATAGACTATAAAAAACGATGAAATTACAGAAAAATGTCGGTGTTTGGATTGTTTGACAAGTGAACTTGATAAACGGGAATAAATTAGTTTCAGCATGAAATAGTATGATAAGAAATAGAACACAATACATAGACATTGGAAATTTGTATGAAGGTGTATGATGAAACCCATAAATTCTCACATCTTGGTGAAGTATCTAAATACTATCGAGTAAGATTGGTATTGGTATGTAACGGAACGTATATGCATGAATATTACAATTAAAACCTAAACCTCGACGTCGCCCAAGTGATGAACTTATGCTTTGTTGACGAGATCAAATCTGTCATATCCATTGAATTTTAATCGTAAATATGTTAAAGATGGTGTTAACAGCATTGATCGATATGCAGTGTTTCCTGACAATAATAAAGTCTATAGTCACGGTCACCCATAATTTTTGGGTGCATAATATAGTGCGGTTTAATTGTTGATCTGACTCGTCTTATACTCCTTAACTGGAGTCTCCAAGACGTAATCTACAAAAAAAATACTAGTGCAGAACCGTGTACTCGTAACTTCGCAAGGATAATACTACGTACACCGCGTGACGTTTACCATTCCCATATGAACATTTAGTGATAATATGGGCTCTTTCATCCCTGATCTTGGGATACCGTGAATTGATACATTTAGCAGATAATGTTATTCAAATTAGTCCAACGGGGCCACATACATGTTTTGATTAAAGGTTTTTATAGGAGAAAAGGGAGGTAGCTAATTGCAATGAAAATTAATTTATTGATTTGACACTATCAATGTTGTCAAAATCACAGAGATTGATAAATGTTCACTTGAATATTAGAACCAAGCATAATTCTACTCTAAAAAGTAGCTTAACGAAAAAATTTCACCTTATGATATAAACGGAACGAATGTATGTTACTATTGGCTTATCTCTGAAAATGCATGTTTCAGTTTAACACTCATTTTTATGAAAGCTATCAAATGATAAAATTAACGATTGAGCAGAAATTGGATTGGAGAGAGACAGAAAAGAAACATGACATAATAGAATAATGTGTGAATGATAATAGAACAGAAAACAGAAGATAATTACCAATTTCACAGTTTGAAAGCATACAGATAACCATGTTGTAAATGTAAACTTTGGATGATCTATTTTGGAAATATTTTGATAAAATCTTTTGGAGAGTTAATAATTATGAAATTCACAGACAGTTAGTTACACCTGAATAGAAGTAATTTGATTTTCTTCTGCCCCACAAAGGCTAATGTTTATTATGATCTCTCCTATTCTTCTGTTATGAATAACAGAAAAACAGGAAGTTGTAAACTGTCCATAAAAAAGCAAAATGGAATATTTTTGATTGAATTGAAACTATTTCAATAAATTCCAACTTGAAAACCTAACAATCATCAATTTTAGCAACTGTATAGGACCGAGTGTGTCAATAGGAATTTACATTAAAATCGAAAGCTTTCTCAAGTCTCTTATCTTACAGAAAATAAGATAAATTTAGTAAGAAATCTACAGGTAGCTAATTATTCTTGTGACTCGCCAAACGAAGACACCTATCGAGCGCTCTCTTAGAGTAATCTAGACTCTTGCTAGACGAGTGCAGTCATGGGTACTCTTGAGCCCCGGCCACAGTAGAGCGGCGCCGCTACTCCTGGCATTAACCATGATTGGGTTTTATATAGGAGAATTATTGATGAAACATATTCTGTATTAATTAAGTTACACTTGAAGGATTTTGCGATTATATTTTTGATTGATAAATTTTGATTTGATTTGATTAAATTTCTTTCCTGCAGCTTGATGCTCTAATCAAAATAACATCAAAATTAATCTTCGCCTCAACTAATTGATATAGTAACTATGGTAACTAGTGTATAAGATTGTATAATTGTTGATCTGACTTGTCTTATACTCCTTAACGTCTTCAAGACGTAATCTAAAAAAGAATCATGGCCGAGGTCTTTCGCTAAAATACTAGCACTTGCACAACTAAGGCACGAGTTGAATATCTCAGGAAGCAGGAGTCTAGATTGTTTTGGGGAAGTTGGCCGTTTTAACGGATATTCATAACATTAATATACAGATAAGATAATTTATTGAGAAATTGAAAACCCAACCCACTGTTAATTTTCAGGTAACCTAATGACAGATAATTTTTGGAAATGAGTATTTACTATTAGATATAGAATAATAGGAGTTTTGGTTTTCCTCAATGAAATGTTAATATTCTATCTTTTAAATAAGCACTAATTGAATTTGAGTGTAGGAAAAACACTACATGTTCAATTACAAAATAATTTACTAGTTAAGAATTATGCCATTTCATCCATCGTTTATTTACAACCTGGCATCTGTTGATTTTTGATTGAAACTGCACATGAGCTGTTGACAAATGCGGTGATGTGGATTCGAAGCAATGAGTTTTTGGGTCAATTATATCGATTCTATCACAACTTACCAGATGTTGAGAAGAATTTTTTATTGTATTCTTCGTAAACGTTTTTCGTTGTTGGTCTATTTGATGTTGTGAATGAGTAGGCTTGTGAATTGAAGTTTGATTTCTTTGTTGTTTCAACATTGTCGAATGGTTTACGAGAAATGAAATCTCCAAAATCATAAGGATTGCGGGGCGTTGACAGGGTAATGTCTGGTCGTAAATTGTTGTTAATAGAGTTGCTCAAAGTTACGGCCGGTACGTTTAGTTTTTCGCGATTTTGTAGATATTGTGGCGTTGTGTATGTAATGTGATTGACTTTCTGTTTGTCAAAAAATGGCTTTGTAATTGTGTTTTGATCGTAAGCGGGTGTGGTGACGTCATCGTGGGCTGTCCTCCAAAATTCGTTCCATTCAGACCTGGTGGTGTGAAATTTATAATAAGATTACCACTATGAATCAAATTGAAGATTTAATCAGTCATGAGAGACTGCTATTCCTCACACACAAATCCTGAAAGATTGATGGGTTCTTCCTCAAAATAGGAACTAAAATTTCTATTGGAATTATAATATCACTTATAATAAATTAAATTAAATTCAGGGGAGATTAGACCAATCAGTTGTAACCGCATGCTTCTCATGAATCTATCCTATTAGCCAGGATCCCATACATAATTTTGATTTGCAAAACTCCCTGCCAAAGAATTTTATCTGTGTATGGAAAAAGTTGCAGATCTAAACTATTGTATAATTGTGCACTCTCTTACAGACCTTTTGGAGTATCTATTGCAGAGTTGCACAAATTGCACGTGGGTATCTGACCTGACATGAAGTTTTGGTTATTGATTATTTAGATATTGATTTATTGTTCATAAATTGTCTTGAAATATTTTTTAGTATTCTTTATGGGAATATAATGAGATAACATTATTGTCAAAATTCTTGATTTTTTTTAGTGGATGATGCCCACATGAGTCCGGAGACTTGTGCCTGGGTAATGATGTGAATGGGTGAATGATGAGATTCAAGCATTCAGCTTGTAGGTCAGAATAAATTTAATATGAATTCATAGGATCCCTACTAAAATTATTCATGGATATATATTTATATTCTATATTCAATAGGGCAGCATTAAATATTAGTCTTTGCAAAAATTTCGATTTTTCACTTCAGTGAAGTTTTATTAAGTTGTACACTTGAAGGATTTTTTGTAGGATTCTATTGTATGGTCATCTTATGTAGAGCTAGCCATTCATTAAACTAAGCATCGAGAATTGAAAATTCTCAAGAGAGCACCACCCATTTAACTCTTATGGAATATACTTCCAAAACGAGTTTATTTTACCAAAACAAAATTAAAAGTCTGTTAGTTTTTTGAAGGAACTGACAATTTATCCACCTGACAAAAATATAGGACACAATGTTTTAAGATATTTTTGTGTAGTAAGCGTTTATCGATTTCCATCGGCTATTCAATTCTGTTGTCAATATCCGCCATTGCAGAAGTCCTCAGTATAATTAATAGCACTCTGAGGAATTCGAAATTAATAAATTGTGTTAACAGTATGATTCAACATGTTCATTGAAATAATATTTCAAGCACAGAAGAATATTTCATGCATGTGCTGTAATTCTAAATCAGAACGAGCATTCTATCAATAACTTTTGATTTATTAGACATGATAATAAAAATCCTACTAAATTAGTGAGTAACAAGACATGGAAATTCAGATGAATGAGTTACTTCCAGTGAGTATATTTCTATAATTGAATTATTCACAATATATCTACATATTTACATTCATGATTGAGTATATCAGAAAAATATTTTAAATTATTTTTTGTTAGTGGATTTTATAAACTATTTAATAATCCCTATTTTCAAATCTGACTAAACTGAAAAATGGTTATTGTTTTTGTTTATTTGAGAATGAACATGTCATGTTTGACTGCATAATAATAGTTATTTATGAATTGAGAGTGTATAGAGGCAACTTGATCACTCGAGCTAGACAGTTACCACATGATGTGTAGCAGAGTGCAGTAATTTTGCGAGAGTGATAGTGAAGCTTTTTGTTACACTTGATAGAAAGTAAGCTACTTTCCATAGATTTGTCACATATGGAAAGTGCCTCTTTACCGTACTAGATAGGAAAAATCAGCTGACAAATAGGACCTTATAGCCGTACAAAATAGGAAAAAAACAGATGGCATGCGGCAAAAATTTTTCCATTGACTCACATATATATTATATGTATAGATATAGTCAACTCATTACATTACTCAATACCTGTCTCGAATATTTCCAGCTGAGTGCACTAGGCTATCATTATTATGGTTTACATGGGAATTCGCCCATCAAATTCTGAATCTAAATAAAGCAGCTGATTTAATATTTGTCTTGAATACTTTTGAATGTCTCGCATGATTATTATCCAGCTGATTGTATCATGCCGTTCTGTCAAGTCTAACAAAAAATATCGTACATTACACGGCTGTAAACTTTTTCCCATTCTCGCATATTCACGTTTCTGCACTTGGCTGCGCCTCATGTATAAACTATCACATGCTCGACCGGCAAAACGTTTCTTTCCAGTCTAGTAACGTAATATACTATTACACTCGAATTATATGCAACATTTTTTTTACAACTGCAGTTTTGGATTTCCATTCAATAATTGCATGAAATTATCATTTCTGTACAATACACCATCATTGAGGTTATTAAAAACTTACCTGGCAGTAATCAGCTGGCAAACTTCAGTGTTGCCAGCCATATGATAATATTATAATTTATAGTATTGTACAATAATTTGGTGTTTAATATGATGTAGGATGTGGCTAAGTGCTTTTGTACAATAATCCCATAATTTTTAAAATAATTAAAATATAGTTATTATTTATTGAAGCATAAATAATTGATATGATGATTTAGGACGTCAGGTACGATAATCATAGAATGAAAGGTTGGAAACACTGGCAAGCATAAAGTAAAGCTATGACATCAGCAAGTGTAAAGTAGATTACTGCTTGCTCCTCAGAAAACGACTGTTTTACAATTATGTTCCACATGTAAACTAATTCTTTATGAGTAGTTGTAGGAAAAATCTTTTGGATTATTTTTTGTTGGAGTGGATTTTATAAAATCTATTTAATAATTCCTATTTTTTAACTCTGACCAAACTTGAGAGTGGTTATTCTTTTTGTTTATACAAGAATGTATATTTTTCAGTCTGTAGATCTTTGGATCGAATATGAAAATTATAATGATTATGATGTTGAAGATCCATCTTGTTTCCACTAATATGTATTATAAACTTAAAAAACACTTTTGAATGGAAATTGACTCACGTTATGGCGTAAACGCCATTATATGCAACACGCCATAACGTGAGTCAATTTCCATTCAAAAGTGTTTTTTAAGTTTATAATTATAATGATTGTTATTGTTAGATTATTTATTAAAAGATATTACATAATTTTATTGATACTTAATAATACACACATTCAACGAAAGAGTTATTTACAGAAAAGATTCTTAGATACAATTTCATAATAACCATGAGATTTGTTCTTCAAATTGCAAAATTAAATATATGAATAAATTTTCAATAGAGATTTCTGTTTTGTGAAGAACTATGGCATTTTAAAGAAAGGACCCTTTGATAATTGATTTTGAAATTTTCCAATCATTAACAATCGTTTGTTCTGTTATAGTACTGTATTCCATGGATAGTGAAGAAAGCATTCATCTGAAGCAGATATTACAATACAATAAAACCTCTAAATAAGACTGAAGTCAAATTACAGTTCAAGATTCCATCAATCTAATCAAAATATTATAGAAATAGTTACACCAGAAAAAAATCATGTATTTAAATATAATACAACCACTAAATCATAAATAAGTCAATCCAAATGCATATAAATATATTAAAAATGGTCGTTTGATAGCCTTTTCAAATAGGAAGCGAATAGTAAAATATGATGCAACTACCGAGTTGGAATGATTCAGCCTAAATTATACAAGAAGCATGACCATCTACTACTGTCCGTTCAAATGAGTGAGAGCTAGAGCGACAGAAATGACATAAATCGAGAACTTAGTGCAGTGTAGACTGGTGAATACTCTAGCAAGAAAAACTGCAAGAGCAACTTCTTCGCTTGTCTTGGTAGAATCTATTAGGCTGGTCTCACATTGGAGGTGACTAGGGCGTCCTTAAGGCTTTTTTAAACACCATAATACAGCTTATAAAATACAGCTGTTGATGCAGATACAGATTCCTATTTGCATCAACAGCTTTAGGCACTGCGTTTCCTGTCATGTGTTAATAACCTAACCTAACCTGACAATGCAGAAAATGCGGGACAGAGATGGTGTACAAATTGTAAAATTCAAAGACCAATGAAAAGCGCAATTTCGCTCATGGAAGAAAAAATCAAAAATATGATTACTCAGGTGAATATGATTAATACGGTTACAATTTAGAAAATTCAAATAACCAAAATTTAAACAAATTTCGATTTTGGTTGAGACGGTCTTGAGGACAGCCTAGATCATTTTTCTTTAATGCGTTTGCATAAAAGGGGACAAACAACTTCCCATTTAGTTTCAATACATTTGAGCTTTTATGAGTATTTAACTCGCGCATTTAATTACCTGCCACTTGATCTTTAAAACGCCCAATGACAAAAGTGCGTCATATTGCATAGCACGACACTGTTGACTCAATTGCAATGATTAAATCGCAGCGTTTACTCGCGGTGGTGCATAAAACCGGTCTAATTGTATCAGCTGGATTATGGTGTTTAAAGAGTCTCACAGACGACCAAGTATAGTAGACTCCAATGTCAGACCAGACCAATAGTCTTCACTGTTCAAAGCTAACAATTATGCAATTAAAGAGCTTTCCCAACTTTGATGGACCTTCAAAATATTTACTTTCAAAGCGAATATTCAAATATGATAATACCACAATATCAGAATGAATTCATACTACATTCTACCAAAGCTTGACAATCTACAATACAAGTCACCATAATACATGAGATTCTACTTTTTCATGAAACAAAAATGATGCTAACTTACTTTATTGTCGATCCATTTGGTGCATTTGCATAGACGGGCCTGCTTTGCGTAGCTGCTATATCAGGATCACTCCTCCTGAGATAAGCTGGTGTATTTTGCGAGTAGTCGGGAATAATGTTCTCGTGCTCAGCAGTGCAGCGTCCATTTGTACAAAACTAAAGAAAGCAGTGGAAACAAGTCAATACCAATAATTTTCAAATCACATCAAATACATCAGTGAAATAGAGGAACATTATATTAATGGAATAATATTCTTTGAATTGAATATGGTGTTGTTAATCACCTTATATTTTGTTAATAATATTGTAGTTGATGGAGATAAGCTGATGGCTCTTCTATCTAATTTCACTATAAGAAATTTCCTGCAGTCTTGAGTTCGAATCTCATTCAACCATTGATGACTCATCATTCACCTGTCATGTCATTACCCACGCACAAGTCTCAAAACTCATGTAGACATCATATGACTAAAAAAGAAGATGAAAGAAGTTGGAAGAAGGAGAAGAAAAAGAGGCTATTAAATTGAATTTTTCACTTATTTAGGTTATGACATGTTTTAGATATCCAGATTGCATTGTTGATGGTACAATCATTTTTAAAGAAAATATAGCCTAACTGTATAATTAAATTTTCTAAATGATAGCTGAGATTGCCCTTTATCATCCTTAAAAACTCTCCCCCCCCCTTGGCAACATGCCCAAAAATCCCAAAATATTTATTTTGGCCAATATTTTGAAACGATAATTTTATAGCAACAATTTTGTGGAATTTTGAATACTAATTTTGAAAAGTCTGAAAGGAAAATCAAAAATCGGGCTTTGGGTGCACTGAATTGAGTTGAGAGGAAGCTTTGTGCCAATTGTTGTTGTACCAATTGTTCCAAATCGTTGCCATTCTTGTGGAATCTGTAAGACAATCACGCACTCTTTCTCTTATTATATATTTATATATCAACCAAGATTCTTATACCTGTCCGTCTCCACACGGTGAACCTTCAGCAGCTGGTCTATAAGCTACGCAATACCCTGAGCCGGCATCAAAGCAAAATAGCTGGGCGCAAACTCTGTCATCTTTCTGCAAAAAATCAATGAATAATACCAATAAACGTTATGGAAATACATGATCTACTTTCGTCTCCACACATGCATCTTGGTTATGTGTACTGATACAATGAGACTTTCTAATAACTGTCACGAAAATGAGAATCACTGCTGTAAAACTAATCAGAACACAGAATTCAACAACATGAGCTTTTTTGTTTTATGATAAATTACAGATTGAATCTGGTAGTCAGTCCCTCAGTCCGTTATGTAATTTTTAAAATATGGACATACAACACCTGAGACATTGTCCAGGGCTGCAAGATATTGCCAATGATGAGACAAATGATTCAAATTTTTATGACTTTTGTACTGGGCTGCAGGAGGCAGAATGACATCGTCAATACTGCAGGCATAATTTAAAAAAAGGAGAAATTATTGCTGCACTTGAAAGAAATGACAGAAATTATAATACAATAATTCAAAAATAAAATGGCCTACACACGAAATGTTGCATTGCTTAATCTATCATTGATGATAGGAATTGCAAAAGAATCCCGTGATGACTGGTTAAGTTCGTTTAAAGATGCAGAAAGTGATATGTTGACAATAAAACAATGGCTTGCATAACTTGAGTTAAATTATAAGGCGAAATATATAACATTTTCACCAAATGCTACTGGTAAACCAGACAATAATTTGAAATTAAAATTGCATTCCAAATGTACCAATCATTCAACATGTAATTGCCCAGAAATACAAAATGCAAAATATCTTGAGAGTAATAAATAATTGATGAGTATTTTACGTAGCAACCACATATAACGTTTTCATGTAAAAAGCTAAAATACATGTCATAAAAATTCTTTGAACTAAACAAAATATTACAAACTTAAAAACTGTATATTATGCCTTAGTGCAATCAGTTCTACGATATGGAATAGAAATATGGGGTGGAGCATTTGATGCACACATGAAAAATCTTTTTATCATGCAAAAAATATTGTCAAAACTGTCTTGAATAAGTCTACATCCCAACCACCTAATTTCCCAGGATTTTGATGTTTTCACAATTATCAGACAAGTTTAAGTAAAAACCTTATTTCAATATTCAATAAAAAATAAAAACAGTTTTCTTGAATTGAATAAAAATTTCTATAACTTTAGGCCAAATACCACAGAAAAATTTAAAATTCAACAAACTAAGCTAACTTTCATAAGAAGACAACTGATTTACACGAGTAGTAAATTAATTATTATTATTCCTTTTGATATAAGCTACAAATGATATAAGCAATTGACATACAAATTGATATAACAAATCTAGTTGTTCTTTGTTAAGCATATGTGGTGCATACCCATTGCATATGGGTATAGAATGAGGTTGATACGTTCTAGTTGATTGGAACGTTCTTTGCCGGGTCTATACTGTCCTAGTATGGCCTGGTACACTACAGTCTGTACTCTGTTCACGCAAACGAGAGACAGACCAAAACAAACGTTGTGTAAGTGTGAGTTAGAAAGTAATTACTCATATCAGCTGTAGACCAATCGGTTCTACCAGTTGACACTGAGTTCAGTATCATATTTGCTGTCACAGTTACTAGTTCACTTATATACTGCGCATTAATTGTATTTCTGTAGTTATTTGTGAATCGGCTACTGTGAATTGGTCTTCTTGTTCGAAGATAGACTCTCGCACGCGCATCGTTGTTTACATCGACGCCCCTTTCCATGAAAAGAGTATAGTATGTTTCTAGCCAGAACATACATACATACATACAGAACAGAGTGGAGAATGTGTACTTACAAAGCACGCGCTTGTTCCACGATCCTTGCGACATTGGGCATCCAACGTTAGCAGCTTGCCTGGGAGAACCCTTGGTAAGCTTTCATCTTCATGAGGTGAATTGTAGAGACATGTTGCTGTATCACCACTAAAAAATATAATGCTCATTAATTCATTAGCTGGATGTATATTTTATAGATAATATAGACGTATAATATAAACAAATCATACATTCAGTCTACAAATAACGTAATGATTCAAACCAATATTTCTTTGTAATTTTCACAAACCAATGCATCTACTGTCCAATTGAAATTGTAATGATATTATATTTCATCTTTTTTATACTGTCATATTTTGCTATTGAAATTTGTTTGATATTGATATTGTGTATGGCGCTGTTTGATTTTCACAATTTCAACTATAACTGTAATTCATTGTAGTAAAGTTATAGTTTCATGTTCTTTGTTTGAACATTGATTGCATTACAAATTGAGTCAAGTTCTTCATTGTATGCCTGATTATGAATTGATATTAATAGTTTCTATTTTTAATTCAAATTATAAACAATTGAACAAATTTATATTATTAGCTTCTAGAATTATAATTATCATTGCATATGAATTATAAATATTCATAACAATTGTATTAAACTGTAACACCATGCGTGTAAATTAAATTCAAACTTATTGAAAAATGTAAAAATCCAGATTCCCTCCCACACACAGGCTTCAGCCTATGCGGATGAGTCGCATGTCTTTGAAATCTGTCATTATATTTAATTGGAAATGAACTGCTTTATTGGATTGTTTTTGAACTTATGATGATATATTTTTGTGTTATTATTCTGTCATGCTAATAAAAAAATTTGATTTGACATTATGTTTACTGTTTATCAATCTATTTGAGTGAAAACTGTGGTGCTTGAAATCACATGAAACTGTCAAAAAATAATTGAAGAGCAATCCCAAAAAAATTAGTACTTGAGAAAATGGTGGAAAGAAGCCACACTACAAGATGACCATCTGAAGCCTTTCTCAGTGTGTCGGAGGTCACTCATGATGAATCCATCCTCCCACCGACACTTTTCTGCTCCTGGGCCACCAAGATAAGTAGGTGGTGGTGAGCCATCGTGAACAGCACCAAGCCTGGAAACGGATCAAGTTGATTAATTATTACTAGCTGATGAACAATGATAATATTACTAATAAATAATTTCAAAAGTAAAAAGCTTTGAAATTCTAAAAAAATTAGATTAGATAATCAACAGAAACATACTAATGGACAATTGATTTAACTTCTTTAATATTTTCAAGACAAACTTCATTGGTTAACACAGGCACCATAAACTGGACAAATTATTGGATAGACAAATGTTCTATTGCCAATTACATGGCTTATGGCTTAGTGACACATCTGAATTACTATTCAGATTTTAAAATATGTAGTAGAGCTTTTTGAACATAGAAAATAAGAATAAAAAAGTGAAAAATAGAACTTGATAGCTACGACAATTTCGAATCAGACACAATTCAAAAAGAAATTTGATTTATTTAATAAAAATTTACAATTTTACAGCATAATCAATACCATTGTTTTAAAGTTCAAGTGGAAACCCTACTATTAAACTTTGTGTTGCGGTAGTCCAGCATCAATTCACAGTTTCGAAGATATTCACTTATATTGAGGAATTCAAAATTAATAAATTATGTTCCATCTATTTGTCAGTTTGATAAATTGTCAGTCGAAAACAGACTTGTGATATTTATTTGATAAAATAATATATTTATATTGACAATTATAGTAAATTGTGTTCTAGATAATAATAATAATAGATTATTAAAGCAAACCAAGAAAAACAATCATACAAAATTCATAAAAACCAAAATATTTGTAGTGAACAATTAGTTGTGACTGTGCTAGTTATGGATTATTTGGTTGCTCATCAATAAGAGAAAAGTAATTGGAAATTAGTTTGTCAACTAATAAAAAACAAATAATTTAATTGACGGAACGAAGAGAAGTCTCTGTTTCAAGTCGACCGATTTGCATTTGTATGTTTGTAACGCATTTACGGCTGAACGCGTGGACCAAACTCAATGAAATGTTGCATGAGTCTTTCATTAAGGAATGCCCGGCGATGTATGTGCATGGATTTTCGAAATTCGCTTGCAATTAAAGGATATTTAAAAGGAAAACAGTAACGCTCTTAGGCCTTCTTCTATAGGAACACATGATTTTTGACTTATTTGTAGAATTTTGGTTGATGTTGTGAAACTCCATAATAAAAGAATCAAACCCTGTTAAATGTTGTCAATTCCACTTCTTTATTATAACAGCACTGGACCGCGGTTTCGTGGCTTCACCAGTCACATTTTCAACAGTACTAATACATTGTTTATAAAATAATGTTAACTAATCTTCAAAAGTCGATAATCACTCAAATCGATATTTATGGTATCGATTATAGCATCAAATGTCAATCAATATCAAATGTAAATAAAGGTATAACTAAAGTTACTTTTTTTTAAGCCTACATATAATGGGAATTGTTCTTAACTTGAATGAAACATGAATTAAGAAATATATATCTAGTAATAGGTTAACCTCTACATTGTCCTAATTAAACTTAAAATAAAATTCACTCTTTCCTGGGTAATGATATTTTAACTTTAGTTAACTTTAATTAGGCCTATACCTTTATTTACATTTGATATTGATTGACATTTGATGCTATAATCGATACCATAAATATCGATTTGAGTGACTATCGACTTTTGAAGATTAGTTAACATTATTTTATAAACAATGTATTAGTACTGTTGAAAATGTGACTGGTGAAGCCACGAAACCGCGGTCCAGTGCTGTTATAATAAAGAAGTGGAATTGACAACATTTAACAGGGTTTGATTCTTTTTCATGATTTTTGAAATGAGCTTCTCTACCATATGCAATTGGAATAAGATTCATAGACAATCCTCATCTGGTTGAGCCTTATTCATATGAATAAAGTTATCATTCATTAGAATAACATATTTTTTGAGAAAAACAAATATTTCTAATACTTCAATTAAGTAAAATAACACGTGATAAACTAAGTAAATGGTATACAAATTTAATTAATATTGTTTTATAAATTTATTCATCAGACATCTGAAATCTAATTTGAGCAATCAACTGTCTCCCAGATAGAAAACACAGACTTGTTGATGTGATACAGAGTGACCGTTTTTGAGAAATAGACTACACGAAATGAAGGGTTAGGACTTATGACTGTGTTTAATTTTGCGATGGTGATTATCATTGAGTAGGTCGAGTATGTTCCTCTGTGCAAGCACCCTTATTCTTGGGCGTGAGGATACTGTTCACAGAACTACTAGTTATAAAACAAAATGATTAAGCTGGTCACGAGTTCGAAAAAAATTAAACATGAGATCGACAATCAATTCATTATAAAATAGCATGAGCCATCTCGTTCCTCAAATGTTTCCAAGCGGGCTGATTCAGAGTTATAATTACTGCATTGCCCTAGTGCAAATAAGCGAAATTCACTTACAAATGACCAACTTCATGAGCAGCCACGATGATGCCGGAGAATCCACCAGTGTCTTCGATAATAGCCACACTGTTCACCTTTTCTAAACGCTTGTTAACAACACAAGCTCCTCCAACGTACGCAAAGCCTGTAAAATTCGCACATTCCACATAAAAATTTAATAGCATTGCAATATTTTACATTTTTACAGCAGCTATTTGACACCTAATTTCTACTAATGAAAATTAAGATGTACTAGAATTTTTCAGGAATAAAACAATTAAAATCTTTGCTGGATATGCATCAATAATGATTCAATTGATTTGCGAATCAATCGCATAATTTCATGAATGGGAGCCTAAAAGTCACAATATTATCAGTCGGTATACATTAATTAAGGGGGGGGGGGAAATTAGATTATCTGGTTATGTTTAAAATCAGCCTTGAACTTTCGATTGTATATCTGTAGTACCTAAGAACTATTAACAAAATTGAACAAAACTTAATAAAACTGTGGATTCTTTTTATATCCTTCCATGTTTCTTATACCTTATACCTCCTACTAGTTTCAAGTAGTTGGGAAAACTCTCGTGTGTAGTAATCAGCCTACCTATTTAAAAGTCCAAATATACAGAAATTAGTTGCGAAGTATTGAAAGGACAGGAATGATATTTGAAGGATTAAAAGTGTCTGTCAGGAATAATCTCATTCCATTAACTAAAAGTATTCATTATAATTCTCAAGCTCTATGACTCCTATTACGAAGTAATTCACCATTAATGTGATAGCGTAATAACTCGCAATGGCTCAGTACTTAATGGTATACCTAATACATAATGGTATAAAAATACCTTTATTATTATTATTATTTTTTTTTTTTTTAATCACAGTCAAGTCCGTTTTAAGGTTAAGTGAAAGAAGAGACTCTATGGTCTCAACTTCACCTACGTTAATGAATATTTGAATTGAGTCTGTGCATCCTGTTCATAACAACAAATAAATGAATTGACATGAAAATAAATAGAATATGCATTTAGAAAATGGTATAACATAATACAGTAAACTCTCGTTAATACAAACATTCGATAATACAAAACTCTTGATAATACGAAGTACATCCCCGGTCCCCTGAAAAACTCTCGATATTTCGAACAAATGCAATGCATTTTGGTACACTCGATAATACGAAGTAAATTGTAGAGCCTGACCCGACTGCAACACGCGATAATTCGAAGTTTTCCATAGAATCTCTCGATAATACGAAGTTCTACTGAGTTATAATTCAATACATATGTTTATTTCTTATGGTAAGTGTACGATATTGCAGGATATTAATGCATTATAGTTCAGTATTCAAGCAAGAAAGAAAAAATACAGACTTTTTAACTAAAAAGACTAATTATTTTGATTGACAATAATTGTTTTTTGTTAGACTGTACTTTCAACAATATTCTTGATAATTTTCATTTTCAAACATTGTTCGATTGTTTTACAGTATTTCCACATTAAATTTTTCAAAGAAATTTCGCTATCTATAGTTTTTTCTCCTCTTCCATCCAAACGTAATACGAACTCTCAATAATTCGAAGTTTTTCTCTAGTACCTCCAAATTCGAGAGTCGACTGTATCTTTATTATCTTGAACATATTCCCAGAACGAATAGGACAGATATCAGTAGTTAAATTATACATTACTGTGACCCATAACATTACGTTCCAGCCATAAACTTGATAATATTTATAATAAAAACTTAAAAAACACTTATAAGAGGAAATTATGACTCACGTTATGGCGTGACGGCCGTTTCACTCTGTTGTCAAGAGCATCGTCAGACGACCCACAGTACACTGATTTAAGGTATGAGTTTGAGGGTTATGAATGTTGCCTTGACAACAGAGTGAAACGGCCGTCACGCCATAACGTGAGTCATAATTTCCACTTAAAAGTGTTTTTTAAGTCTTAATGATATTAGTGGAAACAAGATGGATCTTCAACATCATGAATATTTATGTTCAAAATATATGAAAATATAAATTATTTTTGATTCCAGAACATTAACTATTAATTGAATTGGGTCTGTAGTTTTGAACTACTATTCTTGTAGGTGGACGTTAATATTTTCTACGCCATAGTTTTATTTTTAATACAGATAGGGCCTAATACAATAGATAATTGTTGCTAATATTCATTATGTCAAACTTTTACCATATTCATAATTTACATTCCAGTTTACTATAACAACTAGTGTTTCTTAGTTGAAGAACTCTTATTCTTATTACTCGCCTACTTCTTATTCTAAATAAAAATTATACTCTCACCTTATTTGGTTCCTTGCTGGCTAGAAAGCATATGTGCTTTATTAATTATTCTATTTTATTTATTTAAGTTTTTCTACGCATGCATAATTTATAACCAAACGATTTTATTTATTTCGTTTTAGTCTGCACATGCATAGTTTCTAATCAAATAATAATTAATATTATTCTCTACGGCAACAACAAAAATAGTAGATATGAAATGTTTTTCAAGATGCACATCTAATTTCTACTTCACCAATTTACCGAATTGAGAGGTTAATCCCCATTTTTATGTAATTGATAACTCATTCTTTATTATTATCTTGTTAATTGTCATGCATAATTCATTCACTCATGCATTCAACTAGCTTTTGATGAATCTTTAGATCTTCAGTACTTTCCCAGACTAAAGAATGCATGTACGATAAGTTATAGATTCCCCTCCAACGGTAATTGTAGGTAAAGGTAAACCAATGATGATCTACCATTTTAGTATCTTTGGTTAACCAGACCAACGCACTTAATAATAAACCATGCCTTCAAGCAAGAATAATACCTGCATCATTTTTAAAAAAGTATTATTTTTAAACTAAAAAAAAAAACAATAATAATGATCATTTTCTGAGCTCATTAATTACCCGCTCAATAAATATAGCACTTTCTAATAGTCAAAAACATCAAAATAAACGATTCCGTAAATGTTAGGGATTTATTGTTACATATTTATTTATAACAACCATGTTATGTATGCGTGACATAGGCCTACAGTTCATTGTGGACAATATATTTATTAGAGGCTATTGTTGTGTGTATGTGTATGGGAACAGAATAAATACTACGTATTAAACTTATTATACATCTAGATATTAAGATCTATATTTTGATACGTGCTAACTTTATTAGTATTTATCTGTAGAAAATGTCATATCTTGTCTGTAGCAACATCACATTTGTATTAAGATCAAGATTCGGAAAACATGCTGTTTCTCCAGGAGAAAAAATAAGTAATCTTTATTTGAGCGTGACATAAACATGGTGGAAAGCTAAAAATACGATTTTATTATTCAGTCATTTAAGCTAATGGGATTATATACTACCATTATGCAAATAGGTCTACACTACAAAAAAAAAAAAAAAAAAACTGAAGCATCATATTGACGATTTAAAAGGATGATGACACACAGTAAATAAGGATATAATTTTATACAATTTATTGGGCCATTAAATTCAATTTCTAAAGCAAGTGGCCTAGTTAATTCATTTCAGATGCTAAGAAAAGCCTTGTCATTGACAGGAATCAAATTCAAATCTATGAAACACGATGGATATGTGTTATCACACGGGTGGTATCCTTTAGGACGACCTAACAGTTTGATCGACCTACTGCTAGCGCAGCCATAACTGCATAACCAAAACTAACCAAACCTGGTTAGATGTGACTGAACCACCTTTATTTGTTTACTAGGTCGGTCAAAACGACAGTCGTACAAATGGTGTTCTCCCGTTATCACACAAGTGAGATGCCCTAGTTTGATTCCTGTCATAGGTATGATTTTTTCATCAACGTTCATAGCTGTATAAGTTGTTATGATTGGTAATTTTTGAGGCTTTGAGTAAAACCTCAATTTGAAAAAGTTGAATCTAATAAAAAATACTACATCCCTGAATATCGTAGTAAATATATTGCAAAGCAAAAAAACATGCGAAATATTCAAGACCATTAAGATTAAATTCCATATCCATTTTGAAAAACCATAACTGATGAACAAATAGATTCTTGTTGGAAATTATGAACGAATGACTATGAAAAATAAAACTCATATGACATGTGGAGTGATAAAATGAGAATGTTGTAGTAGATATGATTTTCGAATAATGGATGTAAGTGAGGACATTAAGAGATATCACATTTTTGTGAGCTATGACATAAAACGTACAGAATTTTTGAAGAAATGTGACATTTTTACCATGGAAAACATGAACGTGAATAAGTGTTGAAATATTGCGAAAGATTTATAAAGTGATTGCTGGTGCAGTGCGGGATAAATTTTCTGTCTTTTATGCCATTTTTTACCTGCAGTTCCTCTGTTACAGGCTTCATTTGGGTATTGCCTTCTGCACATATCTAATCTGTAAACATCGATATATTTGATACATAAATGAATTTTAAAAAATTTAACGAATATTAAAAAGTCACGAGGTTCCACGTGTTGTCTGGACAGGTAGCTGCTAGTTGTATGACTGAAAGTTAAATAACAAACACGGAGTCTACTTTTACCACAGTGAGATTAGTCCTTTGCCTCCTAATCCAGTATTAAGTTAGTAGAATCACACAAAGTGCAGTATTTCCAGTCATAAATATCTAATTTCGACAAAAAAAAAAACTATTCCACTCCACTAAGTTTATTACCCTTGTTAATTTATATACATGGGATTGTAAATATAATATCTGAAGCACCTTTATCTAGAATTTGAAGGACATGTTTGATGAACCTACCTAAAAAATTACACTGCAGTTTAATACTGAATTATGAAAACCAACTTGGGTGATCTGTAACCTGAAGAGTACAGCAGCCTTGCAGGATGAAGTAACTATGCATTGAAAAACAAGCAATTGTTG
Organism: Conomelus anceps; assembly: GCA_948455865.1. NCBI lineage: Eukaryota > Metazoa > Arthropoda > Insecta > Hemiptera > Delphacidae > Conomelus > Conomelus anceps. The sequence goes on along the minus strand of OX418222.1, from coordinate 58,496,561 downwards.
ATTTTTTGATATTTTTGAAAAAAAAATTACAGAGAAGGAGCCTACCTTGGGGTTACACCAGCTTAAGGAGACTTGAAAAAATCAATCGAATAAATTTTCAACTTTCCCTTGAATTAAGGAAACCTCAAGGTAGGTTTTACAAGCCTAATTGGAACGTTAATTTAAAATTGTACACATTAGAACGGAATGTGATCTCGACTCTGGTTTTAAAATACACGTAGGAGCGAGGGATAGGAGTGGTTTAAGCATGTGTAATGTTACAATCGTTTACGTGGCAGTGTTATCTCTTTTGACAGACTTTTTAGAGCTGACATTGACAAGAGAAAATCTAACAGAACATTTCTCAATTTTTAAAAAGTATTCATTTTTATAGCAGAGTACTTTATAATTACTAGTATTATAACCATCTAGTAACCGCAAACTGTTTCCCCTACTACTTTCTAGTACGCAGTGACCACCATGTCTCTTACACAGAAATGAGATAAAATTCCAACATTTCATATCGGAATTTCAGTTATGTTATGATATAATATCAATTGTATAATATCAGAAACAAATTGCTCATCAGCCTTCTCAGACTAGATTGCAATAGTAAAAAATAAAAAAATGAAACTCTTGTATCGAGAAAGACACCTCAACAATAAAGATAAATGTCTCTAGAATGGAGTAGTCAAATACTAGAGCATCAGAAACAGCTAAACTTCAAATAATTACAAAGTGATTCCATCTACGATTATTAGTATAAAATTAATTACACAGCAATAGACCATGCTTTATTTTGCTTATGATGCCCACAAGGTCTGAGACTTGTGCGTGGGTAAATAGGTGTATAATGACACAAAATATGAACTGGAATCAAGCCCATCGCCGCTGGAGTAGTAGTCAGTCAGAGCCAAGTGCCCTAACCGATTACACCACAACGAAACTGCCAAGAGGACATAAAAATGGAAATATAAATTTTGTTAGAATATATTTATATTAATAATGGACCTCGTTATATATTCTGTTCTACATGTTCCTCCTTCTAGACATTCAAATATCTATTTCACGGAGGGGAGGAGTTGCATTTCATTTCAATAAGGAGAATTGCAAAGAATTATTTATGAGCAGTAGTTATTTGAAAACAACTTGCTTGAATCTTATTAATTCAACAAAAACAACTGAAAAAAAAATATATAACCGTCACAATATTATTACAGAATGTACTCACAACAGGAATGCATAGCAACACTTTCGGCTCTATGCGCATGTGCAATTGAACAGAACTCATAGGTTTCCATTAATATATTGTGATGGCATGATAACTCTTCCTAATGATCATTATTTTTTTAATGATAATTCAATGTGTTGAGAGAAAGGTCTGTTTGTTACATCTTTCAATGTGATAGAATTTGTGTTTTAAATTTTCAATGAACCGAATTGTGAATTTGAATTTCATAACTCTGTGTAAGGTACATAGTGCCACTACATACAGAATTACCGACTACAAAATGTGAAATTGCACTTCAACCAATTTTTCCACCTGTAAACTTATATACAAAACTCACAAGCATTCTATTTACAAAAAATGTCGGGGTTATTGATGGCAAAAATATGAACTTGTTCAAGTTCAAGTTTTTACTGTACCGGCAGTTCCTTTGGTACACCTGCCTCCCTTTCGACGTCTGCACATGTCATACCTATGTGGAAAATATACAGCAAGAATATATGCAATAATATAAAATATGATAGTTGGACATAGCAATTAAATTAGGGCCGAAAAATATGAAGACACTCAAAACTCAATATGTAGGTGACTTGCAAGTGCACCCATACATTGAATCATATAGTAAAATGCTTTTTCAGTATTTTGAGGCTAGAGACTATTAAAATCAAAACTGTGTAAAGTACCAAGACTATCAGCTTAGAAACATTAGTATATTACATAATCCTAAATCATCCATAATCACAGGAATTTCATATGCCACCCATATACAAAACTTCACAAGGCTGCTTGGCCAGTGGAGCATCCAATACTCGAAGATAATTTCCATTGCAAAATTAAACACATGCCATCACTGTGGAATGATGAATGAAAAATTGGAGCAGAACGAATACAACATTAAAATCATGTGCTTGATTTTACGATAGCGATTATATTCGAGTATAGGCAAACGCCCTTAGGCTAGTATGATTGAGTGGGTAAACATCTTTTGACTAGGATTTTTATCTATTGAAACATTAAAGTGATGAGGCAACTTGATAGCTATTTTGTAATGTATTGGAAGTGAGTAAGCAACTTCTATTAAAATCAATATTGACAGGCTGGTTATATTCATGGGAAGAAAATATTTTCAGTAAAGAAAGAGTATAACTACCACTAGAACTAGTACTATCTACTCATGTAAAGTAAGAATAATAAGTATTATTATATGGCCTAAAACCTGACACCTCACTAAGCAAACTCTTGTGAAAACTGGATCTCTGGATGTGTCACTGTATGGAAATAAAACATCGATTCTAGATAATTCGGCTTCATCTAACCTCCTTCTAGTATGATAAATACGTGATTGATTTGTGCTTTACCTTATTGATGCCTTATAGTGCTTGACCTACTGTTGACCATCAAAACCATCTACTTTCCATGACCATATGATTTTGGAAACAAAAGCTTTCGACACATTCATCCTTCCTACAATTTCTTGTAAAATACAATGTTTTCATAGTAGTCTCCTCAAGACTTTGAATATTTCCCAGTAATGTGATAGTGCATAACCCTGATCCACAAACAAACTGTATGTGTACTAGAAAAAGTGACAGATAAAAAAGAATAAGTGTATCACCGTGCGTGTGAGATAAGATACAAGTATAAATATACATTTTTGAATGTACTAGTTTGAAGAAATAAGTAGACAAAATAAAAAATTATAATAGGAATAGGATAATTACGTGAAAATGTAAAATTGTTTATATACCGTATGAGTCTTATCAGGATTTATGAAAAACAGCATTATTAACTGATGCAAATGCATGATGATGCATATTAAGAGAATGAAGCAGCACACGTTTTTCAGTCATACTCTGGTACGGTACATGTATATAAATTCTAAAATATTGAAAGCTCAAATCAAAAATCAATTGATAAGTATAACAAAGTACCGTACATTTTCAAGTTTGATTCAGTTACTTGAAATAAATCACAAGATATATCATAGTTATCTAATAAAAGTAATAATTGTGAACATTTTGTTGAATGTACATGTTGTTCATAATTAACATGTAATAGAATAACAAGCATTTATGCTATAATCCAGCCACAGACAAAAGAACCTTCAAAATATGAACTCTACTGCGCAGAGAGAGAGAGAGCACGTTATGCAGTTTATCTCACTCGCTCACTAGAGTAGTGGAGGGGGTCAGTCAACGCTTGGCTGTCCTACAGTGAACATCGGTACTAATAATGTATGAATTGAAAAGAACGCTCCGGTATGATGTCATCGGTCGAGCATGTGAGTGAGAGGGCAATAAAGCTGTCGCTCTCACTCGCACAAGAGTGGGAGCTGTGGGGGAGTGGTAACTACAGTGATACAATGTGCGAAGTTTCTTTTGTCTGTGGCCCTATTATACCACAAAATTTTCATACGTGTTGGTTCCAGGTAGCCTGCTTAGTTCTGATATTGAAAGTTAAAAATATCATACTATTCTACAAATCAATGTACTATTTGTATAATCTGCAACAATGTATATGTTGTTTGTATTCAAGTACACATTAATAGTAATAGGAATGACAGAATAACAAGCCAAATAACGTTAAAAGAGTTGAAGAATCAATTGAGACCAAAAGGTCTCAAATACTTTGAGCACTCTGACATAATACTGTACAAAAATGCAAAAGAAGTATGTTGGAAAATGGAAAAGTAACTTTCGGATATTAATGTTTAACAAGTTAATTTTTGTCAATTATATGAATATTAAATATTCATATAAACAGAAATTTTCTGTTGTATGATCTAGAAGGTGTTGGAAAAGAAAATGATAATTTAGGTAAGACACAAGACAGTATAGACTAGTACGTTACAGACTCGACTCCTGTTAACTCGCCCAAACCCTACTAGATCATACAACAATTTCGAGATTTTAGCATTCATTTTAAAAATGTATGAGCATTTTAGAGATAGCATTTGTGATAGAAAATGTGTTTTCAAAAGAATAGAGATAACTTACTTAGTAACAGCCACTGCAATATCATATACCGGTAGCCTACGCTCTCTGAAAAGATACTTTCCCATGTCAGTCAGCGCTGCAGCTGAGTCAATCGCATCTCTGCCGACTCGGTTTCGTTCTAGGTATGGAGTAGCATCTCTCCCCTGAAATTATGGTAAATAAGTAGTTATTATTGTTATTTTCTTAAAGCTCCTAAGGTGGTAGACGCTTAGTAAATCTGGTTCATTTTTTGACTTGTCCTTTTTGTTTGCCCACCAGTTTTTCATGTTCTGTGAGAATTCTGCTTTACTTTCTTCGCTCCATTTTGTTACAGTTCTTGGAGCTTTCGATTCTGTTTCAACTTCCCATTTTTCAACTTTCATTTTTTTCGGAGGAAGAAGCCCACATAGATCTGAGACCTGTGCGTGGGTAATTAATTGGATGATGGTGATTGATGAGTTGGACCTACAGTTTTAGGTGGGTTCCGAACCACCCACAAGTGATTTTACAGCAGAGAACAGTCTCTTTTGCTGGCCAATTCAATCGGTCACCGTTACAAAGAGCGCCCAGGAGTTTTGTAGCTTATCTCTGATTGAACAGATACCTGCTACGGCACTCTGCTATTATTTCCCCAATCAAAATTTGTTCTTGAGTAAATTAATTTTTTACAATTCTTAATCTTTTTGAACATTTTTTATCCATTGGCAAGTGACGATATGTACTTCACTATTCTTTTTGCAATCTGAAAGCCTCATTATGTAGCCATAATGTTTCTCTCAAGTCTGCCTGTATGTTAAAATACTCTTCAACTTGGGATGTTTTCTGCAGGCTGTGTCCATTTTCGGTTTACCTTGGTCCTAGAATTTTCCTTATTATTTTTCTTTCCTCTTTCTTTAGATGTTCTATATCAATTTTCCTGTTAAGTGCCAAGGTCTCGCTGGCATAAAACATTGCTAGTTTGATTACTGAATTATGATGTCTAATTTTTGTATTTAACGATAAAAATTTCTTATTTAAAGGTTTTGCACCAGTCCTAGACCCCTACGAGCTTTTTTTATTCTTTTAAAAAGTTATAAATAGTTGAGTAGTTATAGTGGTTAAGTAGATATAAGAAGTTATTAAACTTATTATTATCCTCATCTTGTAATTTGGTATCCATGACGAACTGCGCGTTTCACTAGTGATTTACAAATAATTGTACGACTACGCAGTCAGTCACTGGCACTGAGCATGCTCAGTGAGTAAAATATTTTAATTTTCTACTCAAATATTTGACTCATAGTAGTGCAATTACTTGTAAATCTCTAGTTATTATTGCTGTTTAAGAATCTCAAAAAATATCGAATATACTTTCAAAGGACAATTCTTACAAAAAATTACACTTTTAGGAAGCGATCATGCTTGTCATCACAATTTTTGCATTCCCTGATAATTTTCGCATTCATCTGTTACTTTTCTATCTCATATATTTTCTACTATAGATGGATTCTTCATTACAGAAGTTTAGCAATAAAATTATTACAGTAAACCTTCTTTTCCGCAATGCTGTTAATAGGTCTTGTGTAACCAGTCCTGCCCAGTTTTTAATATTTTTCAGGACTAATCCACTAGGAATCCTCCATGATCACTTTCAAATTTAACTTTTTTCTCTGTACATGTGTGTCCTGAATAGCTCAAGTTTTTTTTAAAATCAGATCATCTCTTTGAATTCCCAAAATTCAGAAAAAAATCATTTATAAGGAATTTTTTTGTAGGATGAAGCCCACATAGGTCTGAGACCTGTGCGTGGGTAATGAGTTGGATGATGGTGGTTGATGGGCTGGACCTATAGTTTTAGGTGGGTGCCGAACCAACGGGAAGAGATTTTACAGCACAGAACCGTGCCTTTTTTGCTGGCCAATCTAATCGGTCACCCTTATAAATTCCAATTGTTAAATAAATTCAAATCTTGAGAGCTGTAACCTATGCACACATTATTACTAAAGTAATACGAGATGAATTTATCATGATTTGATGATAAACTCTGAATTATTTATTTCATTAGCTTAATTGGGTGCGTAAATAAGAGAACCATTCGTCATTTTTAATTATGCTTCAGAAATTTCTCCTAATAAACTAACATACCAAGTGTGACATGCATAGATAATTACTGCGATGCTTTAAAAAAAAAGACGAATCATGCTCATCATAACGTACTCAGATGAAAGAATGGCCATGTATGAAGAATGATCATTTTTGATAATAATAGAACACAACGATTGTATTTTGATTGCCTTTAAGCTACAAGTGAGATGTAAGATAAGAAACGAGCGAAGCGAGGGTCCTAAACATCTGATGAGTTACTTAAAGGCTGAATAAAATCGTTGAATACACTATTTTATCTACTGCTACCACTTCAAGAGATGAAGATCATCGATCATAATCCTTGATAATTATTATAACTATAATATGGCGTTTGTTGGTGGGTAGCTCCACGACGTTCCTCGCCATTTAGCCATGCTATGGGAAACGGTGAACCGTTGGTGAAACATGATGATCCTCGATGATGATAGTCGATGATGACTATCAAAAGCTGAATACAATTACAATCGATGTTCGAGGGTGCATAATCATAACCTAGAATGCCTAATAATTCTTAGAAATAAAAAAATAATCGGTCATCAAAACTCAATTTGATTTTGAAATTTTTAAATCAGCTGATGTGACTATTGCATTCATTTTGACACCAAATTTGATAAATCTTGAGCATCCTTGAATATGGTCTAGAGCCTGCATCAATAAGTTACTCCCGTTACATAACAGCGTCATTATGCAACCAGTTTGATCAGGCATGAATAAAGTCAGCTGTTTTTTCATTACTTGTAACCTCTTATAACTTTATAATATAGTCGTCGATAAAACTACTTACAGTTAAAGATACTTTTTTACACACACAAATTTGTTCCTCACCCGTGATATAATTATTCCAGCAATGCTGATTCTGATTTTCGGTCCTTTAAGCAATTTGTACCTAAGATCTACTCCATTCCAAAACGACACAAAGTATCGTTTTATCTGAACGTTGTCTCCACCATGTAATCTGAAAAAGTATGCCAGTCATATATAAAATTTAGATTTGAACAATTGGATTTAATTAAAAATTGACATCTATGAACATGAATGAGAAAATGTGTACATCGTTCAACTGATTCATCTCATCAGGTTCGTAAGGAAATAATACGCAAAAACAAACATACATAAAAATGAAAATAAAATAATTATTATCCGCAGTTAATTTTTATCACCCAGCGCTAAAGAGAATAATTGTTGGTCTAATTTGAAATAGAAAATTAATAGAATATTATAATATAAAATAAAAGCGATTTTGTCATTTTAAAGATCTAGATAACACATGCTTACAGTTTTCTGGGGCTCCTTGTACATTACGACCACATGTTATTAACTTAATTTTATCATTCAACGAAATAATCACGACAAGGTAGCGATTCACATTATTGTTGTATGATTATGTGAGCATATGAGCAACTGGAATAGCATTCACAAGTCTATTCATAACTTTTAAATGTGGATAAAATATGCGTAATTTCTTTCTGTATCATGCCTTGATATTTGTTACATTGAATGTTCAAGGAAATAAAATAGATGCATTAAAACACACTTTAAAATACGAAGTATGCATTTGAGAATATATATTATATATACCGGTATATAGGTTGTGATTGCTTTCCTCACTGAGCTAACAGAACTGTATCAGTATGTCAAGCCCACCGAAACAAATTCTGAAGCTCTATGCTTGACAGTCCACTCCCACCTTTACATAGAGTCTGGCTGCACAGGTAAGTGTGTATACTATCTAGCACACCTCTGAGCTACTATTACACTCAGATAATTATTCAATTCTCTGAAACATCGATAAGCTACTGATTGTGTCAAATGATTTCATTCTAAATAAATACTATCTACATTCTCTAATCACTTAGTATACGACATTGGGACTGAATGATAGGTCACCCTCATAGAACGTTTCTGTTGAAAAAAAAAAACGTTTTGAAATTGGAGACATTTCTCCAGACAATCATGCCATATAATAGCTATTTGTGTAACTAGAGTGCAAAGCACCGTTTTTCTGCATCGAGAGAAACAGTTTTTTTCATGAGCCGAAGGCGAGTGAAAAAAGTTTCTCGAGTGCAGAAACAATACTTTGCGCTCGAATTACACATTATATTTTTCCTACAGTAATGTATAAAGTAATTCAAACAGAACAAAACAGGGCATACATAACCTGAAAATTCCTCACATAACCTATCTTCGAATCAAATCGATTTCATCAACAACAACTACAACAACTATTCACAGCTGAAGCAGAGTAGCCAACCTATTTTTGAATGCAGAATAGGGAACCTGCGTATTACATGCTCACTATTTTGCGTTGTTAGGTTGCAAATTTGGAGTGCGGAAAAGTACTTTCTCGCACTGTAATTTATTTTCCCGCACTGGTGCAGGAATAGACTATTTTGCGTGCTACAGTTAGTGCAAAAATAGGCACTTTTTCGGGTCACTGTAGGAAAAAATATTTTTTTAATTTTAAAATGAACTCCTTTGCTACTTTTGACAGTCTAAATTAAAAATGCAATAATCGCATTGAAATATGAGCCAATAGTTATTGTTGAACATAATTTCGAATTCCCTAAATTGCTTCCAATTATAATGAAGACTTCCGCAATGGCGGATATTGAAAACAGCATTGAATAGCTGATGGAAATCGATGAACGCTTCTACACAAAAATATTTAGTCACTTCTGGGAATCGAACCACGGACCTCGCAATTGCCGGTCGGGCGTCTTAACCACTAGACTACAGAGATCCTTCTGTACAGCAGCGTTCATTTTGGACTTGGCTCGTAAATCACAAGTTGGTTTTTGAAGGAACTGTGTTCTATATATTTGCCAGTTTGATAAATTGTCAGTTATTTCAAAACCCACCAGTAACGGTCGTCTAAACCTAAGTAGAAGGTACCTGCTTTTCCTGAGTTTACTGCTGAAGAAGTACATTTCTTTGAAATGGACAAGAAAAAATGAAGTAGTAAAAAACTGGCATTATACCAAGTATTACCTGTATCCATCATAATCAACGATGACTAGAATTTCTGGATAAATCACATACGGAGCTTCTCTTTTAGTTTTGGCTGATCTTTTACTCCGAATATGAGCTGGAAGACCATCTGGTTCCATGAAAGCTGTGGGGAAAAAGGAAAATAAGACAATCAGGAAAAATCTCAAAACCGTACCACGTTCAGGTGTTTTGATGTCTTGTTCTTTTTATCCTTCTATATCAATTTCAAGTTGAATTAAATTATAGTTCTAAAATTGCTCCAGATGAGCTTCAATTTTTATAATCCACTGTATTTAGTTTCTGTTACTGGACTTATTTTCAGGACTAAATTTTTTCATTACTTTATTTGCGGGTTCAGTAAATCCAAGGAGTGACTGAAAAACTGTTCAATATATAGTATTACAACGTTTAATATAATATTATTATCATATTTAGTACCCAGTATAATAATTATTATGAGTGCAGACATTCCCTTCAACATTGATATCAAGTATCCAAGAAACACATAAAATCTCTGATTCCCTAGCTGTGAAACAGTTTCAAGAGAATATTCTGCAATTTTGACAAGGAAAAACCATGTAAACATTTCAATCATTGAGACGTAATTAATGAAATCAATCTAACTAGAATAGGCATTTGATAGAATTTTTAATCTTAGAGAAATACATAATTGCATACATTTCGTGATGATAAACTGATATTAAAAACTTGCAGCTCATTTTACCACCTAAATTGAGACTCTAGAGGTTTTTCGTTGAGTAAAATGATACGGATAGAACTATAGCCACCTTTATTTTTGTAACGAAGCGTTTCCGGACCTACGATTATAATATTTTTTCCTACAACTGCTCATAAAGTAGTTCTTTACATACTGAAAACTAATTGTAAAATAACTCTTTACTGCTCCGCAAACGGTAAAGTACTTTACGCTCGCCAGCTGTTTTCTTTACGCTTCTGTTTTGATTTTGATATCTTCTCATTGGTGGGTCACGGAATCTGTGAAATTCTCATAACCTCAACAATGGCGCACGCTAACCAAATCCGCGCACAGTCTGTGATGTTACAAACTACAAGCTTTTATTGTGTTGGAATCCAGAACTGCAGTTGTAGGAAAAATATTGTATGTAATTCGCGCGTAAAGCTTATTTATCGCTCTCGCAAAATTAATGCGCTCCGCTATGCGTCGCGTAGTAAAGGTTTTGACTCGAGTGATAAAGTCGCGCTTCACGCTAATAATACATAAATAACTATTTTCTATAACTCCTCGATAATAGAGGAGTTGATTTCAATTTGGCAGTATTCAAGTAACTTGATTTATTAAATCGTCGTCATTAATACGTTCAAGTAATAAGCTTGTAAGAGTAGCATTCACTTTGAGTTTTGAATTTTTATGACAATGTGTAAATTGAAGTAATTTTATTTGCTTCTGTAAGTTTAATTTAATTTTTTCAATTTAGTTACTTTCTTTCTCTTTTATCTAGTTTAGTTATCTTATTTAATATTCAATTCCCACCCAAATAAGTTTTGTATCTTTGAAACTCCTAAAATATGATTCTCTTATTGTATTGTTGTGTAGTAGAAATCCAATTTGAATATATGTAGGTGTTATTCTTCTGTCAAAACAGTGATAGGGTACTTATTGTTGAACATTGTTCAGTGTTGCGGCTTGCTATTGTATTTTTGCTCGACTAGAATAAGAATCATTTTTGTGTGTTGGAATTGAGTCGCTTTTGGTGCGATTAAAAGTATAAAAACGAAAGTTCAGTTGACGTCACCTTATTTCAAAATTACCGAATTTCACTAATATATATAATGATAGCTCTAAGAGGAAGGCCGAATAGGTTTGTCATGGTCTGCTGAGCTGGAGGAGTATTAAGCCACTCCTTGTCGTACGAAATGGTACGGACATTGCACCCTCAGTGTGCTGTCGAAATTCAGAGGGCACCCTCCAAGCCAGTAGAGACACCCCTGAGGTCAGCTTCCTGGCCGCTCCAGTCGTGGTAAGGTGGTATACCAAACCCAACACTTCGCTATTTCCTTATGTCAGGATCGGCAGGCTCGCTACCGGTGTATTTAGACCACTCTATGGTGTATTAAGACCGATCCTGCTACAAAATAAACTATAAATATTAATAATAAAACACTGTAATATACATTATTTTAATTCAAAATATATATTATTTAATATTGGTGTAATTGTGATGTTTTCCATGATGAAATACTTGATGAACAATCTTATATCACAACTGACACTGTATTTAAATTAAATATGTGATTTTCACATACTGGAGATACTGGAGGGATGCATTTCACTTCTAAAGAGAGGTTTCGTCATTTCACTTCTAAAGAGAAGCTTCATCAGGCTGACGAAGCTTCTCTTTAGAAGTGAAATGCATCCCTCCAGTATCTCCAGTAAGTGAAATTCACATATTTATTTGAAATACAGTGTCAGTTTTGATATTAGATTGGTGTATTATTACGAATAAACTACTCGTATAGTATTTACTCAGAACTATTGATTTTAGAGTTTCAATTACTATGTAACTCTGACACTGATGCTAGAGTAAGGTAGTCCGCACAAGGAGCGTTCGCCAAGCGTTATGAAGAAATGGCTGCTATTGGCTGAGTGTCATTGTCAGTGACCGCAGCCAATAACAACCATTAATTCATGACGCCTGTGACGCTTGGTTAACGCTCCTTACTCTTACTACAGATATTTTTTTTTCTGGAGGATGAATCCCACATAGGTTCGAGACCTGTGCGTGGGTAATGAGTTGGATGATGGTGATTTATGAGTTGGATCTACATATGCCTACATATGTTCAGGGCATTTTTTGTTACTCTGTATATAATTATACTAACCGTAATCGCTCAAATCCGCTTCCTCACTTCCATTCCTCTTGTAAACAATATGACTCATAATGTCTTGATTTCTTCTGCCAAAAAAAGATGTCTTGTTTTTCTGTCCGGGAGCTTTAATCGGAAAGCCATCCGGTGACACAAACGCCTCACCAGCCGCTGTTTCATCGTCCAAGAACAGTTCGTCGTCGATATAATCCTCATGCTCAATGACGTCATCGTCTTCATTGTGCTTGTCATCAAGATGCTGCCTCACTCCGGCCGGAACAGGTTTCACTATAAGATCGTGGCCGATCGTACCTTCCTGTAAAAACAACACAAGGTGTAACCATTAAGTAAATTCCACATTGGTTGGCAACTTTTTTTCTATAATCGTGGGGATTGGTTTTCAATTATTTTGGGAAATATTAATTACATAAAATACATCTGTATCTCATTTTTGTAACATCCCCAAAATAACTCCAGCTAGATGAGACAACTAAGTTGATCATGTTTGATTATTTCTACAAATTAAGACCAATTCTAGTCGTACTGGTATACAATTCACCCGTTATCGCTGTAATTCGAATTTTGAAATGGTCTATTGTGAAATGCAATTCACATAAACAATAAATATCTATTTGAAATTTATCAGGAGTTATATCTAGATATTAGGAGACTAACACTTTTCATTGTTTGCTGTTATCTATCTCAGAACTTTGAAAATCATCTTTAAAATCGAATTTTGTGCAATCTTTTATAATATTTATTTTGTTTCAACTCACACTTGCGCACAGGACTTCCCCAGCAGGCATACTGGGTTCTAATTTTGCTATAGTTTTTATTGTATTTGTATATTGAAGAATGTGAATAAATTTGATTTGAGAACTGCTGCGCACAACATAAGTACAAGTTGAAAAGCCTTCAGTTTTGAGTTTTATCTTTGCTTAAAATGGAAAGGAAACACAAACAAAGATATTAAAAATAGATAGCACTTACCAAAAGTAATGATCCGTCGTGGATGTCTCTGTGTAAGAGTAAAGCGGCTTGGCTTTTCTCGTCTTGGAATGTTTCACCAACGGGTTCCTTGAAAATAAAATAAATTATTGAATAGTTAAGAATTGGAGAGAAAGAAATTATTTAGAGATTCAATTATTACAATAATGCACACTGAAAAAAAGATGATTGATATTTTTCATTCATCTACCAAATAAATCTTAATAAAGTCTTATTGTTGTCAAGTTGTTACACAAAAGACAGACTTCAACCAATATTTTTTGCTGATGTTGCCGCCCACATGAACCTGAGATTCAAGCGTGTGAGTGATGTGATGAATGATGACAGAATATGCCAGGCTAAACAACAGGAATTAAACCTATGACCGCAGGAGCAACAGTCAGTCAAGAGTATTTTCAGAGATAACGACTAGCCGATTACAGCAAAGCGGCTGCCTTATGATCAATTTATTGTTATTTTCCAAATGCTCATTTATTTATTGCATATGATGCCCCACATGAGTCTGGAAACTTGTGCGTGGGAAATGAGGAGAATGATGAGAAACATCCATGTCTGAATAACATTCGAAAATTACTTTCCACTCTTTTCTACTGTCTATTAGCTAGAGATTTAACTAATTTTCGAACATTTTTAATTCAATACATTGGTTATAGCAAACAACAATAAATTGATACATAAATAATACATAAAACTCTTGCATTTGTCAACAGTGTGATTCCGGACATGTTACAGGACCTGGTTCTGTAACAAGACCATCATAAGCGTACAAGGAGGTTTTTACACATATATTTGACATTAACATTCGACACACGGATGAAATCTACAGAAGAAAACAGAAACTGTCAGGAAATGAACTGACACTAATTGTAGCATTTCGCCAAATAACTGAAAGTGGTAATTTATTATTTCATTGATTTTCTTCATGCATAGCATAACATGATTCCTGGAAATAGCATATTAAGTAGCCTAAGCCTGGAAAGTAACGTTTTGCCGGGCGAGTTAAGTACGATACTTCTCGTCTCATTAAACAGAAATAGTTACTAATTTTTCAATAACAACATATTTTTATTTTAAAGAATAACCCAAATCAAAACAGCTGTTTAGCATTGAAATTGAGTCAACTTTTTCTGATAATGTACACTAAATTTCATTGTTTCAATTTAAAAATTCAGAAGGTATTAAATAGAATCAATCAATGTGCTTCATCGTTTTCAATTTAACTTGGTAATTGTGTTTTCCAGAAGATTCAAGTTATATTTTAAACGAAACGTAAACTATGTTTACAAATATTTGGAGTCATGTAAAAATTTAGTAATAAAGACAGTTTTGGGCTAAAAGCCTGTTGTTTCTTTACAATAAGTTGTATTTTCACTGTACCAATAAATGAATGAATAAATAAACAATATCACTGAATTTTTATATTTTAGAAAATAACATAGGCTGCCACTACTTGTTTTTAAATCAGCTGTAACAATTAGTACAACAATTTACATTTGTTATAATGAGTAAGTACATGGCAAATTTTCGGTGCAGTCACGGCAAGAATCACTTTCTTACCCATAAAAAGTAACGGAAATCATTTGTTTCTGTGTAGTATGACGAAAAACTAACATTTATTTAGCTAATAGCATAGGTCAACGGTTTTTAAAGTGTGGGGACGACCCCCAAGGGGGGCGCGATGAAGGCTCAGGGGGGCCCAAAGCTTGGTTGGAGAATTAATTAAATTCACTTCCTAAGATTTCGCTTCCGATTTGAAATTTTGTGAAAAGCAGTTTTGGGCAATAGCCTGTTGTATTCACATTGATTGTATGTTAGTTGAATGAATAAATAAATAAATAAATAAACATTTTAAAAATTACAAGTGTATAATTTCCTAGTTATTTCTTAATTTCAAGATTATTACTGAAGAAATGAATCTAACAACTATTCCAGCCAAGGATGTTTTCTTAAACACTTAGAAATCCTCAAATCTCGTTTGAAAAATATTTTGATGAGAACTTGGATGGTTTGGCATGGATTCAAACCCCATTCAAACTCACAGTCAATGAGTGCTTCCTCAACATGATTGAAAAAGAAAATCTCATTGACCTCCAAGGTGACACTGCACTTGAAATAAAGTTCAAATAATCTTCTCTCACATATTTCTCGATTGGTGTTCAAAGGAACACCCAATTTTGATTAAAAAGGCATTGAAAATGTTAACTCCAATTGCCACAAATAATTCCTGTGAAACTAGGGTTTCTAGAAAATTCAATAAAAAAACCTTACAAGTCTTTAACTACCGTAATTATTGAGCTATTTTACAAAATACTCAGAAATAAGGAAAAATTTGTTGGGAAAATGGATGGTTTTTCACAACTAGCCAGCACCTAGCTCACTACGCCCCTTGACCCACTAGAAGGAAAATTTAAAAAATATATGCTCTCATTTCAAGAACATGTGATTGAATCGACTTGACTTCTACATTTTCAGCTCTAAAATCTTGAACAAAATTGAAAATTGAATTCACTTTCTTTCTGACTGCCCGCAGTGATAGAAAGGGAGAATTTGAATGAAATTTTTATCAATTTTAGCCCTTTTTTGGAAAAAGTTTTGAATGCCATAATTGGGCCTGAATGGTTCTGGATACTCAACTTCCTAGGCCAAGTGACCCTTGAGAGACGGCAATCAACTAAATTTTCGAAAATTGTTCATTCTGGTTCCAAATAATGAAAAACACTATAGACTTCCAAGGATTGTCAGTGTTTGGCGAGTCTTTGGAAAATATTTTAAAACCCTTTCTCATCACACATCTTGCACCTTTCAACCCACCTTTCAATGTGTAACAAATTTCAAAATTTAATACCCAGATGTTTGAGAGATAACCTGAAAAATTGATAAATTATGGAAGAAAGTTAATTTTGAAACTATGGTGATGGGGAGGGGGTGTAAAGAAGGACGGGAGGGCTTAAATTGCAAAAAGAACTGGCGAAATCTCTCTGGGGAAAATTTATACTCTCATTTCAAAACATGTGATTGATTTGACTTCTACATTTTCGGGTCTAAAATCTTGAACAAAATTCAAAATTATATTCACTATCTTTGCACTATTGGAAAATATTAGTGCTTCGTTTTAAAGTGTAAATCTTAATTAATATTCATGTTTTGGAAAGAATCAGGAATTGTACTTCAAAGTAAAATTTCTAGTTGGTCATAACCTAAAATTTGTTCCTGGATTTCTTGTTCCATGACGAACTGCGTTGTTAATATTAACTTTTTATGTGAATTCAACGACTTGCAGTCAAATATTCATCAAGAATAAATAAAATTTACTTACTCTGTAGGCCGAGCGCTTTCGAATCTTTGAGATCCGTTTTCAGACGCCTCTGAAAAGGGAAGACGCCTCTGAAAATTTACTTACTCTGTAGGCCGAGCGCTTTCTAATCTTTGAGATCCCTTTTCAGAGGCGTCTGAAAACGGATCTCAAAGATTCGAAAGCGCTCGGCCTACAGAGTAAGTAAATTTTATTTATTCTTAATGAATATTTGACTGCAAGTCGTTGAATTCACATAAAAAGTTAATACTACAATTTGTATTAATAATTGAAACTTTGTAAAGAAAGCAGTTTTGGGCTGTGCCTGTTGTATCTTTACTTGTTTGTGTTTTGTGATAAATAGATAAATAAATAAACCAGAAGTCTGGGTGCGCCCCTGATATTATGGAAATAATATTATTTGACTTAAAAGTTACTAACCTGGGGCAATTCCTCGTAGTGAAGATGCCCGGTGGAGTTGGAGTCTGCAGTCCAAACCCTCAAATTATCCTTGAAAAGGGAAGGTGTCCTTTTCAAGGCCAGATCAAGGTCTCGTCCAAAGGCCCTTAACCTGATGTGACGATCTGACTCAGAAGGCGTCTCTGTCTCCCTTTTCTGAACTGAATGCACTCTTACCACTTCATACACAGGAACTAAAAAAATAATATTATGTATCACGAGCATATACTACTTTTTAATTTAAGATTAGTTCTTATTTCAATAGCATAAGAGATCATAATATTGTTAGAGTAGGTTTCTAACATTATGCATGTAACTTTTGTAGAATAGAATGACTTTTATTAGTAGACGTGGCGAAGTTTGGACAGTTATGTCCACTTAACCACTGTACCACTGTATAGAAGAGTAGAGAATACAGTATGCAGAGTTGTAGAGTGTAGAGAAGACATTTTTTGTGAGATCACGTCTTGAAGACTCCCGGCATGGTGTATAGAACAAGATTCATTGTTTGTACATTACTAATTAATTAGATTACGAACTATTTCCCCATTTTTGGATTAATTTAGATTTCAATCAGTAGCGTAGCGAAAATTTTCAAATGGGGGGTTATCGGAGATTTTGACGCCCTTCCGGGGGCTCTGGGGGTTCTCCCCTGGGAATGTTTTGATAAATAGTCCCCCTTAAATTGTATTTCAAGAGATTCTAGCCTCATGTCTAGAAAAGCTTAAAACCATTCATTTTAGTCCACATTATGGGTTTTTCGATGCTGGGAACTTGATTTGAGGCTCATAAACAGAAATTTTATATGAGGACTTATTAAAATGTAGTTTATGAATTTGGTAAAGTGAAAGCTTAAAATTAATAAATAATTGCTTTCATGAATCGTTTGCTCAAGAACTTAAACCCAATTTTTAATTCATTGATTAGTTGTGAATAAATTTTAATGTAGGAATATGAAAACTACTGTTATAGTGCCAATTAAACATTTATTACAATCAGACATCCAGAGACCTTCTATGGAACAGGGCAAAGATTTGGCTGGAGACTCACTCACTTTTTCACCCTCAATAACAGTTTTCAATCAGTGACATGATTTTCCAACAAGCATTAATCACGTCTTCCAGCTATGCCTAGTTGCCTACTGTACTCAAAAGTATCTGTGCAACTAATTTGAATTGTCTTTTCAATTTAAAGATAAAATTCTAGTGTAGGCCAACTGCAAACCATTCAATGAAAAACTTGTGGAAGCTAGGGGACTTCATAGGGAACATGGCACCAGAGAGAGCCTTGAAAAATACAATACTTCTCTTCTATTTTTGTGTAATCTCTTGAATTCACATTGAACTATTCTGGGATAAGAAAACTATGTAAAAAATAAAAACTGTTATGACTGAATAGAACTTGATTTAACTTGCAACTAGAGAATGTGCAAGAAACAATCGACAATTTTAATTTTGAATTAATAACATATCCAATTCTAAATTCTAACGTTTAGTATATATGGATGGTGACGAAAACCTGCAAAATTGGGGGACTTGGTGGTTCTTCCTCGAAGAAAGAAATTGTTTCCTATGTTTGAAAGTGCAACTCTCAAGTGGTAATCAACCTCTTCCCTCATATTATTTGTTGATTGATTCACGGCGTGACAAATTTTACAATCACAATAAATTCTATGGGTTGGTGGGGCGCCTTGATTATTAATAAAATAATCGGATTGAACAGTGACAGAAATGAGTATTTGTAACCCGGAACACCGTCCCCATCGCTACGCCAATGAATTCAATCGATCATTTTTTAATACAATTAAATAAAAGAGCACACGTTTGTTACAGATGATAAGTTACTCTATAGAATAATTATTAGAAGACATTTTTTGTAAGAATTTGTCTTTAAGAATTCAGACTATGAAACAAGTCAGTTCAACCAATTTCAAGCCAATCGATCATAATACCCATCCATATATGCAAAGGAAGCTATGTGCCAAGGTTCAAGAGTCTGGAATCTTCCTTTCAAAAGCTAGAGCCAAGATAAATGGACAAAGGCACAACTTAAAAAGACCCTATCGGATCCTTAACAAATTCTCCACACAGAAAATCTTTTCAAATAGCAAGAAATCAATTGAAATATATTCAAAGGATGCACATTACACATTAGTGGAGTTCATAGAATGAGACTACAGTAGTACGGTAGTTCAAAAACTTATTCAATGTTACAGAATACTGACTTTTGCTATCAAACCTACCAACGTTACATAGTGTAATTATTAATGTTTCTAACGGTAATCTGTAATGTTTCAATCCTCTGGAATTTCATTGAAAGGTATCATTATTTTCAAGTCTTATAAGTAAAAATAACAAGTCTTTTTCCTTCTTTTGATAGAGTTTTATTCTAATATTCTAATCACCTTGTACTACACGATCTCTTTAAATAGTGGGAGGGTGAGGAATGAGCAGAGGATTATTGGGCTGTGGTGCACTGTATGGGCTTCTGTCAATAACTTGTTGTCAATTGGATAACTTGGACGTTTACGATTATGTGAGCATGGGAGAGGTTACATACTATGAATATACTCATTTTCAAATGGATATCTAGTCGGATAAAGACATAATTCACTTAATCGCATCATTTTTAAGAGAAGCACATATACTGCACTCCATGGGAGTGCAGTATATGGGCTTCTGTCAATAAAATGTCTAAATTGAATAACTTGGACGATTATGGTTGTGTGAACACTATTAGTATTATTCAATAGGTTAGTGTTAGGTTTGGTTAGGTTAGTGTTAGGCTTGGTTAGGTTGGATTATTGTTAGGTTAGTGTTAGGCTTGGTTAGGTTAGGTTAGGTTTGGTTGGGTTAGTTTCAGGACACTTTCTATTAACCGCAATTAATCCAGTCACATATAGAAATTCCCACAATGAATTGTTATTTGCACATTTTTTGGACAATTGAAATAAACTTACAGGCTGCAGTTTTGAAGATGACATTGTTTGAGACTGGAGATGACAGACATGTTAACTCAGTTTGAAATGAACCTGGTAAACTTGCAACGTGCGTTTTGTGTTCTGTTCCTAGTTCCTTAGAAATGGGAATTGCCGGAAACTGGACCATTCAACAGGGAATGAGGGAAGCCCATTTACTGCACTCCCATAAAGTTCAGTATATGGGCTTCTCTTAAAAATAACGTGAATTTTTTTTAGACTATATATTCAATATATTCATCTGAAAATGATCTAAATCGAAGTAAGTGGCCTCTCCCATGTTTACATAATCATTAAATGTACAAATTATTCAATTAATTCATTTTATTATCAGAATCCCATATATTTCACTTTCTCCGATTATTGACTATCAACTTTATTTAAATAGATTCAAATTCAAATAGAATTATTATTCACTTACTGAAATCCATGTTTTCGCACAACTGTTGTATTTATATCTAATAGAATCTGCATGAATAAAATAAAAAAATCTGACAAAAGTCACAAGCTCAACTTATAATAATTTTTGTGAGATCTTTGTGATACGAGATAGGCTATATCAATTTAATTCTTGTATAAGATTGTTTCATTTGTTTGTAAAGAACCTAAAATTGTAACCTAAGAGCTGTGCTGTGTTCAATAAATGACTGTGATGCATGTGAAATAATAACTATTTAGTAGGAATATCTATTGCTCACTGATTCACAGTTGATTTTAAATATCATAATAAAGTAAGTACCTATCAAAAGAGTATTAAAAATAAATTACCATCTTCGTGATTATCCACGTGGAAGACTCTCTTCAAGTCATCTTTGCTCATGTGTTTGTGAATCTGGAAATAAAATTAAATGCTGTTATTATTCAGGGTAGTAAAATTCTCCGAAAATGATATCAATAAAATTCTCAAGTCGTGACGTGCTCAAATATACCCACAATATAGGAAACCATATAAAATGATGTTGTTGCTATAACAGACACATTTATTATTGTAATTTAAAACAACATATATTTAAAATAACTGGAACAAAAATGAAACTAATTTTGTACTTTCAATAACTGAATGCTTTCTTTTAAAAGATCCACAAATGTATAAAGATCATAAAAATTACACTAATCTATGATAGAGCAAGAATAGCTTTTGCTTAATATTCTTCAACAAGAATTTAATTTCAACTCGTTATATTTTTAAGTGGAAATTTCCAGTGAGTTGGACTTAATCTACAAATACTTGGATTCAATGAAGAAAATTTATGAGGAAAGCAGTTTTGCGCTAGCTAAAAGCCGAAAAAAGTAACTACAGCCTAATATATAATCTACATATTCCATTGCCACCACTCCTTTGATAACAGCACTGCTAGATCTCAAGCTGGAGCTGATTTTTCTGAATACGATAGGAGTTAAATAGTTTCCCTTGAATGTTAATTGATATTTGACATAACTACTTACAAAATTCAGTTGCATTTAATTGCTGAGAAGATAAATGTACGTTGCAGAAATTTTTTTCTACTTGGCAATTAAACGATTAGTGAATTACATAATTACACAATTGGATATGAAATCTAATGCTGCTTTCTGATCCATCATAAATCAGCCTCATGACAAATTTCATAATAATTTATGGTTTCTGATTGATGTTTAAGCAAGATGTGGTCAACCTGTACAATGTATGATTAGGCTAGTTCCTGCAACGTCTTTATTTGGTGAAGAAATCAGAAGAAATCATGAGAAAATAATAAATATGTTTATGAATCTCATTTTTGATGTAATAAGACGTCGTAAAACATTACAGTACCGTACCGGTAATCATATGAGAGGCAACAGAACTGGATCCACAAATGTACAAAGAGCACAAAATTACACTAATCTAGGATGATTGTATAAAAGAGCAAGAACAGCTTCTGCTGCTTCTTCAACAAGAATTTAATTTCAACTCAAGTTATTTTTTTAATTGGAATTTCCCACTTTAGAAGATTAGGCTGCTGTAAATAATTAATGATTGGAAATGAAGGAAGATAGGATAATCATAGAGTGGACGACAAGTATTGAAGAGATTGAATCCAAGTGTTACTAAAATAATATAGTAATAGTAATGTGTCATTTTAGTGTTAAACCAGTCTAACACGGTATCGAAATTTCGACACAGTTGAGCATCAATAATCCAAAATGATTGGGACAATGGGTAGAATTACATCACTTATTCTAGTTCAAATAAGTGATGTAAGTAACGTAGTATTAGTAGTTATTAGATGCACAATTTAATATCAAAACTGACACTGAATTTATATTCAAATTGTGATTTTTACTCACTTCAGAATATGCAGAAATGCATCCATCCAGTATAAATGAGTAAAAATCATGTATTAAATAGAAAAAGAGTGTCAGTTTTGATGTCAGATTGTTCATAAAGTATTTTGCCATGGAAAACACACAAATCATCACAGTTATTAGTGGTGTTAGTTTGTACAGATTATTAAACAGAAATTTATGTAAATGCCTTTCAGGTCTTATGAATCATTAACTACCCGTAAGGGTCTCCCCACCATTAAAAGCCATACGCTTATTTATTTTATTTAATCATTAAAATACAGAAAAAATACTAAACTAACTTACCGGGTGGGTATTGATTTGATTGTTTGAAAAAATTGTAACTAAAGTAGATTTACTTTACACATTCTTCAGAGATGTAGAACTACCCATTATATGAAAACATCTCGTTTCATTTTTCACATAATAGATTTACTGTCTTTCACTTCTAATAAAAAAATTATGAACTGGAAGGCCTTGTTTACAATACAATACATATTTTTTGTCAATAAAAAAAACAAATCTAAAAAATTTATAAAACGAATTCTTAATAGGCCTATACAAAAGAAAATTTATCAAAACGGCCTTGTTTACAATACAATACATCTTTTTTGTCAATAAAAAAAACAAATACCAAAAAATTTATAAAACGAATTCTTAATAGGCCTATACAAAAGAAAATTTATCAAAACAATTTCGCAATAAAATTTAAATTTCTTGGCACCACCCAGCAAGGGAAATCCCTGTCCGCTGGGTGAGAGTATCGGTTCATAAAGTACAGTTTATAAGAAAATAGTCATTGAGAAAAAAAGTAGTCAAAAGTTAAATAAGAAAATCAAAAGGAAAAGAAGCAAAAAAGGAATTATAATATATGACTGATGTTGAAAAAAAAATTATCAATTATCCAATTTTTTATCGGTTTTCCTTATTATTTTAACCAAATAATTTAACCACTGTACCTATGTTCTTTAAAGGCAATACATTTGTATCGAATTCAATTAATGGGTGTATTTTTCATGTATTAGGCTTGAAGACTAAGCATTAATTTTTCATTCACTTCTTTACATAACATTCAAATATATAAAATTACTTCAGTCTTCATTTCATCCATGTTGAACAAACTGAGAACTTGGAAAACGGCTTGCAAAGTTTAACAAACAGGTATGTACACTGTATTATGTCACTGAAAAAATGACTGAAATATTATTATAGCTTTCTCATTTTTGGATTTCTGACATTATTGATGTTCAGGTTATCAACGCTTTAATGCATTTTATTGAGGAAAAATCCAACTCTAATATCCTCATGGATTCATCATCATTATTATAAAGTGAAATAATTAAGTACTGTATTCATGACATGGGAAAACCATTTACGTAATATCAACACATCTATAAATACTAGAAAGCAACAAAATGCACTAATAATAATCCTATTATTAGTAGTAGAAGTATTTATTTAATAGTCTTAAGTGACACGACTTCACTTTTCAAGTATAACGTCATGGATAAAGAAATGTTTTCATTTTAAGAGGTTGGAGAGAATCAAGCTTAATTTAGTAATTAGTAGGAAATATTACTTATTCAATGGAATTCCTGCTTGGTTCAACATTATTTATGTTACAACATTGTCCCATGTTTAATACTATTATTCAAGGTGAAACAATTTGATCTGTCTTTCTTGTCCTTTTTACCAAATAATTTAACCACTGTACCTATGTTCTTTATAGGCAATACGTTTGTATCGAATTCAATTACTGTATGTATTTAGGGAAGTGATAGCCGTGAGCCGTAGCAGGTATCTGTTGAATCAGATAGAGATAAGCTGCGTTTTCCTAAGAACTCTTTGTAAGGGTGACCGATTAGATTGGCCAGCAAAAAAGACACTGTTCTCTGCTGTAAAACCACTTCCCGGTGGTTCGGAACCCACCTAAAACTGTAGGTCCAGCTCATCAATCACAATCATCCAACTCATTACCCATGCACAGGTCTCAGACCTAGGAGGGCTTCATTATCCCAAAAAAAAGATCTGCTGGAGGGTGACCCAGCAATGGAAAGGCATGTGGCATTTCAAAAACATGTGACACCTCCCCAACAAGCAAACATAAATGTCACAAGCAGTGGCATAACAAGGGGGGGGGTGTTGGTAAGGGGGATTGATCCCCCCCCCCCCGAGACCCAGAAACAATATATTTTGGAATTTTAACAAGCCCTGAGAGGCAATAATTGTTGACAAGAGCCAAAAAAGACGTCTTGAATCGCTGAAAATGAGGCTTTACACATTTCGTTAAATTCCCGGGGAGTGAATGAACAGGCAACATAAAGTCTTAAATTACTGCTAGAAAACCCATCCTTTTTCTTTTAAAAGTAATTTTAAGCACAGTATTATACTATACCCCAATCAGGTGAGGTGGGGGATCAAAAGTAGCAGAGTGAAAATAGTTGTAAGTAGGTTTGCTTTCAAGTTTGACTACTTGAACAATACATTTTTAGCACAAGAGATTGGATCTCCCACTGACTGATGCAAAAACTAGATGAAAATTTGACACAATTTGGGTTAAAATAATGTTAGAATAGATGAATTTGTGTCTAGAATCGCCTAAAATATATTTTTGAATGGGTTATTTTTCAAAAATTTCCCCGGTGAGTACCCCACAACCCCTCTTTTGAATGAGCCTTGAATTATTGTTACAGAACCACTCCTTCTCCTCTTATGGTATACTATATAGTGCCTGGAGCCTAACCCCCCCCCCCCACGCAAAAAATCATTTGTCATCCCTTCCAGTATTGGCCATTAAGCTTGGTTTTAGGTTATGTTGATTTTTTACAAGATGGCTCATGGGCGTGAATGATGGCAGGTACCAATTTTAAACATTTTATACTAGGTATGTGCACCACCAATCAAGATATGTAGATCATTCAAATAGTAGCATGTATATAGATATAATTAACTATATGCTTTCACATAGCAGCTTGGTACAAAAGTGGAACGAATAATGAACCATCATTATGATAGGACGTTTGTACAACCGGGGTATATCTGGTATGTCTATAGTATGTAATAATATCTAATTACAATAAATTCAAGTTAATGTATTGAAAATCTCGAACAAATCAAGTTTTTTCGAGTAAGTAATAAAAATCCGTAATCTTTTTCAAGAGACAAAACTTATATTCTACAAGAACCGGTAGATAATAAAAATATTCTACTAATCCACTCATAGAAATGAAGAAGTAGCACTTCCTAGTCAACTAGTTCACATACGCCTAATAACAGAACTGATACATCTACTAATACCTAGAAGGTCACTGTAAACATGAAAAATGTCATTCCTGAAAGCACTTCGAATGGAATATTTCAACACAAGTTATCTCGTTTTTCGTACGGGACTAATGTAATTTATGCTAATAAAACAGAAGTCACTTACATCACTAGCCATAACGTAACAGCTCCCGAACACTAACAGGAATACTGGTGCAAAGCGTTTTGAGTTTGCGCCAACCATCTTGTTCTGAAACAAAGGGAAAATTCATAAATTCTTTTTATTTTAATTTTAGACAGAATTTCAATAAACACTATTTATCACTAGTAGTAGATCTCACGCCCAAGAATAAGGGTGCTTGCACAGAGGAACATACTCGATCTACTCAATGATAATTACAATCACAAAATTAAACATAATCATCAGACTCAATCCTTGATGCAATTTGCATAGTCTATGTCATGTGTTTCCCACAATGTCACTCTACCATATCACCAAGACTGTGTTTCCAAAGCTGATTGCTTTTGAATCAGATCAGATTTCACATGTCTGATGAATTAATTTATAGAAAAATATGAAATTATAAGTTTTCTAAAGAAGAAGGCTTGAGTGCCTTTCCTTTTTTCTTTTTGAAAATCATTTAAAAGCAAGCAAATTTTGAAAATGCCTACACATACATCGCTGGGCATTCCTTGAAGGAAGATTCACAATTTTATAGAGTTTGGTCCACGCGTTTAGCTGTAAATGCATTACAAACAGACAGACAGATGCAAAACGGTCGACTTGTAACAGAGACCTCTCTTCGTTCGATCAATTAACCATATTCTCAGCAAATTACTGTTGAAAACACTATTTTATATATATAACAATCATATGGATATGAATCATGATTGGATTAGAGATAATAAAAAATATTTTGTCATCATAAAGACATAAAATGAAATCTTTGTATCTGAGTAGATATTTACAAATTTCTCTAGATTTTCTTATCTGAATTACTTTTTCCGTTATCATATCCTATTAGAAGGGATGTAAGGAGGGGACTCGACTATCGAACTTTACTCAAATAATGAACTATCGAGTTTCGTTTGACTTCGATGAATATGCTACTATAATTATCATACATTAAACAGTAGGCTACACCAAACTTTTTAGGTATAATGAAGGCATGTATTGATTTGAACAAAGTTCTATTTTGAGAAATTGGTTTTAAAAAAATGAATAAAATAAACGAATAAAATGAAATATGATACTTTGGATTCTTTCCAAAGGTATCCTACTTTCATGGAAACTTGAAATAGTGTATTTCATGTAACTACATGCAAAACATCTTCAAGGTATAATATCGGCTGATTTGGACAAAATTTCATTTTCAAAATTCTCAGTACCGTACCAGCATATAAAAGAATAAACACTGGCATGTACGAGAAAATAGGTTAGAACTGATGGTGTTGGACTTAAACTAATACTATTCTATTTGCATGGAATCTAAGGATAAGTCACGAGCGCTTCGGTTCTTCCTGTGAGTGTGACCGTTTGCTTATGGAATCAATTCTCTCAAAGTTATTAATTCGAGGACGAATGAAGAGCATTCTTTCACATTGCAAAATAATATCTGAATTCTTTTTCCATGTCATTGGCAACTTAAGATCACTTGATCACTATCTATCAGTGAAGAACCGTATCAAATAGGGAAATCAACATCAGTGAAGACCGTTTTAAGCTATCAAATAGCGAAATCAACAAAAACAGCATCAGCTTTACTTGTTGAGCATTTTTAGTTTTAGTAAACAAACTTCAAAGTCAGACCCACTCAGCTATTTTTGATCCACCATATCACCTGGTTGGGGCGTTCTCACACCAATAGAAAGATTTGCGCTTTACGAACTTCAATAATGCTTTTGACGCTCCATTTTTGACAATAGGCTATTGGTTTACAGCTTCAACTCAATAGAAATACATTTCCTTTAGATGAAGAATTTGTGTCTTCAGCATGGAATTCAATGAACTTGCTCAAAATCAGCTTTATTTCCTTTGTCTAGAGCAGGGCTTCTCAAACTGTGGTACGCGTACCCGCTGGGGGTACCCGGGGCAGGTTAATGAAAAATTAAACAATTTCATTTCTTTCCGTTTCGTGGTCACGCAAGGCTATAATTTAACAATGGAATCAATTTGATAACGTGTGTCGTCGAGTTTCTTGGTACCAACAGGTGCAATAGGTTTGTTTCACTATTTCGTAGAAGTAAAGAAACAAGCTTAATGTTGAGGACGATTTACGGTTGTACTTGACAAAACTTGAGCCAAACATTGAGGAACTATATATAAAAAGAAGCAAGCTCATCTTTGTAATGCGTTTCAAATATATTTCCAAATAGATTGTGTTTTTATGTAAAAAATGTTTTAATATAATCGCCGCCCCCTCGATAACAAGAGGGTGCGCAAAATTTTAATTTTAAAAAAGATTGAGTCTAGGGAACTAAATAAATTGTGTTTTAAATACATCAAAATGGAAAGACCTGAAGTGGTTCGAACAGATCTATCCGAAAATGAGTTTCAAAAATGGATGAAAAGCCTAAAAATCAGTTTTTGAAGAGGGAATCAGTTTCTAATTTTAAAGCTGAATAAATTGGAAAAATTAATAAAATTCTCAAATTTTATGTTCGAATTTCAAGTTGCTAAGTAGGTAGCCTACTGAGGAGAGTAAATATAATAGAATTTTGGAAAATTCAAATATCCTAAATAAATTTGATTAAAATTTTAGGGTTTCAACTGAGGAGGTAGGCTACACAATTCAAACCTTTTTCTTTTTTAAATTTTCATGTTTGTTCATCAGTTTATTACTCAAACACTATAGAACGGATTTAAATATTTATTTTTCTGCAGTTAACCAACAAAGTGGCTATTTATGCACTCATTATAGTATGCAAAACAGCTGATTCCGGCACTGTTTTACTTTGCCACACTCCAGCTGACTTTGCCGCACTCATTTTACTTTGTCGTACTCCAGGTGTACCAACTGTAGGAAAGATTTAATGTGTAACTCATGCTGAGAGTATCTTTGCTGCACTTGAGAAACTATTCCACACTCGCCTGCAGCTTGTGCACAATGCATTTCTCTCGTGCAGCAAAGAGCTACTTTGCGCACTAGTTACACAAATAACAACTATTTCCAAATAATAAAGCATCATTCAGCGGTGGTCCCATTCAAGTCTTGGCTCAATACTTAGCCCAATACCTCCTTGGGCCTTATCACCACCACTGTTCATGACAAGTGCACAAAGATACAAGAGGATATTGTTGTCCACTACTGATTTCTTCAGAAGTTTTCAGCAATGAAGAATCTAAATTTCAGGTTATGTCGAAATTTCATTAGATATTTCTTTTTGATGGGTTTACCTATCTACAGGAAAAATATGTCAATCTCATTGGTGTACAAAAGATAGCGGACGTTGCCAACATACGTATTCTAATTTTAGTTCTAAATTACTAGGTTAGGTTAGGTTTGGTTACATCCGCCATCTTGTACACCGATGGGATTGTCATATTTTTCCTGTCATTAAGAAGACTCCTTTTTGATAATGGTTCAAAGGAACTATCTATAGGAACTATTATCAGAGGCTTTGTTTCCATTGGGTTTGATGTATGATTAAAGTTTAAAGATTTCAGCTACTTTATAAAAAATTATGAAATACAGAAAGGTTTCTGATACACCGATAAATCAATGCAGCCGATAATAATTTTCCACATAATTTATTTCCACGGAACACTGCCTGCAAAACCGCCACTCAAATAGAACAAACAGCACAGTCCACCAATTTGTTTGTCTCTCTTGAAAAATAGAAGAGCATCGTAAAATTATTTCACAATAATAAGCTTACCTCAGAGGGCTTTCTCGATCAGCTGATCGAACAAAACAATTAGTGGGCTGTTGACGTGACAATAATAATAACAGCAACAATTACAAGACATCCATAAAGTTACTACGATAATTATCTCATAATAATTCAGTTGCTCAATAATGGTTGGTAACGCACCATCGGTCATGATTGTAGAGGGGGTTGCAGTTAGAGTATGAATTTCAAAATGACAATTGCAAGAGACACAAATAGCGCTTATTTCCGTCAGAAACGCTCACCAAAGTTTAACGGATCGCGACATCAAGGCCATCACTATCATCTGTTGTTGTCATCATAATCTCACGTTTTTGTAATATCTCCGTCCTTCTCCAAACATAATACAAGAGCGATATTACTCCATCAATCATTTACTCCGTTCCATCTCTTCAAAAATTATCGTGTATTGTCAGGGACGTTACCCAGGATATGCTATTTCAGTCTTGTAGCCGAGAGTCGTGGGAGGAGGGAAGGGTACCGAGAGGAGGGAACCAATCACGTCAACATTTTATGGACTCTATTTTGCTTATATTCTATAAATGAATTATTTTCTTTTTTAAATAAACACGTAACTATCAGGGGGATTGATTCCCCCCCCCCCCGTGACCCAGAAACAAAAACGTTTTGGGAATTTAACAAGCCCTGAAAGAAAATAATTTTTGACAATAGTCTTTGAAAAGATCACTGAGAATGTGGTTTTAGAGGGATTACTTTCAAAATGTTGAGTGCACAAGCTACATAAAATCTGAATTACTGTTAGAAAAACCCCTTCTACTCCTTCTAAAATATATTTTTCCTACAACTGCTCATAAAGTAGTTCTTTACGTACTGAAAACTAAATGTAAAATACCTCTTTACTGCTCCGCAAGCGGTAAAGTACTTTACGCTCGCCAGCTGTTTTCTTTACGCTACTGTTTTGATTTTGATGTCTTCTCATTGGTGGATCACGGAATCCGTGAAATTCACATAACCTCAACAATGGCGAACGCTAACCAAATCCGCGCATGGTCTGTGATGTTACAAACTACAAGCTTTTATTGTGTTGGAATCCAGAACTGCAGTTGTAGGAAAAATATTGTATGTATTTCGCGCGTGAAGCTTCTTTATCGCTCTCGCAAAATTACTGCGCTCCGCTGTGCGTCGCGCAGTAAATGTTTGGGCTCGAGCGATAAAGTCGCGCTTCACGCTCTTAATACATAAATAACTATTTAAGTACGGTTCTATACTGTACCTGAATCAGGAGAGGTGGGGGTATCAAAAATAGCAGAGTGAGAAGGCCTGCTTTAAAGTTTGACTACTTAAACAATAAACATATCTTTTTGCACAAGAATTTGGATCTTCCACTGACAATGATGCAAAAACTAGATGAAAATCATTACCTTTGACACACAATTTGGGTTAGAATACTGTTAGAAAGAGTGAGTTTGTGTCCAAAATCGCTTAAAATGTCGTTTTAAAGGGATTATTATCCAAAATTTCCCGGGTGAGTACCCCTGAACCCCTCTTCTGAATAAACTATACATTATAGTCTTGAATTATTGTTAGAGAACCCCACCTACTCCTCTTATGGTGTACTATATAGTGCCTGGAGCTTACCCCCTCCTCAACACTCACACTATTACATCATTGGTCATCACCCCCCTCCTAAGACTGACCCTTCAGTTACGCCACTGCTATGTATTATAAATATTGAATTTTCATGGAAAAATATATATTTGATTAATTTTTTTTTCTCTGTTATACAATATATAATATGCTACATAATGGTCTTTTATGGGATAAAAAGCCGTTATTTTTTCTCAGGGATAGGCAGAGCATTAAGTCCTTGAATTATTCTTAGTAGATGCCTCCTTTTAGTTCATTCTTATAGATTTAATTGTATCATTTTTTTCTTCTATATTAACCTCAGTATATTCTCTTTTTTTCTCTATTTGATGTTATTACTGTTAATATGTATTATTTTTGCTCAGTTGCAGAGTAATAAGAGTATAAAACTATGTTCTGCAACTCTTGAAAATAAATAAATAAATTATGATTGTGACTCTCCGCTTGAGCCATACTATTGAAAACATGGTGATCCTACAATTTTAGGTGGGTTCCGAACCACCGGGAAGTGATTTTACAGCAGTCTTTTTTGCTGGTCAATCCAATCGGTCACCCAAACAGAGAGGGCCCAGGAGATCGTTGCTTACCTAATCTGATTGAACAGATACTTGCTACGGATCACGGCTATCACTGCCCATAAAAAATTATAAATCATTCAATTCCGTATCTCAATATGTTATATTATATTATGCTATATAACATACTGTACAACAAATTGTTATTACAATAAAGTAACAGTAAAGTGTAGTAACCGTATAATTACTTTAAATTTGTAAAATGCTTTACAATGTACTTCACTATACAGTAGTAAAGTACTTCAAGTGTAAAATTTAAGTTCTTGGATTTCTTGTTCCATAACGATCTGCGTTGTTAATATTGACTTTTTATTGTAAATTTAATGACTTACAGTCAATTTTAATTGTGAATAAATAATATTTCTACTCACTCAGGCCAAACATTTTCGAGTCATGGTGACTTTGAAGATGAGTCTCCATGATTCGAAAACGTTTGGCCTAGGTGAGTAGAAATATTATTCATTCACAATTAAAATTGACTGCAAGACGTTAAATTTACAAATAAAAAGTTAATAAAATTTAAGATTCGGTAAATTAAAGTAATTAATTCAAGATTGTGTAAATTAATTTAAGTTTAAATTTAATATTGTAAATGTAAGAATCTGGTCATAATCTGAAAGTAATTCACTAATGATTTGCAGTTGGCTGAAGAGACAGAAGTCATGACGTCAGAAGTGTTGGGGAGAATCTGCATAAAAATTGCAGACCATGTCTATAACCTGAACAGGTCTAATACTTGTTTGCATCAGCTTATAAATCCATAAAATTCATAACGCACATTCTTATCTCACTGGAATATTTCGCCTCAGGCTTATGCGATTGCACATTTTTATTTATTTCTATTGTATTGTGTTCTGTACCAAAACATAAGTTTAAAAATTGCTTAATCTCAGATTAAAACTCACGAAGTATCTGAAACCAGTTTTATACCAAAAATATTGCATTTTAAAGAGAAACAAATTTGTATTTTAAAAAGAAACACATATTTTTAAAGAGAAACAAATGAGGAAGATATAACGAGAGACAGTGGCGGTCCCAGGGGAGGGGGGGGATGGGAGGGATATATCCCCCCGAAATATCAAGATGGATCCCCCCCTAAAAAAGAATTTATTCATAATTATGTATGTATAGTTTTTGCGAGAAATAAATTTAATCTGTGTCATTGTTACTTGTTAGCTAGAAGAATAAACAAGAAGGATGCATGTGTACATCCTTACATCCATTACATTGTTATGTAACAATCTGAGTATTTTTTGGCTATTCCTTTGTAACTTACATATTAAAAATAGGGCCTAACCATAAAGAAAAAATTCGCAGTGAACACTTGATTTATTTGTCAACATGCTCATAACTTTGTCATCATGCTCATTAAATAATCACATTGACTTTTAATCAATTTTCTTTGTGTAGCTAAAGGAAATCAAAGAAAAACACATACTATGGTTGGTTCCTATTTCACTCAGGTACAATAAACTTTAAATGAAAAACTATTTTATTAAATACTATTAGCTTGAGCATATTTTAGAGCTCAAATACGTATAAAAATACGTTTTTAGGCTTTTAATTCCACATTTTTTTTTCGTGGGGGGGGACCCAGGTGGTCATCCCCCCCCCCCCACCCCGAAATGAAATCCTGGGACCGCCACTGACGAGAGATGTTTACCAATAAGATTTTTCGTAAGCCTATCATGTATAAGGTGGGTAGGTAGGTTATCATCTAACGTGAAAGAAAGTTATTACAGTAGATATCAACAATAGATAGTTTGAAAGGCTGAAACGATAATTGCCATTTGATTCCATAGAAAATAAAACCTAAAACAATATCCTGCAAAATCATTTAGGCTAATCACTTTCAAAAGAGTGGAATTACAATCCTCTCAGTTTGTGAAATTGAAATTGGTAAGTTTCGTAAACTAACAGATAAGCCCACAGCATAAGCCATTAATTTAGGCTACAGGTATTTTGTTTCCTCAATGTAAATCACATATTTCCATTTACTTCATAAAATAATTTATGATCCGGAATTGATTAATTATTAATCTATTCTCTATAGAGTGCTTAATCATGGTAAAATACATTATGGAGTATGATGGTATATGTAGTATTTAGAAAAACATGTTTTTCACTATTGTTAAAATATAACTTAATATTGTATAAATATCGCACGAGATATTTTTATTACATTCAAGGATGTTAGGAGTCTCAATTAAGCCATGTAGTTCCTTCATTGTAAATAATTAGAAATTAGATTTATTGCCAATTCAAACAATTTTTTATTGCTGATGATGCCTACAAGATTCTGAGAATTGTGCGTGGGTAATGAGGTGAATGATAACACATAGATGCCAGAGGGAGGAGCGGGATTCGAACCCACGACCGCTGAGACGACAGCAAGCTGAAGTTGCGACGCCTCAACCAACAAAGACATATACAGCATATCATCCTTAATAATACTGAATAGTTGTAATGTGAAGTATATGATTTAAAAATAATTAAAATGTAGTAAGTAAAAATTGCAAAAATTGATATTACATTTAAAATAAAATACCATTGGCACCACCCAGCAGAGGGAACTCCCGTCCGCTGGGAGGGAGTATCAATTCACAGATTAAATGAAGGTAATGTCAAATAAGAAAGAAAGGATGAAAGAGGAAATAAAAACTTATTAAATTTTATTAATGCCAAAGAAAAAATTCTAATTATCCAGTTAATCATCTGCTTTCCTATCCTGCGCCTGCACCCGGCAAACAACCATTCACAGTGGCGTAGTCAGGATTAGATTTCGGGGGGGGGGGGGGGGCTCACCAGGGGGGGGGGTGTGGGCAGTGGCTTAGCCAGGATTAAATTTCGGGGGGGGGGTCTGGGGTATAGGAGGGTCCGGATTTTTTTTTTAATTTAGTGGTGTGAAAAGCTAATCTAGACAACTTGTTAGGCTCTAAAGTTCAAAAGAAAGTTTTGAAAAATTACTACCCAAGAACCTAGGTGGCCAGGTTTGAAATGATAAAGTTTGATATACCGATATCTGTGACTATTTTGAGTCAAAACCCTTGAATTGGAACTAATCATACTTAAGCTATGTACTGAATCTCAAAATTAATACTAATTATTATTATAAGTTTCAAAAATTTATGTCATTAGCCTAAAACGCACCCAACCCAAAGTTCATGAAATCGGAATTTTTTTTATCATAGCACACTGATTTTACACGCTTGCATAGAACTTGCATTTATTTGTGTGTTTTCATTTATAAAATCCAGATTTTATGAACTCTGGGTGCGTTCAGGCTAGTGGGTTATACTGAATTTTAACTTCAAAACTAAATTTTCTACAAGATGAGTTTA
Source organism: Conomelus anceps (assembly GCA_948455865.1). Classification (NCBI taxonomy): domain Eukaryota; kingdom Metazoa; phylum Arthropoda; class Insecta; order Hemiptera; family Delphacidae; genus Conomelus; species Conomelus anceps. The sequence continues at coordinate 58,461,704 of OX418222.1, read as the reverse complement.
TTCAAAAAGGTGATTTATCAATAATTAACAAAATTAATCCACTTAAAACTTGAAAATTGCATTTTATTTAATCTAATAAATAAATAATTATGGTAGTCACAGTTTTCTAACATGTTTTATTCGATTTCATAGCTCATTTTAAATCAAAATTATCCATTTGAGCACCTAACAAGTTTCTATATGAGTAAATATTGGGGAAAAATTTGAAAAATGCATTAATCTGACTATAACTGTAGCTATATTCCATTACACAAACAGGGTTTCTGTAATCTGTTCGTTATAATACAACAAAACAGATAGAACCCTTCGGCTTTAATAAGTCCTTATCTATTAGTTATTTGAAAATTTTTAATTTCTGAAATTTCGGGGGGGGGGGGGGCCGGGCCCCATTGGCCCCCCCCTGGCTACGCCACTGACCATTCATTCTGTCACTGTGAAGAAATGTATTAGTTTAGTGCTTAGATAACTCAATATTGTCTGCATACTATTGTTAATTTAGTGTGGTTGATGTTATATATGTTATGTGAATTTAATCTGAAGTTATCCAATGTAATATTACTTCTCACTGTAAACTCAACCTTATTTACCCGTATGTAGTGTAATAGTTTCTGTATATAGTATTTCTGTATTGGCGTGTATTCATCACCTTGAATTGGTCTAAAGTGTCTGTACTTCCACAATGGCGGATATTGACAACAGCATTGAATAGTTGATAATAATCAATGAAAGCTACTGCAAAACATGTCCATTCCCAGCGGTGACAGAATATTTTTGTGTAGGAGCGTTCATTGATTTCCATCAGCTATTCAATGCTGTTGTCAATGTGGAAGTCTAATTGATAGCACTTTGAAGAATTCGAAATTAATAAACTATGTTCAATATAATTCAATTGTAATACAGTTATAAGAAATCAGGATTACCAACAATGCAACTAATCAGGATTTTCTTTGAGAAATGATAGATCTAGATTTACTGTAATAAAATTAAGAAAAGTTGGACCTTGGTGGATCAAAGTAGATCTAGATATTCTGTGATAAAATCAAAAAAAGTTAGATCTCTAATGAGATCATTGTGCTGAAAATATCACCTTCAATTAACTAGAACTGTGTAACGGTAACATCATAGCCTATAGAGATGATATGAATCAAACCTCCCATTTTTGAGTGTAAAACTAATGGCGAGAGATGTGATCAGCATTTCTATCTATACTAACTACAAAGAGGCTGTGCATTTAGGAATTATATCAGTCTTAATAAATAGTTCAGTATGTTCAAAAACAAGATTTTTTCATCTGAAAATCTTATTTTTAGACGTTTGTTCTATCAGCAATTCAGAGATATTATCTGAACAATAAGAGTGATAATAGTCTAATAGTAGTAGATAGGGATATGATAATTGATAGGAGATGGTGCTATACGGGATTTGACCAAATACATTTATTGAAATATCGTTGTCAATACAGGAGTGGCTTTCAAACTTGTATAGCTAGAGTAGGTTTATGTGCCTTTAAGTAAAGAAATTCCAGCAATCAGAATTCCTTTTACATTAGATAAAAATGTTCAGCATTGCTGTTATTGTGTCTATCAAGAAACTAAAATAACCCATTAAAACATTACAAAATTTATGATAATTTTTGCAGTTGTTACTAAGTGCAAGTATGATTTATAATTCCAGTTACCGGACATTCTACCTGTTATTCTTGTTACAGTTATAGTAACATGAAATAGGCCAAGTTATAAAAATGCAGTGATGGACTGAATGCTGCCACTAAAAAAATCTTCCAAAGAGTTTCAATCTTTCTAAATTATTTATACATCTTGTTTGAGATCTCCAACAGAGATCCAGGTGTTTGAACTGACCAACTCCCGCCATCAAACAGAATTCAGGGTCAGTATATACCTGTCTCCTCGTTTAGTTGTTGGAGTGTATATCTATACTAAAATTATATGAATGCATGTCTATTATGTACATTAAATTAGCTTAAAACTATATTTAGAACGTCCTTCGTTAATGTTCCGCTCAGCTCGCGGGCTTTTTGCATTTAGAATAAATTCAGACATACGCGTTCCAACCTACTGGGACACCACACCTTACAGTCTTTTCATACTTGTAAACATTTCCTTGTTATCTGTTAGGCCTATCAGTCATTTTGCATTTTCTATATTTGAAATCTGCAATATTATTGATATAATGAGCGTGGTAACAAATTTTGTCTACAAATTGGAGAAGTAATTTCAGAATTTAGTAACAAAACATTTGAAACAGTAATGAGCGTTCTGTAGGTAATTGGCTTTATATTGTTTGAAAGATCGTTTGGACCATTGACATCGCAAACCAACTACATCCGTGTCTATCTAGTAGGCTATATCTGCTCAACTGAGTACAAGTTCCGTTAATTCGAGTTGAATGGGACTAGAAGTACCCGGAAGTACATGGAACATCCCCAGAAAAATAGGGGTTCCATTAAAACTTCAGTGTTAACTAGTCTAACTAAAAAAATGTTCTTATTACAGCACTTATGAATGGAAAAGAGCATTGAAATAAAGTCAAAATATTTCCTTTGCAGTGGCGAAGGTGATATTGTGGAAGATATCCATAATGAATAATAAGTGGTAACAACCACATTTAAACATAGGGATACTAGTTCCGGTTGTTACACCATTATCAATCTCAATCGAACTAAGACTACAGTACAGATTAGCTTAATAAATATACTAAACACAGAATGATACTATTGTCTGAGAGAGAAAGTTCTGCTGATAGGCTGACCTTCATTGCTGAAGGTCTGTGATTGGCTGAAGGCCATAACAAGTCACGCCCACTGTTGGGAGGAGCAACAAGCAAAAGTAAAATAAGTGTCAAAATCAAGAACCGAAAACTGTGAACACATAGAAAGCAATACACAAGTAGGTTAGAATTTAAAAATGCTTAAACTACAAAATTGAAGCTAAATGAAATGCAGTCAAGGTCAACCGAGAAAAACACGAAAGTACCGTTATTAAAAAAAGTACCATTATCTTGGCTCAGAATCTGATAAATTAGGAAAATAAATGAAAAAGAAAGGTTTTGATATAGCTTTTTAAACAAAACCTATTAATCTTGTTTGGGTGTAGTAAAGATAAAATTGTTATCTGGGATAAAAGTGGAGTTTGTAAATTGAATTGCAGTGATTGTAATGCCTGCTACGTGGGTCAGATCGGTAGAAGATTCAAACGTAGAATAAATCAACATATTAGAGATTGGAAAACCCAAAAAGGGGACTCAAATTTTGCAGAACATCTCATTACTGATGGACACAAGTTCAAGGCCGAAGAAAACGTTGAATTTCTGCATTTGATTGGCAAAGGCAGACATCTGAACATTTTAGAAGCTTTGGAGATAACTAGGTTGGTAAAAAACTATTCCAATACGATCAAATTTATTTAAACCAATTTAATACTACTAACATAATTCATCATAATTCTAGCCTACATTATAATAAAGGTACTTTCGTCTTTTTCTCGGTTGACCTTGACTGCATTTCTTTTAGCTTCAATTTTAATATTATTTGATAGTAGCCTACTTGTGTATTGTTCTTGTTTGTTGCTCTCTATGTGTCCCGGTTTTTGGTTCTTGATGTTGACACTTTTTTGGTTGTTGCTTCTCCCATCAATGAAGGTCTTGACTTGCAATGAAGGTTAGCCTATTAGAGGCACTTTCACACTCAGCCAATAGTACCATTCTGTGTTTAGTATATATCAAGTTACTTTGTTACACAACCTAGCTCTGTGTTTTAGTTTGTTTGAGATTGATAATAAGATGATAACAACCGAAACTAGTATCTCACGGTTTTCAATAAATGTGGTTGTGACAACTTCGAGTCTTATTATTCCTGGATTTCTTGTTCCATGACGAACTGCGTTGTTAATATTAACTTGTTTAAATTAATTAGTTTTAAATAATTTAACGACTTGCAGTCAAATAACTAATAATATTTGACTGCAAGTCGTTAAATTCACAACACAAGTTAATCTTATTATTCATTGTGGATATAATGAGGAGAGGAGCAGTCAAATTTATCACAAAAAAAATAGTACAGAATAGAATAAAGTTTACAGTTCACAATAAAGTTAACAGAATACAAGAAGTTTCCGATTTTTAAATAAATTAAATACAATTTTTGAAATATGAGAGCAGAAGAAACAAAACTAGATAATGAAGAGAAAGCTGGCATTCCTACCTAGGTATGCAATTATTATGAAACGTTTGTAGCCAAATCTTTTTTTTTTAGGATGATGCCCACCTAGGTCCGAGACCTGTGCGTGGGTAATGAATTGGATGATGGTGATTGATGAGTTGGACCTACAGCTTTAGGTGGGTTCCGAACCACCGGGAAGTGATTTTACAGCAGAGAACAGTGTCTTTTTTGCTGGCCAATCTAATCGGTCACCGTTACAAACAGGACCTACGAGAACGCAGCTTATCTCTATCTGATTGAACAGATCATCTGCAGATGTATAAATCTTACTGTTTTGAATATTCATTTTTGGGATAGCATTTTCACATATGAATATGCTAGTTTTTAATGTAGATATTAAGGTTTCATTCTATCCATAAATTTGGGCAAGAAGAAGGCTCTATGAACCAATAATTTCATGAATTTTTGGCAGCTTTATTTATTTTTTTGTGGTCCAGAGCACAGACAACATTAGCTTTTGGAGTCAGTATAGATAGATGTAAGTTTTTAATCTGTGATGTTTCCCATGACGAAATACTTGTTGAACAATCCAATATCAAAACTCAAATCAAATCAAATAAGATCTTTATTCACACACATCTTGAATACATAAAATAAATGAATAATTTCACAGTGAATATTCCCCACAAAGACAGAAGTCTGAGTGTGGAGAATGAGTTCGAAATTAGCAGTTCGAATTTGTACATAATTATACAATTGACCATATTATGAATAAATGACAGGTTAAAGAACAATATACAAAACAACAAACATACACAATTCATGATGAATCTTATAACTTAATATTGATCACAGATAAAAAATAATTAAAGAGTAACTGACATTGTATTTCTATCTAAATTATGATTTTTACTCACTTATACTGGAGGTAATAGAGTGATGCATTTTACTTCTAAAGATAAACTTCATCACAGTGTTTAATGTTCAATGTTACATTTTTTGCTAGATTTAATTTAACAAAATTCTTTTATATACAAACGTTTGTAGCGAATATTAATTTCGTGTATGTGACTAGAACCATTTTAATGGGGTTAAATGCTTAGCTATTATTGACTGATGACAAGGGTTGAACCTTTCTTGCTCCCATTCAGATACTGCCCGCCCGTTCATAAAATACGTAGGTAGATAATTATGTAATACATTGATATCATATTAGTCTCATCATCACGTGAACAAATGCTATAAACGATAAAGAAAAAACAATTGGAGAACATTAAATGTGTGACGTCATAACTGGAAGAGAATTCCATTGTTGACGAAATACAACAATTACAAGCACACGAAAGCTTGAAAGGTATGTCGTCACTTTTAATCTTTTTAGCGTTGAATTGCTTTCGATTTTTGTTGTTTTCTCCAAATTCTTCTTTGACACGCGACTGAAAACGTTTGCAGTCGATGTTAATAGCATTGCAGACTCGCATTCAACTATTCTTTGGCTAGTTGATCGCGTAGTGAAGCGATTACAGGATTACAGCACATACAGTGAACGCGTGTTCACGTACGTGATGGAGCGGACATATTGTATTACAACTACTATATAATGGTTTTGAGTTCCTGGGAGCTTTACCGGGGATAACTGATAGGTCTCTTCAAATTCAATTCAATTTTATTCCTCAACAATATGCAGAAAAACGTTGAAAATTTTTTAAAGACCAACCAGACGCCACCGATAACATTTACCGGTAAATGAGAAGGCTCCCATGAACTCTACCAATTTTCAATACAATTTTTTTTCTCTGAACAACCCTGTCCAGAGGAGTTTATTTTCATTCGATACATAACAATAAATTTTTACAATGTGTATAAATATTTCCAAATTGATTACTCATGAACACCCCACTATATACAGCAAAACCTCGATAATTCGGCCTAAACGGGCGGCCGGTAGGCCGGATTTAAGTAAAAGCCGGACCATCGAGAGACCATTTAAAATGTACAGTAATGAGTTTTGTGACCCCTTACACCCTGTCGTCGTCGGTCGCTGTGTATGAAAGCTGTGTATATAATGTACTGTAATTTAATTAGATTACGGCGTCGCAAGACGACCGCCCGACGCGATATATAAAAGGGGTCTTATAGCTTCTATAAGAAGTTAACAAGCTCTACTGTTCTATAAGAATCGGAAATTACCAAAACTCCAGATGAATACATTTGCAACATGACTATTCTATTTTGTACTGTATTCATTGACTGTAAATATTGAATTTAAATGTGTGTAAAATTGTATATATTATTTTTTATCAGTTATTATCTAATTATCTAAAATATAACTTTTAGAATCTGGCCAGATTACTGGAGGGTCCGGATTTTCAAGGGCCGAATTATCGAGGTTTTACTGTAAATATGCGCTGGGGTGAAACAGTCTAGTACATTTTCAATTTATGCAAAATTCCTTTTAAAATAATTGAAACATTATTGTTGATTATCCATGCTAGTATTCTAATTTTTTATTGAAATATTCTACGTTATATAACTACCACTAATATTACTAACACCACAATGACTACTTATATACTACCTAGCAGCACTACTACTATCTACCACATTTCTAACTCGACAAACTTATCACTGCTAACTCTATACAACAACAACAAAAACACCCCGCAAAAATAATGTCATATACCATTATAAGTATTTTTATATAAACAATATGATGAAATATTGCATGCTAGTTATTGTCTGGAAAATTGACTGCAAGTTAAACTCTTTATATCTTGAATTTATTTAATTATACATTCAGAAGTTACCTGCTAAAATTTTTTCGGATTCAATGAAATTTATATCTATTAGCCATTTCTTTAATGAACTCTTATATTTTTTCAAGTTAGCCTCGTTCTTCAAAAGACTCGGCATTCTATTCAGAACTTTAGAGCCAACATATAATGCTGATTTTTGAGCAAATGTTTACTCTGGGAACTGAAATATCTCTATTTCGAGCTCTGGTATTGTGAGCATGATCAACGAAATTGAATTTGAATTTCAATCGAATTGAATTGAACTTGCGGGAAGTGATAGCCGCGAGCCGTAGCAGGTATCTGTTCAATCAGATAGATAAGCTGCGTTCTCGTAGGTCCTGTTTGTAACGGTGACCGATTAGATTGGCCAGCAAAAAAGACACTGTTCTCTGCTGAAAATCACTTCCCGATGGTTCGGAACCCACCAAAACTGTAGGTCCAACTCATCAATCACCATCATCCAACTCATTACCCACGCACAGGTCTCAGACCTATGTGGGCTTCATCCTCAAAAAAAAAAAAAAAAAAAAAAAAATTGGCTTGGGTGTTTCTTTATATATGTACTAACATGTATAACTGCCTAACGCTATAAGTACCTTGTAATCCCAGAATAACTGAATTGATGGGAATAATCGATACCTATAGCTAATAACTCTGAGTAGAAGTTTTTGCACTTTAAGAAGCGGATCTATTGTATTATAATAAGCTCCTCCCCTCCCCAATATGTGAGTTCAACTTTTTGATTGAAGGAATCAGTTGGTGCAGTATAGCAGATTCTTCCTGAAGCACTGTGTAAGTATAATATTTATCATCAAATTAATAGTCAAATGACTAATAAATCAACTGACTGATAGAGTTAAATTACTGATAAATTGAATAAGAAGAATAAGAATAGGAATAAAAATAGCAAAACATCGGAAACTGGATAGATTTCCTTGGATCAAGATTCAAATAGTTGATCAAGACAACAAGGGAATCAATGATTCAGTAAAACAAAGGATCAGTGGGGGGGGGGGGGGGGGGGGGCTTCAAGCACTATATTCTGTAATAGGTTAAGGAGGGTTCTCTAATAATACAATACTTTATGCCAATAGCTATTGCTCTTTCTTTTGAAAGGGGGGCTCAGGGGTGTTTCTCCGGGAAATTTTTGAAAAATATTCCATACCCACATTCTAGACATGAATTCATCCATTTTAACTTTACTTCCAACCACGTTGTGTGTCAAAGTGATTTTTATCTAGTTTTTGCATCATTACGTATGGGATATCCAGACTCTTGTGCTAAAAATGTATTGTTTGAGTAGGCAAACTTGAAAGCAGGCCTATTTAAACTATTTTCACTACGCTATTATTGAACCCCCTTCCCTGATTGGATTTATGTACAGTACTGCACTGAAAGATTTCATTTGTAAGGGGGGTTAGGGGTACTCCCCCGGAATTAATTGAAAAATAGTTTCTCTAAAACCATATTTTTAGCGATTTCAGACACCTCTTTTCTCTGTCTCTCAGGACTTTTTTTGTCTCGGGGGGGGGGGGGGGGGTTTCAAAGATTAGTTCAAGACAACAACATGTATCTTTCTCCCTGATCCCCCCCTTAGTTACACTACTGCAAAGGATAGAAATATCTATAGAGAAGAATAGGGAAGTGATAGCCGTAGCAGGTTAAATAAGCAACGCTCTCCTGGGCCCTATCTGTAAGGGTGACCGATTGGATTGGCCAGCAAAAAATACTGCTGTAAAATCACTTCCCGGTGGTTCGGAACCCACCTAAAATTGAAGGATCACCATGTTTCCAATAACATGGCTGAACCAGCGAGGTGGAACTACCCGTAAGGGTCTCCCCACCAATAAAAGACATACGCATTTACTTTTACTAGAGAAGAATAATAAAAAGATAGGCCACAGGAAACTGAATAATAGTGTGTGTCAAGCTAGTAATGAAGAGCGCCTAGAGGAATCTTTTAAAATCTGACCTTACCGATTAGATCACATGAAATTGTGTTTCATTACCATCCGAAATAGATAGTTGTTTTGGATGAAGCAAAGGTCGAGAATACGAAAGTAATGGTTTGTGTTTTCGATATTTTTTCTCTTTGAATAAAAACTATCAAAAATAGACCGGAAGAAAGAGTGAATAAAAGCCGTGTTCGGACATAATGTTACTACTACGCTACAAATGCGTGATTCCTCCCTATGGACAATCACAAGCGAGTTCATGGAACTGTTACGCTTCTATTTCCGTATCTATTTAGAAACGTATTTTTTACATCCGACCTAACACACACACACACACACACGCACGCACGCACACACACCTGACAGGGAGTAAAATGATTTCATTCATGGCAGAATTTGATATGATTGGAGCGATTACGCAATTCACATAGACATTGATTTTCGGAAGTGTTCCAGACATCAGACCGTGAAATGGCCTAAGATTGACTACTGCTGGGATTGGTCACGAGCCACTGACTATCACCACCATTCGTTGACATCAATTGCCGATTGACATTATTATTATTATTTTTACATTTTTTGATTAGGTGCTGAACCGCATTTATCAGATTTCATCACAGATACAAAAAAGAATAGTTCTCCATACGTGCCAATCATCTTTGAATTAAATGTTTTTTTTTTTTTGAGTTTTTGCTGAAAGCACACTACTTCGTCTATAGAGGTATCTGGTGCTTCTTACAAATTTGTATATAAGAAAAGTGTTTGTTCAGAACAAGAGTTTGATTGAAATTGACAATGATAAGGCTGTCGAAACTATGGTATCTCGTGTTTCCATACTAAATGTGTTTGTGACAGCATCGAGTCTGAATAGTCTACCCTTAGACTGCTTCAAAACTGGGATAAATGAAGGTACTAGATTCCTTTATAACAATCTTAAACTCAATCAAACTAAAATTTAAATTTAGAAGTAGCAACATATTCCATAACCTGCTATTAGCCAACAAAATAGATGTTTATGATTAACAAAATGACGGTCTCTAAAAGAATGAACTATCATGAAGTGATACTATTGGCCTTTTACTGAGACATGCCACACCCACTTTCAACAATGGGAGGAGCTAAACAATGAGAGTCAAAAAAAGTGAACAAGAATGGATAACACGTAAATGTAGTTGAAAGAAAAGAAGCCATAGTGCAGTTATTCAAACATCTATGATAAAAATCCAGATAGAATAAGGTACTGAGACAAATAAAGGCAGTTCGACAGTTATTAAATTTTTAAACTCAATCAAACAAAAATTTAAATTTAGAAGTAGCAACATATTCCATAACCTGCTATTAGCCAACAAAATAGATGTTTCTGATGAACAAAATGGCGGTCTCTAAAAGAATGAACTATCATGAAGTGATACTATTGGCCTATTACTGAGACATGCCACACCCACTTTCAACAATGGGAGGAGCTAAACAATGAGAGTCAAAAAAAGTGAACAAGAATGGATAACACGTAAATGTAGTTGAAAGAAAAGAAGCCATAGTGCAGTTATTCAAACATCTATGATAAAAATCCAGATAGAATAAGGTACTGAGACAAATAAAGGCAGTTCGACAGTTATAACATTCTTAAACTCAATCAAACAAAAATTTAAATTTAGAAGTAGCAACATATTCCATAACCTGCTATTAGCCAACAAAATAGATGTTTCTGATGAACAAAATGGCGGTCTCTAAAAGAATGAACTATCATGAAGTGATACTATTGGCCTTTTACTGAGACATGCCACACCCACTTTCAACAATGGGAGGAGCTAAACAATGAGAGTCAAAAAAAGTGAACAAGAATGGATAACACGTAAATGTAGTTGAAAGAAAAGAAGCCATAGTGCAGTTATTCAAACATCTATGATAAAAATCCAGATAGAATAAGGTACTGAGACAAATAAAGGCAGTTCGACAGTTATTAAATTTTTAAACTCAATCAAACAAAAATTTAAATTTAGAAGTAGCAACATATTCCATAACCTGCTATTAGCCAACAAAATAGATGTTTCTGATGAACAAAATGGCGGTCTCTAAAAGAATGAACTATCATGAAGTGATACTATTGGCCTATTACTGAGACATGCCACACCCACTTTCAACAATGGGAGGAGCTAAACAATGAGAGTCAAAAAAAGTGAACAAGAATGGATAACACGTAAATGTAGTTGAAAGAAAAGAAGCCATAGTGCAGTTATTCAAACATCTATGATAAAAATCCAGATAGAATAAGGTACTGAGACAAATAAAGGCAGTTCGACAGTTATTAAATTTTTAAACTCAATCAAACAAAAATTTAAATTTAGAAGTAGCAACATATTCCATAACCTGCTATTAGCCAACAAAATAGATGTTTCTGATGAACAAAATGGCGGTCTCTAAAAGAATGAACTATCATGAAGTGATACTATTGGCCTATTACTGAGACATGCCACACCCACTTTCAACAATGGGAGGAGCTAAACAATGAGAGTCAAAAAAAGTGAACAAGAATGGATAACACGTAAATGTAGTTGAAAGAAAAGAAGCCATAGTGCAGTTATTCAAACATCTATGATAAAAATCCAGATAGAATAAGGTACTGAGACAAATAAAGGCAGTTCGACAGTTATTAAATTTTTAAACTCAATCAAACAAAAATTTAAATTTAGAAGTAGCAACATATTCCATAACCTGCTATTAGCCAACAAAATAGATGTTTCTGATGAACAAAATGGCGGTCTCTAAAAGAATGAACTATCATGAAGTGATACTATTGGCCTTTTACTGAGACATGCCACACCTACTTTCAACAATGGGAGGAGCTAAACAATGAGAGTCAAAAAAAGTGAACAAGAATGGATAACACGTAAATGTAGTTGAAAGAAAAGAAGCCATAGTGCAGTTATTCAAACATCTATGATAAAAATCCAGATAGAATAAGGTACTGAGACAAATGAAGGCAGTTCGACAGTTATTAAATTTTTAAACTCAATCAAACAAAAATTTAAATTTAGAAGTAGCAACATTTTCCATAACCTACTATTGGTCAACAAAATAGATGTTCAAAAATGAAATAAAAAAAGAAGCTAAATGAAATGCAGTCAAGGTCAACCTAGAAAAACAAGAAAGTACCGTTATTAAAGAGTAGGTCAGAATTATTATTAAACCAATTTAGTTGTATTGAATTGTTGTTTAAAATGAATTTGATCATTTAAACTAGTATTGGAATCGTTTTTCACCAGCTTAGTATTTATTCTCCAATGCTTCTAAAATGTTCAGTTGTCTGCCTTTGCCAATCAAATGCAGAAATTCAACATCAATATTCAGTCTTCACGGTTTTTAATAAATGTTGTTGTGACAACTTCAAGTCTTATTATTTATTATGATAGTAGTTGATGAGTTCGTCCTACAGCTTTAGGTGGGTTCCGAACCACCCGAGAGTGATTTTACAACAGAGAACAGAGTCTTTTTGCTGGCCAATCCAATTGGTCACCCTTACAAAGAGGGCCCAGGCTTATCTCTATCTGATTGAACAGATACCTGCTACGGCTCATGGCAGTCACTTCCCTTTAATTATTTTCTAGGTTTGATTTAAGAAAGTAAAGATATTCAAATGGCAAAATAATCGAAATGTAATTCGCCAGAACCTGAAACCACAAGACAGCTCACGGAACTAATAACTACACGAATAAAATTTTTTTATCAGCGAAAACAGTAAACGATTATCGCAAAATTATAGCAACAATTGCAGACAAAAGAGTTCGTTTAGCCAGCAACCTTTGAGGAAACGGCAACCTTTTCGGAAACGAATGGTAAAAGTGGAAGTCCTTGGAATACTCCAGCAGCCGGACTGGATATCTCGTTGTAACCGGCTCCAATCCTCAGCTAAACCATACTGAGAGGTGTCATAATTCAAGGGAACGAGTCGCTTTCATATGAATAAATAAATAAAAATACCCGCTTTGTATTTATTAGAAATGCTCTAGCTGCGAAGCAGAAACTGGACTAGGTTTCTAATAAAGTTGCCTTTTTTCTGCGATTTTTTATTTTTTTTATCGAGAATATAGATTTGTGAAGAAACTAGATATGGGGAAGAGAGATAAGGATATTACAGAGCATAGGAAAACGTATAAGCCCATGAGACAGTGACAATGGTCCTTGAAACTGCCAGTGGCGGATCTAGACGTTGCAGTACCGTGAGCGACATTATAGAACGGAGCTCTCCAATAAAATGTGATTAGGGGTGAGCTTTTTTTTATTGCCGGTACTTAATTTTGTGAGACACCTTGCAGGCGTTCCAATATAAAATATCAATTTGTTTTAAATGCACAAGTAATTTTAAATTTTGCTTGCTACGATCTGTCCCTAAAAAATTTCATCAACAACTTCAGTGTAGTACACTTGAATACCCTGAAGACCCTGTTATAGTATAGTATAGTAAAGAATAAATCTAATAAATTAGAGGTGCAAGCTGGAGTGCCTCAGGGGTCAATACTAGGTCCATTGCTTTTTTTGTTATATGTCAACCGTTTACCTAAAGAATTAATTAGTGGTAGAGCCCTCTTATTTGCTGATGATACATCACTCATTTTCAGCAATTCCATTCTAGATAATTTAGAAATAAGTGCCCATATAGGTGTGCAGTCCATTGTCCAATTTTTAAATCAGTTGAAATTAACTATAAATAGTAAAAAATGCCAATACCTTCAATTCAAAAACAAACATAATTTAAATGAAGATAGGGCTATAAACGTGTTTGTAAACGATAATCAATTAGACCAGGAAGAAAAAATTGCATTTCTAGGAGTTACGTTGGATAGACGATTGACCTGGACTCCATACATTGAGAAAATATGTAGTAAAATTTCATCTGGGGTATTTGTCCTGCGACAGCTCGCTAGATTGAATGACAAAAAGTTACTTTTTACAGCTTACCATGGGCTCTTACTGTCACATATTAGGTATGCTATCTTAGTATGGGGTAATTCATCAAAACAAAATCTTGATAGGGTGTTTAAGATCCAAAAGAAAGCGGTTAGGTGTATAGAAAGAGTAAATAGATTAGATTCATGTAGGCCGTTGTTCAAGAGACTTGGTCTCCTAACTGTACCCTGCTTATATGTGTATGAAGCTACCTTATATGTAAAAACGAATGATATTAACCAAAATCTTGATGTACATGATTATAATACAAGAAGCCGAGGAGATTATCACTTGGTGAGTCACAATAGTAGCTTATTCAAACAAAAACCTAGTTATATTGGTAGGAAATATCTACAACAAGCTACCGCAGTTTTTGAAGAGTCTTGAAAATATAGAAATATTTAAAAAACAATTGAAGAAATATTTAGTTGATAAAGGTTTTTATAGTGTACAAGAGTTCCTTTCACATCAAAATTAAGCCTCACCTCAACTAATTGAAGTAATTATGTTATCTAGTGTATAATATTGTTGATCTGACTTGTCTTATACTCCTTAACTGGAGTCTCCAAGACGTAATCTACAAAAAAAAAAAAAAAAAATGTTATTGCATCACTTAGATTGTCATAACCATAGTTAATATCATTAAGATCATACAAATGAGATTATTGTACATAATGTCTTGCAGTATAAAAATTAGCATTATCTGAGTTTACTATTATTGCATCTATGTGATGTTGATAATTTTGTTTTTAACCATTCATATGCAAAATTTGTAAATTTACATGAATAAAGAAAGATAATCCAATATAATCCCCTTTACTCCAATGAAGAGTCTGGAATAATATCACCAATTATTGAATACATTCATCATTTCTCCTGATTGATGTCCAGTGTTGAATACTTTCATTTTAAATTTTCTCAATCGCCTTTATGCCTTTGACCAAAACAACGAAATTAAATTAATGCAAGGGCGGTAATAAGAAAGTTATTTGTGAAAGGCTAGTGAGGAGGGGTAATCTAACAAAAAAGATCAACAAACCCATTTGTGACCGCTGCTGAATTAATGTCATTTCTCTTAACAGTTGACAAGTGAATAATTCATTGTTGAGAATTAGTTCAGTTTTATGGGTGAGGGGACGGTTTACCAAATGAAAACATTTTAGAGGGGAGTACACCATAGGGGGTGTATACCATAGCACCTGAAAAGGTTTCTCGATTCCCATAAGTAAAAAAAAATCCTGTAGTTTTAACCTAGATCAAAATAAATTGATTGATTCATTTATAAGTGACACTCACTTATACTATAATTTTCAGAGTTGTTTAAAGATTTCGGAGGATATAATATTCTCTTTAATCACTCTCGATTTACGTCTGCTAAGTATATGAGGTGATTCAATAGGGTAACATAAATTTAATAGAGTTAAAATAGACATTGAAAATTGTTATAGAAATGAGCTATATTGAACTGAAAGGCTGAATATTTACAAACTGCTTCTTAGCTAAATTAAACAGGTGAATTTTTAAGGATTGTAAATTGAAAAAGTCACGATCCTGATTAGAAGTCACGATCCCCCATAACATGGCTCAAACGGCGAGATGGAACAGTTCGTAAGGGTCTCCCCACCTGTGAAAGCCATACACTTATTATTATTTTACCCTTTAATGCATTGAATGAAATTCGGACATGATGTTACAGAGAATCGAAATGCATGGTTGGTATATTATATTTCTAGATTGCTGATTTTTAAAGGTAAGTTGGAAACTGAAGTTTTAGTTGAGGATACCAATGGAGGAAAAGGAAGACTTGTATTTAAGGAATGTATGTTTTGCACTTGTGCACAGCTTAGTGCACAGTTGCTTTCTAGAGAGACCAAGGTGTAAATATACAGATCGTTATTCTTCCGGATATCTTTATGGGTGAGAAACATGTAGACTATCAGATTACAGGAAGGAGAAAGCTCAAACCATTTGAGGAAAAGAATCATAAGCAGAGGTTCTGTTTCAAAAAAAAAAAAAAATGAAAGACGAATGTCACATGGAATAGAAAACGTTACCAATAAGATGAGAAATATATAAAAGGACGAATCTCATTTATACATAAATTCCCTTTATATATTGTATAGATATGAATTAATTGTCACTGATCATGAATAATCAGATTTGAAGTTGTCAGAACCACATTTATTGAAAACTGAAACTAAAGTACAGTGTAGCTTAATATATACTAAATCCAGAATGATACTATTGGCCGAGGGTGAAAGTACCTCTCATAGGCTGACCTTCATTGAAGGTATGTGATTGGCTGAATGCCCTAACAAGTCACGCCCACTGGTGGGAGGAGCAACAAGGAATAATCAGTGTCAAAATCAAGAACCAAAAAGTAACAAACAAGAACAATACACAAGTAGGCAAAAATTAAAATAAAAATGAAGCTAAATGAAATGCAGTCAAGTTCAACCAAGAAAAAAGAAAGTACCGTTATTAAAGAGTAGGCCAGAATTATGATGAAACCAAGTTAGTTCTATTGAATTGGTTGTAATTGATTTGATAATTCAAACTAGTATCGGAATAGTTTCTTACCAACCTAGTTGTATCCAAAGCTTCTTACTAGACACTAAACTAGGTTGTTACCTTCTAAACTAGGTTGGTAAAAAACTATTCCAATACTACTTTAAATGTTCAAATTTATTTCAAACAATTCAATACAACTTACTTGGTTTCATCATAATTCTGGCCTACTCTTTAATAACGATACTTTCTTTTTTTCTTGGTTGAACTTGACTGCATTTCATTTTGCTTCATTTTTTTATTTTATTTTAATTGTTTAATTCTAGCCTACTTGTGTATTGTTCTTGTTTGTTACTTTTTGATTCCTGATTTCGACACGGATTATTCATAGTTGCTCCTCCCACCAGTGGGCGTGACTTGTTAGGGCCTTCAGCCAATCACATATCTTCAATGAAAGTCAGCCTATGAGAGGCACTTTCACCCTAAGCCAATAGTATCATTCTGTGTTGAGTATATATTAAGCTACTCTGTACTTTAGTTTTAGTTTGAGATTGATAATAGTGTAACAACCGAAACTAGTATCTCAATGTCCTTAATAAATGTGGTTGTGACACCTTCAAATCTTATTATTCGTTATGGTTATCTTCCACAATATAACATTCGCCACTTTGAGACTGTTCTTTGCTTTAGAATCACTTCCCGGTGGTTCGGAACCCACCTAAAATTGTTGGTCCACCATGTTTCTAATAACATGGCTTAAGCGGCGAGATCAAATATATAAATCAAAAAGGCAAAGATGGATGATGAATCTATAACCGATGTCTTTGTATTTGTATTTTTCGTGACTAATAAACTAGTACAGAAAAATGTAAGTGTAAAAGAGGTTTTAAAGTCAATTTATAAAAATATGATTCTTCAAGAGCGTGTCAACGTGTATAGACTCATACAAATTCATAGAAAATTATGCCCTTGTCTGATACGTTACGTTAAGTGTTCGTAGATGTGAAAGCAGAAAGCAGCTTAGATAGTAACTAATATCTGAGTTACTAGTAACTAATATTGATTGATTAGTTACCTTAATTAAGGGTGGATAGGCGCAATTAAGGCTCTTGGTTCTCTCTACCACGCAACCCTCTTCTCAATAACTAGTTATTAAATACTGAGAGCCCCACCTCAACTAATTTAAATTGTAAATAAATAAATAAATGTTTTATTCCTCGAAAATGACATAATAAAAAATACTTCACATTTTAATTATTTTAATTCATTGTACAATTTTTAAGAGTTTGTCACATGAAAAATGACCAAGAAATGAATAACTTATAAATCATAAATAATATATAACTTGAAAAATAATAACACAAAATTAGAAATATAGATTGACGAAGTATTGTCGTTGATGAAAAGTTATATATTATTTTTGAGTTATTCATTTCTTGGTCATTTTTCATGTGGCGAATTCTTAAAAATTGTACAACCAAAAAGAAATGATAGGAATTTACACACTCAAAGAAGATGAGACAGCAAGTCTTCCTTATGTATGAGGAACTTAAAACAAACATAAACTGTAATTGTGGTAACTAGTAAATAAAGTTGTAATTGTTGATCTGACTTAAATTGTCTTATGCTCCTAAACCGGAGTCTTCAAGACGTAGGCCTAATCTTCAAAAAAAAGAAAGAAAATACTGTAAGTTCTAAGATAATGGTGAAACGGGAGGGGATTAACAATGACCCCCAAACAAGTACAAAGAAAGGAAATTGACCTAGCGACTGGAAAGAAATCCCGATAGCAACAACAGTGCGTGATTGCTGCAAGTTATGGATGTTGCCAAATGTTTTGACGGCTTTCTTGAACACGCACAACATTCACACACACATAGGTATACTATACATACACTGATGTGAAACGTAAGTTATACAAAGGTTCGTTAATTGACTTGGAGGATGACAAAGACCATTACGCCAGACTGCACTGTTGCCCGCCTATTCACCAACGCTATGGATAGTTTTGTAATGAGAGTGGCAATCCATTATTACGGGTGTCGAATTTCACGAACTATAAAGAGAAAATGTTACACCTCATGGTGAGTAACTGTGTAACATTTTAACAGAGTGTTCCAAAGCTGAGTTCCTTCCCGATTTGTGGCATCACCAGGCGAGGGATGAAGAAGAGGATATTATACCCCAACCAGTTGCGTTACTATGAGGGGATCAGGGGGATAGAACCCCCCAGAGACCCAGAAATAAAATACATTTTCTTATTTTAACAAGCTCTGAGAGACAATAATTTTTTACAAGAGTAAAGAAAGACGTCTTGAATCACTGGAAATGTGGTTTAAGATGGATTGTTTTCAAAAACATTCCGGGGGAGTAGCCCGGACCTCCCTTTTGGATAAACAAGTTACATAAAGTCTTGTATTGCTGTTGGAAACTCCCGTCTTCTCCTTTTAAAAAACATTTTTAAGTACTGTACTCCAATCAGGTTAGGTGCGGGATAAAAAATAGCAGTGAAAATAGTTTCAAGTAGGTCTCCTTTAAAGTTTGGCTACTTGAACAATACAGTTTTAGCACAAGAGTTCGGATCTCCCACTGACAATGATGCGAAAAACTAGATGAAAATTTGACACACAATTTGGGTTAGAATAATGTTAGAATGAAAATCGCTTGAAATGTGGTTTCAAAGTGATTATTTTGCAAAAATTTCCCTGAGGAGTACCCCGGACCCCCCTTTTGAATAAAATATGTCTTGAATTGTTGTTAGAGAACCCCTCCTTCTCCTCTTATGGTGTACTATTTAATGTCAGGAATGTCAACTTTGGATTTTTCAAGCAACAGATATGAGATTATTATAGTAACCTATGAGAAGGATATATTTTACCCAGTTGAATTCATTTTTGAGAAAAAATAGTTTTATCCGATAATAATAATAATAAGCGTATGGCTTTTTAATGGTGGGGAGACCCTTACGGGTAGTTCCACCACGCCGTTTGAGCCATGTTACAGGGAACATGGTGGACCTACTATTTTAGGTGGGTTCCGAACCACCGGGTAAGTGATAATAAAGCTTGTAACATCAAGTCATTGAAGCACGGTCACCCATCCAAGCGCAGTCTATTATTGCGGGTGTCGAATTTCACGAACTATAAAGAGAACATGTTACACCTCGTGGTGTTATCCGATTGAACTTGAAGTCTAAAATAAGAAAGTTATCATTCAGGAAATTGTCCTTCATTTAGAAGAACGTGATCAGCACAGTGATGGACGATTCTACTTCTGCTGAGAAAGTTCGGCTATCAATAATACCAGGTTTCATTTTCCTGGAAAGATAAGAATGAATATTTGAATTTATTATACAAGATTAATAGAGCTTTGTTTGGTTGGGCCGTATTGTGGAAGATTAAAGGTGCCTAGGAAATCTTCAAATTTGTGGCACAGGTCGAAAAATGACATTTCCCACAGTTTTACACGAGCACTGATTGCTTCCTAGATTCAACAAAGGCGTTTGACAAGTGAAAAGCAGACACGTTCGTGCAGTGTTTAGAGGCTAGTGACGTCACTCCCGGCTCCATCGTCATCATCATCATCATCATCATCAATGATGGCTGGCAGCAGTAGATCGTGACCTCTGCTGAATACAGTTGGTTGACATAATCTCTTTTTACTCTCGCTTGTAAATCGACGTCACTCTCACCTTCTCTTTCAATCTCGCCTAATCCACTCTCACGTCTGTCTCACTCACTCGCTTTGCAATAATTTAAAAATAGTACATTTATTGCAAAAAGATTTGGTGGATTCATCCTTAATTATTTTTATATAATGTCCAAACTCGCGTCGTGGACGTGAATCTCCGTGTACAGAATTTCTGATAGGTCAGTTGCTGCTTCCAATGGTAAATTTCATTATGCTAATTTCATATGCAGATCATGACTTGGACAATTTTAAACATGATCATCAATTTCAAATGCGAGTTAAATCCCCTTTAGTTTGAGTTGGGGGTGTGCTTGGGGGCTCAACCTGACCAGGACTTCTGGAACGTCAAATAACCTATTTACAAATTGAATTTGATAGCTCGTTCTTCTTAACCTTCTTCCTCTTCTTCTTCTCTCACGCCTTCTCCGTTTTCTCCTTCTCCTATTTCTTCTTTTTTCGTCTTCTTCAATAATGCACCGTTTTTTGTCGCATGGAGCGCTGAAATATCGTCGAAAGAGGACATCATCAATACGTTTATATATTGGATATTTAGGCTTAAACAAACTTAAAAAAACTCACGGATTTCCACCGATTTCTCGACAAGTTACCAGGGAAGGACACCTGGACACCCTTCCTTCTTGGAGGATGGGTGATTGATGGGTAATGATGACGGTGATTGATGAGTTGGACCTTTTGCTTTAGGTCGGTTCCGAACTACCGGGAAGTGATTTTACAGCAGAGAGCAGTGTCATTTTTGCTGGCCAACCCAATCGGTCACCCTTACAAAGAGGGCCCAGGAGTTTCGTAGCTTATCTCTGATTGAACAGATACCTGCTATAGCACTCGGCTATCACTTCGATGAACTTTCTCACCATTGCTACAGAAAGGTTCCTAGCTGGGCCTGTGAAATCCCCATCAGTTCAAACAGCCTACTTCATGAAATTTCAAGATTCCTGTAGAGTGTGAATTTGATCTCCATTAGCTTGCTTGTTTGAAGACAAACATTGGCGCACTCAGGGAGGCTTTGAGGACTTAAGCCCCCTCCCCCAGGACTTTATCAATGTTAACCATTTACTACAAAATACGCAAAAAATTTGTTGGAGAAATTGTTGGTTTTTAAAAATCTAGCTGGAACGTTGCTCGCGACGCTCGCCTTACAGTCTAGCCGAGGGCTCAGCCCCTTGACCCCCAGGGGAAAAATTCAAAGAATTTAGTCAGCAGGCTCTCTTCGTTTACAGCTGTCAGACTGACCCCAGTGATGGGAAGGGTGAGTTGGTATAACATTTTGAAAATTATTAATTCTTGCTTTTTTGGGGGGAAAAGTTTTAAAGCTGAGCTTGGTTTTGAATGATCCTGAATAATAAACTTCCTAGGCCGCATGGCTCTTGAGAAACTGTAATCAACGGAATTTTCGATAATAATTTATTCTGGGCCTAAACATCGTAAAGCACTGGATTTTCAAGAATTGTTAGTTTTCGGCATATCTTCATGGAATATTTTATAACTCTTTCTCACCATTCGGCCTTAACCTGGTGTCTACCAAATTTTAAGTTTTTCAGCCTAGTTGTTCAACTAAAAAAAGTAGCTTAACGATGAAAGATGGTAAATTTTGGGTGTAAACTGTTGGGGGGGGGGGGGGGATGGAGGGGTGGGAGAGCTAATCTTGTTAAAAATGTCTCAGACCGCTCTTTTGAGGGAAAGCCCACCCAAACATAAATTATGGATGCGTCCCTGGTACCAAATAACCAAACTTTAATACAATAGGGAAGTGATAGCCGTGAGCCGTAGCAGGTATCTGTTCAATCAGATAGAGATAAGCTGCGTTCTCGAAGGACCTGTTTGTAACGGTGACCGATTAGATTGGCCAGCAAAAAATACACTGTTCTCTGCTGTAAAATCACTTCTCGGTTGTTCGGAACCCACCTAAAACTGTAGATCCAACTCATCAATCACCATCATCCAACTCATTACCCACGCACAGGTCTAAGACCTATGTGGGCTTCATCCTCAAAAAAAAAACTTTGTGTGTAGTGCAGGCCGTCAGAAGTAAGGTTATGGTCGACTGGAAGCCATTTCCTGTAAAATTGTTCTCACAATTCGGATCACACATGTGAACCAATTAATACACAACAATTATAAGAAAAAAATATCGCATTCTTATAACATTTTTTTCTAATTCAATGCCCACTAATCGAACTTTTCTGTATTCTAATTAAAACATACCTCCAATACCCAATCTGATCCAACTACCAATTGCAAAATAAAACAGCCAAACATTGACTCTTCATAACTGGACTAAATTACAGAAATGCCTGTCCTTGGGTTGAAGTACAACCGATTTAAGCGTTTAATAGCCGATGACCTTCTACGTTGGGAAAAATCTTATATGAGCTCAATACCTGCAAGGAGAAAAAATTACTGTAAAGATTATTTCAATTGCATCAGAAAATAACAGGAAGTTATAAATCCACTCCATAGCAGAGTCAATGACAATATGACTTGTGAAACGACCAAGTTCAACTGCAAACCCCCTATCTAAAGTAATATTGGCCATTGGTGATTATTACTATTGCACTATTCTGTATCTTTTAATTTTATTCGAATAATTTTTTTAATTTTTCATTGGATTGTCAATAATAGTACCCACAGTAAACTGTTCGTTTAGTTGAGAAATGATTGAGATTGTATGAAATTTGATCTGAACATGATCATAGTTATTGAAATTATTTGTGAACATATTTTCGAGTATTTCTAGTATTATTTTTTTTTAAATGACTGTCACAATGCGTTTCTTCTATTACCACTACTCAATATGAAAATTGTTAAATTTTTATGTGAATTCAACGACTTGCAGTCAAAATATTTGACTGCAAGTTAATATTAACAACGCAGTTCGTCATGGAACAAGAAATCCAGGAATGAAAATTGTTATTAAAACATTATTTGTGAACACTTTTTTAGTTATTTAATTGCTTATTATTGTTACAATATTTTTGTTCTATTAACGCTACTTTAGTATGCTGTATTTTTTTTTTTTTTTAGGATGAAGCCCACATAGGTCTGAGACCTGTGCTTGGGTAATGAGTTGGATGATTGTGATTTATGAGTTGGATCTACAGTTTTAGGTGGGTTCCGAACCACCGAGAAGTGATTTTACAGCAGAGAACAGTGTATTTTTTGCTGGCCAATCTAATCGGTCACCGTTACAAACAGTTTTAGATTATAAATAATAATGTATTTGTTTCTAGAAATTCTTTCGATGAATTATTTGAAATAGAATGAAATAGAACTTCTTAAAATAGAATGAGTCCAACTCTAGTTCTATTTTAATGAAAAAAAGGGCGAAGTCTATCGAATGGAAGAATTAGAATTATTCCATAACAGAAATAGAGTTAAAATAGAATTTAGATTGTATGGAAGCTGAAATGAACTGTGGCCTATAGCAAACGAGATACCGGATACAAGAATTAAAATAGAGTGAGAAAATTAATCTCATGATTTGAAGTTTCCAATTAATTTTAAATAGAATACAAATAATGATGCTACAGGCAAAGCTCTATGGTTATCAACCATAAACGGTTTCCATTAGAATATGCTGATTGGGAAAATATAAAACAATTAAAATAACGAACCCATCAACTACGCTATGAATGGATTCTATTAGAAATACAATGATTGGGAAAATAGAGGAGCTGCAATATTAATAATTGATCGGTAAAGAAATAGAAAAGACAAAATGGAATGGAGCTTGAAACATGCCTAAACTGAACGATATATTTTTTTATCAACTAATAAAGAGTGTCCGATGTGATATTGGAACGGTATGCGTAGCTAATCGCTAGTAACCTATAACGCGTTCCGAAATGCAAGGAGGAGCTCAACAAAGGGCAGCCTTAGGAAGCTATGTAAATAGTAGTTTGACAGATAGACCGTGAAGACTGTTCTCGCGTTTTTTTTTCAGCGATACGCTCCGTTCAAGTCAGTCGCAAACAGTCGCAAACGTCTCCCCTTGTAATGAAGTGCGAGAGGGACAAGGAGAGAGATGAAGACGAGAACACAAATAGAGTGAGAATAAAAAACAAACCGAATGAGATCAAACCGAAAAACCGGAGGACCACATTACGGTCTATGAATCTCCGCCGACTGCAGAAAGCCAATGGTTGTGAAACTTCGTTTCGGTTACGGCTTGGTCTGCTACGGGTTCGCCTGTGGTCTTGATAGGAAAGCATGTTAGATTATAACTGGAGCAATAATTGAACTAAATTAACAACTGTAAAAGGTACACCGGCTTGGGTGGATGGCGGCGCCTCAAGGAGATCTAGACCAGACAGGAGCAAACTTTTCAAGGAGAGGGCCAGATGAAATGAGAAATTATGTGGGTGGGCCAAAAAATTGAACCATGCAAATTTTTGTGAAATAATCTTTTCTATTTCACTACTACGCGACCTTGCTTGCGAACAAGGCCGTAGCAGCAGGGTATATAATCATAAATTTAAATTTTGAGCTTCAATAAAGACTATCCCTAAATAACTATAAAATTAAAGAAATCTTGTTTATATTTTGAAATTGCTTTATTTTGCATTGAAATTGTAATTACAATTATGGCAATCGTCAAAATTAAAATAGCTGAAACTAACATAAAAAATTCAACGAATAAATACATACAGTAGATATTATGTTGTCAGGTTATATATCACGATAAAAAGGATGGAACTCAATGCTCCAACTGAAATAAACCTTTCAGATGGTCTAATTCTTATCAAAGTGAAGGGGTATTCTTCCAATACCAAAAATTGTTATCTTGAATGTCATTTGAATCGGACTTTTTGCGACTCCCACCAGCTGTCAAAGACTTTTCTTTTGCTGGTGGTGCCTGAACCAAAATTTTAGTTCTTTTATTTCTGGTTAATTAGGTTTCTTTTATTCCCTTTATGTTAATTTGTAACCTTTAATTTATTGTGTTGTAAAGTTGTGGCAATAAACAATTAAATTGAAATTGATTTAAATTCTCCCAGGATTTCTGAAAAATTGGCATTTCAAGCAGTATTTATATTTAGTCTTTTATATCAACATTTTATATTAAAATGTACGGCTTGCAGATATCTTTATGGCGCTTGCATAGAGGAATCAAGCGACTGGTAGTCTAAGGTGGCAAAATATCGACCTCAAAGTTTGGAGCCTCAATTTGCAATTTTGCCTGCAATTTTTAGTAATTTTACCATGGGGCACACTACTAGGACTGTGTTTTTTTTATTTATTTTTTCCGTTTCACTCACTTTGGGGTACGTTAAATCATCTATGATCTAGAAAACGCCTTTATTAATTTGTCTCTTTCCATCTTTTCCAATACTCCTTCATTCTTTCAGAAGTGATCTTTTTCCTGATCTTCGGATACCTACCTGTTCTACGCTTAAGCTTTTCCTGGAATCTTTGATTTTGGTTTTTCAAAATACTCCTCACCCTCAGGCTGTAACGGTTTTTGATTATTCCATCTGTTATATTCAGCTCATTTAAATCGTCCTGAACTTTTCAAACCAATTGTTTTTTTGTTTTTCTATTGCAACAGAAATCGAATATTTGTTTTGTGGACATGTTGTTGTCCATCTTGAAGATATGGGAGTAAAAACGTATTCATTATTATTGAAACTGTTTCATTATTAAGTGCATTTTGTTTTTCTCTACAAGATCAAGATGGCAGCACTATCTCCATGTAGCCCAAATTGGCACTTGGTTCCTTTGTGCATAAAGCCATCCTTTTATTGATATTTAACATGGCTCAAACGGTCAATTGGAACTACATGTAAGGATCTCCCCATCAATAAAAGCCATAAGCTTATTATTTTATTATTGATATTATTTTCGCAGAAAATGGTCTCTATATTACCTTGTTCTTCACTAATCAAATTTTCCACTGTTATCATTTAACATTGTATTCGGCCAGGAGTTGTTACAAGACAATAGTGCTCGATATCCTGGAGATTGTAGAAAATAAAGCTAGCGTCTTAGAGTATGAGGTAATAGGATTGCGCATAATTCTCAATTAATTAGCGGGCGCTAACCTACAGACGTTTCCTGTTCCCGTTCTGAAACTGAAGACCTTTCGATTCGGCGGAGAACAATTTTCGGACCATTTTAAGAATAAATTTTACGCTTTCTAAGTCTGTCGTAGCCTATCGGCTTCCCGATTGGCCATTCTGGCTCGTGCCCTTATTCCTCGCCTATGCTCCAAACTTTAAAGCTAACACTTTTCTACAAGCCTGTTCAATAGACTTTTCAAGTAAAAAAGACTACTTAACCTCATATAATACATTTAGGAGTTTTATGCTTAAAAACGTATGATATATTTTCAGACCTGAGACAGTTATAGTTGAAGAATGACCTGAACAAAATACTGAACAATAAGGCTAAATATGAATAATGAATCAACAGAACTTTCTTTGTAGTGATGAAGGTGATATAGTGGAAGATGTCCATAAGACGAATGATAAAACGAAGTTGTCACAACCACATTTATAATAGTGAGATAATAGTTTGAAACCTGTAATCACAACCAGAAAAATTATTATTATTGTTATTATTATACTATAGAGAGTACCTATGACTACCAGGCTCATTGTCGTTAAAAATACGTAATTGGCTATCATCGTGGTCAAGCTTAAATTCAAAATAAGCCTACTTGGCAAATTTTATTCATAATACTCGAACTTCAATTCAGAGAAAGGCTGTCGATCTGTTTCCGTCGAGCCAAAAATGTATATTTCGACGGAAATATTTCTGACTTTCCCAGATTTTCAATGAAAATTTTCTAGAAATCGAATTAGTTCTGAGTAGCAACACTCACATAATAAAATATAGATCTGCTCAACAATTACATTAATGCGCGATACATGTTTGACCCACATTTTCATATAAGTTGGTTTCTTGCAAGACTAGTAGGACCGGTTGGGTAATAGTAAAAGAAATGGAAATTATATACAGTACTTACCTTCTATGCTACTAGAAAATTTTCTTAGCTCATTAAATAGCTAATTAATTCGTTAGAGTAAATCGCTCATCGCTGATCATGAAGAGCTGAATGATAGGTCTAATAAGAAATACAATTAAGTCTTCAATACAATACAGCTATAAAAATACACAAGAAGATGAGGAAAAGGAGGATGCTTAAACAACATTAAATATTCCTTCATAAATAATGAAGTTAAAAGAGATGAATGACGAAAGAAACTGTGATGGTACTAGCTTGAATAATAAATTCTTTAGAGAGTAAAATGAGACATAAAAAGTGATTATACATTAAGTAACATAATTCCTAAAAAACAATCGGTTACGGTGAATGCGCAATGCACAAAGGCTGATAACACTAGTTTCAAATTCAGTTTTACTTTTATTCTGTTCTGTTGAAGCTTATTTCAGGCCAAATGTGAGTCCAAAAATAATGATTACTGTAAAACTTATTAGTAAAACTTATTTGTGTTTGTTCAAAGGGGATTAGGCTTCTCATAGTAAACCATAAGAGGAGAAGGAGGAGTTCTCTTACAATAATTCAATACTATAATGTATAGTTTATTCAAGAAGGTGGTTCGGGGTACTCCACAGGGAATTTTTGAAAAATAATCCCTTTAAAATCACATTTTAAGCGATACTAGGCACAAATTCATTAATTCTAACATTATTCTAACCCAAATTGTGTATAAAAGATGGTGATTTCCATCTAGTTTCTGCATCGTTTCCAGTGAGTATCCAAACTTCAAAGCAGGCCTACTTGAAACTATTTTCACTCTGCTATTTTGGATCCCCCACCTCACCTGGTTCGGGTACAGTATAGTGCAGTACTTAAAAATGTATTTTAAAAGGAGAAATGCTGGTTTAGTTTATTCAAGCTATTAAAATATCTATATAAAATAGATAAATACTATATAATATTAGATATAATACTATATATATTAGATATATAACTATATAAAATATCAGGTGGGATACTCCACCTGAAATTTTTTGAAAATAATCCCTCTAATACCACATTTTCAGCGATTCAAGACGTCTTTTGTCAAAAATTATTATCTCTCAGGGCTTGATAAAATTCCAAAATTTATTTTGTTTCAGTGTCTCTGTGGGGGGCGGGATTATCCCCCTTATCCATCCCCACAATTATGGCACTGGTATGTAGCTGTAACAAGGGCGGTGACAGTTTACGGAACATAAGTCTGGGGCTACAAGCAGTACTGTGATTTACTAGATAAGAGTCCTTTTAGATTTTTGCGAAGAAGCTGTTAACGCTACCGCCACACCCAACTATATAATATGATTGTACTTGATATGGAGCTATCATTCCTAGATGTTTTCAAAATGCATATTGAATATGTTTTCAAAACTTTAAGTTTGGCCAGAAATAGATAACCAAGAAAAATATCTGAGAAAACCATAGAGCATAAGATTTCGTGGTTGTGTGGTTGAGATTGTGATGTTTTCCATGACGAAATATTTGATGAACAATCTAATATCAAAACTGACACTGTATTTCTATTAATATTTAAATCATTCCAGTATAAGTGAGGGAAAATTATAATTTTTAAATAGAAATACAGAGTCAGTTTGATATTGGTTTGATTTTGATGTGAAGTACTGTAGTATTCATTTAACTTGGCAGCGTGTAGAAGATGGGAGGACTTGCTACATATGAACCCAACTGCTGCCAAGTTATACGAAAACTACAGTATATAAGTAACTTAGCTGGGTGAGTGATTAATAATATGAGAGAATTGGAAACTGTGGAAAATAGGATAAATAGTATGCAAAAAGCAGGCACAGCGCAATTTCACGGTATTTATGATCAATTGGACAAGGAAAGAAGAGGTAAGAGCTATTTGAATTTGAACTTGGATAGAAGGACTTATCTTCAAGGCGCGTAGTGCTCTTTTCGTCTTTTGAATTTTAATTTTGGGCATGGGTGCAAGGAAATGCAATGGATACGCTCGTTATGTAATATGAAGCAGAGAAGATATCAAGCATTTCTTGAGAGTATGTCTCGTCTTAGCAGGTGTCTGCATCATCTTTTTGGGTGAAGAAAAAAATAAGATGTTTGACTGGTTGATTGGGAAAGATTGGAAATAGTATATTACGTTACAAGTGCGGGAAATGGTGTTTATTTTAGGAGTATAATAAGTTAACACACGAGACGAAGTCGAGTGCGGTATTATCACGGAAAACATCTTCCCGGACGAGTTAAGTACAATATTTTTCGTCATACTATTCGGAAATATTAAAAAAAATTAACTCTGAGCTAGTACAAGCATCATCAAACATAACCTCAAAAATTTTATTTAATTTATTTTGTTCAACATTTTTTTTATTAAACTGAATCGGTGCTAAACCAGTTGAACCACTTTACATTGAAATTGGACAAATTCTTACATTTATTTACTTCAGATATTTTTTTGTAACTCCATTAATATACAAATTAAATAAATAAGTTAAGCCTAATAATATGTCTTGAAAACATATATTAAAATTAAATTTTATTATCTTTACGAAATAATATGTATCTAATCCATCACAGCTGACAGCAGTAAAATACTAAAAACACTTCTGAGATCAGCTGTTTTTTCAAATTCTCGATCAGCTGGAATGTGGTAAAATCCATTACCGCATCCTTTTTCAGTGCGGTAATGGATTTTACCACATTCCAGCTGATCGAGAATTTGGAAAAACAGCTGATCTCAGAAGTATTTTTAGTATTTTACTGCTGTCAGCTGTGATGGATTTTGAGGTTGTTTGATGATGCTTGTACTAGCTTAGAGTTAATTTTTTTAAATATTTTAGACTAGTATGACGAAAAATATCGTACGTAACTCGTCCCGGAAAATCAGCTGTTCTTCCTGTAAACAGATGTTTGCCGGCGTGAGTCAATGCTCGGTAAAGTGGTGAACTAACGAGTATGACAAAAAAGTTCTTTCAATAAGTAGAACGGGCTATGAAACAAACTATGGTGGGGGATCAGGGGGATAAATCCCCCCCTCCTTAGAGACCCAGAACCAAAGAAGGTTTGGAATTTTCACAAGCCCTGAGGGACAATAATTTTTGACAACAGAGTCAAAAAGTCGTCTTGGATCGTTGAAAATGTGGTTTTGGAATTTTAACAAACCTTGAGAGACAATAATTTTTGACAAAAGAGTCAAAAAAGACGTCTTGAATCGCTGAAATTGCTATACCATTATCAATCTCAAAAAATTATTGCGGTTCGGAACCCACCTAAAATAGCAGGTCCACCATGTTCCCCGTAACATGGCTCAAACGGCGAGGTGGAACTACCCGTAAGGGTCTCCCCACCATTAAAAGCCATACGCTTATTATTATTAATCTCAAACAAACTGAAACTAAAGTACAGAGTAGCTTAATATATACTAAACAGGAAACGATACTATTGGCTGAGGGAGAAAGTGCCTCTAATAGGCTGACCATCATTGACGGTCTGTGATTGGCTGAAAGCCAAAACAAGACCCGCCCACTGATGGGAGGAGGAACAAGCGAAAATAAGAGTCAAAATCAAGAACCAAAATTTTTTTCTCTTTTTTATTTAAATGGATTAATTCTAGAATGATTAAGACACTAACTCCTGGCAGAAAATCTTTCTAGTTACGTCATATTTTTGTATTTTTCGAAATTATTCATATTTTTGGCAATAATTTTGTATTTTTGGCAATAATTTTGTATTTTTTCTAAAATGTGTTGTATATTATTTATATCAAATAAAGACATTTAATTACCTACTACTTTAAATTGTGAAATGAATATGATACATCTACCTTTCATATAATTTGTATATTTTGAACAATAATAACGATTGCACTAGAACGATTGATTAATAATATTCATAATAATTAGGAATGGCTTACATACCTTTTTGCTTGGCGATTCCAGCTGTCTTGATAAACATCCAATCACCAAGACTATCACAGCACAAGTTAATCTATTCAGATAGATTCGCAGTAATTCGTAAACGATTGTTCGGATCGTAAGCCTATTCGTCAAAATACTATTATTTTATTAACACATTTACTATTTTCGAAAAATTGATAGTGTAAAAATGGGTCCAATAGTAATTATAATCCTTATAAGTTACACGTTCAAATCGACGTATCGCATTTAAACAAGGGGAACAATATAAATTTACAAATAATTTTCAGATTTAAGCACTATTGGAATGATATGAAATTATAAAGATTATTAGAATTTAAACAAGATGTTGTCTATGGAGGAGTATTCCAATTTCCATTTCATTGAACACTTTTTGTTTTGAATGAAATGGTTCAAATCCCAATTCCTTAAAGGATGGGACGTATTATCACAACGAGAATATCTTTTTATATGTCATTTCAACTTAATTTTTTTTCTTCTATGGTTTCAATTGTGTGATTTTTGTAAGGAAATAGCAGTTTGGCGGCAGTTATTTTAAAGTAGATGGTTCGTTCCGCTCACTAGCATGTTGAATGGAAGGTCGGAGATATCTGAATGTTCTTAAATGATGATCTATCCATGGTTTTCGATTGACAGATTCCTTCTGAAACACAAAATAAGAGTGAAAAATTAGATCAAAACTTCGGTGCAAGGTGGAAAACAGTATAATCAAATAAAATGTTCTTTTCTTTCATTTTAGTTACAAAATGTAAAAATACAAACAACAATATCTATTGACATCAACAAGTATGGTATACATGCAAAAAATACGCTGTTCGTGGGATGCAAGTTGATCATCATAATGAGCATAATAAAAATGAAGGAGAAATATTGGAAGCCATGTTGACAAACAAAAAATACTGTACCGTACTGTAAATTTAAAGTATCTCCTACAATCTTTGACTACCAAGCGTGACAATGCATCTCATTTTTTGATCCTTAAACAAAAACCGGATCAGATTGCTTAGCATATGACAATCGGTCAAGGCGTTATGGCCCCTAAGGGGCCGGCCCAGCTGAAAGGTTGGGGGAGGTGGAGGGGATCACAAATTGGAGGATTTTGCTGACCTTTGCTCTTTCTCACCACTTCCTCACAGTAAGGAAGATCAGATATTGGAGGGGACTTAACTTCTGAGGGTTCACCCTTCAGTCTAACTCTCACTGCTACTCTTTATGTCGCAGGTTCGATTCCCGTTCATCCTGGCATCTTTGTATCCTCATTCACCTCATTGCACACGCACAAGTCTCAGGTCATGAAGTCATCATAAAAATTTCAGTTAAAATCAATATTGCAATAACAATATACGATTTTTAGAATAAAAGATTATTAATAAATTTCCATTTTCAAATTATAAAAAATAGGTGAAATTGATATGAAACCTTGAACCTTTGGATAATTGGAGACTTATAGGTATCGTTACATTAGAGAAGTGATAGTCGTAATCCATAGCAGGTATCTGTTCAATCAGATAGAGGTAAGCTACGAATTATGAACTCTTATGAAATCTTTTTATCAGAGATAAGCTACTTGAACTCTTTGTAAGGGTGACCGATTGGACATCAAAAACGACTCTGTTCTCTGTTGTAAAATCACTTGCGATGGGGAACCTACCTAAAACTGTAGGTAATTAATCACCATCAATTCAGTACTCACGCAGTCTCAGACCTATGTGGGCTTCATCCTAAAAAAAGAGGGCCTGCCTAATTTGGGATACAATGCTATTATTATAGAGAGAATGTATATGTATATGAGAGAATGCATTCAAAAAACCATCCTCAGCAGTAGAAAACTGAATATTTTAGAAATGTTTCAACAGCCAAGAAATCGCACTAGAGTTTCCAAGCGGAAACCTATCTAGACTAGTGAGAGGATTGAATGAGAAAGAGAATGAAGTGTGAGTATGCGCGTAACGAAAAAAACAAAGACAGAGAAACCGACAGAGATAGAGTATGTGATCTGAAGGAAGGAGTTATTTAGAAAGAGCTGAGAAGTCAAAAGATAGCAAGCAAAAGGATTTCTTTCGCAGAGCGTTGCAGAATCTCAGGATGGAACGATGGTGATGATGATGATGATTATGATTTCGTAATGGGACGTCTGGTGAGAGGTAATGCCGATTGCGACGTGGAGGAGGTAGATAAAGAGATGGAAACAGAAGGAGAAAGAGTAATCGGCGAGAGAGACCGATACTTTCAGTAATAAACCAACAGGACACGTAGCAGATAACAGGGACAGGTTCTCTGATTTTTCCGAATAGTTCGCGGACACCGTGTATGGCATTTTTTCTTCTATATGAAAGAAGTCCAACGTCTGGACGGACGGGTGCTTCACTAGTCCTGTTCAAGGTTGCTGAAAAATATGGATATTATGCGACAAGCTCATAAATATACAGCTGATGGGCTCCATGTTACCGGTCAACAGTTTTACCCCTAATTTATAGCCAGATTTCGTGGAATTACTTATAAATCTACATTCTTATTGAAAAGGGAGACGAGATACAGTGATAGCCTTGAGCATTTCTTGAGGCTTTCAATGTATTGGTGACGTTGAAGTCAACACATCTGACATTTTGTGTTTTATAGATAATGGAGAATTTTGTTCGAAACATGACTTTTTTTTGTAAACAGGTGACAAGTTATTTTTTTCATTTTTGAAAAGTGTAAACTTCTTTTTTCTATTTTATTATGAAAGAATCTAACAAACTGACATAATGAAGTGGATTGGTTGATTGTTTGAATGTTGGATCTTGGAAGACCATTCTATAAATTCAAAGAATAAAACAGT
Organism: Conomelus anceps; assembly: GCA_948455865.1. Lineage (NCBI taxonomy): Eukaryota > Metazoa > Arthropoda > Insecta > Hemiptera > Delphacidae > Conomelus > Conomelus anceps. The sequence goes on along the minus strand of OX418222.1, from coordinate 58,427,900 downwards.
AAAATGGAAATAACATATTGTTATATAAGATGTACCAGATAAAATTTAAAGAAAAACCTTAGATTTAATAATTATTGTTGCTGTTCGTTTACATTTGAGGTAGTTGTGTTTTCCATGCTTTTGTTCGGTATTTTTAGTGACTTTTCTTTATCATTTTTTTTTGTTTTTTTTTTTTAATTGTTTATTTTTTATTTTTATTACTGATGATGCCCTCATGAGTCTGAAGACTTGTGGTAATGAGGTGAATGGGTGAATGATGATCATAGGGTGATGAATGGTGTTGATGGGTGCATATTATAATGTTCATAAAGATTTATTTTGTATGCAAAAAGGTGTTTGTCATGTTTAAATAATTGTATCAGTTGAGATTTGAATAAATAGTCTTGAAAATGAATAATGATGATAGAAAGGAACCTATGTTGTTGTTGTTTTTTCGGAGGATGAAGCCCACATACGTCTGAGACCTGTGCGTGGGTAATGAATTGAATGATGGTGATTGATGAGTTGGACCTACAGTTTTAGGTGGGTTCCGAACCACCGGGAAGTGATTTAAAGCAGAGAACAGAGTATTTTTTGCTGGCCAATCCAATCGGCCACCTTTACAAAGAGCGCCCATGAGTTTCGTAGCTTATCTCTGATTGAACAGATACCTGCTACGGCACTCAGCTATCACTTGCATAAGAGTCCTAGTCTAAGTCCTAGTTCGAAGTAATAAAAAGCCTATGTCCGAAAAAAATGAGGGTTAAAAAGCATAAATGTCCGAAAGAATTTATACATCAAGATTAGGTAGAAAATTAAAAAAAAACCATAGAAGGAGAAGACTACAGACAAGAAACGGATGAAACAATAAGGTGGAAGTGAAAAGTAGCCGATGAAGAGAGTGGTCGAAATATGAGGACCAAAAAAAATCCCTGTGTTGGATTCATCCTCCAAAAAAAAATTGAAGACAAAGTGCTTGTGAAAAGTGACAGCTTGATCACAAGAAGGATATTATTGAATAGATTATAGGAGGGAGAATGACAGTCACTAATAACACCAAAGAATAATGATTACAAGAAATAACAATATGAAAAAAAGAAAATGATAAAAAGGAGAGGAAAAAAGAAGAAGCAAGAGCGCCATTCAATTTTACCCTATGAGGGGAGAGGGCAAACGGCAGTTATCGTGCCGATTTAAAAAAATCTAATTTCAATTTAATTTCACCCTAGGAGGGGGGGGGGGGGAATTGTAGATTAAAAAAAGATTTTCTCTATTTTTGGCTATTTAATTTCAAGGAAAAATGCCAGATCCAAATCGATTCGAACAGAATATGAGCATACTACAAACTATTACACCTCACAAATTATTGATAAAAGCTTGATGGAATTCACGAGTAGGTAACAAAATTCATAATCATAATAATTCAGAGAGTCTCACTGTATTATTTTAAAATTAGTAAGTTAGGATAGAACAAATTTGCTCATTAGTCTCAAGACTAGATAGCAATAGTATTTTCAGGAAAAAAAAATAATAATAATAATTCGATGAAAAAACCAGCATTGGACAATTTTGATCGGAAGATGACTCGGTTAAAAAAAGGAAACTTGAAAAATCCAGGAAATGTGATTTACAAAGCAGAAACAAGCATTTACATTCGAATTTATAGCCAGATAATGATTCCATTGAGTCCAACACCCAAGAGTATGTGTACTCAAGTGAAAAAGTGTTTGCAAAAAGCTGTAATAATAAATGCTGCTAGCCCAAGGTCACTTTCGGTTGCCAGCTACCTTGAAAGCTCCCTCAGCTAGTTGCTCTTACAGCTAGAGCTAGTAGCCTTTCTCAATAGTAAACAGTAAAGTATCTTACCTATCCTATGTACCAGTCAAGTCAAGGTCATTGATTATCCATTAGCAGACAAATTCATGCTAACCACTCATTGCTGTGCAGCTTTTCCTCAAATTTCAAGTTTAACATTCTGTAAAATAATGTTTCAATTGCTGGTAAGGATTCCACCAGCCCTAGATTTTTCAAAAAAAAGATTCACTGTTTCAATTGCTGGTAAGGAATTAATGTAACCCAGTGGTGTAACAAGAGGGTCAGTCGTGGGGGGGGGGGGCGCCAGGCACTATTGAGTTTGAGTTAATACAGGAATATAGAACTGAGTTATGGGAAATATAAAAAGAGGTTTCAGGTACTAAAGGAATTGGTTTAATAGAGGAATATAGAAGTAAGTTTGGAAAATATAAAAAGAGGCTCCAGGCAATAAAGGGTTTGAGTTAATACAGGAATATAGAGCTGAGTTATGAAAAATATAAATATAACTTGCGAGTTTGCCCATTGTCGCCCTAATTTCGCCAGCAGCATTACAAATTCAAATTTAGTCAAAATTAAAAATGATTATACAAAATATAAAAAAAAGGCAATTTACAACTTATTCATTATTAAAAGTAGACCTAAAGATTAAACCTATTAAAATTCTTAAAGTAGTAACTACCTAAATTTTATAAAATGTCGGTATTGCTAAGTTGATTAAAGTAACCAGATCGTTCATTGACAATTTTGACAAATCCAACAAAAGCGACAAAAAGTAAGGGACAAGATTAAGGGACAAGCGGAAATATCAAGCTAGTGTATAATAAAAAGCACAGGTGAAAGAAAAATTGAAAGTAAGGAAAAGGAAGAACAGAAAATAATAAAAGAAGAAGAAAAAGTAATGTACACTTCTAGACTATAGGAAATTGTTGGATAAGTCATTTTTCAATATTCATTGTTCTATTTTTTTTTTTCAATTTTTGTATTGAAAAGTGAAAGAAAAATACAATCTATCAATCTATCTGGTGGTTCAGAACCCACCTAAAATTGTAGGCAGTGGCGTAGCCAGGGGGGGGGCCATGGGGCCTTTTAGCTTTTTACACCACAAAATTAAAAAAATCCGGACCCTCCTATAGCCCAGACCCCCCCCTTGGTGAGCCCCCCCCCCCCCCCCACGAAATCTGATTCTGGCTAAGCCACTGCCCAGAACCCCCTCGGTGAGCCCCCCCCCCCCGAAATCTAATCCTGGCTACGCCACTGATTGTAGGTCCACCGCGTTTCCAATAACATGGCGCAAGCGGCGAGGTGGAACTACCCTAAGGGTCTTCACACCAATAAAAGCCGCATTTACTTTTTTCTGTCTATAATTTAAAAAATAGTGAATAAAAAGACTTGCAGTTGTCACATCCACATATATTGAAAACTGTGAGATACTAGTTTCGGTTGATACACCATTATCAATCTCAAATTGACTGTTTGTGAACTACCGAAAAAGTATCTCACAGTTTTCAAAATGTGGTCGTGACAACTTAAAGTATTTTCATTTATTATGGATATCTTCCACAATATCACCTTTGACACTACAAAGAAAGGTACAGTAAATAGCTTGCAGCTCTATACACAGAAATATTGAACTTTTTTTTTGAGGATGAAGACCAAGACAGGTCTGAGACCTGTGCGTGGGTAATGAGTTGGATGATGGTGATTTATGAGTTGAACTGAGCTATTAGTCCCCTAATTTGGAAAAACTACAGTAGATCTGTAGCTCTGTATATATTGAGTGAGCAACATACAGAAGCATGTGGTTAATCATGAGCGACAGCCAAGTAGAGTAGAAAAATAGGTCCTAGCTGCTTACGAAATGACGTTAGCGACAAATTCCAAGAGACAGTTAACAGTGTCGTCTGGACTCGACAATTTTCTTTATTTCATCATTATTAGGCATAACCAGACATTAATTTACAGCTCACCACACCTTTCTTAATCAGAACGCGTGAAAGTTAGTTAAACTGAAACCTTCATTTTTTAACCATCAAACCAAATCATAAGCTTTACTTTAAACGCGTAAACTGTGAAATTACACAGTAGCGCACATTATATTGTTCGATAGAGCAATACCAGGAAATATTTGTAATTTTCTATTAAAGTGACGGCACTAAATATTTAGGTGTTTTGATAGAAATGGGAAATGCAGAAAAAGTTCATTTGCTAAACAATGACATACCTATATTATAAATTCTATGAAGTTACTAAACACCTCAAGTGATAATATTATGCACTTGTGCAATCCACAATTCAGTATGTTATGTGGAGGCTGTTACAATTGTCATCTTGAGGATCTCCGTAATGCAGAAATTAATAATCAAAACAATTTTGAATAAACCAAGACTTTATCCAACTAATATAATAATTGTCAGTATTGGTGTATAAATGTAATTAGAGTAATAATGTATTTTTAGACAATAATTGAATTAAATTAATTTGAGAATATTACTGAGGATAGAACTGAGGGTCCAGTTCTAAAGGTGGGTGGGAGAAGTTATCAACATTGGCTTTACTGTCACAACGTGTTTTAAAATAAAACATTCTACTTGAAATATTCCTTGTATCAGATTTGATAAATAAAACTTATAAGTTTCAAACTTTAACCCTAAAACCAATGGTGATCATATTTACTGACTTTCAGGTAATGACTGTCAGACAGATGTACGTTATGAATATAGTAAAATACATAATTAAGAGCAAAACTACTTTTCCTTAAACTAATAACATTGTCAGCAACCAATATAGTTTGAGACGCACTTCAACTAGAATTCAGATCTATAAAAGCAACATTGAATCAATCAGGGGACAGCTAATCCATTAAACATTTTTGAATCATATTATTATTATTATTGTTATTAGTATTGTTATGAGATCTATTTATGTCATTCTATTGTTTTCATGGTTGGACGTGACTTCGACATCCAATCTGCGTTCTCTTGCTCTTCACATGTCTTTGTCACTCCTATTCTTCAAGTCAGTCTGCAACTCTCTCACTCAATTGATCTTCTCGTCAATTCTACATTCTTCTAGAACAATCGAGGTCTAGCCCAAGCCTTCTTGAGGATTCTCGAAGTGTCTGGTGAGCTCCAATTCTTGGAATTATACAACTACAAAAGCTATATAAAGGAGTCCACATAAACCAGTTAGTGAGTTTTACAAAAGCTTCCGTGACAGTTAGTTCACAAACCTGTGTGACAGATTGTATTACAGATCTTGGAAGAGAGACAATCCAGTGCCAGTGGAGTAAACAGTGCTTTATTCAGTCTTTAGACAGTGTCAAGTGCAGAGACAAGTGTTTACTGTTTATGCAGCTTACTAATAGTTTAAAGACGTTGTGTTAAGTGATATTATTTGGGACTGTCAAATAACGAATGGGACTGTGTTTTGTAAGTGATTAGTTGCTCTTTTTATCATTTCTTTCTACATTATTGTACAGTTTATTGGAATCTAGTTTCTTTTGTTACTGATCAGCCTGTAATTAATTATTCATTAATTCTTGGAAATAATTACCAAAGAAATAAGTATTAGCTTGTCATATACTGATCTGTTTTTATTTAATTAATTAAACTTACAATTAATTTGTGTAAATAGACTAATTTGTGTAAATAAAGTACAAGTGTGAACTTTAGTGTTGCCAGCCTTATTTTAGCTATTAGAACCCGTAACAGTATCATATTATTATTATTAATTAAATAATTCCGCAGTAAAACATGAAATCAAAACTTATTATATTACTGAGCAAGGATAACATATTCATCACAGAGGAATTATTCATCACATACAATCCATAATAAAAACCCGATTAAATTAAATTTAAAACTTAGCAAATCACCCCAATACAAGCTAAAATTAGCTTCTGGGGTTGCCACCACTAGAATTATGATCATAAATCATAATTACTATTTATATATTGAATTTTGTTAAATTGTTGTATATTATTTATTAATTGCATGTACTGTTATTTACATTCAATAAAGCTTAAAAAAAAAAAAAAAAAAATTATTATTATTATTAGTATCATATTATAAATGTATCAGTACTAAGATCATAAACAAAATTCCCAAACAATAAGTTACATTATCAATAGCAAAATTAACAAGAGAATAAAAAATATATTAGCAATTGAATTAAGAGCAACTTTTGGCTCACCCTCATTAGTTCTATAGATCCTTCAACCCTCCCTTCCATTTTATCTCCTTCTTCCTCCTACCATTACATGAAAAACTTTTCCTAGTACGTGGGCAACCATAGTTGGAAGGATTTTTCAACTCCACACACATATTTAGAGCTTTTTTAAAAATCATGGATTTTGCTTTTGTTTTATTTGTTTATTGTATTTTTATAATATTGTGTGTATGTGAATGATGTAATACGTGAATAATAAATAAATAGATGTCAATTTATTGTAATTGGAGCTAATGTATCATAAACTGGCAAAAAATATAGGGATTTATTCAGCTTCTTCGAATAAGAGAACAAAGTTTCAAAGCGTTTACACACTGTGAGCTTTATTGTAAGTTTTCATCACACAAGGCTGACTTCATTGTTTTGTCATACTTCCCACCCCTTTGATGGATCACATCGCAATTTTAGGTTCTGATTGGTAACTAGTAGTTTCTGTAGGTTCTAGTTGGTTACAACAAGTTTGAGTTTAACTTTCCTTTAGAACGAACCTATAAATAACGTGATTTGTACCCATTTAATTAATAAGAAAGAAACGATCAAGTCAGCATTTGATGAAATAAAGTCGTGATAGTATGAAAGCACCTAGAGCCCTAGACTCTTCCATTTATTTTGTAACTTGGCCAAACAGTTTTGTAAGCTACTGTACTTATAACAATAATTATATACCTTTTGTGATTGATAAATTATTATAAATTTATGTATTATTTAATATAATAATAATAATAATAATAATAATATCGTGTGACCTGGCTGGCTCAGGTCTGGTGTCAGAGTTATCAGGTCGCACCTGAATAAGTTCAGGGCCTCTGACGTGACTTAACGACTGTTTTTTAGGCAGCCGGGACCGACAGCTTAACGTGTCCTCCGAAACACGGGAGTGGCCCGAGGTAAAAACTTTCGGTCAGAACTGGGATCGAACCCGGGACCTTTGGGCTAGCAAACCAGCACTTAACCCACTCGGCTACGGCCACTCCATATAATAATTATTAAAAAAAAAAATAATAATAATAATAATAATAAATATATAATTATTATAAAATAAACTAATATACTATCAAAAGCTAGAACGGGGACTGTAGTGTCCGAGGAGAGGAGAAAGGCATCATCGGAGAATGAGAGATTATTGGCGAAAGCGCAAGGAGCAACCACAAAAGAAGAATAACTGATTAAACCCACCCCAAAGTGGGTGATACAAAAAAAAAACAAAAACAAAAAACAAATAATATACAACAATATTTACGTACGTTTTGTCATTCATAAATATGAGGAATAAATAATTATAAAATATTATATATTATAAATAATTTATCAAATATGATGTTGTCACAGCCGCTTGCTAGAACAACTATTATATTGGAAAATTATATAATATATCACTTGTTCTTTATTTTCTTGTCTTTACTTTTATTCAATTGGGTATTTTTTTAATCAACTTCTTTTAAAAACATTTTCTCCTCTGTCCTAGATTTTTCACCTTTTATTTCTTACTATCAACATTGTTCTCATTATTATATTGCCTATTGAATTACTATCTTATTGTGTAGTTCTGGTGTAATTTTGCTTTCTTGTTCTACCAGTAATAATTTGAATTTTTTGGAAAAACCCATGGGTTTAGGTGGTTTCTTGTTGTACTATAAATTTTATTAATGAAATTAACTGATTGCAATTTTTAAAAGCATAGAAAAAGAACCGAAAAATATATTAAATTGATAAGAACTGCAAAATTTGGTAGAAGACAAGGGCGAATGATAAATATTGAGAAAGCATCACAACATTTACGGAAGCCTAATTCAAGCAGAGAATATGGACAGCTATTTATTATTTTATTTAAATTTTACCCGAACAATTCGACTTTTGCGACCCTATCAAACTATCCTCCAATCAGATAATGCTATTGTTTGTTGATAGTACACGAATAACAAAGGTAGACGTCATCTGTTCCCAATAAATCACCAGCATCCTCCACTGTACTTCAACTTTGACCTTCCACTGTTGTGAAGAGGTTTGACCTTGTAATTTTACAGAGAGAAGTGAACGTCAAGGTCTTGAGATGAACGGGAGTCACCTAAACAAAATTCATGAAAAACTTTTTGCAATAGCGTAAAATTGACTAAATGTCATTGTCGTAACTATGGGAGGGGGGCGGGAGAGAGAACAGGGAGACCCCCCCCCCCAGAGACCCAGAAGCAAAAGAAATTTTGAAATTTTAACAAGCACTGAGAGACAACAATTTTTGACAAGCCAAAAAGACGGTTGAATCGCTAAAATGTAGTATTGAAGAGATCATTTTCAATAAATATCCGGGAGAGTACCCCGGACCCTTTTGAATGAACAATCTCATAAAGTTTTTAATTACTGGTAGAAAACCCTAACTTCTCCTTTTGAAAGACCTTTTTAGGTACGGTACTGTACTGTACTATGTACAGGTTAGGTGTGGTGAGGGGATCAAAAATAGCAGAGTGAAAATAGTTTTGATTAGGCTTGGTTAACAGCTTAGCTACTTGAAACCATTTAGTAACTTACAAAAAACATTATTATGATGACTTTGAGCACTGGAAGAATAATTTTTCCACAACCTGCTGATAAACACCTTCAAACAAATTGAGCACTGAAACGTTTTATGCTTTTTTCTGTTTTGATAATTACTCTTGCTTGAATGACTTGAGTTAGTCTTTTTTTACTTCCTGATACACTAAGCTCCAGTGCGCATATAATTCAGTTGTTATCAGCAGCATTATTGCTGATAATTAAAAAAAAAATTAAAATCATAATAATTTCTTATACAAACCACAATTTGGAAATTGAATTGCATAAAAAACAGAAAGGTCTCATTCGACACGCAAACTGTGTTTCTTCTCAATTTTTTATTAAGAGTTGAATTCGTGAGGTCTGTGTTGAGGATGACTGACGCGTTAATATAAAGCGAAGGAGGTTCAATTAATTGATCAATGTTTTTTTTAAATATTTTTTCCAAGGGAAAGGTATTGTTTCACCTTCCTTTCTCTTTAGTTAATTTATTGTACTAGATAGTGACAAAGGTCTGCTTGGTCATCAACAGCATTACCAAAACAACGCTACCATAATCATCAGAAAAAATGATCTCAATGTTACTCAAGCAAGGAACACAAAAGTTCATTGACGAACTAATCAGATAACGACGTCTTCTTACAGTAAGAGTGGGCTTCAGTGTTATCAGTCAATTGATCTAAACAGGTCACAGGTTCCAGGAACAGCCGCATGTCACAGCTTATGATAACGATGCTTTCATAAGAAGAAAGTGAAACTCATGTTGCCATCAAATACCAGGTTGAGCGTAAACATGTTGGTACCAGTTCAAATCTTCAAGCTTTTCGAAAACCGCAAATAAGTTTGTAGGGTCACACCGACGGTGGGGGGGGGGGGGTGGACAGTGACGTAGCCACGGGGGGGGGGGGTCCTGGGGGTCTGGACCCCCCCCTTCCGGTCCTAAATTTTATATAATTTTCCATTAAATTAAACGTAAAATAAGACAAAGCACTGATGTTGGTGTTAATTTCCAATGCCAGGAGAGCTAAAAAAGACTGTTCTAGGGCCTCTATTTTTCAAAAAATTTCCGGGGAAGTACCTCCAGCCTCCCCCCCCCCCCCCCCACCACAATGAGGTTTTCCAGAACGGATTCTATTAGGCAATGTTAGGGCTAACATTGCTGTGTATCAATCTACATTTAATTTTAAATGAGTTTGAACAAAATTACAGGAGAGGTCCAGAAAAGTATTCAATATACATTTCAAACAAAGAAACATATAAAAAAATCAGCACAGTAGAAGCTTTGCAAGCATATAATATATAAAAAATGTACCCCTCTATAAAAAAACTCCTGCAGCCCTGACAGTAACTTCGTGTACCATACTGTTGAGAGGTAGATTTTTCATTTTAAACATTTGAAATCTTACATGAGGAGCTGTCAGAAACTATACTAGCTGCTTGGAATTGTTTTGTGTGCATAAGGACATACCGGTTAATAATAGAGAGGTTTCAAATGAACTTGCTAGCATCAGACATGTAGACTAGTGAACACAGTACCAGTAGTGTTGTCAATTCGAGCATTGAGCTAGGTGATTCCCTACTATCAGCTGCTAATATTGTCGCATACCTGGCAACTCCGCAATTTTTCAGAGCCGCCTAATTTGATGGCGTGAACTATAGCGCTTATGAAATTACCAAAGATAAGGCCCGCGGATTCCCCCCCACCCTCAACCAGCCGTCTTTTCGTTCCTGTCCCCCCCCCCCTCCCAAAAAAAAGCAAAATACTGGGTGTGCCACTGTCAGTTTGGATCCTCTTTCTAAAAGAACCATTTTCCAATAATATTCTAGAAAAATACAAGCTACAACAAAAATGTCGAGGGAAATAGATAAACTAGGCGGAGCCCAAACGTAGTGACAGCCTAATAGTAGAGACTAATTAGCTATTAATATTAGTCCATGAAGAGCATAATTATATGAAGCTGTTCTAAATTTCAATTTAATTGAGGTTGAGAATTATGTGGCTAGAACACACTAATAAGATCTCGTTTAATAACATAATTAATTTCAAATTCTCAAATTGCAATTAAATTAAAATTCGAAATTAATAAATTCTGTTTCTGTATATTTGTCAGTTTGTTAAATTAATAGTTACTTCAGACTAACTTGTAAATAATTAATTTCATATGGTTGCGATAATAGATTAACACAAAACCATCGCAAAAATTAAATTAACTAAGTTTAATATAAATAAATAATTTATACAAATCAAAGTTCTGAATTAGAGGCAAAAAGTAGAAGAGGGAGGAGGAGGAGGAGGAGGAGGAGCAGAAGGAGGAGGAGAAGGAGGAATGAGAAGCAGAAGAAGAAGACCTAGTAGAACTTGACCAAGAAGTAGTAGTTATACTACTACTACCTGATAGCAGTAGTATAATTACAGTTGAAAAGTGCAAGTGTGCTATGTCGGTGTCCGAACAGACGTTAAAAAGTTAATCTTTCTTATTTGTGAAAACATGTTTGGTTTTCAAATAAGTTGAATGAGATTTCCAAAATATGTTTGGTATATAATTATATAAATCGTTGGTGTAAGGAATTATTTAGTGGATTCTTCCCCATATTGAACTTGACATTGACATGCATAGCAAGGCGTTCTTACTTTCTATCCTAAATGAAAAATGGTGACTATCCAAGGTAAATATATTATGCAGACGTTTTAGAAGGACCTCTGCATATAAGAGAGTATACAATGGACTGCCACAGTTTTAGTGAAAGATGGGATCTGGTCAATGCCATCAAAAACAATGCTATTGAAACAACAATTGAAACGTGGAATTGAATAATAACTGGGATTTTACACAATGTAACTGTTGCATGGCAGCATCCGAAAAAAGAACTAATAGCACTTCATGGTGTAAAAACCATGTTAGATGTGACCTAAATTTACGAATGAGGTCAGGTGACCTTCCAAGAAGATACGACAATGATATTTCAATTCGCCATTTGTACAATACCAAATTTGTACAGTAAAAACCGATCTGTATAAACAGATCAATTCAGATCTTTTTTTAACTATTAAACTATTACATTTCAATTTTCTAGTGCCTCGCCTACTGCCTCTGCACTCACCAACTAATTTACTTGTAAGTTAAGTATCAATGAAGGTGAATTATTAGTTGGAAATTTGACTAAAAAGTTAAATTCTCATTTTTTAGTGCCTCTCCTATAAAAAACACCCGGGGTTTTCGTATGTGCAATCCTTCCCCGTTTGAGTTTTACTTCCAAACTGATTTTTTTCACCAGTTATAATTATTTGTCTGCACCATGCTGTTGTTGGTTGAAAGCAGCTCTACTTTGAATAGGAATAGCGTTCATTAGCTGTTAATGATACAAGTAACTAAAGAAAGCATAAATTAGGTATCAATGTAGGTGAGTTATTAGTAAGATATCGAAGCAAAAAACCAAAACTGTATTTCCTAGCAAATCTCCTGCATTATCGTTCTAGCTAGTTTTACTTTCTAATAACACATGTAACTATCAATGATACAAGTAACTAAAGAAAGCATAAATTAGGTATCAATGTAGGTGAGTTATTAGTAAAATATCGAAGCAAAAAACCAAAACTGTATTTCCTAGCAAATCTCCTGCATTATCGTTCTAGCTAGTTTTACTTTCTAATAACACATGTTACTATCAATGATACAAGTAACTAAAGAAAGCATAAATTAGGTATCAATGTAGGTAAGTTATTAGTAAGATATCGAAGCAAAAAACCAAAACTGTATTTCCTAGCAAATCTCCTGCATTACCGTTGTAGGTAAGTTATTAGTAAGATATCGAAGCAAAAAACCAAAACTGTATTTCCTAGCAAATCTCCTGCATTACCGTTATAGCTAGTTTTACTTTCTAATAACACATGTAACTATCAATGATACAAGTAACTAAAGAAAGCATAAATTAGGTATCAATGTAGGTGAGTTATTAGTAAAATATCGAAGCAAAAAACCAAAACTGTATTTCCTAGCAAATCTCCTGCATTATCGTTCTAGCTAGTTTTACTTTCTAATAACACATGTTAAGCTGCCATTGCATAGTGCCATAAAATTAATATTACCAGTTTAGCTGCTAATAATACAAGTAGTAACTAAAGAAAGCACGAAGTTCAGGTATTGAAGTGAGGGAATTATTATTTGGATACAGTGGTGTAACTATAGATGTAATCAGGGGGATAGGCTTATTATAAAAACAATTTAAATACAAGTAACCAACGAGTCAGAAACAAAAAAATGAAATATTAACAAGCCTTGAGAGACAACCATTCTTGACAAGAGTCAAATAAAGACGTACGCCTATTGAATCGCTAAAAATGAGGTATGACAGATTTTTAAAAAAATTCCGGGGGACTACCCCGGACCACCTTTTTGAATGAACAAGCAACATGAAGTCTTCAATTACCGTTACAGAACTCCTCCTTCTCCTTTTAAAATAAATTTTTGAGTACGGTGCTATACTGTACCCCAATCAGGTGAAGGTGAAGGATAAAAAATAACACGAGTTTTAAGTACACCTGCTTTAAAGTTTGGCTACTTGAACAATCAATTTTTAGGGCGAGAGTTCGGATCTCCAACTGACAATGATGCAAAAACTAAATGATAATCGCAATCTTTGACACACAATTTTGGTTAGAATGGATGAATTTCTGTCTAGAATCGCTCATAATATGTTTCAAAGGGATTATTTATTGGGTATTTTGAATAAACTATTCATTATAGTAGTAATAATAATAATAATAATAATAATAATAAAGCTGAATTAAAGAGAAGAGAGAAAAGCTGAATTCGCACAAAAAATGAAAAGCTGGTGGGCAAATAAGAAGAACAAGTCCAAAAAATGAACCAGCTTTACTCAGCGTCTTCCACTTTGGGAGCTTTACGTCTTATAATAATAGTAATAATAATAACAACAATAATAATAATAAGTGTATGGCTTTTATACCCTTACGGGTTCCACTTCTCCGTTTGACTATTGTTTTATGGTGGACATACAGTTTTAGGTGGTTTTTACAGTTTTACGAACCACCGGGTGAGAGATCATAGTATTGAATTATTAATTTGTTAGAGAACCCCTCCTTCTCCTCTTATGTTGTGCTATATAATGCCTAGAGCTTACCTCACCCCATAAAATCATCTCCTCTAGTTACGCCGCTGGTTAGAGATCATAGTGAAAAAATGGTATCTCCTAGTATATGTCCCTTCTAGTCAGTTTTACTTTCAAACTAAGATTGTCACTAATTGGTCAGTACCAAGCTGCCATTGGTTGAGTGCAGCGGTTCTATTTAAATTGTATTCGCAGTGGCACTACTATCATGTCGATACAGTTTTTAACAAAGACTCGTACAAAATTGCCAGCTCTTTTCGTAGATTGTCGACTGGAGCCCACCTTCACAATATTACGTAAGCGACAGGACCAAGGTTCAACTCGACAATATATACACGCCTGTAGCTGCTGGCTTACAGCAAACAAAGTGAAAGTTCATTTTGTTCAACGTCTCTCCCAGTCTTGCACCGCACCACAACACACCAAACAGTCTATCCTGTACCCTTCTCTGTAATCCCCCTCTCGCAGTCTTCCATCACCCAATGGCATTTGTCATCACTCACACTCTCACCATTCACCAACTTATTCTTTCTTTCTTTTCCTGCTCATACTCTTTATCTCTATCTTGAATTATTTCTCTTTCAATCGCTTTGTAATAGTTCAGATTAATGGTTCAAACAGCAGAGCCCAATCAGTGGCGGATCCAGGAGGTGATTTCGGGGGGGGCCAAACACCGGGAGGTTTGTTGGGGGGTATGGAATACCACCCAACCAAAGGGGGGGGGGTGTCCGGTGGCCCACCCCCGGAAAATCTTTGGATTTTTTAATAGAAAATGGTTAATTTTGACATAATTTTTTTGACATTATGAGGGACACTCTTTTAGTGCCCCTCATAATGTTGTCATGGATAGCACTGTTTTATAAATATGTATGTACAAATTTGTATTTGTATTGGTAATTTGCATTCCTTACCGTTTTACCTGATATCTATTTATGTCATTGTATTTTTTCTTATAAATTAAGTTTTCAGGTTGTTACGTATCAAATTTCAAATGAGTTCTCATCAAATTTACAAAATAATTTTTGAGCACATTTTTTTAGATATAAAAACATCAATATGAATAAGGTAATGATAAAATATGAAGCATTTTGAGTGAAAAATTGTATTACAAACCAAAGAAGTTATCTAAAACCATTTATTTGTTCAAGGATACAGTATTCTTAAAGCTGCAACTTTTAAACAATGATTTCCAACTAAATCCTTCTTTTCTCTCCCTTATCAAAGCGTTCGATCACTCTTTAATATCTAGAACATGATATTAAAGAATGCCCTCTGCACAAGTAACATGGATGGAAACAGCCAATTTTTGTTGCTTACATAATTTCGTCCTAGTTTCTATTAGATTTATGACGTTTTTTCTTTTTTCTTGGATCTCAAGAGGGGGGGGGGGCAATTGCCCCCTTTGCCACCCCCCCTTGGATCCGCCACTGAGCCTAATCTATATCTATATTTTAAACAAGAGTTAAAGGAGACAAGTGAGTACTCAGCTCACGTGTGCAGCAAAAAAAAATATTCAGTAGATAGACTGGATGAATAGAATTAAATGAAATTGATAAATAGAATTATGAATAAACGATTTTTTTTCGTTTTACACACTTAGGGATACGTTGAATCAACTGTAATCTTGACAATGCCTTTAAGGATTCACCTCTTCCCGTCTTCTCAAATACTGCTTCATTCTTGAAGAGGCAGCATCTCTGAACCTATTCTACGCTTGGGCTTTTCCTGGAACCTTTGATTTTGGGTTTTCAATAAATTCCTGAGGCTGTTAAGATTTTTGATCATTATTTCATCTGTTCCAGCTGGTTTCTGTTCTATCCAGCTGGTTTAAATGTGAGATACTAGTTTCGATTGTCATATCATTATCAATCTCTAACAAAATAAAACTCAAGTACAGAGTAGATCTAGCTTAATATATAATAAACAAGAAACGATACTATTAGCTGAGGATGAAAGTGCTTATAATAGGCTGTCCTTCATTGGAGGTCTGTGATTGGCTGAAGGCCCTAACGAGTCACGCCCACTGGTAGTAGGAGCAACAAGCAAAAAATAAGAGACAAAATCAAATTTGCAGATCAAGATCAAAATCATGACTCAAATTTCCAAGAGCATCTCATTAATAATGGACAGAAGTTCAATGCTGAAGAAAATGTTGAATTTCTGCATTTGATTGGCAAAGGCAGACAATAGAACATTTTAGAAGCTTTGGAGATAACTAGGTTGATAAAAAAGATTCCAATACTAGTTAAAATGATCAAATTAATTTTAATCAATTCAATACAACTAAGTTGGTTCCATCATAATTCTGGCCCACAATAGCGGTTCTTTCCCGTTTTTCTCGGTTGACCTTGACTGCATTT
The DNA here is from genome assembly GCA_948455865.1 of Conomelus anceps. Taxonomy (NCBI): domain Eukaryota; kingdom Metazoa; phylum Arthropoda; class Insecta; order Hemiptera; family Delphacidae; genus Conomelus; species Conomelus anceps. Next base: position 58,411,863 of record OX418222.1, on the reverse strand, counting down.
CAGTGAGCTTTAATTTATTAAATTAAATTTATTTAATCCTAGTCTACTTGTGTATTGTACTTGTTTTTTGCTTTCTATGTGCTCACGGTTTTTTGGTTCTTCATTTTTACTCTTATTTTTGCTTGTTGCTCCTCCCACCAGTGGGCGGGTCTTGTTTTGGCCTTCAGCCAATCACAGACCTTTAATGAAGGTCAGCCTGTTAGAGGCACTTTCATCCTCCGCTAATAGTATCGTTCCCTGTTTAGTATAAATATTAAGCTACTATTTACTTTAGTTTTAGTTTGTTTGAGATTGATAATAGTATAACAACCGAAAGTTGTATCTCACTATTTTCAATTAATTGGTTGTGTTAATTTTATGTCTAATTATTTAAAAAAATAGTTTCTTTAAAACCACATTTTCAGCGATTCTAGACATGAATACTTTCATTTCAGCATTAGCTTTTAAGCTACATTGAGTGTAAAAGTTATTTTTGTTTAGTTTTTGCATTGCTGTCAGTGGAAAGATCTGAACTCTTGTGCTAAAACTTTATTGTTGAAGTAGCCAAACTTTAAAGCAGGCCTACTTAAAACTATTTTCACTGTGCTTTTTTTGATACCTCACCTCACCTGACTGGGGTACAATATAGTACTGTACTTGAAATGCCTTCTAAGAGGAGGATAAGACGTCTTTTTTATTCCAACATAGGAACCATAGCCACGACACAAGGAATAGAAACCTTCTTCTAACTAGTGTTGCTAGGAAAGCACTATATCATAGACACTTCAACCACCTAGCACCAAAATTTCACAATCTGCTTCCCGTAAATATCAAGGACATAACACACCCAAGAAAATTCAAATCACTGGTTCAAAAATGGATAATAAATACAGGAAGACATCGCATAGAGAACATTATTTCAAATAATATGTGAGCTCACTTACCCAAGATATTTGCACTCTCACCCAAATTTTGCTCACACCTACTCTAGTACATGGGTTGGTTACCATAGTTGAGTAGGTTAATTTCCATATACTTCTTACTCTTTCTAGATATCTGTGTAGTTTTTTTTGGTTTTGTAGTTAATATTTTATACGCATGTAGTTCTTGGTTATTTTGAGTTTTGAAGGAAGGAAATAAAAATTTATTTATTTATTTTTACGTTTTTCTCAAAAATTATTCTTTCTTAGTGCTTGTTAAAATTCTAAAATGTCTTTTGTTTCTGGGTGTCTGGGGGGGGGGGGGGGGAGGTCTATCCACCTGATCAGTCCATAGCTACACCATTGGTACTATAACTTTATATTAGGTACTATAGGACGAATATTAGGCTATAGGTGCAAGAGGAACAAAGATTATATTATAGGAGGCATGTCTATTATTATTCTAGTTCTTTCCTTATGAGAGGCAAAAGAGCTATAAAAACGAAAATGAGTTAATTTTTTTCATGGACAAAAAGTGCAGGCCCTTACCTCGGTCTTTGGGGGGCCCCGGGACAGGAAGTAAATTTTGGGTCCCTTCCCAAGCAAGTTGCAAGTTGAACTTTTCCCTTTTATTGCAAGTTGAACAATTTTTGGGGATGAAATGAAAAGAGAGAGAAAATATGAAGATAGGAAAGACGATAACGACGTAAAATGATTAGGAAAAGAAGAAAAACGAAGGAGATAAGTAGAAAAAGAAAAATAATTAAGATAAATTAGATTCAGCAAAATGAAAGCTGTCTAGACCAGTAAGTTGATTAAATGCGTGTTCCTTGAATAGCTATTCCAAAAAAATAAGAATCATCAACAATATTAATTTTTGTTCTGAATGGGAGGCACTTGTTGCCATAGAGCTGCGTAGAACAGATTTATATCAATCTTGTTAGACAAATTGCGAGATCAGCAATCGCCTACTTGTTACTATAGTGCTCGTCTACACCTAGAATCTCTATTGGTAGATTCAAACTACGCTAACACTCTATGGCTCTGTGTTTCTGTATGGGCGCCAACCAAACCAACTTTGGGTTGATAAAAAAAAGTATTCTTTAAGCACTCGCGAAGACACTGAGCACAAAATATATATATAGCACTTAAAAAGCACTATTAAAGCACTATTGAATTAGCTATTAATTTAATAGCACTATTAAATTATAGAAAATAATTGATATTGCAGAAGGCATAACAAGAATTAATGTTACATTCAAGATGGGCCTATTGAAACGTCTAGAACATGACTCAATTATTCTCAAAATTAGATTAACATTAACAATTTTAAGGCCTAATGCTTAATAAGACAATACATATTTAACAGTTTTCTAAGTTAAAAGCAAGTTTCCTAACAAGTTATATTTAGATCAACCTAGGAATTAATAATAATGACATAGAACAAGATTAACCATGACAAGGGATAGGCTAAACAATATGCAATGAGTTCAATCAGGATCCTGAATTAAAATGATAGGTTTTACATAAAATATAATTACTAGAACAGTGTATTCAATTTGTGGACCTACATTTCAATTTAAAACTTAGAGACATTGCATTACAAAAAGATTTAGTAAATAAACTAAAATAACTAAGATGATCACCTATATATAAACATAACTGTATAATATCCTACGATCCTTAAACTATCTGAATCCGGATTCTATCTAATATTTAACAAGTAAAATGGTAGCACTGAAATCCAAGTAGGCTAATCAAATCATCGACTTTCAGTTTCATATTATTCTATTATGATTTTATTGTCCAAATAGCCTACATTGGAATAAATGATCAGATAGACACAATTAGTATTTACTATTTATGATGTTTGAAATTTAGCAGTTTAAAAAATTGCAAGTTAATTCAAATAAAACCAGCACGATTCAACAAATTATTGGTTTAACTATTGATGCGAGAGTTGATTCTCTCAATTAGTATTGAATCAAAGAGTAAGCCCCAATTCAATCAAATTTGGAATTAAAGTTACATCTTGATAATAGTTTAACAATTATATGAAAACATAGTAGCCTACTTTAAAAAAATATAGGATAATATCTGAAAATAATTTATTCCAATATAGGCTATTTGGACAATAAAATCAAAATAGAATAATATTAAACTGATAGTTGATGATCTGATTAGCGTACTTGGATTTCAGTGCTACCATTTATTTTATTTAAATTGTGAAAATATATATGTAAATTTGGAATAAATAGCAAAAACCGGCTTCTCAAGCGCCCACCACTTGGGTGAGTCATCCCTGCGCCGCCATCTTTGTAGTGGACGAGCGCGGAACAAGTGGCTTCACCTCGGCGACAAGAAGCCCTTTCTATTGGTCTTAAGTGTTTGCTGGTTTTTCTCGAACAAATGTGTTATTCTTATGAGTTATATCTTAAGAAGGTTCAATCAGATGAATGAGAGGGCCCGAGGGCTATCTTGCAATCTGATTCAAATTGCATATGATGGAGAACCTCATTTTAAACTATATATGTTTCCTGCGGAAGAAGGCCTGAGTGCCTTTCCTTTTTTCCTTTCAAATATCCTTTAAATACAAGCAAATTTTTAAAACCCTTACACATAATTCTCTGGGCACTCCATGAAGGAAGATCCATGCAACATTTCATTGAATTTGGTCCACGCATTTAGCCATAAATGCGTTACAAACAGACAGACAAATGCAAAACGGTCGACTTGAAACAGAGACCTCTCTTCGTTCGGTCAACTAGCGCATGTTTGTATTCACATACAGTCAACCCTCGATATTTTGAAACTCAAGGGACCACGAAAAAATCAATTTAATGAGAGTTCAAAATAAAGGAAGTTCAAATAAACAAGAGGGAGGCAGGGAAAAACTCAAATAAACAAGAGCTGATTAAATTTTTACCAATATCTCAATATTTATGAACAAAAACCAAAGTAAATTGAAAATCTAATTAATTAAAAACTCTCTAATTTTAAGAGTCATTGAATTGCATTTATTTTGGAATAATATGCTGAATAATTATCTATGAATATTCTATCAATAAGAGTATTGTATTTAGTAAAAAAAAACTAATTAATGAAAAAATCTGTAATTTTCGACACTCTAACAAAGACACGATTTTCGTTCTTCAATATCATTGATAATGTTGACGGCAACATCCCGAACTGCTTAGCAACATCTTTTTTTGCCTGTCCATCCTCCACAGCTCTGATAGCGCGCTTTTTATCACTTTTAGTGAGACTTGTTCATCTTATTTGGACTCATCACGCAAATCAAAGAGGGGGACTGTCTGTCACTTAAATCAATGACTGTTACAGTTGTCAAACGAACACACGACTGGGAGCTTTTTGAAACCACTACTGAACACTTGAGTGCACTCTATTTGTTGTTAAACAAACAAGTCGCGACAGGTCTGTGAATTGTAGAGAGTACGGGAACAGAAATTCAAATGATAGACTGTTGGTGATCAAAATAGCATACCTTAAATTTCAAATTATCGAGGGGACCTGATTGCATTGATTTTGTTCAAAAATATACAGTGCGAGACTGAGCTCCGTGTCCCTCGGAGGAATGCACTACGTCATTACGTCATCGCAAAAGCAATGCAATTGTGCGTCTCTGTGCGTGCGTCCGCGCTGCCCAGTATAGTATTCTTCGTCTCTCCTCTTCAGCCGTCAGGGACACGGAGCTTAGTCTCGCACAGTAGAGTTTTTCAAGGGACCAGACAAAGAATTCAAATTATCGAGAGATGCAAATTACGAGTGTCAAATTATCGAGAGTCGACTTATTATTAAATTGGACATTATGTTCTAAACTAATAACATTGATTGTTTGTAATCAGTGATGAATTGTGTGTAACCTAATTGATTGATAACTCGGCCCCTCGCATCAGCATTTTTTAATCAATTAATCCAATTAGCCTAATCAATAAATTTCCCCTCGGCGTTGATGTAAGTGTGAGCTGCAGCTTCTCTAACAAGCTGCCTCCAAGCTAGACGGTCGCCCTTTTTCGAGATACTCAAACTATTTATGGCATTTATACCTGAAATATCTACTACACTGAGGATCGTATTTATGAACGTTCCTTCAGTGTCTTTTGACTCGAGGAACTCTTGAATTCTCTCTACTAGATTGAACGTGTTCTCAAGCTGACATGTCAGCGAGCCAATGTCAAATCTAACCTCGAAACATGATTTCAAACACCAACAAACATGAATTACCATGGATGAAGATAAAGATAATGTACCGCATATAAATTTACAGTTACTGTAAAGTAATTATTATTCGCCAATATCCTCTGTATTCATATTTCAAGTTTCCTATTTCGAATAATGCAAGATAAATGCAGCTTTCTTGTTCCATAACGATCTGCGTTGTCAATATTAACTTTTCATTGTAAACTTAAAAACTTGCAGTCAATTTTTAGAATAAATAATATTTGTACTCACTTTTGGCCAAACGTTTTCGAGTCATGGAGACTCATCTTCAAGGAGATACCTGAACTTCTGAATACACAAATGTTCTAACAACATTTTGTGTCACATGTATTGATACAAATTGTGTATCATTTTACACAAAGAGGATACAAAATGACACCACATTTTTGAAAATCGGTTAATAAACAACTGAGATATGGTGAGAAAACTAAGACTCAATTGATTTTTAGAATTACCTGAATTACATAACCTCATTCATTTTAATTGATATACATTACAAAATATATCACTTTACTTGGAGCCTACCTTACGTTAGTCTCTCTATCAGCCACACTTACAATCACCTCATTAATTTTATTGAGAACGACTTGATGAATGATAATCGAATATGTTTGGGGAGGTCGGAATGTGGTCAATAGAGATGTCTTTTAAATGATTGTATTGCCCGGGGTGTAACCGTATAGCTTAACGAAATAGATTGATACGGAAGACTAGAACGATGTAATAGTTCTTTTAGGGTCAGTGCAGCTTACTCTTGCAACTTCCTCTCATAAATCAATCGAAAGTGCAATGAAAGGACAGTATTGACTTTTTTTAATTCTACATAAAACGAGAAGTTCACACTGCACGACCTCAATTCTACAATTCGTCCGAAAGACCAAGCTATGTCCTTACGTAAGTACGTCAATTAGTTTGGCAGAAAGAGAACTTAACCGACTGAAGTTGGTTCGATTTATAAACCTTTTACAGTTACCAAGTAAAGGCTTTTGCTTTACAAATGGCTTACAGGCCACGCCTGGTCTCAAACTGGACCGGCCGAGATATATAGCACAAATAGGCTATCTAGTATACCTATATAGTTTGTGACCGCCTTCGCTCTAATAGTGATATAACTGCAACTGGATAACACTTCCTACACCGCCTGGGTACGGTAAAGTTTGCACAGCAAACACCACAGATATATTACCTTCAATGGCTCCAACTCAGGCTCAATTTCAAGCAGTAGGGGAAGCAGCATAGTCTACACTTCGGCTATCATTGTAATATTCAAGTACCCACAGCAGAAAAGCGCTGTATCTGAGAGGACAACACTCCTCGAATGAATTACACTGATTGGGCCCTCGACTGTTCTGAAGTGATAGTGCCCCTTCACATTAGGCGTCTTGGCAGCGCTGCTCAATATTTTTTATGCATCGTGCTTCCTGTCGCGCGACAATAAACGCTGCTATTCAATTATCATTGAATCAAGTGTGTCGTTTCATGCATGTCGCGCGTTTCAGAAGCGTTTTTTGTCTTGAGCGGTAGTTAAAACGCGCGACTTACTGTCGTTAAAAGGCTCGAATGCATTGAAACTAGATGGAAAGTTGTTCGTCCGGTTTTATGCAAACGCGCGTTTTGTGTCGCTCGAGTCTAGCTGGCACCAGATCTAGGATTATGGTCCAGGCTGTCTCAACCAAAATTTAAAACTCGTATGAGCGTTTTGAATTGCCCTTGTATTGCTCATACTCACCTGAGTAAATATATTTTTCAAATTTTCTCCTATGAGAATAATTACGCTTTTATTGCGCTCTGAGTTTCACCATATCTGACCCATGTGACCGAATTGTCACCGCGTTTTTTGCTGCTTTGGAAACGCCTAACGCCTAATTAAACAAGATCTTCAGCCGTTGGGTGGGTGACTAGCAGTGATGTAGTGTGTGAAGGGTGCACTAGGTAATGGGAGACAAAGAAAGAGTCCTCTAACAAATTGATGAAGATAATATGACTATAACTAATTTATTTTAAACTATAGATACTACAGGGAATGAAAGACTGTTTTTTTATGAAAAGGGAGTCCTGGTACCGCCATCAAATTTTTTCAAGAATAATTTGGGCAGGCCGTTTAGCGCAGTTTTTTGAGGCGTCGCAACTTGAGCTTACTGTCGCTTCAGCGGTCGTTGCTTCGAATCCCGCTCCTCCGTCTGGCATAGCTATGTGTTATCACCCACCTCATTATCAACGCACAAGTCTCGGACTTATGTGTTTAAAAAAATACTCTGAAGCATTTTTGAAAAATAATTCCCCAAAAGCCATATTTCAAGCGCATTGACGGGTCAGGTTCACCCGCCCACCAGGATCCGCGCTTGTTCACTAGTCCATCACATCACAGCTAATATAGGCCTAATTTTGCATTTTGTAGTTTTTTTGAACAGTGATAACAGACTTGCATGTTGCACTGTGGTCTGAATCAAGGCCCCACTTGGTATAAGTCTGCATCAAAATAAGTAAATTTATATTTGTAATGATAGTTTCACAATCCCAGTTCGCTTTCTGAATTCTGTCCAACACAATCAGAGGTATCTGGTCATATTTCGGCGTTATTTCCACATACGCATGCTCCTTAGTACAGTACAGCGTGTTGCGTAATTAAACCAGTATCGTGGCAATTGTCCACAGAAACACGAAAATGTGTGTGTAATATAAAACCGTATGAGTTGTAGGCTGCATGAATGCATGTATTTTCAACACATTCTTAACTGAATTCACCTTACGGAGGAGACTTTAACGGTCAACAGATAAGAAGTTGAAAGACGGTGGGAACTTGAACATTGAATTGAGTGCTGCCATACAGACAAGGCCGGTGCTATTGTATGCAAACACTTGATGATAGCTTATCTCAATAAACTGAAATCTACAAGTACGTGCATATGATAGAATAGCTCCTTTGTTTCTGGGTAGACTATAAAAAGTTTTCTAACATGTTTAGGGATAGCATTAATATTGTTTTACACAAACAGGAAGGTCTTTTTTGAGTATATTTGAAACGTTGATTGATAAAATTATTTCTTGTTCGTTTATTGTAATTATGAGACCCTCTAGTTTGAGCTACAGTGACTATTTACACAGTGTGGCCATTGGACATCTCGCTTCTGTTTGGATAATTCGGCCAATCCTAAATTTGATGCCCCAATTAAGTGTTTACATGACTACAGTGACCAAATCTTTACAGTCAATGTAGTTTGTAGTATGGACCATATGATATCATATTGTATTTAGGCTACGCAGAAGGGAACGCGGAGGTTTTACATGCGTACTGTGTAGTCGGAGTCATGTAGAAGACATATGTTTATAATATACGACTAATATCTAGCACACAATAAGCTTCGGTTGACGTGTGAGGATCTTTGAATCTTCTGGATCTTTGAATCCGTCCCTTCATAACATAATATCTAGCACATATACTGTAGATGTACAATCAAATATAAATAAATTGGAGGCAATATTATGGCGGCTTAAGGCAATGACCACACTGTTTTATATTAAAGATTAAGATTAAGATTATTTATTTCACTGCAAGCATTTACATTCCAAGAAACATAAAATAAATTAAACAGTAAAATATTGTACACTATAAAAACAAAATATAACAGCAGTGCATCCCTCTTTAGGTTCAACCTGTGTGGAGGGATGGCTCGCACTCTAAATAAGCTACAAAATAATTATTATAAAAGTGATAGAAAACATAAATAGTAGGCCAACAATCTCGACCAATAATGTAACAAATTTATAGCAGTATAACTGGCAGTAATAATAATTATAGAACAGTAAATAATACATATAGCATATAATACAAAAAACCGACAATACAAAGAGATTGGCTCTCAAGTAATACTTTGCTGGTAAAAGCAATGGAGCTTCTTTTTAAACAGGCTGAAGGTGGGTGATCCTGAAAGACCCATCGGAAAGAGATTAAATAACCTAGGTCCTTTATAAAAAGCACGACAACAAGCAACCCTAGTTCTTGCCCAGGGCTCCATCAGCCTTCTAATAACATTACCACGAGTCAAATATATATGCTCGTCTGAAAAGGGAAACTCACTACGTCTTAAGTATACAAACTTCATTAGACTTAGTTCATATAAAGTCACTGTAATTTGAATTAAGTCATGGGGATTATTGGTGATTTTCAAAAGATCAATAAGAGGTATGATTAACATCAAATCAGAGCACCGATGATTGAGCGCACAATCAAGATGACTGATGATAAATGATAGCGCAGGATAGCATTTGATGTAGGCCTATTATTATTATTATTATTTTATTTCGTCATGTGAAACTGTGCTCTTACAGTGTATGACATGTCAATATATCAATCCTAATCCATATCAGTTGTTAGATCACAACAGGTAAATTGTCAACAACTAAAAGCATAAAAAATGTCAAATCTTAGTGTCACATCATTCCACCACTCATGTATGCATGCTTATGCATTATTGGCCATCACATTTCATTTTTAATTCAGAATAATTGAAAGACGTTCATTTATAGAACAAAAAGTGGTCAATAGTCTTGCTTAAAAGATGCATACGTCACTTCACTCATACGTTATGAAAGCTTGCGACAGAACAAGATAAATACTAACTGGTATAAAGACTTGCTAGTTTTGAATGGAAACATTTGATTAATACTTTTCAATGAATTAATGGTGGGTTACTTTCTGCCGTATACTAATTATTTCCACTTATTGCGCCAAAGTTTGACTGTACACCATTGCTTGTGGGCTGTACTGTTATTAACTTGCGGTAACTCAGTAGTCAGTAATAGATGAAAATTGGATCTCATGTGTATCTTCGAAATAAAATAAGACTATGCCATGCTGCGTACTTTCATGAATGTGAATATTACCGGAATCTGGCATTAAAATTATAATAAACAGAAAATATTCTTGACCGAACGAAGAGAGGTCTCTGTTTCAAGTATCCGTTTTGCATTTGTCTGCCTGTCTGTAACGCATTTACGGCTAAACGCGTGGACCAAATTCTATGAATTTTTGCATGAATGCCCTTTAAAGGAATGCCCAGAGATAAATGTGTAATGATTTTCAAAATTTGCTTGTATTTAAAAGATATTTAAAAGGAAAAAGAAGAGCACTCTGGCCTTCTTCTACAAGGAACACATGATTTTTCAATGAGTTTTTTCATCATATGCGATTGGAATCAGATTTAAAGATAGACCTCAGGCCCTCTCATCCATCTGGTTGAGCCTTCATATGAATTAAGTTATCATATTTGTAGATATACGAATAGCATATTTGTTTGAGAGAAAGGAGTTCATTAAGAATAAAATTATAAGCTACGCTATTATCATATCCCGAGATATTGATGTACAAAGTTTTAAATAATTTTCCAAATTAATGATGCTAGAAATATTCAAAACCACAATAGAGTCTCACTTTTCCGAACGTTTCGGGACCGTATACTTTTCAACAAAATAAATTGAAATTGAAAAAAGTTATTGAACGAAATCAATAAGTGATTGCAAATTCATTATTGAAGAATGTGGTAAACGTAAAAATATACTTCAAATTGAAAATCAATGCTCATTTACGATAAATATCCATATAAATAAAAAAAATAACATGATAAATATGAATGAATGAATGGAATTGAATTCAAAAAGAAAGAAATTAAATATCATACAAAGAAATAAAATACAGTCGAACCTCTATATAACGAACCTCCAAATAACATAACGAATTTTTATCTTGTATCATGACATTTTAGAATTTTTACTGATTATTTACCTCTATGTAACGAATTTCGGACCTCTCAACAACGAAGTTTTCTCTTCACTTCAACTAACGGAATGTAATGTGTATAGGAAGCCCACAAAGTAATTTCCAGGGAATTGTTTACTTTCATCAGGAAAGTAAATAAAACAAAAAATAATGAGAGATTCAGGTAGGTAGAAAATAGGGTGGTAGACAGTTAGTAGAGGTTGAAACACATGTCGGAAATTGAATGCAGGTTACTAGAACTTGTCATTTATATACTCGTCATTATGTAGGTTCCTATGACAGTTCCAATACGAAGTTATTTACAGAATTATGTTGTGTTTAATCTGATAGTTTCGTGTGTAAAAAGTATTGAAATAAATTTAGTAAAGGCATTTGAAAAATTTTCCTACTGAGTATACCTTGATTAAATTCCACTACGCTCAAGTCATGCTTCCTGGAAATGAATTGGTGAGTGTAGTTACTTATTACATTTTATAAGTATTCAAAAAACATGTATTTATTATTTTCAACAGCATGAATTTTCAAATTTGTATATTAATGTTGGCCTATTACCCTATATATAACGTTAGCCTATCTACGCTCGCGATATTATACTGTATTGTGTATTCATTTAATTACCGCCTGCAATATATTAGAATATATTATAAGATCTATAAGATGGGGTGGAAGTATTCTTGACACAACAACCTCTCAATAACGAATACCTCTCTACAGCGAATTTTTTTTTCAGGATAATCGACTTCGTTATACAGAGGTTCTACTGTATTACAGGAAAATGTGTGTCTAAAACGTTTGATAAATATAAATACCAATTGATAATAAATATGAAATACTTTAAATATTTACTTGAAAAAATTGAATTTTACTACAATTGGGATTGTATTGGATTGTAGAACCGAAAAAATATTTCTTTATATTTTTTTAGATTTGTTCGGATTAAGCGGTGGTCAGAGTAGCGAGACTCTACTGAAGTTAGAATGGGAAAAAAATGAGCCTGGACCAAACCAGGCTAAACGTTAGGATGATTTCTGGTCGGTCTGGGCTACATGTCTACTAGGCGCATATCAACTCACGGGTTGCGTATCAAAGGGTCAACACACACGACATAAAAGCACAGCACGCAGCTTTTTTACTAATACTAATTTTGAACTATAGGCCATGAATTATAAAAGTTTGAGCACAGTTGAATTTTTAATAAAATAAAATATTAATTATAACATTTTACTGAAAAAAAATATTATAAAAATCATTACAACATTAATTTCTTGCGTCACCATATCGTGTGTGCTGATCCCAACCACTCCTTTGCAACGTGCGAAGGAAATTTTATTCATTTGACGATTCTAATAATCAATAGATGCATGAAATATCCTGTCCTCCCAAACATATTTCATTAAAAAAGTAATGAGGATTATTTTATAAGGACGTGACTACACCGACAATTACAACACTGAACTAAATACAATAAAATACCTAGCACAAGAAAACGGCTACATTCACGACCTAATTTACAAACTCAATCATTGAATAACAACCAAAAAAACAAAACACCACCGACAAAAATACATCAAAATGACATACATTAATCCACAATCAAACAGACTAGCAAAAGTCTTCAAAAAATCCGGTCGCACCATCGAATTCAGAGCAAAAAACAAAATAAAAAATGCACTTGCACCCAAACACTGAACACAAACAAATACGATCTACAAACTAAACTGCTCTGATTGTAGGAAATTTTACATAGGAAAAACAGGCCGCGCATTTCAACAATGTTACAAGCCTTAAATACATGAAACGAATCGGCTTTCGCCGACCATATCACTCAAACTGGACACAGTTTTACTGATATCACTACCAACCTACACATTCTACATATAAAATCAAAAGGACATGAACTCAAAACCTTAGAACAATTTGAAATAATACAAACACACCCCACACAATAAACAAAACATCCTCAATGAACAATTACATTTTAAATCACACAAATTTTTTGATCACATTGTACAAAAACCTCAATATTCTTCTAACCAAAAAACCGATCTAGTACGCCTTTGAAGATGAGTCTCCATGACTCGAAAACGTTTGGCCAAAAAGTGAGTAGAAATATTATTTATTCTCAATTAAAATTGACTGCAAGTCGTTGAATCTACTATAAAAAGTAAATATTGACAACGCAGATCGTTATGGAACAAGAAATCCAAGAACGTTATCTTTTGTTTCAGATTTTTCATCTCTAGTTCACTTTTAGATACCTGATTTTTTATGTTCAATAATTATAAAATTCGTTTCTTTCCACTTTTGCCACTTCAATTTTCTTTTCACGCTTAGACTATCAATTTCTATTTATTAAAAGTTCATCTCATTAACTACGGACAACACAAGCTAATTAAAAAAATTGCAATATCTTTCAATATTTTTCTTTATCCAATAATTTAATAGCTTTGGCCTAAAGGTGCCAGCTTTTTGATACTAAAGAACCGCCTAAACATGCCAAAACTACTAGAGTTTAGATATTTAGACATGAAATGCTCTCGCAGCTCGTCTAGCTAGACTCTACACTGGTCTACACTGCTCTAAGCTGTCAATTTATGCAATTAGCGGATACTTACGGGCTGCTAAGGAAGAATGGAAGAAAATTTCCCCAATTTTTTGTTAATAACTATTCAATAAAGTAATAAATTCCCGAGAAGGTGATAATTGGAAAATTATAGATAATAATTTACTGTTACAAACAACGTGATTTTTTAGGTAAATGTTTTTTTACTTTCGTTTTCTTCTATTTCGTAGTTACCATCTTTTGTTGACTTTTAAATTCCTGAATCCTGATTACTTCTTTCAACAAATAATTCCCATATCATGCATACTTATTCTCTCAATAGTCTTCTCCACAAAAGCGTGATTTGCATAACACTAATCCCGTTTTATTAGGAACTCAGAAACCTAAGCCATGTATATATAGTTCTATTTCTATTTCTCCACAAAAGCGTGATTTGCTAATCCCGTTTTATTAGGAACTCAGAAACCTAAGCCATGTACTGTTGGAGACTGGCAACTTGACCCCTGAAAGGAATTCGCAGTGAATATTGATGAATACAGCACATTTGAGAGCGACTCAACTGGCTCACTATAACAGCAGTGATGTATATAACACAAGTAGCCTACCACTGGCTCCGATTCGTGCTCTATTTAGCGCAAGGCATAGTGGAGCTATTACGCTATTGCACCTTCCTTCACCTCTCCCCTTCAGGCGTCAGGGGTCATGTTGTCAGTCCCCAGCAGTATATATAGTTCTATTTCTAAGGTTATATTGAAATTATATTTAAGAAACTTCTCAAAAATTGTAGAGTTCACGTAACAGTTTAGGTTTAGGCTACAGTTTTGTTTGCAGTTGAAATAGGCCTTATAATAAATAAAAGAACGGTAGTTTTGATTAATAACTTGGTCACTATGGGTTAATAATTTTATTATCACAAAACTATCATATAGTATCACAAGCTGACGTGCAACATAGATTTGTATGATGTAACTCTAAGCACTATATCCTCTCTACAATCAATATTGTAGGAGAGATGTTCTCCAACAATACCAAAGTTATTTTACCAAGGTTTACCTTACAATACCTTGTAACAATACAGTAATTTAAAACAAAAATTGATTTTTAATGGTAATTAATAGACATTATTTCTATAGCTCTTTTTTTAAAGGGGGGGGGGTTCAGGGGTACTCCCCTTGGAAATTAAAAAAAATAATCCCTCTAAAACCATATTTCTAGTGACTCTAATCACTTTATTTGACACTTTTGTCAAAAGTTGTCTCTCTATACTTGTTGAAATTCCAAATTTTGGTCTCTGGAAGGGGGGGGGGGAATCTATCCCTCTGATCCCCCCCCCCCATAGTTATGCCACTGATGCAATGACAATGATTATTAAAACAAACTCTTCCCTTCTAATTTTCATTATCCTTAGAAATCAACAACAAATCAACTTTGTCAACCTCTACTCTCGCAAGGGCTTACCTAATGGATAGAAACTTATTTAAAAATAATTTACTTACTCTATGAACCATTAATAAATGCGCCGGATAGCTCAAGGTACAGTAGTCGGCTGAATCCCTCGGAGTAGAAGTGAACTTTGAATAACCGTATGACAGGATATCGTCCCCCAAATTGTGGAACCACAAGATCTCACAAATTGGATGCTTTATACCCTGCCACACTCTTATTTGACCAGACACTATGGTGATATGAGAACAATCCGGTTGGAATATAATTAAAATCTAAGATACTACAATCTAGAGCTTGGACTGAACTGACGGAAATGATGAAGCAAATTTTAGAAACAAAGTTGGAGGTTTATTTCAATAATAAAAAGTGAAAAAATTGGCTCCTTCACAGAGGAGATATAGATTAATAATTTTTGAATAATGCTTGATTTGACCTCAATAGAGTTCGGACTCTTTTAAAATATATTTCAAGAATAATATCTCTGTCCTCTATGGAAATTAACAAATGTATGTGCGGCATTTAAGGTGACTAGAGAAATTTAATAAAACAGTAATTTTGATAATCTTTGATATTATTTGGAAATTGCAGAAGATATTGGATGGATGGGAATGGATATATAAATGATAATTGACCGAGCGTAGTGAGGCCTCAGCTTTAACTCGACTGTTGGGCATTTCGTCTGTCTGTATGTTACACGATTAGCCTATGGCCAAACGTCTTGACCGATTGTCATGAAATTTCGCCTGAATGTTCCTTATTCCTAGACCGAACAATGTTTATATAAGCTTTTTGCAAAAAGTGTCCCCATCCATTTAAGGGGGTCCGATTTTTGGAGTGACTGACTTGGGTGCTGGTGGTTTCAAATGAAAACAATTTGAGATGGGGTTTGAGTCCTGACAAAAATTCCATGAAACCAACAGATGAAGGGGGGAGGGGTTTAAAGAAGAGGGCTAAAATTAAAAAAAATATATTTTTGAGATTTTTTCAATGTTTTTCTTCTGTTTTGGTAGTGCTTTCTGGGCTGAGTGAGATGGTATATACCTAATTCTTGATAAATTTACAATTTGTTTTGTCTGAGGTGTGGTGATGGGAGAAAATTGACTCTCAAAAACACATTTTGCGGATATTTTATGTTTTTTTTCGATTGGGAGCTGACCAGAAAATCTATAATGATAAGGTTAAAACTGAACTACTCTCTTAATATTTCTTGAAAGGTTGACAGGGGATGAGAAAATTTTGAAAAACCCAAATATTGAGATAATTGGGAAATTCTTCTTCTTATCAGATAGAGATAGAGCATGAATGAAACACTCATTTTAATTTTTTTGGGAAAGTAGTCCCCTTTGAAGAAAGGGGCGCTAAAAAATGAATGGTGAAAATGGTGGGGGGGGGGGGGGGTAAACAGATTTTGAACTTTTTTTTAATGGATAAATTTTACTTTTTATGATTGAAGGTATAAATATGAATTTAAAAGCGGGCTGATGCTGAAATGCATAGTCACCTTTTATTAGGTATAAGGGGTGGTTTCTAAGGGGTGTTGAGTAGGCTATTTGGAAATTTTCATCATTAATGATAGATTAAGCATTGAAAATTGAGTGGAAAGTAATCTTGAACTTTTTTGAAGATATCTTTTTGTTGGAGGATGAAGCCCACATAGGTCTGAGACCTGTGCGTGGGTAATGAATTGGATGATGGTGATTGATGAGTTGGACCTACATTTTTAGGTGGGTTTCGAACCATCCCCTTTTAGGCCTGAGTGAAGTGTTTGGCGAGCGAGGTCTACTGTCCACAGAACTACTAGTACATAATAATGCTATATCAATGATAAAAAACAGACAGCTATAAAAGATGATGGTCATGACTGAAATTCGCTTACAGAAATTTAATTGGATAATTTAATGGTTTTCAACTACAATACTCTGTCAGAGATTTTAAAATCAGAGAATTCCTCAAACTAGTTGAGTTGCATGGAATATTATACACAAAAAACTAACCACTAACTGAACAACAAAAGCTTGGAAAATACTATTGCTATTTTGCCCATAGATCCTTGTGCAAAGGCTAATCGTCAATGAGGATTTATCTTTATCAAGAATGCTAATATTAGAAGCCTGATTAGTTTGAAAATAAAATTCAAATTTCTCATATCTCGAAATAGCTCTACATACACAGTATTAAGATTATAAGCAGTCACATTATTATAATATCTGCGATGAACATGGACCTTTAATGGCTTGAAAATTTATATCTCTTTCCTACAAAGTTTTTTGTATAGTACGCCTATAAGCTGCGTTCTCCTGGGCACTCTTTGTAAGGGTGACCAAGTAGATTGGCCAGCAAGAAAGACACTGTTCTCTGCTGTAAAATCACTTCCCGATGGTTCGAAACCCACCTAAAACTGTAGGTCAAGCTCATCAATCACCATCATCCAACTCATTACCCACGAACAGGTCTCAGACCTGCGGGCTTCACCCTCCAAAAAAAATGTTATCTATATCCTACAGCCTCAAAAAAAACCAGACAGAAGAGCAGAAGTAGATTAAAATGTGGGCTATGCTTTCGCTTTAGGGAAAAGACCTAATGTTTTCCAGACTACGCAAGTGAGTAGGTGTCTTTTGACAGATGGTGACTTACCTATTGGTACACGGAAAATTCATGCATATTCGCAAAACATCTCCGTCTTACCCCTGAAACCGCATCCTTACCGATCGACAGTTTGAATGTCAATCGTAATCGACATTCTAAATTCAATTCAAGTATTGAGACTCACTTTTCTCTCTCTCTTTACTTTCTCTTGCCGTCTAGAATAGGCTAATAGATTTTTGGATAACAGCTCATCACGTAATGGCAGATTGCAATACTGAATGCTCTCAAACTTCAATTATCCACCTATTTTTAATAAATTACGCTGAAAGACGAAATGTTTTTCTGTGTTCTAGCCGAGAGTCCAAGTAGCTAACAATCTTAGCTGGAGTTCAAGTGAGTCTTCACTGACATTCACTTTTACCTTCTTGTTCATTATGCTATTCTGCTGATTACTTTAGAGGAAGGTATTTTTAGAAGAATCATTCTTTATAAATTTATGAATCAGTTAAGTAAATAAATTATACTTACATATGATAAGTCCAACTGTTAGATAAAAAATATCTCTTGCTCCGTTCAAAATAAACACACAACAAAGTCCTCGGTTATCGAGCAATAATTATTCAATAATAATCACAAATATAAAATGTATTCCAAATCGAAGCGAAAATTCAAAGCACGATAGAAAAATTGTTGTGAATATTAGTTGCGACGTAGAAAAATAAGGAATAGTGGTTTTACTTTTGCTTTTCACGAATTTAAAAACGAAAGGGATTCCGCCTTCCTGCTGGGGCCTTCGACCATCTACTGACTAGACAGGACAGATAACTTTCACTTATGGAGACTTCTTCTGGGCATTGCTGCCAATTGGGAAAAGGGAATTATTTGTTTCACAAAATTTCCCTACTGCTCAGGTAGACAAACAGGTAACAACGTAGATCTCGTACAGTGCGGTAAAAAGAATTCAGTGGAATTTGTCCTTACCTGAGGAGTGAGATTTATTCTGTCTCCATGGGAGTTTTTAAATTGGATTTGAATTATCGTGCGAGGTGCAGTGCTCCAAAATATTTATGAATAACGAAGGTTAACGGGTTAGTACAGAAGAAAGATAAATTTTCTTTGATTATTATTGAAAACCAGAATCGATAGTAGGCCTAATTTGGTAGCAATACATCTACAGGCCTATGCTTGAATGATACCGGAAGACTATTAGGATTTAGAATATGTTCTCACCTTTGAAGCTCTCATAGGCCTACTCTGATCTCTTCAACTGCTAGATATATGTAATAGGAAAGAATGATGTTGAAGTTCTATCTTGTTTCCACTAATATATAATAAAAAACTTCAAAAACAAAGTGGAAATTGTGACTCACGTTATGGCGTGACGGCCGTTTCACTCTGATGTTAAGAGCATCGTCAGATGGCCCACAGTACACTCTTACTGTACACAGAATTCAGTGTACACAGAGTGGACTGTGGGTCGTCTGACGATACTCTTAACATCAGAGTGAAACGGCCGTCACGCCATAACGTGAGTCACAATTTCCACTTAAAAGTATTTTCCAAGTTTTTATAATAAGAAAGATCTATGAATGAACTTACCGGGTAGTCTGAATGAGCATAACGAAATTTCGGGTGGCTACAGGAGAATGTCCCAGTTTAAGGGCTTTAATGTTATAAAACGCAGATACTCAAAGACTTTTGACCTCTCGTAAGAAGAAGCAAAATTTTACACGAATCTTCAATGTAACTGCGATCAGAAGACCAAACGGTAATCAAATTCTTCCCTCACTCGTAGCAACATGTCCGGTGTAATAGTTAACGGTAACGGTTTCGAAGACTGTACTTTTTATTCTTGTTTGAAAAGCTCATCAGTGTGGAATAAAAACTTTATTTTCTAAGTATACCCAGGGGTGCCCACAGGAGGGGGCTATGACGCAATTCTTGGGGGGGGGGGAGGAGGTAAAGTTGATTGAAACCGTGTTTAACGTGATGACATTCAAAAATATATTAGGAAGTCACCAGATAGAATTGATGTTACAAGCTTTATTATCACTTACCCGGTGGTTCGGAACCCACCTAAAATAGTAGGTCCACCATGTTCCCCGTAACATGGCACAAACGGCGAGGTGGAACTACCCGTAAGGGTCTCCCCACCATTAAAAGCCATACGCTTATTATTATTACCAGATAGAATGCCAATTAATTACAATAGATTCATAATTATTATTATACTATTGAATATGAATTAGCTTATACTAATTATTAAATACTAAAAGTTACTAAATAATTAAATACTAAATTGAATTTGAATTATTGAAAATTCAGTAATTTTTCATAACTATGTTTTTATTTTGTTTTTGAAAGACGCTTCTTTCGATTGTGTGTTGTAAATAACTATACAAGAAATGTGTGCCTTTTATGTACTTCATACGTACATAAATTCTCCCAAGATACTACTCCAAGTAAATAACCTGTTGCTTAACTACTGTCCAGTTAATATTAGCATAAATGATTTAAAATTTTGAATTTTTGTGTTTTACAAATGTGTAAAATTATTTAACCTTAATGCAATTGGTATTCAATATGTACACCAAACATAAACTTATAGTTATTTGATTTTTATTGAACCACTATGTATTTGTAATAATATTTCATTGTTTATAAACCATTTAGGTTCACATTATTATTTAGCTATTTTGCAATTAAGTTTGTTGAGCAGAAGTTCATATATATTTCATTGATATTTCTTTTTTACCTTTACAAAAAAAAGTTACCTATGTAAAGAATCTCAAGAAATATACATACATTTTGTATATTATCGACTGGGTTTGAATTTTTTCAATAGCTATATAAATCTTCTTTTAGTTTTAGAAAGAATACGGGGGGCTTAATTTTTCGCATTTTTTGGGGGTAGCCTACCTAATTTTTGGGGGCTGGTGCTAAATTTAGGGGGGGGGGGGGTGTCATGAGTATTGAGGGGGAAGGGCACTTGTGGTATACCCATAAGAAAAAGAAGTCACAGGGGGTTGAATCAGAGCTTCTTGGAGGGCAATGAAGAAGCAGGACGGTATAGTAACTATTAACTATAACTATAGTAACTAGTTACTACGGTATACCGTCCTGGTGAAGAAGTGCCTCTTTGTCGGTTCTTCTGCGGCTAATACATGAAAACAGTCATCCAAGAATTTTCAAAAAGATAGATACGAATGTGATAGCACTTCCTAATCTTCGAATTGGGAAGAAAACCAATTCACGAGCATATCCAAGTAACGGAAATATCAAATAACTGGAAACAATGAAACCGTAGCACCAGATATGTTGCTAGAGTGTATGAAAAACTCAACACATAGATATCGTTTGGGCTTCTGGTGTCGGTTACATCCAACATTTATAATGATTTTAACTTTGCTATTTTATGTTTATGAATATTCAAAAGTTTTGTAAGTATTAACGTTTTGTAATTAAATATATATAAGAAGGAATAATATAGGCAGACTAGGCGTCTGCTTAGTCTAATATGTTTAGGGGCAAAAAAATAAAAACTGAAAGTTCAGTAAGCTACTTCTGCGTATCACAGGCATGGGCATAGCGTAGTAGGGTATTATTTCATTCAAGTTGCCTAGGAAATAAGGAAGTTTTCTCTAAACGAAAGAAGTAATTTTGAAAAATTTTCTATGTAGTGATGTTGTGAAAGTTGTCCATAATGAATAATAAGACTTGAATTTGTCACAACCACATTTATTGAAAACCGTGAGATACTAGTTTCGGTTGTTACACCAATATCAATCTCAAACAAACTAAAACTAAAGTACAGAGTAGCTCAATATATTTTTTAAACACAGAATGATACTATTGGCTGAAAGTGATAGTACCTCTCATAGACTGACCTTCATTGAAGGTCTGTGATTGGCTGAAGGCCCTGACAAGTCACGTCCACTGGTGGGAGGAGCAACAAGGAATAATCATTGCCAAAATCACGCATCAAAAAGTAACAAACAAGAAAAATACACAAGTAGGGGTGTTTAAAGAAGCAAAGAGAATGTAGTTTCAAATAGGCTTGCTTTCAAGTTAGTCTACTTATACAATAAGTTTTTAGCACAAGACTCTGGAACTTCCATCGATAATGATGCAAAAACTATGTAAAAATCACGAAACACTCAATCTGGGTTACAATAATTTGAAAATGGATGGATTTTAGGGGAGAAAAAGTTTTCAAGCCAGCGAGCATTATAAGTAATGGCATAATGAATGCTCCATGGTATGGGAGATAAAAAGCCATCAGCAGGATATTTCTCATTTCCAACTCAAAAAACATCTCTTTTGGATCCCGAAAGTTGTC
The DNA here is from genome assembly GCA_948455865.1 of Conomelus anceps. Taxonomy (NCBI): domain Eukaryota; kingdom Metazoa; phylum Arthropoda; class Insecta; order Hemiptera; family Delphacidae; genus Conomelus; species Conomelus anceps. The sequence continues at coordinate 58,390,012 of OX418222.1, read as the reverse complement.
AAAAATGTTTGCACCAGCAGCTTGAGCAGGGGACGCTTCTAGCTATCTTCTAGGGTTGGTTCTAAGAAGCCAAAACAGAAGCCTCCAGGGAGAGTTAGCTGATGCTCAAGGGAAGCACTTGGAAAAAATAGGCTATCATCATACTGCGCCAATATCTCAAATTAATGGTTTTCTTTTAACAGTAACTTATTTGACCGAACTAAGAGAGGTCTCTGTTTCAAGTCGACCGTTTTGCATCTGTCTGTGTGTAAAGCATTTACGGCTAAACGCGTGGAACAGATTCTATGGAATTCCTTTATGAATTCTTTTATGAAATTCCTTTATGAATTCTTTTATGAAATTCCTTTATGAATTCTTTTATGAAATTCCTTTATGAATTCTTTTATGAAATTCCTTTATGAATTCTTTTATGAAATTCCTTTATGAATTCTTTTATGAAATTCTTAGATTTTATGATCTTCCTTTAACGAATGCCCAGAGATGTATGTGTAAGGATTTTTATAATTTGCTTGCATTTAAAGGATATTTTAAAGGACAAAAAGGAAAATCACTCAGGCTTTCCTTTATAGGAAACAGGATATTCAAAATAAACTTCTCCATCATATGAATTGGAAGCATATTACAAGATAGCCCTCAGGTTGTCTTATTCATCTTATTATACCGACTGAGCCTACAAAAGAATAAAATGTTTGAGAGAAAGAAATCATTTCTGATATTTCAATTAGGTATGATAACAAGTTATTACTAAATAAATGATAATTATAAATATTTTATTAATATTGTTCAATAAATTCATTCATGAGACATGTGAAATCTGATCTGATAGGCCTATGTGTTGTTATTAGAGAGATACAAATCATCAAAATTAACACAGCTGGTCATTAGCACATCTGGTTTGGCGAAATAGTATGGAGATGAGACATTGGTCGAAAAATGGTTGCTTAATGATATGGACGTGATTGAATTTATGTGATATTTTATATTTTCCTACCATATTAAAATAACCATTAGTTGCCTGGAAAATAGAAATACAGCCTTGACGTGATTTAGTGTGACTTTTGTGGGAAACAGACATGAAATAGACTGCGCATATTGAATCAAGGTTTTTGACGATTTTGTTCAATTTTGCTATGGCAATTATCACTGAGTACATAGAGTATGTTCCTCTGTGCAAGTACCCGTGAGGTCTACTCTTAGCAGAACTACTATTGTGAAGGCCTATGATATGAGGACACAAACGTTAAGACTAAAGACTTAATACGTACAAAAAGTACGGTACTAATCTGTACCCCAATCAGGTGAGGTGGAGGATCAGAATAGCAGAGTGAAAATAGTTTTAAGTAGGCCTGTTTTATAGTTAGGCGACTTGGACAATTACTTTTAGCAGAAGAGTTTGGATCTCCCACTGACAATGATGCAAAAACTAGATGAAAATTTGGCACTCATTTGGGGTAGAATAATGTAAGAATGGATGAATTTGTCTCTTGTTTAAAAAAGGGATACTTTTCTGGGGGGAGTACCCTGCACCACATCTTTGAATAAACTATACATTATACAGGGGTGCCCACCCCCCTAAGCCTCATGACGCACCCCCCTCCTAAATTTAGCACTATCCCCCACCCATAAATTAGGTACCCCCAAGCCTCATGACGCAACCCCCTAAATTTAGCACCAACCCATAAATTAGGCCCCCCAAAAATGCGAAAAAATAAGCCATATAGAAGATTTATATAGCTATTAATATAAATTCAAACCCAGTCGATAATATAAAAAATGTATGTATATTAAATATTTTCTTGAGATTCTTTACATAATATAGGTAACATTTTTTTGTAAATGTAAAAAAGAAATATCAATGAAATGAATATATGAACTTCTGCTCAATAAACTTAATTGCAAAATAGCTAAATAAGAATGTGAACCTAAATTGTTTTTAAACAATAAAATATTATTACAAATACAAAATGGTTCAATAAAAATAAAATACTAAGTCTAAGTTCGGTGTACCAATTACATTAAGGTTAAATAATTCTACAAAGTTGTTCCTCTAAAGGAAGTGATAACAATGAGTTGATAACTTCATTTGTAAAACACAAAAATTCAAAATACCAAGTCATTTATGCTAATATTTATTGGACAGTAGTTAAACAACAGGCTATTTACTTAGTGCAGTATCTTGGGAGAATTTATGTATGGAAGAAGTACATAAAAGGCACGCATTTCATGTATAGTTATTTACAACACACAATCAAAAGAAGCGTCTTTCAAAAACAAAATAAAAACATAGTTATAAAAATTAGGTAATTTTTAGTATTTACTGAGTAAATTTTGCTATAGCTGTTCTTACTGAATGAATGATTTATTTGTCACAAAAACAATACAATAAATACACTTCATAGATGTTACATTCACATACTGTGGCACTACTGGCATAAGCGAACTTGTTCGCCAGCAGTGAGTTCAAAATCGTACAACATGGTATAAAAAACAAACGAATTAATATAAAGTATTGAAATAAGATGTAATATAGACAATGAAATATATCTAAATAAAGAAATATAATATAGATAAATTGATATTCTTAACCTTAACTATGAAACCGTCAATAGATACATTGATAGTTTGAAGTAAATGATGTAAAATTAAAATTACAAAAATAGTAGTTTATGCAACGATTTTATTTTGACCCTTATTAAGGCACGAGTTAGATGTAAGTTATAACACGAGCGAATGCGAGCGTTATAAATATCTCACGAGTGCTTTAATGGCCAAATAAAATCGTTGCATACACTATTTTATCTACGACCACTAGCATACATTTAATTAAAACAATTTCATTTTACCTGTGACTGTCAGAGATACCTAACCTCTCATCTCAAATACGAGAAGTTATAGTAGATTGTTAGGTTAAAGCAGCTGGTGTAGCAGTTTGATGAAATCAGCTGATAGTTTCACAATATTGAATTACGATATTGATTCCATCAAAAATGCTTCTGATTGGTCCAGAACCCGTGTTATAATGTAGAACCTGTACTATAATGAGCTCATTATGCAACGGGTTTCAAAAAGCATTTCGAAAAGACAGCTGTTTTGGCATCAATTGTGAAACTGTAATGTAACATTATGACATGGTCGTAGATAAAATAAATTACGAAACAGCAACATTGCCAGTATTTTGATATGTATTGTCAGTCACAACTACTCTGAAAAAGGAACCGCAAGATCAGAGCCATAAAAACCATGACAAGCTCCTTATGAGTTGAATCTACCTAATATAAAGTAAATTTTTGTTTTCACCCATGCTTCTATTTCGCTATTGAGAAATTTACTTATTAGTAAGTAGTTATCGTAAAATACACGAAAAACATCAACAGTTTGTAGTCAAGCATTTTAAATTTGTAGGCTGTGACCATCTACAAGTTAGCTAGGCACATTCTAAGCTTGTTAAAGCTATTTTTTTAAACCCTACATAGCAGTTTTTGTCTTTGGGATGAGGAAACAGAAAACCATTCAATTATTTCTTCGTTAGAAATAGACGAATCTTTTTCTGCAGCTAGAACCATTAGATTGGACAACCATGAGTCTCCCATAGCTGATCTGAGTCTGTTTTTGATCATTTTAACTCGACGCATTGCTCTTTCCGCTGATCAACTAGTAACTGTATACATTAGGAGAGTTGTATAAACCACTTTCAGAGCATTCGCTTAGCGTCTCGCTAAGCTTGAATAATAACCTGCACAAATACTAAACATAACTTTTAGCTAATACATATTCAATAGCGTAATAATAATTATAAATCTATTGTCATTAATTGACATTCTATCTGGTGACTTCGTAATATATTTTTGAATGTCGTCACGGTAAAAACGGTTTCAATCAAATTTATAAAACATTTTTTGGAATCCCCCCAAGAATTTCAATGACGCAGTCTGCGTCATAGCCCCCCTGTGGGCACCCCTGCATTATAGTAGTGAATTATTGTTAGAGAACCCCCCTTCTCCTCTTATGGTGTACTATAAAGCGCCTGGAGCCTATCACTTTTTCAATTTCTTGTTAAATTAAAGAAAACTTTTTTATAGTAAGTACTCATGCAAAAACTTAATACCTTTATTAAAGTAAATCTTTAATACCTTTATTAAACTAAATCTTCGATGCCTTTAAAACTAAAAAATCATTATAAACTTAAAAAACACTTTTAAATGGAAATTGACTCACGCTATGGCGTGACGGCCGTTTCGCTCTGTTGTCTAGAGCATCATCAGACATAACCCTCAAACTCATGCTTTGAATCAGTGTACTGTGGGTCGTCTGATGATGCTCTAGACAACAGAGCGAAACGGCCGTCACGCCATAGCGTGAGTCAATTTCCATTTAAAAGTGTTTTTTAAGTTTATATACATATTAGTGGAAACAAGATGGATCTTCAACATCATAAAAAATAATTGTTAATAAATTCAATGCAAACTCTTTTAACGTTAACTTGTATATCAAACCTTTAGCAAATTTTTCTTGAACTGTATGGTTTTTGTCACATAACCTTCCAACATGTTATCGAAGATTTGAATAATTGGAAAAAATAACTGATATAATCCATTGCTACTTCCTATCAACCGGTTCAATTAAATTTGAATTAAGATGGGCATTCTTCACAAGTGACCATCGAAACCGTCAAAACACTAAATAAATTGTTTTCGATTGAGAAAATCCGAATATTCTCGGGAATAGTACTGCAATTTATAAAACTTGGTCGAAGAATTATAGATCCAGTAAATCACCTTGACGTGAAAATCACAACACCAGTAATAAAAATAATAATATTAGTGATAAAGTACGAAGATGGAGATCCATCCAATAGTTTTTTATCGTGATTTCCGGCAGCAAAAGGGCATGCCATGGTATTGAACGAGTTATAATATTGAAATTCATTCAACTTATGCCCTTTTTTATTGACTCGGATGGTCGTAACGTTGATTTGACAGTTTGCCAGTGACCTTTGATCTCGAAATTCGTAAGGCTGTTGTGACTTACATGGATGTCAAGGCTGTAGCCCGTATATCATTAGATCTTTTTACACCTGATGGGACACTCGAGTTGTTAGTTGGGGATTTATGACTTGCTTATTCAAATAGGCTTCTGTTAACCGTTGGAAATGATTTTAACGTTTTCAAGATCAGTTTCGTTCAATAGCTTATTATTCTCCTCGACGAGTTTACAAGGTGTGCATCATAGGAATATTGCGATATATGTGCGGAACTAATGCGACTGTGGATCGTCCAAGTAATATACTTTTAAAGTTCATGTAAAACAGAAACAAGGTTGAGCATTACATGAACATCAAATTTGTGGCCTCTAAACAAAAAAGAGAATCTGTATACGAATAAGTTAATGAAACAGTTGTGAGTGGAGTTCAACATCACCGAGGGCAGATGTGGATTATTCACTTCCGATATTAATATTTTCTAAACTGCAATGAAAACAAAACTGTGTACAATGCATAGTTCAATTACCAGCTGTGCGATTAGGGTTGCACGTTCAGTGGCGCACCCAGGATTTTGCTTTTGGGGGGGGGGGGGGGGGACAGATTATATAATTGTATACCAAACATATTTTGGAAATCTCATTCAACTTATTATTTGAAAACCAAACATGTTTTCACAAATAAGAAAGATTAGCTTTTTAACATCTTTTCGGACACCGACATAGCACACTTGCACTTTTCAACTGTAATTATACTCACAAGTTAGTTTGAAGTGACTGACAATTGAATAAACTGACAAATATACATAAACAGAATTTATTAATTTCGAATTCCTTTAATTGTACAGAAAGGTCTCCATGGTCTAGTGGTTAAGGGCGCTCAACCGGCAATTGAGATTCCCGGTTCGATTCCCGGTGGTGACTGATATTTTTGTACAGTAGCATTCATCGATTCCCATCAGCTGTTCAATGCTGTTGTCAATATCTGCCATTGCGGAAGTCTTCAGTATAAAGTAATAGCAATTAGAGGAATTCGAAATTAATAAATTCTGTTTATGTAATTATACTAATTATAGGCTACTCCTACTTCTTCAACTGTTCTCTTATTTTCCTCCTCCTCTTCTTCTTCTTCTTCTACTCCTCCTCCTACTCTTCTTCCTTCTCCTCCACCCCCCACCTGGAGGTGGACCGATTAGCGCAGTTGGTTGGGGCGTCGCAACTTCAGCTTGCTGTCGTTTAAGCGGTCGTGGGTTCGAATCCCGCTCCGCCGTCAGGCATTTATGTGTAATCATTCACCTCATTACCCACGCACAAGTCTCTGACTCATGTGGGCATCATCAGTAAAAAAAACCCTTCTTTTTGCCTCTAATTTACAAGTGATAACTACTTGTATAAATTATTTATTTATATTAAACATAGTTAATTTAATTTTTGCGATGGTTTTGTGTTAATCTATTATCACAACCATATTAAAGTAATTATTTACAAGTTATTTTGAAGTAACTGACAATTTAACAACCTGACAAATATACAGAAACAGAATTTATTAATTTCGAATTTAAAATTAATTGCACTTTGAGAGTTCGAAATTAATTATGTTATAAAACGAGATCTTATTAGTGTGTTCTAGCCACATAATTCTCAACCTCAATTAAATTGAAATTTAGAGCAGCTTCATATAATATGCTCTTCATGGACTAATATTAATAGCTAATTAGCCTCTATTAGGCTGTTCTACACTATGTTTGGGCTCTGCCTAGTTCATCTATTTCACTCGCCATTTTTGTTGAAGCTTGTATTTTTCTAGAATATTATTGGAAAAAGGTTCTTTAAGAAAGATGATTCCAAACTAGAGATGGGCGACTTCGACTCAAAAGTCGACTTTGTGTCGACTTGCACACTGAGTCGACTCAATCGACTTGCCATGCATGATGTCGACACGACTTTCGTTTTTCTCACTATGCACTTTGCGACTTGAGTTGTATCATTGAATGGTTGAGTTGTTCGGTTCAGTGTCATCTAATAAAAAGTCGTGTCGTCTAGTTTGAGTCGACTCAAGACATGAGACATTCCTTTAGAATAGTAAGTCGAGATGTGTTAACGACTTCATAAGAGTATGACTTGCGAGTGCAATTTCGGTTGTGATTTTTTGTTTTAGAAAAGCATTTCTCAGTTCGATATTCTCTACTGCCTACATATTTATATATTAATGATTAATAATAATTATTTTTCTGCATGATGGAAAGCACATCCAGAGGACGAGTTTATTGATATAAGCTCAAACATTACAAATATATTATATAGAAAACCCAGTCATTTGATTGCTAAGTTTAAAAAATAAAACTCACTTTTAAACTATGTGTCCTGGTGATCATCAATATAAGATAGACTCGAGATAGATCAAGCTAATACTATTCTTAACTAGCCTTTATAACTAATACAACAATAACAAAAAACTATTTACGGTACCTAAAACTACCTAAAGTATGCAAAATCGTATTTCTATTCACATCCTATTCACTATGAGAACCTATCTATGGTACGGTAGACTCCAATATTATAAAACCAATCCCTATTTTTTTTAAATCTGCTAATATTGCCTTCTTCTTTCATTTCCAGTGGAATTCTATTGTAAATTGTTGGCCCTATAAATATGCTATTGATCTTTGTCCGAATTAATGAATTGTTAATTTATATCACTCCCGTCTTGGTGAATATACTAAAGAATCCTCTTTCTTTTTCTATCTTCAACTACAGTAGTACGAAAGCATGAACGACCCACGACTGATATGTTGACAGTGTCGACAAAAGTAGAGCCAAGAGAAAAAACAAAACCGTTGAAATTGCAACTCAACCCGACTTGAGTCGTGTTTGAGTCGACTTGCACCTCTTCGACTCGACTTTAGCTTCGGTCGACTTGCTCTCTTGAGACCGACTCGCAAGTCGACTTGCAGAAAGGAATGAGTCGCCCATCACTATTCCAAACTGACAGTGGCGGGGGGGGGGGGGGGGGCAGTCCCGTTTGTCAAGCCTCATACCAAATGTTGCACAAGAAGCTGAATGTGCATGATAAAATTTCCTCTTGTTCCCAAAAATTCAGAAATTTCATGCACAAGCGAATTGAATAGCATTATAATTATCAAATACTCATGTGCATCCCGAAATTAGCTACAGACAAAAAAAAAGATGGCTGAGATTTTTGAAATATTGAACCAATGTTCAATATTTTGTAATAATGGTTCGGAACCCATCTAAAACTGTAGGTCCAACTCATCAATCACCATCATCCAACTCATTACCTACGCACAGGTCTCAGACCTATGTGGGTTTCATCCTCAAAAAAAAAAAAATGATTTAAACTTGTCAACAAATAGGCCGATAAATTGGAAAAATCATTGCTTGGGCATTATTGAAAGCAGCATGTTCACTTTGAATTTTATAAAATCAAAGATTTCAAACTGTAAGTTGTTGTAAAGACAGGCACTGTGTAAAACACATTCAAACTTCACAAAAAAATAGACAAAGCTCATAAGTTGTCAGTCCCTACCAGTTTAAAAATTGATTTAAACAAAATTATTTTACTCTTTATCATGGGTTTAAATGAAAGATGCAATATCAACTCAGCAATTTAGCTTTTCAAATGAGTTTTTAACTTTATTCAAGCATATCATTTTCCTACAAACCTTATTTTTTCGGAATTTCAAGTTTTGACTCTAAGGCAGTTATACGTTAAAAATGTTATCAAGTACATAGTTAAATATAAAATAAGTTTTCCACTCACAAACAATAACATGGTAGGACATTACAGTTTGAGGCCTTCAACAAATAAGTACAAAGTTTACAATACGAACATAGAATCAATTAGGAGACAATTAATTTATATAAGCACAAAAATCATCAATGAAGTTCCAGAAGATTTCTTGCATCATAGTAGATATAAATCAAAAATTACTAAAATGATAATTGAAAATTGGACTAGACATAGATACTTTTTCAGATTGTGAGCTTTCTTCCAAGATGAATAGTTTTTCCCATACAATCCAACCTTTTTGATCCCATCCTTATCCTTACCAATTCCCTAACTTGACCTATCCTAGTACATGTAACCATAGTTGGTTAGGTCATTTCTCACTCCATATGTTACTGTTATTTTGTTAATGTGTTAGAATTTTTATATTTTATTGTATTTTCTTAAATGTATATTGTAATGACTTTGGTGAGAAATAAATTGAATTGAATATCTCACTTGCCTATCCTCTTGTTTAAATTGACTAGTAAAAACAGAGTTGTCAAAGAAATCATTGAAAATAGAAACATACATTATTATTATTAAATTGAAAATGTTTCAATTATATACAAACTTCACATGTTTTAGGAAACACATCAAAGAATTCTGTCATGTTAAACAGCCATTGATAAATTGAAGCAGACACGTACTTTTTAAGTTGGATGTTTGAGTGTATGGTATTTGGTAGGTATAATATAAAATATTATTTCAATAAAAATAATAATAATAATATCGTTATTATTATTTTTATTGAAATAATATTTTCAAATAATATAAATAATTATTTCAATGATTGGTAGGTTTTCCTCAAGCATTATCTGCTTCTTTATTATCAACAGAATCACGGATCATGTTACCTAGGAAAAAGATTATTTTATGGGAAGCAATCATCTCATGGCATGCAAAATTAAATCCATAATAATTCTATCAAATAACTACTTTGCTTGACATGTCTTGAACCAAGCCAAACTTGATCTAATTTGTACCAAATTTCAATATTCTTACTACATTACACACCCTACACTGGATCTGAAACAATGAACAAGTTCAAAAAAAAAGAATTTCAGTTTGGGAATGGTATGGAATGCCGTGAGGGGGGGGGGTAAATATTGAGAGGGATATGTGTGAGTTTATTAGTATTTAATTCATTATATTACTTGTATTGCATTCAACCTATTACTCCCAAGGATAATTGAAATTTGGTGACTAGTCAACATATTTAGTTTGCAGCATTTGTTTCAATTGGTTTCATGGATGTATCCAAAGATCTTTCAAGGGGTCCTGTAATTTATGTAAACTTTATGAATAATAATCAATTAATTACGAATTAGTTATTAAATTTAAAGCTTGCCTTGATATTATTTTATATTAACCTGACTAATGAATGACATGGCCGGATGCTTTTGTGATGGGCACCAAAGGGCAGACATGGGCAACTTTACATGGGGAGGGCCGGATGTAATGCAAAAGTTATGAAATAGACCAAAATAATTTGAGAAATGGTAATTTTTATCAGAGATGAACTTCATTTTTCATTTCACTTTTATATGATCTTGATTGCAAATATCATGAATTAAATTTTTAACCATAAAAAATACCTTAATTTTGTGAAAAACTCTTTGTGGAGGATAAATTCTTGTCAATATCGCAATATAAAGGAAGGGATCAAATGGTTCAATTCAACAGATCGACTTTTCAGATGATTTTATTTTTGAAGGTGAAGGGGTCCGGGGTTTCGCCCGTAAATTTTGAAATGTAATTCCTTTAAAACATAATTTTAAGCGATTCTTGACACAAATATGTCCATTTTAACGCACATTATGGGTCTAACTGCATCTTATCTAGTAATTTTGCCTATTTGTGGGGGGTGGGGGGTTATAACCCCTACCCTCCCCCACGATATATGCCTAAGGCGGCTGTAAGAATTCAGAAGCCATGCCGTTACTTGGATAAAATGTCAGTACACTTGATAGACACAATAAGTATAGTAGGTACTGTACCGTATAATAAGATTTTAAGTATATGTAATATTTTCTATAAGAAAAACTGATTGCACACAGAGGAGGATCCAGAAATGTTTTTGCTTCTTGCTGGAGGGGGGAGATAGTAGTATATTATTCCCAATAACATTGAAAGCTTACCAGCCAAATGAATTTCATAATCATTCCCGAATTATATTTTGTTCTTCTTTTCATATTGTCATGGGTTCTATCACTAAAATAATGCTGGCGAGTCTTAAAATTAACACTCGAACTTTATTTACACAAATAATTTACTACAAGCACTAATCAGTTATATCACAGAAGAAAAACCAATAAGAAACAGATAGATCAATAATGTTCAGCTATGAATTTACTGTATTTTATTTGTATCATATCATTATTTGTATCATATCATTATTTGTATCATATCATTATTTGTATCATATCATTATTTGTATCATATCATTATTTGTATCACTGTACAAAAACTAATTACTAACTGTCAATAGGCCGATCAATAATTCAATAAATAACTGCCCAGTAAAGTAAATTCGTATGGCTTTTCGTGGTGGGGAGACCCTTACGGGTAGTTCCACCTCACCGTTTTTTTGAACGACTGCTTTTTTTTATATGCAACGACGGCTTAACGTGTCCTCCGAAACACGGGAGTGGCTCGAGAATAATATCTTGTACTCAACTGGGATCGAACCCAGGACCTTTGGCTTATCAGACCAACGATAAGCCAACTCGGCTACGCCGACTCCATTAAACTGGTCAATAACGTAAAAAAGGAATGTCTAATAAACAGTGAAAACGCAAGAATAAATAATAAACTGAACACTTATGAAGCACAGTCTCTCTGTAAAACAACATCTAGCAATCGCACTGTAAACTGGCACAACAAACTATTACTACGACGTTTATCACATTAAATGTTGGAATAACAACTCAACTGCCTGCTGAATCACACCTGCTTTTATACAATTTTTGTTTATACTAGTAATTTCCAGAGGCTTCTTAATGTTCCTATTATTTACACAGATAACATGATCTAGAAGATTCTCTATTATGCTCGAATGTTTTAGAAACGCATTTCACAAATAGGAGTGAAAAAGACATTCTAGGAGAAAAGAGAAACAACAAGAGTCAATTTATGACCTCTTTGCAGGACGTGTTATCAATGAAACCAGAAGCGCTTTTGACAAAATGAGTAGCGTAGAATAATTCCTTCCATTTTTCTTGCTTTCCTAACAGTATCATTGACAAAGGATAATAATAAAAAAATACCATTCCTGCTTTCCATCGAAATAATGATAATTTTAATCTAAAGTAAATTGAAAATATTTCCATAGGATTATGATTGTGTCTGATATGCTTTTTCAAGAGGGATTCATCTTTTCGGATTAATTCTCTTTTCATGACACCACGTTTGAATTGAGGCCCTTCATCCTTAGATCCACTACAGTATTCCATTGAAAAAGAACAAAACGATGTGTGATTTTTAATAAAATTATTCAACAATAAACTAATGTTTCATATAGTTTTAATATACGAACTTTATGTTTATAACACTTTGAATATAGGGGTTTCTAACACTATGAAGATAGGGGTTTTAACATCTTCACTTGAAGATCAGAGGTTTTCTCTTATGGAAATATGGAAATATGGGGCCTCACTCTGAAAGTTGTTCTGTTATAAACACTGTAAGACAGAGAAGAAGTTTCTCATAAATGCTATTCATTTAAAACGATAGTGGAGGGTATTAAGACTAAATTTTATGATACACACTTCAGAGTTCCGCACCACATATTTATTGTAAACTTGAAAAAACACAAGTATTTTGGGGGGCTTCAGCCCGGAAGCCCCCTTAATCTGCCAATGATAGCAAACTATCAAACTTGGATAAACCACCTTTAATATTCCTTTTGAAATGTTGTTCAGCGATACATTAACTTATTTGAATACAATGTTATTTTAATAGTAAGAAGTAAAATTAAATCAAGATTTTGTTTTGATGAATTACCCCATACTAAGATAGCATACCTAATATGTGACAGTAAGAGCCCATGGTAAGCTGTAAAAAGTAACTTTTTGTCATTCAATCTAGCAAGCTGTCGCAGGACAAATACCCCAGATGAAATTTTACTACATATTTTCTCAATGTATGGAGTCCAGGTCAATCGTCTATCCAACGTAACTCCTAGAAATGCAATTTTTTCTTCCTGGTCTAATTGATTATCGTTTACAAACACGTTTATAGCCCTATCTTCATTTAAATTATGTTTGTTTTTGAATTGAAGGTATTGGCATTTTTTACTATTTATAGTTAATTTCAACTGATTTAAAAATTGGACAATAGACTGCACACCTATATGGGCACTTATTTCTAAATTATCTAGAATGGAATTGCTGAAAATGAGCGATGTATCATCAGCAAATAAGAGGGCTCTACCACTAATTAATTCTTTAGGTAAACGGTTGACATATAACAAAAAAAGCAATGGACCTAGTATTGAGTGCCTCAGGGGAGGCACTCCAGCTTGCACCTCTAATTTATTAGATTTATTCTTTACTATACTATTACCAACTACTGTAGTTAGTTCTACACATTGTTTTCTCCCAATAAGATATGATTCAAACCATTTCAGTTCAACCCCATTTACACCTACATTTTGCAGTATTTCCAATAAAGTTCTATGATTAACACAATCAAATGCCTTTGACAGATCTAAGAAGATTGCAGTAGCTTTATCACCTGAATCTATTATATCTATTAGTTTTTCAACTAGAGAAACTATGGCTGTTTTTGTTGATCTCCCTTTCTGGAAGCCATGCTGTTCATCACAGATAAAGTTAGCTTCTTGAAGGTGCAGAAGTAACCTATTAAGAACTACTCTTTCAAAAATTTTACTTATTACATTTAAAATACTAATAGGCCTATAGTTTTCTACCTTTTCTCTATCACCACTTTTGAAGATTGGCAAGATCTTCCCCTCTTTTAAATTATCTGGAAAAACACCTTGTTCTAATGAATGATTGATCAGATGAATCAAAGGGTCTAACAATTGATCTTTACATTCTTTCAGAATTTTACTGGATACCCCATCCATTCCTACAGTTTTTTTATTATTTAAACTATCAATGATATTTGACAACTCGTCTTGGCATACTGGGTGGAATTTTAATTCGTTCTGAATCCCCTCAGTATTCCTCATGTTTGCATCACTAATACCTGTATTAACAGATTTTTGAAGATCCTTAGCAACCAGTTGATAATATCTGTTAAAGAAATTACAAATGTCTACACTATCATCAATATATTTGTTATTTTCGTTAATTATTCTGGGGACACTAGTATAAGCATCTACATGAGCTACTTGCCTATTTTTGTTTATTACATCCCACACTGCTGTGTTAAAGTACACACTATTATTCAAAATTTCAGCTGTTTTCTTACATTTCGCTCTTTTCAAACATGCATCATCAATGAAATATATAATCAATGTATATCTTTATGTACATTGAATGCTTGTTCTTAATTTGAATGGTTATGTATTCTTTACTTATATGAAATAATTTTTAGTCAATTATTATTTGTATTTTATTACTCTTCAAGTTCAGTGTTAATTAGAAGGATAAAAATGTATGTATTATTTTCTGTAGCCCGCCATAGTAAGGTAGCTCGAGCTTGCTCTTTTGGGGGAGTAATTCCTACATTTTCAGTTGTTTTTTTTTTATATGACAGTGTTTATGTTTATTCTCTTGTATTGTATTTTATAATGTTTTTTCTATGAGGAATAAATGATTTAAAAAAAAATATTATCATTATTCATTCATTTATATTATTTCATGTCACAATTATTTTGTATCAATTGATTACATTGTTGGAATACTACTACTATATTAGTAATAATCCTATGTTTAGGAAACATGTTTACTCAAAAGTACAAATAATATTTCATTTATTCGATACATAGGGATTGTCCAGTTCAAATAATTTACAATTTTGGTAGATTTTCAATATTTACTGTATATCTAACAGCCGATTACCTATTTTTCTGTATAATATTCAATGCGTACATATATTTTAAATAAATAAATGTTTATTTCCATCAATAAATTACCATGATATAGTTTTTTTTTTTTTTAATTTTGGAAAGTAACTGACCACTTTTCCAAGTAGTGTGGCCATTGTTAGTAGGGTTACATATGTAATATTCATACATAGGGATTCTATTTAAAAGACTGTATTTTAATTTTTTAACAATTTTTGCTGTTTTGGGGATTTTTCTTATCTATTATTGTTTTACATAATTTCTCATTAAATGGCCCTTATTGGTTGAAGTGCTTCAAGAGAGGAGCCAGAGGAGGAGTTCAAATTCCGTCATTTTATGAAAATGTATCACCTATATTATTATTATTTTATATATGTTTATTAAATAATAGTCTATCATTTGCTCTACCGATAAGACCAATAATATTTCCAACCCAATATTGTGAATATTATCGAGTAAGCCCACTATCTTTCTAACACTAACAATAGCACGATTATATTGATAAGTCTGATTATATTGATCTGATGGTAAAAGTATTGTGTTTCATAGTGGCTGATTTCGAATTCCTCAAAGTGCTAATAAAACTATACTGAAGACTTCCGCAATGGCGGATATTGACAACAGCGTTGACAGTAACGTCGATGAACGCTACTGCACAAAAATATTTGTCAGCCACAGGGTCACTGTAGTCTAGTGTTTAAGACGCCTGACCGGCAATTGGGAGGTCCGTGGTTCGATTCCCGGCAGTGACTAAATATTGTTGTGCACTAGCGTTCATCGATTTCCATCAGCTATTCAATGCTGTTGTCAATATCCGCCATTGTGGAAGTCTTCAGTATAATATTGATAGCACTTTGAGGAATATGAAATTAATAAATAAGTTCTGTCTATTAGTTTGATAAATTGTCAGTTCCTTCAAAACCAACACTATTACCTTTAGCCTGTCATCTGAAAAATCTGTCAATTTGCAAGTTATCTAATCTAATTATAGTCATCATCATTTCAAGAGGTTTAGAGGGGCCCTCATAGCCCCCTGTGGGTATGTCCAAATAGTCTTTATTCAAACTTGAAAATGCAATTGAGGGGGTGATTTTTTCTTCATAGAACTGAGAAAAAAGAAACTTTTGAAATATGTTGAGTGAAATGGAGATGGACGTGGTGAAATTCAATGACCCTGAAATGAAAAACAAATGTTAGGTTCAGTGTTTAAAGCAGCTACAGCAATAGAGGTCAGTCTCCAGCAAGGCTGCAGCACAGCCTCAAATTGAAATATATGAAGTCGACCTTTTAACCTTCCTTTCAAACAGAGCTGGGATGATCAAACGTAGCAACAACACACATCATGAGATATTTTTGTTCCTGTAATTTGCTTGAGCTCACTTCCTCAAGACCAATAACTCTTACAACGCCCAGGAAGGCCGCTAAGTACATTCTTATAAAACTAGTCCTGTGAACTCAATGTCTCCTTAACCCAATATGCATTGTAAGTGGTGAACTAGTACATTATTCCGAAGTAGAAATTATTTTTCACAAGTTGGACTTGAAGGAGCTGACAATTTTGCAAACTGCCAAATACACAGAACATAACTTAATTTATTAATTTAGAATTCCTCAAAGTGCTATTAATGATACTGAAGACTTCCGCAATGGCGGATATTGACAGCAGCATTGAATAGCTGATGGAAATCTATGAACGCTACTGCACAAAAATATTTAGTCACCGCCGGAAATCGACCCAAAGACCCCTCCTAATAGCCGGTCAGGCATCTTAACAACTAGACTGCAGTGACTCTTCTGTACAGTAGTGTTCATTTAAGACTTGGCCACTGAATGCTGCTGTACAAAAAGGTCACTGTATTGACAACAGCATTGAATAGCTGATGGAAATCGATGAACGTTACCGGTACCGCACAAAAATATTTAGTCACCGCCGGGAATCGAACCACAGACCTCATAATTGCCGGTCAGGCATCTTAACCATATTTCTTTTAAATATACTGTACAATTTTGCCTATTTTTCATGAAGGAAATAAATAAGATAAAAAAATTAATATAGAACTAAATTGTTTATAAAATCTCCAAAAGATTGTGGAGTTCTTAAAAAATGCACTATTGTTTCAGTCGGGGTTTGAATGGAGATAAGGACAAAGCAGCTAAGCATATTATCAACCTGCATCACACAACTCAATATTGTACTGCATTATACAGGTCTTATAGAGTCCCCAGACCCACCATTTAGCTGTGGGGGAATGGTTGTTAGAAATCAGCAGCTACTAATTTGAGTTATGATTTATCAATAAATGGTTTATGTTCAAATTATTCCAGTTCTTGTAGATAACCAATCGATGTTGTTCTCAATGATAAATTAATGTTCTTCAAAACCCGGCTCAATGCTTTTGTAAATAAGTTTTCATATCCATTAACTATTGGAAGGCCCACTACTCAAATACATAGACACCTGCAAATTGACATTTTCTTGTAAATTTTCAGTGACTATTATGTACTAGACCAACATTTTCTTATACAAACAATCTTATTTTACTTAATCAACTAATTTCTGTGATTATTTCACTATCTTGATTCTGCAATTGTTTTTTAATTGGTTTTTACCGTTTGATGCTTGAGTCATTGCTGAATATAGTTAGCAAAAACTATTAACTTGAAACTAGTTTGTAAAATAAGTTTGAATCGATCATGATATTATTTCCATGCCAGTAAATCCACAAATTACTAATTCCAAATTAAATTTAATTGGTTTCCCACTTTATTCAAATATACAGTAATGATGTCAATGGAATTGAACAGGTAATTTTCATTTATTTCAAGTAATCTTCAATATTATACTCAAGGACAAAGACTGTTTATGCATATATCTGATAAATGAAGTGGATATGTTTCACCCCATCAAAATTTCAACATAATTATTGCAATAAATTTATTAATACTGGCATATTCTGTATGGCTCTCCATTTTCAAGTACAAATATTTCTGAGTGTTCAACTGAATCCAATAAAAAGTGTGATGCAGTATCAGTTTTCCTAGAATAAGTATGTTAGAGCACATTCTTTAATGCTCATGGGACTTGATCATAATCATCATCATCATCATCATCATCATCATCATCGTGAAGACTTTCTATAGTTATTTGAATTTTGCCAGAACGCATAAATTTCCAGTCAACTCACAATTTCATTTTGCAACAATATTTGTATTTATTTAATTTATATTTATAAATTTATATCATTTATATTTAATTCAAGCATAATCACAGCAATCAACAAACCTGCGAATTAAAAACAGCTTAACATAACAATTTCTTTCTTCAACAGGGTAACTGTTCAGTTCAATCCACTTCAACAAGGAGATATGGAAGGACTTAATTACAAGATAACTTCCACAACAGATCAAGATGGACAACATGGCCCAGATATGTCTGGAAATTTTGTTTTATGTATCTTTCTTGTATGATATCAGCTACATCTATATGTAGATAATAGCAAATTATGACGTTTACAAATGCAATTGTAAATTGTTTGAACGCAATGAAAGGTGATTCGCTTTGATTTAGATTAGAAGTTAACCATCATACTTAGGAATAGTTATTGATAACCATTTGAAATGGAGGTACCAGATTTCATATTTATGTTCCAGGTTGAGGAAAGTGTTATATAAGTTTGTACAATTGAGAAATATTTTTAATGTTGAGCAAGTAAGAATGGTGTTTTTTGCACTTGTGCAGTCAATTGTGCGATATGGTGTAGTTGGCTGGGGTGGATGTGGTATTACAATTCTCAATCCTCTAATATTATTGTACAAGAAAATTATCAAAATATGCTTGAAAAAGCCGGTCAGGTATCCAACAGATTTGGTATATAAAGAGTTCAATGTACTTAGTATTGAACAGTTGTGCGATTTTGATCTGGCCAGTTTTGTCTATTCACGACGCAATGAATTCCCCATAGCCCCACTTCGCAGTTATGATACCCGTAGACAATCTGAGAGATTCCTGTTGGAACCACGTTGTAGAACAACAGCTGCCAGTGTTCATGCAGCATATAATGGCCCTAGACTTTTTAACCGTCTGTTACTTGAAATCTCTGGGTCGCCCCAGTCCATTATGGATTATTATTATTTGTCCACTCACAAATCATTTAGACAGTGCCTTCGATTGTTTTATCAAAGAGAATAGTTCAAAGTGGACACAATTTTAATTATAAATAGCAAGATTTATAGTGCAGGCAGGTAATGGAAAAGTGCATAATGTAATTAATTCCTATAAAATTATTGTGTTGAAATTTATATTTTCACAATTTTGTATTATAATGAAGATTTCATTTAAAATAATAATAGAAAACTAGACGTGTTTCTTAGGTATCAATTTTGTTATTATTTTGCTTTAAATATTCAATTGTATCTTTTAAACCAATAGTCTATACTAACATTTATTTTAATATACTAACATTTGTATAATGAGCAGAACAGATATGTTTTTTTTTCAGGTTTCTTGTAGTATACATGTTATTTTTTAATTCAATGTCTTATATGATATTGGCATTTTAGAGATGCACCATCCCTCAGCACAAGCTTTGCTTAAAGAGGGATGTAACAATTATTTCATTTATGATGTTTTATGTAGATATTCATTATTATGATAAGAAGTGATGTGATTTTTGTCTGAATATATGAATGTTTTATTATGTATTGTTGACAATAAATAAATTGAATTGAATTGAATTCTCCTGCATATGCTAGGAGTAATTGGGTTTTGGGGTGTTCACAGTTGTAACACTCTTCAACCATGCTCTTGTATTGTGCCACAATGCCACATTTTGTTGTTTCGATGGCAGGGTTTGTATCTGAGAGCCCATGTCTCTCTCTTGCAGAGTTCATGACCACGCAGTTGTAAGGATGTGTTGCTATATGTCCGTCTTATGATGGAGAGGTACTATTTTATTGTAACTGGTGGGAAAAGTTAGGAGACTAACAATAATTGTGAATGAGGATTTATTGTGTTGTATGACATTTGAAGCTTATTTATTTATTTATTGTGACAAATTTACAACGAGTGTGAAGGTGCAACAGACTCAAGTCCAAAACTGCTCCCTTCACAAATTTTGATATGTTACATTGTCCAAAACATTGAGGTTAACACAGAATAAAAATTTAAGATATGCTGAAAACCTCACTCGAAAAATAATAAAATGAATTTTCTCACTTGATCACTATTAATTTAAAAGTTCACTGGAAACAAAACAGTTAAAAATAGTTGATAATACTAAATTTTTATAGAAACTTTTGAGTCGAAAAATATTATCTGGTTGCTATGGTAAACAACAGTTGTTGATTTTATATCAATCTTGATTTATCCAGGCTCTTGATTTGTGCCATGACATCATTTTATTGCGTTCGATGGCATTAGAGTGGGCTCAGCGGCTCGCACGGATGCTTCGAGAGTCTTTCTTATCTAATATTAAAACTGACACTGTATTTCAATTTAATATATTGTATTGTTCACTTATATTGGAGATACTGAATGCATTTCACTTCTAAAAAGAAGCTTCGTCGGCCTCTTTTGATATTAGATTGATTGATATTATTTCGTCATGGAAAACATCACAGAACTCTCTTATCTCTTAAGGCTTTGTGTCTATTTGTTAGTTCCACACTGAGAACAGGGTTACTATCAGTGACTGCGGCCGGCAAAGCTCTGGCTACTGGTGAAGTTAGAGACACCCAAAGTTAGTGGATAGATCTTTCTGCTACTAATCTTGGTGGTCTCTCTCACTGACGTCATTCATGTATCACTCTTCTTACTTTTCATTTCGAACTCC
The DNA here is from genome assembly GCA_948455865.1 of Conomelus anceps. Lineage (NCBI taxonomy): Eukaryota > Metazoa > Arthropoda > Insecta > Hemiptera > Delphacidae > Conomelus > Conomelus anceps. Next base: position 58,369,380 of record OX418222.1, on the reverse strand, counting down.
TATTTGGTAGCAAGTGTTGGATATTAATATTTCCATACTTTCAATTTACTTTCATACTCTCACATATACATTAGTTAATTTATTATTCACAGTATGTAAATTATTGTGTAATGTAATGAAAATAATGCAAATAAACTGAACTGAGCTGAATCTCCTTTGTATTGATGGTGATATTGTGGTAGATATCCAGAATGGACAATACTTGTTTTTGTAGATTATGTCTTGGAGACTCCAGTAAAAGACAAGAGTAAAAGACAAGTCAGATTAACAATTATACAATCTTATACACTAGCTACCATAGTTATAAGTTGAGGTGAGGCTTAATTTTGATGTGAAAGGAACTCTTGTACACTATAAACAGCTTTATCAACTAAATGTTTTTTCAATTGTTTTTTTATTATTTCTATATTTTGAAGACTCTTTAAATCTGTGATGGTTTCTATGACGAAATACTTAATGAACAATCTAATATTAACTGACACTGTATTTCACTTTTAAATAATGTTTTAACTCACATATATTGGAGATGCTTGAGGAATGCATTTCACTTCTGAAAAGAAGCTTCGTCAGCCTGCCACCATGGGTCATGCTTTGTTGAGGTTAGGATGAGCAGCCATTATGTAGTTGAAAATTGAGTTTGATTTGAATTGTGTTTGGTCATTGAGTAAGTTGGTTCTATCTTGTTTATGGTGTTTGAATATTTCATATTGCTACAGTGTATTTAGTTTGTGGCTTTTTTGGAATGTGTGTAGAATTTCTAAGTCAGTTTGGATGTTATTTTGTGAGTGCCCAGTGTTGATTAAGTGATCTGTAAATTTTGAGTCAGAGTTGGAATGTAGAGCTTTGATGTGTTCTTTGTATCTTGTATTGAATGATCTGCCTGTTTTTCCTATGTAGTACTTGGGGCATGTGTTGCATTTGAGCTTATGTATGCCTGGTTTGTTGAATTTGTGAATTGTGCTGTTTGTTAGGTGAGCTGGTTTTTGTTGGATCTGGTGTTTCAGTTTGTTTGCTGTTCTGAATGCTGTGTTAAATCCGGATTTTTGGAAGATGTAATTTTGTGTGAGTTTTGTTGAAATATGTGAGTGTGATAAATCTGTTTTGGTTTGCAGGTTTTGGATTTTTATTTTTCATTTTATTCAGGATTTTGTCTGCTAGATTGATGTTGTATCCGTTTTGTTGTGCTAAATATTTGATTGTGTTGATTTCTTCTTGCTGGTCAGCTTGTGATAGTGGAACATTTAGGAGTCTATGGATCATGGAGTTGAAAGCAGCAAGTTTGTGTTGATTTGGAAGGTTGGATGAGTTGTGAATAAGTGTGTCTGTGAGAGTTGGTTTTTTCTGTAGATTTTGAATTTGTGCATGTTATTTAGTTTTTTTTATAGTTAGATCTAAGAAGTTTAAGGTGTGGTCTGTTTCATATTCTGCTGTGAATTGTAAGTTTTTATGGGTTTTGTTCAATTATGTTGGGAGTTGTTCACACTGTGTTTGGTTTCCATTGTAGAGTACAATAATGTCATCAACGTAGCGGTGCCAGTAAATTATTTTGTTTGAGTGTTTGGTGTTTTTTTAGTATTTTAGTATTCTCTATGTGCAGTAAAAATATTTCTGCTAGGATGCTGGAGATGGGGAATCCCATTGGTAGTCCTTCTGGTTGGGTGTAATACTTGTTATTGTGGGTGAAGTAGTTTTGTGATGTGATGATTTTTAATGTCTCTATTAGTTCTTTTGTGTGTTTAGGTGGGTTGTTTTGTGCTTTGAGTATCTTCTCTATTATGGAAATGATTTCAGTTACTGGAATGTTGGTATACAGGTTTTTTATGCCAAATGATGCTAGTGTGGAATTATGTGGGATGTGTGTACTTTTTATTTTGTTTATGAGGTCTGTGAATGAATGAATGAATAATGTTTATTGCCAAAAAAGAATTTGCAAAAAAATCAATACAAATACATCAAATACATAACGAAGTACAGATGAAACAAAATAATATCATTGATCTTACAAATCATTGGCAAAATTACTGGGCGCAAAAAAATGAATTTTTCCGTCCGCGCCCAGGAGTTATATGTCTAATTTTCAATGAGGAAAAAAATTAAAAATAAAAAGAAGCAATTGTTTGCTTGAGTAATTTACAACTGAATAGTGAACATTCAAGTAAAATTATGAATAATAATTATAAAAATAAATTAGTTTTGAATATATAATATGCTGAGGAGAACAGCACAAAACAGAGGCTATTGATTAAGACAGAGGCTACTGGCCTACTGAATAACATGGAACCAACTCTCAATCTCATCTAACTCACGAGCCATCAATAACTTCTCAAGTCTCCTTTTGAAAATATGCATGGAATTAGTGGGAATGAAAAGTATTTCCTGAGGCAACCTATTAAGAAATTTACCTTCAAGAAAAAAAAAGATTTCTGAAAAAATGAGCTGTTTGGTCGGGGAATACAGAACCTATCCGTGTTTCTTGTCCTGTAGTGTCTATCATTATTTTCCACTGCAGAAGTCCGATTCCCACTGGACCAATAGAAGTGTATAAGCACCTTAAAAACGTAGAGAAATCTCAAAGGCATGACTTTCAACTATTGACCAAAGTACGAATAAAGTACAAATAATACAAACCCCACAAATCACAGTTGACAGACTAGTTATTGCAACCGCTGTATCATTGTACGGCTGTACAATATGAACTTGGATTCAGTTATTGTTGCAGAAGTGCTGCCAATTCTTGATTTTCAATAAACTAAAAGCAGAATTTATTAATTTCGAATTCCTTTAATTGCTATCAGTTTATACTGAAGACTTCCGCAATGGCGGATATTGACAACAGTATTTAATAGCTGATGGAAATCGATGAATGCTATTGTACAAAAATATCAGTCACCACCGGGAATCGAACCACGGACCTCCCAATTGCCGGTCGGGCGCCTTAACCACTAGACCATGGAGACCTTTCTGTACAGTAGCATTCATTTTTAACTTGGCCATATCGGCTCGTATGTCACAAGTTAGTTCGAAGTTACTGACAATTGAAAAAACTGACAAATTTACTTAAACAGAATTTATTAATTTCGAATTCCTTTAATTGCTATCAGTTTATACTGAAGACTTCCGCAATGGCGGATATTGACAACAGTATTTAATAGCTGATGGAAATCGATGAATGCTATTGTACAAAAATATCAGTCACCACCGGGAATCGAACCGGTAAATTTGTCAGTTTGTTCAATTGTCAGTAACTTCGAACTAAACTAAAAGCTTATCTCTGATTGAACAGATACCTGCTACGGCACTCGGCTATCACTTACCCTTGTTTAGGTTTGTGTAGGATACACTTTTTTTATTGCGGATGATGCCCACGTGAGTCTGGGGACTTGTGCGTGGGTAATGAGGTGAATGGGTGAATGATGAGAAACATCCATGGCTGAATGAGATTCGAACCCAAGGCTGCAATAAACGAAGCCAGCTAGATCCTTATCTTATCACAGACAAGCGCTCCAACTATCTGCGCTACCAGAGCCGCCTCGTATTTTTGCCAAGAACTTTTATGCTACTTGTATTGTTTTTTGTGGTACTTGTAAAATCTATCTACTGCTTTTGTTTTTTGTTATATTTTATTTTAATTATTGCTGATCATAAAACAGTCTGTTATTTCAAAATTCCTTACGACAATAAACGTCCAACTGTCTATATAATATCGTGAATGTGTTCAAAAATATTCTCAAAGATATAAAGATTTTCGATCCTTCGCTCCTCAATTTTAGAATGCTCATCAAATAATTTGGAATTATTTTGTTATTCGAGTTGAAAACTAATGTTTTGTTTATGAATAGCCTAACTGTTCAATTTTTACAGGATTTGCAGACGGCTAATTTAGAGAATCGCTAACGAACGGATTTAAACACGAATATGTAGAATATATATTGCTGAATATATTTATCGATACATATCATTCACAGCAGTAAGTAGAAACAACATTTGTTATAAAATTGAAGATTTTCAGTTTGTATGTACGGTACTATGTAATAGGCTGGCAGAGCTGATTGAAAGTCGTTTGCAATCTACTGTCAATAATTCTCCTAAACAATCATCTAATGAACCTTTTTTAGTAAAGTGGCTCAAAACCGGGAAGGGAAACTAGTTACAAATGATAAATTCATATCTTCAATTGTATTAAAAGACGTTAATCGATCAAAAAATCAGAATAGCATTAGTGGAAGGAACTCTTGTAGCAATCTGATAGGCTCACAAGATTCTAAGAGATTAAGTAAATCTACTTCAATATGCAAAAGCAAAGATAAAGTAATAAGGGATGATAGGGAAGTACCGGTACTCACTGTGTTCCATCAGAATATTCAATAAATTCGTAACAAAATAGATAGAATCGAAGTATTTTTTAAAGAAGAGGCTCCTGATATAGCTATTTTAACAGAGCATGGTTTAAAAGAAGATGAATTGTCACAAACTTAATATTCCAAACTATTCATTGAAAGCGTCGTATTGCAGGACATCTCATCGAAGTGGGGGGGTAGCTATCTTCACTAAAAATGCTGAGAATATGCAAACATTTAATTTAGAATATGTAGAGAAAGTTGCTGTGGAAATGGATTTAGAAGTTACTGGTTTGAGAGTAAAAATCGACAATAATTTCGAAGTAGCGGTGTTAGGTATTTACAGGTCACCAAATGGGGAATGGAACAATTTTTGTGAACTATTCAATAGGCTTTTAGAGATTACTACTACTCGTTTTACAAACGTTATTGCAGCGGGCGATTTCAATACAGACTATGCAACACAGAATAAAATGACAGAAGATTTAAGGGATATTATATACATGAATAACTTGGAAATAAAAGTTCATTAATATACCAGAGTCACAAGAACATCACAAACAATAATTGATAACATCCTTACTAATATAGATTACTCTAAAACAAGATTAGGCGGCTCGTAACTATCTGATCATGACTATCAAATCTTAGAGGTGGGGTTGCAAGGTCATAAATCAATGAAAGAAATTCAACAATGTGAACAGGGGAATATCGATTGTTTGAAGCAGAATCTGCTACTAGAAAACTGGAGAAGGGTTCATAAAAGCAATAGTTTAAATAAAAAATATGATAGTTTCATTAATATTTTAAGGTTTCATATTGCTATGAGTTGTCCAGTTAAAAAAATTCCTTTAAAAAACAAATTAGACAAAATTGAAGAGTGGATAACTGATGATATCCTTGCAGAAAGAAATAGGGTTAAAGATGCATATGATGAATTCAAACTGTCTAGAAATATGTAAGTGAAGATAATTACAAAGCTGTAAAGAAAAACTATACGAAAGAAGTGGAAAGAGCGAAATGTAAGAAAACAGCTGAAATTTTGAATAATAGTGTGTACTTTAACACAGCAGTGTGGGATGCAATAAACAAAAATAGGCAAGTAGATCATGTAGATGCTTATACTAGTGTCCCCAGAATAATTAACGAAAATAACAAATATATTGATGATAGTGTAGACATTTGTAATTTCTTTAACAGATATTATCAACTGGTTGCTAAGAATCTTCAAAAATCTCTTAATACAGGTATTAGTGATGCAAACAAGTGGAATACTGACGGGATTCAGAACGAATTAAAATTCCATCCAGTATCCCAAGACAAGTTGTCAAATATCATTGATAGTTTAAATAATAAAAAAAACTGTAGGAATGGATGGGGTATCCAGTAAAATTCTGAAAGAATGTAAAGATCAATTATTAGACCCTTTGATTCATCTGATCAATCATTCATTAGAACAAGGTGTTGTTCCAGATAATTTGAAAGAGATCATTTGAAAGATCTTGCCAATCTTCAAAAGTGGTGATAGAGAAAAGGTGGTAAACTATAGGCCCATTATAGTATTTTAAATATAAGTAAAATATTTGAAAGAGTAGTTCTAAATAGGTTAATTCTGCACCTTCAAGAAGCTAACTTTATCTGTGATGAACAGCATGGCTCCCAGAAAGGGAGATCAACAAAGACAGCCATAGTTTCTCTAGTTGAAAAACTACTAGATATAATAGATTCAGGTGATAAAGCTACTGCAATCTTCTTAGATCTGTCAAAGGCATTTGATTGTGTTAATCATAGAACTTTATTGGAAATACTGCAAAATGTAGGCGTAAATGGGGTTGAACTGAAATGGTTTGAATCAAATCTTATTGGGAGAAAACAATGTGTAGAACTAACTACAGTAGTTGGTAATAGTATAGTAAAGAAATAAATCTAATAAATTAGAGGTGCAAGCTGGAGTGCCTCAGGGGTCAATACTAAGTCCATTGCTTTTTTTGCTATATGTCAACCGTTTATCTAAAGAATTAATTAGTGGTAGAGCCCTCTTATTTGCAGACGATACATCACTCATTTTCAGCAATTCCATTCTAGATAATTTAGAAATAAGTGCCCATATAGGTGTGCAGTCCATTGTCCAATTTTTAAATCAGTTGAAATTAACTATAAATAGTAAAAAATGCCAATACCTTCAATTCAAAAACAAACATAATTTAAATGAAGATAGGGCTATAAACGTGTTTGTAAACGATAATCAATTAGACCAGGAAGGAAAAATTGCATTTCTAGGAGTTTTGTTGGATAGACGATTGACCAGGGCTCCATACATTGAGAAAATATGTTGTAAAATTTCATATGGGGTATTTGTCCTGCAACTGCTCGCTAGATTGAATGACAAAAAGTTACTTTTTACAGCTTACCATGGGCTCTTACTGTCACATATTAGGTATGCTATCTAAGTATGGGGTAATTCATCAAAACAACATCTTGATAGGGTGTTTAAGATCCAAAAGAAAGCGCTTAGGTGTATGGAAAGAGTAAATAGATTAGATTCATGTAGGCCGTTGTTCAAGAGACTTGGTCTCCTTACTGTACCCTGCTTATATGTGTATGAAGCTACTTTATATGTAAAAACGAATGATATTAACCAAAATCTTGATGTACATGAATATAATATTGTGAGTCACAATAGTAGCTTATTCAAACAAAAACCTAGTTGTATTGGTAGGAAATTCTACAACAAGCTACCGTAGTTTTTAAAGAGTCTTGAAAATATCGAAATATTTAAAAAACAATTGAAAAAATATTTAGTTGATAAAGCTTTTTATAGTGTACAATAAGAGTTCCTTCCACATCAAAATTAAGCCTCACCTCAACTAATTGAAGTAATTATGGTATCTAGTGTATAATATTGTTGATCTGACTTGTCTTATACTCCTTTACTGAAGTCTCCAAGACGTAATCTACAAATATATATATATATATATATATTGCTCATATAGCACACATAGCTCAATAGCTTTCATGTTAAATGATTTTGCGCACCTCGCAAATTGCTGTTGACTAACTGAAGAGACGGAACATTGAAAATTCTCTAGGAGGTAAGTTTCTAATCATTTATTAATAATTACAAAGCTCTTAAGAAACATTATACGAAAAATGTGAAAAGAGCCATATATAAGAAAACAGCTGATATTTTGAATAATAGTGTGTACTTTAACACAGCAGTGTGGGATGTAATAAACAAAAATAGGCAAGTAGCTCATGAAGATGCTTATACTAGTGTCTCCAGAACAATTAACGAAAATAACCAATATATTTGATAATAGACATCAATGATAAAAAATGATAAAAAACATTTGTAATTTCTTTAACAAATAATATTACCAACTGGTTGCTAAGATCTTCAAAAATCTCCGATATCAAACATGTGGAATACTGAGGCGATCCAGAATGAATTAAAATTCTATCCAATAGGAATATCCCAAGACGAGCTGTCAAATATCATTGATAGTTTGTATAATAAAAAAAATGTGGAATGGATGGTGTATCCAGTACAATTCTAAAAGAATGCTGTAAACTTTCATCTGGTGTATTTGTCCTGTGACAGCTTTTTTTATTGGCAATTACTATCAGTCAATCAAATCTTCATTCACATAATCTACATAATACATACAAATAAAAACAAAAATTACTATGAACTTTTCCCTACAGAGACATAAGCCTGTGTGTGAGGAATGAGTTCGAGGAAAAACAATAGAATTTCAAAGATGATACAATAGAAAAATACTCTGCAACTAGCACATAACAGTAATAAAGATAACTAAAAAGAACATTTCAAATAAAAGTTGTCTTAGTATCAACACTATATACATAGTAATAATTACACACTATTTAGGACCAATACGCGAACTGGATGATATGATTAGCAGCATCCATAACCAACCATAAATTCAAAATCGTTTTTAGGTGGTTTGACTAAAATTTTCTGCTAACTCTTAATTGGGAGGGACATTTCAAAAAATAATGTGGCATATATCGTGACTATTAAACTTTTCACAAATACTTATCAATATTAACTTTCTAAGTGAATTCAACAACTTGCAGTCAAATTTTTATTAAAATAAGTAGTATTACACTTGCTCTGTAGGCCGAACGTTTTCGAGTTGTTAAAACCCATCTTCAAGGCATCCTAAATATCAATGTTGGTTTGTTGGTTAGAAGAACTGTGGTTTCTGTATAATGTGGTCAAAAAGTTTGTGTGATTTAAAATTTAACTGTTCGTTGAGGATGTTTTGTTTATTGTGTGTGGTGTGTTTGTAAATTTCAAATTGTTCCAAGGTGTTGAGTTCATGTCCTTTAGATTTTATATATAGAATGTGTAAGTTGGTAGTGATGTCAGTAAAAGTGTGTCCAGTTTGAATGATATGGTCTGCAAAAGTCGATTCTGTTTTTGTATGTAAAGCTTGTAAATGCTCCTTGTAGCGGAACAACGCATTCAAACAATGCTACAAGGATCATTTACAAGCTTTACATACAAAAACAGAATCGACTTTCGCAGACCATATCATTCAAACTGGACACACTTTTACTGACATCACTACCAACTTACACACTCTATATATATAAAATCTAAAGGACATGAACTCAACAACTTGGAACAATTTGAAATATACAAACACACCACACACAATAAACAAAACATCCTCAAAGAACAGTTAAATTTTAAATCACACCAACGTTTTGACCACATTATACAGAAATCACAGTTCTTCTAACCAATAAACCAACATCGATTTTTAGGATGCCTTGACGATGCGTTTTAACAACTCGAAAACGTTCGGCCTACAGAGCAAGTGAAATACTACTTATTTTAATAAAAATTTGACTGCAAGTCGTTGAATTCACTTGAAAAGTTAATATTAACAACGCAGTTCGTCATGGAACAATAAATCCAGGAATTATTTTATATTAAGGATTGAAAGAACGAGCTGGTATTGTCCAGTTGCATGTTGCATGAAATATGCATAATAACCTGAAACAGGCTACAAGGCATGCGAGGTCGCTCCACCGTCCACCCCAGGCCAAGATTCCATAGGTTAAAATAGACTGAACATAAGCAAAGTAAGCCACCCTGATAGAACCTCCCTCAGCTGCCTGAAAGCATATATTATATAAGTTTGCGAATTCAACTTTTTAGGAATTCTAAATGTGCAGTCCAGCTAAGCTTATGGTCCATTAGAACGCCAAGGTATTTGATCCACTAATTAAATTTTGATGGATTATGGTATCATGTATGGTGTATATATTATATTATAAATAATGTATTATGACAGGGGTGCCCACAAGGGGGGGGGGCTATGACGCAGACTCCGTCATTGAAATTCTTGGGGGGGGGGGGGGTTCCAAAAAACGTTTGGGGGGGGGGGGCGTAAAGTTGATTGAAACCGTGTTTAACGTGACAACATTCAAAAATATATTACGAAGTCACCAGATAGAATGTCAATTAATTAAAATATATTTATAATTATTATTATACAATTGAATATGAATTCGCTAAAATAGTTATGTTTAGGATTTGTGCAGGAAGTTATTATTCAAACTTAGCAAGATGCTAAGTGAGTGCTCTGAAAGTGGTTTTATACAACTTTACTCTCCTTAACAGTTACTAGTTAATCAGCAGAAAGAGCAATAAGTCGATTTAAAATTATCAAAAACAGACTCAGATCAGCTATGGGAGACTCATGGTTGTCCAATCTAATGGTTCTAGCTGCAGAAAAAGATGTACTTGAGTCTGTTTCTAACGAAGAAAATTGAAAGATTTTCTGTTTCCTCATCACAAAGACAAAAACTTCTATGTGGAGTTTAGAGAGATAGATTTAACAAGCTTAGAAGGTGCCTAGCTAACTTGTGACCACAGCCTACAAATTTAAAATGTTTGACTTCAAACTGTTGATGTTTTTCATATATTTTACGATAACTACTTACTAATAAGTAAGAACTGCTATAGCAAAACTAACTAAATACTAAAAATTCAGTAATTTTTCATAACTATGTCTTTATTTTGTTTTTGAAAGGCACTTCTTTCGATTGTGTGTTGTAAATAACTATACATGAAATGTGTGCCTTTTTATGTACTTCATCCATACATAAATTCTCCCAAGATTCCAAGTAAATAACCTGTTGTTTAACTACCGTCCAATAAATGACTTAGTATTTTGAATTTTTGTGTTTTACAAATGAAGTTATTAACTCATTGTTTTCACTTCCTTTAAAGGAACAACTTTGTAGAATTATTTAACCTTACTGTAATTGGTACACTGAACATAAACTAATAGGTATTTCATTTTTATTGAACATTGTGTATTTGTAATAAAATTTTATTGTTTAAAAACCATTTAGGTACAAATCCTTATTTAGCTATTTTGCAGTTAGTTTATTGAGCAGAAGTTCAAATATTCATTTCATTGCTATTTCTTTTTTACCTTTACAAAAAAATGTTACCTATGTAAAGAATATCAAGAAATATAGATACATTTTGTATATTATTGACTGGGTTTTAATTTTTTCAATAGTTATAAAAATCTTCTTTTAGTTTTAGAAAGGATACGGGGCTTTATTCGCATTTTCTTTTGGGGGGGGGGGTTGGTGCTAAATTTAGGGGGGGGGGGGGGGGGTGCGTCATGAGCCTAAGGGGGGGTGGGCACCCCTGATTATGAGATGAATTTTTGTTAAAGATGTATTGAATTAGTATTAGACTTTTAGTGCTTTTTCTTTAGATATACTTTTACTGTGATGTTTTCCATGACGAAATACTCTATGAATAATCTAGTATCTAAACTGACACTGACATGGGCGTCCATCAATATGGGCAAGGGGGGGCTCGAGCCCCCCCCCCCCCCCTAGAATCCAGTTTTTTGTTTTAAACAAAAGTTTACACAAGAATTTAAACACAAGAATCCAGTTTTAAACACAAAATGACTCCCACGCCCCCCCCCCCCCCTAGATTAAGTAAGATGGACGCCCATGGACACTGATTTCCATTTAATATATGATTTTTACTCACTTATTTTGGAGGGATACCTTTCGCTTCTAAAGAGAAGCTTCGTCAGCCACTTTAGAAAACTGGCACTGTATTTCTATTTAATATATGAATTTTACTCACTTATACTGGAGAGATGCATTTCAGAAGCGAAATGATTCCCTTAAGTATAAATCATATTTAAATAGAAATACGTCAGTTTTGATATTAGATTATACCTTTACCCAGGGCCGGCCTGAGGGGTGTGCGACGTATGCAGCCGCACACTCAAGCATTTTGGAGGGGCATTAAAATGGCCAATTTTGGTAAAAAAAATTGGCAAATTTTTAGAAATTGATTTAAATGTTGGGCAGACATATCAATTGAAAGCTCTCTTAATCAATTGATTATTTGGACATAGTTAATTCATTCTCTGAAATGAAAGCAAGAAAAGCCCGTGCATAAATGTATAATTAAAGAGACTATATAAGTTAATAAACTTTTGTTGTGTGTGCCATTATTAAACTCTGTAATTATTTGTTCACTATATGTTATGTTGTTTTATTTTCTTTTACCCATGAGATATAGAAATTTATCTTCGGTCCGGCTGACGGTGATTCCCACATTAGCTATTTATTCTGAGAATACTTGCAATATAAGTGTAAACATCATTGTAACGTGACCCAGAGAAACTTTCATTAGTTTATTTTAAATGATTGTGGTTCAAGGTACAAGAAAGAGTATATTGGACCTATAAAGTCAATCAATAATAAATCAAATTGAGAGACGTAAATTTAATGTTCTAAATGCCCAAAAGTGCACAAAAACTGTGTTTTTAGACCTTAAATTTCCAAAAAATTTCCGGGGGAGGGCCCCCGGACCCCCCCTTAGGGGCTTAAAATGTGTCCTGCACACTTGCAATTTTCGTCTTATGCCGGCCCTGCCTTTACCTTTACTTCACCTCTTACAAAGATGTTGATGTCAATCCCTTTTTTTCTGATATAGTTAAACTACACTAAGATCAGATTTCAAAAGTAGCAATGAACACTCACATTATGGTTTGTCGATCGTTCCGTTCTATTGTATCAGCATCCTCAGGACCTCAGACACTGCTGACTAAGTACTGAATCAAAGTATGAAATTGGGATTATTTTGTCAAAAAGGGCATGTGGCTTGAAACAGAATTTTTGAACACCAACTACCTTCAAATCTTACACCATCTTTAACAAAATCATCCCGAATTCAAATCTACTGCCTACTGTATCGGACTCACGAGTAGATCACTAGTTTTTCGGTGCGGGTGCGGGCGCGGGCGGCAGTAGTAGGAAGTCAATTGCGCATGCTGTATAGATGTATTCCAAATCTGAAAACTAAGGTCACAGACAAACAGGTTATCTGCGCTTCAGTCAGATTCAACTAGCCTAGTTGTGTCTAGGGCTAATATCATTGCAACACACAGTAGCGGAGAGTTACAGGAGAAGGGGAAGAATCGACCAGGGATCAACTCGTGAGACCGATACAGTACACATCTCCCAACCATTCATTCACTCTTCCCTCTACCATATCATTCCCTCAAATTCATACCTTGATTCAGTTCACTGTGTGCAATGATGATGTTATGTTAGATAATGTTATGAATAGAGCCCGGATATTAAGCAAAATGCCTTGATTTTAGGCATAATGCCTATTTCAATAGTTTTTGGACTTTTTGCCTATTCTAATATAAGTTGCCTATTTTTGCCTAAAACGCTGATTTTAAAGTGAAACCAAATAGCATGAAAGAACGTGTGCATAAAAATCAATTCTTTTCAACTAATTCTATGAATAAAAATGATAATATAATAGTGAAGATTAAGGGGTTTCAACTATATAGCATAGAGTAGGCACATAAGATGATGCTGCTTTGATTCGATAATTCAAGAACTTGTTAAATATTTAGGGTCCACAAAAATTTAACCTTTAGTCAAATGCATTATTCTACATTGCCTGAAATAATAACAAAACTTGAAAAGAAGAGTCTCTATTATTGCTTCAGTAAATCTAGTGAATGAAATGGTAAATAACATCGCAGCTTTTCCTGGTGAGGTGGAATGTGTAATTAAAGGAAAGTGCAAACGTGTGTCATCTTTAAACTCAGATTTGGACAAAATAAAATAATTTTTAAAAAATTGTAAAATAATTCAAGGTAACACATCTATTGAGCTTGAAATGAGCCCAAATTCAGTAGCATGCAAAAAATAAGCACCAATCACATCAGTCGATGTGGAAAGATCGTTTCCAATTATGAAAAATATCCTCTCGGACAGAAGACAAAGTTTAACTCAAGAGAACTCGAAGAAAGATATTTTAATTATGTGCAACCAGTAAAATGTAAGATATCCAATTATTATATTTGTATTTTCACAATGTTTATAAAATGCCTATTTTTCATTTTTAACTGCCTATTTTCGTGTTTTTACTGCCTTTTTGCCTGCCTATTCTCGTAGTTTTTTACTGCCTAACATCCGGGCTCTAGTCATGAATGTTGAACCTACAGTTTCACCACTGCCGTGGCACCACCACTAGATCTAGGTTTTTTCTAAGTGCAGAATGTGTTATACGTAGAAACTATATGAGTTCAAGATAAAACATTTTTGTGAAATAATTGTTATTTTAACAAATAGCCCAGTAAACTAGGAAATTTTCAGGAATTAAATCATTTAGTTCCATTTATTCGGGAATGTGCCCTAATAAAAATATTAGTTGGGTCATTTTTGGGTTCCTGGGACCTCATACTATCAGTTACCCCACCATGCCGCTCATATGTAGTCAGGGGGTGGATGGGGACTCAATAGATTATGGTTATTCTTAATTGACATTTGGCAATTCAAACATTTTGGTGTCATATATTTTAAGGAATTTTATTTGCCAAGTGCGAGGTTCCAAGTAACATTTCTGCCCAAATTGGGTTGTAATAACAGATTAATTGATTTGGTAACAAAATATATTTTAGCTCTATCTAATAAGGGATTTAAAGGTTGTAATGGTACTGATTTTAAAGAAGAAGCTATAACCTACAATTTTAGACCAGCCTCGCTCTTTTATATCTATTGGTTCTTGATTTAGAGCTACTTCAATATTGAAAATAGTCATTTTTCAAGTGTAGCTATGAATACTACCCTTTCAAATGACATTCTCAATTATTATGGTCAGAGTTTGATATTTTATATAATTATGGAGTCGGATCGCCTCAATGAGCTGAAAGTGGGGGGGGGGGGGGGGGGCTCAATCAACCGTTGAAAGGTATAGTAGAAACAATTAGTCTGGGCGCGTGGCTCTGGTTTCACTACTAGCCGTCCTGTTAAAAGTTGACTAGTTGACCTTGAAGACATCTGCAGCGTCGCATGGGCCACATGTTTTTAGGAATGAGCGATAAACACTCCCCTCGCCATGGCTGACTACCAAACGGCTGTGCGCCCAGACTAATTGTTTCTACTGTAAGAGTGGATGGCACCACTACTTCTCTAGTCCTGTACACGCTCAGTGGCGCACCCAAGGGGGTGCTTTGGGTGCTCAAGCAACCCCCCCTGAAGTCAATTTCTATACAAATATTTAAATGTAATACCTACGGTACTTGAAAAACTCGTTTTAAATAAAATAGCAAATTTGAGTGATTCTCAACTTGAATAAAAAATATATTTTCTAATCAGATTTACAAATTCAGTGTTGTTCAAATGGAGGCTTGCTATCCTTATTAATCGCAAGGCAGTTGCCAATCTCACTATTAAAGAAACAGACTGGATGGAATAGCAAGTTTAAATATCCATAGAGAAATAGAAGTTGACCCGGAGCAGGTTATCAACGTGCTTGATCTAAGCAAAAGAAAATTGGATTTCGTTTGGGAAAACTCTTACAAAGCTTTCATGACAATCTTCAGAATGCAAGTAATTTTTAATACATGCATGATGCATGAAATTCATACAATTCAACATTTATTAATCAAGCTCGTTTTTTTTTTTGTTATTTTATTGATCAGTTCTGTTATTACTTGAACCTTGCTAACGAACACAAGGATTTTTGAGGGAGTAGGACTCAAAGGGACTATTTTGTAATGAACTGCCTGACACACTAACAGCAGCTACCCTTGTAGCAATTGCAGTAACTACAAGTACTAACAATATTGCGAGGTGAGACCTGTAGGGTCTCCCGACCAATAAAAGCCACACGCTTATTTTTTACTATTAATTTGAAATTTGTTAGGAAACAGGTTCCATGGGTCCCCTTCTCTGTGTTGGGGGGGGGGGGGGGGGGGGGCTTTATCATATTTCAAAATCTAGCAATAAGTATTTTTTTTATACCTAAAAAAGGTTTAACAATTCAATTTTTTATGTACAATAATTTAAGTGTATAAGTATTAATATTTTAAATACAGGGGGGGGGGGGAGGGGGGCATTTTCGTCACCGGCACCCATAGGAGTCAAGCCCTGCGCACGCCTTTGGGGGGGGGGAACACACTGACAACTCCAATAGTTTTCACTTCCAGCACCCCCCCCCCCCTGAGTCATTTCTGGGTGCGCCATTGTTCATGCCTTGATGACTTGAAATGAGCTAGAGATGTTGATTATTGATGAGTCAGCATCCTGAATTACAGTAGAAACAATTAGTCTGGGCGCACGTTTGGTAGTCAGCCATGGCGAGGGGAGTGTTTATCGCTCATTTCTAAAAACATGTAGCCCATGTGACGCTGCAGATGTCTTCAAGGTCAACTAGTCAACTTTTACAGGACGGCTAGTAGTAGTGAAACCAGAGCCACGCGCCCAGACTAATTTTTTCTACTTTACATTCCGGCTGTTTCTTTAAAGTAGTGTGCATCAGGCCTTGAGACTGATCAGAGACTCCACTTCAAGCCGATGATGTGTCTCAGAGAACTTTAAAATTCACTCAAGTCTTTTAGAAAAACTGATTAAAATTACAGTGAAGGAATATGATGTAAGGAGAAAGTCTATGGAATAACTAATGATTACAAATCGTTTATTCTAATAATCTAAATTTAGTTTTTACATAATTGAAGCTTCTTGAAAACGTTTCAAAAATACTGCATAGTAGCTTAACAAACAATGATTTTTTTGATTATTGAGTTATGATTCAAAAGCTCCGTATTTATGTCCCGATTAACGGAAAAATGGTATAAAAATTCAACTTCAAGTCTTCAGTTAGGGCATCGCCCTTAAAGTTTTATAAATTATAGAATGTATGGAAAATCTAAAACATTAATTTGGAATATCGTATTCTCATAGAACACAAAAGTTTTGTATTCATGTGTAGACTAACAGAAAATGTTTAAAAAATCTAACTTCATAGGATCTGGTCGCGCAACGTGCTCAAAGCTTGGAGAAAAACTATAAAATTACTGGATATTTGAAAGGTTACATGGATCTTTCTCTTCAAGACAGATAGATATTTAAGCATCCACTGGCCTGCCAGTCCAGCATCTGTATTAGTCGAATGTTAAATTTAAATTTATTATTTCCATTCAGGCTATATCAATTTAGGATTTTTATAATACTCTCTATATTCTTGGCTTGAATAGAAACCACAGTCCTCTAGCTCTCTCTTGAAAACCTCTTTAAATTTTTTGAGAGGAAGTCTCTTAAGCCAGGCCGGTAAAACATTAAAAAGTTGAACTCCTGAATTTCTAACTCCAGTGCGATGAGTTTCATTTCTAAGTTCATGATAAGTATCAAGCTCTAATGGGACACAAACGTCGCGTATTTATGTGATGATTATTGAAAAATAGTTGAAAAAGCTTAAATTTATGTCCCCAGTTTGTGAAACGGGTGATAATTTTCGAAAAATTACAAATTAATGGAAATTGACACCTTTTGCACAAACGGAAAACAGTAAGTTAAATTTTCTCAATTTTGCTCCATTAATATGAATACTGTACGTTAAGAGCGATGCGCGGTATGATCCTATGAAGTAAGATTTTTATTTCACTGTTAATCTACACACAATACAAAACATTTGTCATATTAAAAAATAACAATATTCATACAATATTCTAAAATAATATTTTTCGGCCCACACTACTGCGTAGGCTACAGCAATATACGGACGCCCTAAAAAATATTTTTTATGAACGAGTCACTTTGTAAAAAACGATGATTTTAAGGCAGAAAAATCAGAGATAAAATAGTTTTTCAGGTTACGATAACGACAATTCAAACACGACTACTCAATTCCTCTGCTCTCAATAAAAGATGCTGCAGAGCAAGCTTAGGCCCTTACTAATGTTTGAGTGTTTGATAAAAACTACGGTAACGCTAAATCTAAACAGAGCTCTTTATATCTTAGGCCCTTATTACAGCTACAGAACCACTTCAGTCGCGGTCGCGAGCCACAGTTTATGCTAAATTATATCTGCTAAGCGTTTGACCGAACTCAACAATTTTAAGGTGCACATGTTTAGAACCATCAGCTGATTTATTAATAAAATTTACCCGGATGGTGTAATTTATCCTTAATTGTGGCTCGCGACCGCGACTGGAGTGGCTCTGTATAATAAGGGCCTAAGATATAAAGAGGTCAGTTTAGATTTAGCGTTACCGTAGTTTTGCTCAAACCCTGTATTTTCTAATTCTAGTAACCCTCTATTATTTGAGTTAACTCATTCTAAATGAAAAAAATCAAAACAATTACTTACTTGAAATCCATGAATAACTTAAACATGGATACGGTAAGAACAATCATAACGAAAATGCAAAAGTATAGCACATGCAGCTCATTGAATCGCGTCGAGCCCACAAATTCCCTATCGAAGACGATGGGACTGATTCTTGTTCCCTTCCACGGCTTTAGTGGTTCAGTGATGACGGTAAATGGTCTCCGCACATTGGTTGAGTCCTTCCCGTGGAAGACACCGCTCGAAGAAGCGCCATCGCCATCAGCATCTCGTAGTTGTGGCGTTTGTTGACCTTGGAAGGACGGCGGTTGATATCGAAGTTGGAATGACGGTGGTAGAAACGGTCGCCGGTTGTTGCGAATTACTGTAATGTTTTGATAATTGGGGCTGTAATTGACGTAAACATGTTCGTCGAGAGGTAGTTCGATATCAACTGCCATGATGGTATTGGTTGAATCGGAATCGGAAAAACTTACTGAAACGTTGTCATTGGTTGCTCGAAGCGTCTCATCATCATCATCGATAATATCAAGATTTTCTTCGTTAACCTCGCAGATGGTGTAAAGAGAAGGAATTTTCAGTGTAGTCCTTCCAAGCATTCTACGTTGTGAGTTAAAGACAGACGGTGTCCAAAATTTGCACAGTTCATTTTCTCGTTTTACTATCAAAATGTTGGGGTTATGCTTGTGCTGCCGCATTTTCCAACACTCAGTTCTGAGTATATTTGTAAGCACAGTTATAAATGAAGCACGAAGTTCTAGTGAAACCTCACTTCAGTATATAGTTTATACTAAAAAGCTAGTGATTAATTTACTGCACTCGACATAAGAGTCACGTCAGTGTCGAACAGAAGAGAACGGCGCTAATGTCACCACTGCAATGAAGGATAAGGATTGAAGCGAAGGCTGAAGTGTTGGTTGAAGCAATGTCCATCAGCTGGTCACTCATCCCCCACCACGTGTGACAAGTGGCGCGCGTTACATCGAGTATCAAATCATAAGAACGGATCGGATTTCAATAACCATTCCTTAACTTCTTTTGCTCTATGACCTATGATCGATTGTTTGCAAAATCTATATTGATAACACAGTTTTATTCGAAAAGGAAACTTATTCATTACTTCAAACCCTTCAACTAATTAGAATAACTAAACTTTTGAAAGTAGTAATTAAAATAACCTTTTCTTCCAAATTTTCACTACAGACGATCAATAAATTCGTCTGTACCTACAATGAATGCAGATACTATCTGATAGTATCTGTATTCATTGGTACCTACGCGAAATCATCAACCAAATCCACGAAACTTTGTTATTATTGTGAAAGAATTCCACTCTTTCTTTTCTAAAAACCTCCGTTCTAGGTTCGATTCCCTGGTACCTCAAAAATTATTTTGCATAATAGCGCATTGCTTCGACTTCCGTATAACTAAATTAGTTTTATAACGATTAGTCAACTTCTTTGGCTCTACGATGTACGAATGATCAAATGACGACAAAACACTGTTCTTAGAAATTGAAACATCAAAATATACTTCGATTCTTTAACTAATCTTTTTTAATATTTTCTAATAATTTTTAATATTAGTGTTAGTACCGTAAGTATTATACTTAGCCTATTCTTGACATGTCCCAAGTCTGGCAATCAGATGTTTGGGATGTTAGATGATAATAATAATAATCATAATAATGAAAATAGTTACTAATATTGAAATACGTAACATTTTAGCTATAGACGATCTATCGCAGTTTGTCACGATAATTTTCAACTTTATTACGGTATCGTACCCAAATTGTGAGAACAAGGTGTGATCAGTTCTATTACTAACATTAGTTTTTTTGGTGATGATGCCCAGATGAGTCTGAGACTTGTGCGTGCGTAATGAGTATAACTTTAATGATGTTTGATATTAATAATGCAGCCTATATTATACAATAATTTTTTTTTGTAGATTACGTCTTGGAGACTCCAGTTAAGGAGTATAAGACAAGTCAGATTAACACTAGTAATTTACACTAGATACCATAATTACTATATCAATTAGTTGAGGTGAGGCTTAATTTTGATGTGGAAGGAACTCTTGTACACTATAAAAAGCTTTATCAACTAAATAATTTTTCAATTGTTTTTTAAATATTTCTATATTTTCAAGACTCTTTAGAAACTGCGGTAGCTTATTGTAGAATTTCCTACTAATATAACTAGGTTTTTGTTTGAATAAGCTACTATTGTGACTCACCAAGTGATAATCTCCTCGGCTTCTTGTATTATAATCATGTACATCAAGATTTTGGTTAATATCATTCGTTTTTACATATAAAGTAGCTTCATACACATATGAAAAATGTTATGGATGGTGGACTTACAGTTTTAGGTGGGTTCCGAACCACCAGGTAAGTGATAAAAAACAGATGATATAGCTGCCGGTTACCCATCGAAGCATGGTAACTCTTAGCTATCACTGGTAACTGACTAATCATATCCCGTTGATCCCAGATTTGACTGCCGTATAGGACCGTCACATACATTATTTTTTTTTTTTTTTTGAAGATAAAGCCCACATAGGTTTGAAACCTGTACGTGGGTAATAAATTACATGATGGTGATTGATGAGTTGGACTACAGTTTTAGGTGGGTTCAGAACCACCGGGTTTACAGCAGAGAACAGAGAATTTTTTGCTGGCCAATCTAATCGGTCACACTTGTAAAGAGAGCCCAGGAGTTCGTAGCTTATCTCTATCTGATTGAACAGATACCTGTTACGGCTCACGGCCCTTTTCACTACGTACCTACAGGTTTCAAGTTCATAAATTATGTAAGCTCACGCATATCATTGTATCATGTATTGTTTATTAAATATATTATCAATTAATGCCAATTGCTTATTAATATCAAGTCATTGGGCCTTTTATTTTGGAAATAGATGGAAATACAAAATTTGTACTAAATTTGTACTACATTTAATGTTCTCTTCCCAGACAAAAGACAAACATCAATTCAATGTCTACTGTTATAAAAATTTGAGACATAATAAATTGGAGTGTAGGCGCCACACTAATGTTCGTACTGGACGAATGTTTACATTGCAGTGAGTCTTCACAGTACCTCTGTGAATTTTCAAACTTCTCTTCAAAATAATTATTCCTCATTATGGAAAAAGAATATTGTTATCGCTCATTGTCAGTAATGCTAATATGAGAAGAGTAAATAACACTAAAAAGTAAACAGAACGAGAGAACGTTCCTGGCGACTGAATTATTTTTATTGACCGCTTTATTTCTACAGCATTTATTTTTATTCTTTCATGCTAGGCTATTCTTTTAAATAATACAAATTAATAAGGATCATAAGTAGTTCTTGCCTCATTTTGTGGCTTGAGGCGAATTAAGCTTTATTCATCTCAGATACAAAAAAGGCTACATCAATAATTGTGTTGCTTTCCAAACGTCTCTATCAAATTATGGCTTGACGCAGAAAGTACTTCAGATGTGTGCTAGATAGTATACACACTCACCAGTGCAGCCAAACCCTGTGTACGGAGGTGGGAGTGGACTGTTAAGGCTGTGCGCAGGGTTTTTGGTCATAATTTTTTTTCGAAGTTCATTGAATTGGATATTATTAAGGTATTGAAATGCTAACTACTGTAATGAGAAATTATTTTTTTCATCAAATATTTTATGGAATATGGGAGTTCAAAGTCGAAATTTTTGATGGGGGGCAATTGAACTCACCTAAAAGTTATTTTAAACATTTGATAATTTTTTATACCTGAAAGACACCTTGGGGAAAAGAATGACACACTTTTTATATCAATTCAATAACTTAATTGTTTTTTTTTTTTCAAAATATTTTTTTGAAAAAAACTGAAATTTTTTGCATGTTTTAAAAAATTTATTTTGAGAAAACTAATTGTTTGATTGGAATGAAAAATATGTCATTTTATTCCGCAATGTGTATTTCATTTAAAAATAATTTATCAAAAGTTTAAAATGACTTGTAGGGGAGATCAATTGCCCCCCAAAACCGATAAATTTTAACTTTGAACTCCCATATTTCATAAAATATTTGATGAAAAAAATAATTTATCATGGCAATAGTCAACATTTCAGTACCTCAATAATATCCAATACAATAAACGTCGAAAAAAAATTATGACCAAAAACCCTGCACACAGCCTTAGCATAGAGCAACAGCATTTGTTTCGGCTAGGTAGGCATAGATACAAAACTCTGTTAGATCATTGAGGAAAGTAATCACAATCTACCTCAATCCTTGTTTGCGTAGTACGCTCTTTGGACCAAAACATAATGTTGAGGTCCAAAGAGTCACCGACAGTTGAAATCGGTTATGGTACTATACATACATAGGTAGTTCGGATTATTGAGTAGAAATTAATGTAAGTGACTTTTTTTGTCAGAGACCTGTGCGTGAGTAATGAGTTGGATGATACATTCCTATATTCGGTAATATTGTATGTAGGCCTACATAATGATCTGTCTCCAAGACGTAATATACAAAAAGAAAAAAGGTTTTAGGTGGATACCGAACCACCGGGAAGTAATTTTACAGCAGAGAACAGAGGCCTTTTTGGCTAGAGAACTCTTGGGTCTAGTTATGGTTATCTTACCACAATTGAAATGTATAAATGTATTTTCTTTGTCTTTTCTTATTTACTGTATAATTTCTGATGTTAGAGAGACAAACCATTCCTCCACACAGGCTATAGCCTAATGAGGAATGCATTTAAAATTGTTATTGTATTCTATGTTTTTAATATTTTCATTCAAGTGAATAAAGTATTTGAATTATTGAACATAAACGTATGAATGTATTGAACTGAAATACCCTATTTATTTGATTATTTCAGAAAATTGTGCAGTAGAAACAATTTTTTTTTTTTTTTTTGAGGATGAAGCCCACATAGGTCTGAGACCTGTGCGTGGATGATGGTGATTGATGAGTTGGACCTACAGTTTTAGGTGGGTTCCGAACCACCGGGAAGTGATTTTACAGCAGAGAACAGTGTCTTTTTTGCTGGCCAATCTAATCGGTCACCGTTACGAACAGGACCTACGAGAACGCAGCTTATCTCTCTGATTGAACAGATACCTGCTACGGCTCGCGGCTATCACTTCCCTAGTCTGGGCGCACGGCCGTTTGGTAGTCAGCCATGGCGAGGGGAGTGTTTATCGCTCATTTCTAAAAACATGTGGCCCTTGCGACGCTGCAGATGTCTTCAAGGTCAACTAGTCAACTTTTACAGGACGGCTAGTAGTGAAACCAGAGCCACGCGCCCAGACTAATTGTTTCTACTGTAGCTTAGGTAATTATTTTGTATTATCTTCACAAAAAATTATGAATTGGAACATGAACTAAACTTGGACAAAAAATTCAACTACTGGACCTATAGTATTGAAGTACTGAGTGTTAAACAGAATGAAAAATTAAAAAGAAAAAACACTAGCAATGAAGTGAACAAAAGGATATTATGTTAACAATTACCCTGACCGTATAAAAAATAAAATGTATATTAATGAAATATGTATTTTTTATTGGGAATGAGGTTTATAATAGGATTTGTAGAAAAAGTTATTTTCTACAATAATTAAAGACCAATTTTGCAATTGTATCTCCAATAGTTCGAGTTTGAATACGTAAATTGAATGTAAAACAGCAATTTTCTAAGTACAGTATAAGCAAATTATTTAAGTTAGATTAGATTATTATAATCTGTGGTATAAGGGTGGAACATGACTACAGCCCTTTCGGGTGAAACTTCAAAATAATGCTACTTATAACACATGAATCTCGACTGACCTGATGAGCTAAAAAAACATTTTGCAAGGAATCTACCAGAATACAAAAGCTTATTTCTTTGGAAACGCTTCATTACAGAAATAAAGAGAGCAGAAAAGTGGAGCTATCTTTATGAATAAGAAATCAATAACTTAGTAATCACGCAGAAAACTTTAGGCTTCTAGAGCTCTCATTTAGGTGGTAAATTGAATACATTCGATGTGAAATGAGCTGAAAAATTAAATAAAACTCAATTACCGAGATTATTGAGTTATTCTATGAAATACGCAAAAATGACCAGGAGTTTTTAAGATTGAAACTTTTTTGAAAGATTAAAACTTTGGCAGCGTTCTTGACTATTGGTAGACCTAAATTCACATTTAATTTAAAAAAATAAATTCACAAGTTTTTAAAGAAATTTTTTTTTTTTTCATTCATTGGCAATTAATTCAGTTAATCAACATGCCCTAATAAAAAAGTGTTTACATGATCATTTTGTAAATGTTTGTAAAATATCCACTAATTCAAAGATTAGGTATTTATATTATCTCGATTCACGTTCAGACTGGCATTTTTCGTTTTCTGAGTCACAAGTCTCAGAATGATATGGGCATCATAAAAATTTATGGTAGTAGATCTTGTAGCACGTTTTAGCTAATTTTACATTAATTCAATTGAATTCACACCACCTACTTGAAGACCTAGAGATTTCTTAATGAATGAGTGGAAATAGCTGTAATCTTCTGCCCTTTTATCTCCGTAACAAACGTTTCCGGACCTAGATTCAGGTGATTTTTGTATCTGTATGAGGAAGTGTTTATGCAGTCTGGCAGAATCATCTTGAACTCTCAGAGACACTGTATAAAAAAGATACATTTTGTTTCCTCATAGCTGATAACCTTTAACTTAAGAAGTCAAGTAATGAATCCTTCCTCAAGGAACTTAATCGGGAATCAATCTTGTGAAAAGAGGTCTGCAAAATCCCAATTTTATCCTCCTCACAACGTCACCAAAATTTTACCACGTAGGACGAGTAAGCTCCCCCCCCCCCCCCCCCTCAAACCAAAAGTCTGGGTCCGCCCCTGATTGCGCTAGGTCTCATTCCTGTAAAAACTCGCTAAAGGATACGAAAAGAAGAAATCTATCCTTAAAGGAACAGCTGATAGAAGACAATTTTTAATCATATAAGGGGCCTACCATAGCGGCGTTATTATTATTTACACTGTGTGGAATGTGATCAATTAAGGTGCGTTTACACTATGTAACTTGTTTAATAAACTTGTTACATGTAACAAGTTATCTGTAACTTTTGTTTAAAAAATAAGTTATATAACTTGTTGTACAACCAAAGTTTGATAGACAAAAATAAATTTGTAACAAGTTACAAAAACATCAGTTTGTGTCAACCCGTCTGTGTGATTTTCAGATACAAACTGATGTTTTTGTAACTTGTTACAAATTTATTTTTGTCTATCAAACTTTGGTTGTACAACAAAAGTTATATAACTTATTTTTTAAACAAAAGTTACAGATAACTTGTTACATGTAACAAGTTTATTAAACAAGTTACATAGTGTAAACGCACCAGGAAACATATATTATTCAGGAAACATATAACTGGAAAGCCAAAGTCCATCTTACGTTTATCCATCATTTCTTTTGTGAAAAAAACGAGCTTTTCCAATTAAAATTTAATAAAAAAAAACCATTATTCATTTTTCATAAGCTTGGATGTTTTAAATTACAGTAACTCTGGGTTCAGGCAAGCTAGGAAGATGCAATTTGCGCTAGACTCGAAGGAATTACAAAGATAGTCTTTGAGAAAATTTTCAATTTTTTCCCAACACATAGTTTGACTGCAAGACTGTAAAAGCGGAAAAAGTTTTAAAACTCTTGAAAATTTGGCCATTTGACCAGCTCAATTTGAAGTGATTTTTTTTTTTTAGTTTTTGATGTCAATGATGTCGAAGAGAAAGGATGTTACCTACAACTTGACACCAACTTTGCATTTTTATACTGAGTAGTTATCGAGTTAGGATTATTCATAACAAAAAATCGTAATTTTCCAATTACAGTATAGGTGAAGCTTGTATAGAGTACAATTACAATTTTTTTTTGAGGATGAAGCCCACATAGGTCTGAGACCTGTGCGTGGGTAATGAGTTGGATGATGGTGATTGATGAGTTGGACCTACAGTTTTAGGTGGGTTCCGAACCACCAGAAATTATAAGCTAAATGCGACATGTTATATGAATTTGGATCGTTTCAATGAGTTGAGTGGAATGAGCCATTGTTTGGGGTGTGACACGCCATTGTTGAGTGAGGGTGACAAAGGGATTTTCCCTCTACCCAAACACCACCTATCTTGAAAAAATACAGTTCTACAGGCTGGTAAGTTCAAAATTCAGATTCAGTTCCTCAAAATACATATAAATACTAATTAAAAGAACACTTTTCCATTATTACTGATCTGCTTGTGCAATAGCTTATGATGGAAAAAGTAATAATGGGGGGGGGGGGGGGGGACCGCTTCACAGCATAATGCGTCACTAATCCCCCTCCTGCAGCATCATCTTCTATCTTCAAGATACACATCATTGCCCCAAATATTAACCCCTCCCCATCACACCAAGCGGAGCTCGGTCCCCCCCGAAGATCAAAAATGTTATTCAGTAGTTGTCAATCTTTGTGACTTTTCGTTATTGATACTGCGACAAGGAACCAAAGGAAGTTTCTAGAAGGCGCTAGAGAAAAGGAGAAAGTGAATGTTCTTGGAAGAGTGGGGTGGATAGCGGCTCAATCTCTCTCTTTCTATCCCAGGTCGTACCTCCCTCGCCCATCGGAAACAAAGGCTATTGGATACAACTTGTCAACACACAAATTAGGACATGTCCAGAAATTTCTTGTAGACAATGGGTATTGTGTTTGGCCTTGTGATGGAAGGGTGAAGAACGTTCTAGAACAATGAGGCCCTATATAAGGGTAGCAACTGATGTGAACGAGTTAGTCAGCTTTTGAAGATTGAACTGTGTGTGAGGTCCGTGAGTGAACGTCGTCTGTCTCGGTATAGAGGCGGTGGTCTTTTGTGTAATAAGGAGCTAGTGTTTCTTTTCCATGTGTTGTGAGTTTATAAGTGAATTCTAATTTGAAGACTCTCAATCATCGCTGAGTGAAGTTCTGTCTCTGTAGTGTTGCAGGTAAGCTGCCACTAGGATGAAAGGTAAATCATTATAATTCATTCTATAAGGCTACTTTAACTGACGAAATTTGATTAATAGTAGTGCTAAGAGATCTGTAATTGAGTAAAGCAACTGTTAACTAGAAGAGTGTACTTTTAACTGTTGAGATTTGATAATTAGTGGTGTTGAACGATCTGTAATTGTTATTAGAATTGTAATTTCAAGTAGATTATTAGAGAAGTTTTCATTGTACATTATTTGAAATTGCTGATCAATTGATTATAATAACTGGTAATTTATTTAGTTGTTTCAAAGTAGAGTTCTTAATTTGTAAACTTGTGCCATAGTAATCTGAAGATTTATCTGATTCAGTTTAGTTGTGATTTATTGGTGTTATTTAATAAATTTCAGTCTCATTTTGTAATAGTCGTTTTTATTACAAACAAATCCTAGAGCCCATGGTGGGAAACTGCTACAATACTGTAAAAATTATTGCTGCGGTGAGATGTAGACCAGTAGATCGAATTTGAAATATTTATCTCTAATAATTTTCAAAGCATTATTTCAGTTTATATCAATATTGAGCTGGATAAAGGCATAAAGTATTTCAAAAACCCCAATTGTTTATGTTTTATAAAAGCTTCAACAGTGTAAAAAGAGTTGAATAATCGCAGTTGAAAAGTATCTCATACCACGCGGCTCCACAATAGTAGTTTATGCAACGATTTTATTTTGACCCTTATTAAGGCACGAGTTAGATGTAAAAGTTATAACACGAGCGAATGCGAGTGTTATAAATATCTCACGAGTGCCTTAATGGCCAAATAAAATCGTTGCATACACTATTTTATCTACGACCACTAGTATACATTTAATTAAAACAATTTCATTTTACCTGTGACTGTCAGAGATACGTAACCTCTCATCTCAAATATGAGAAGTTATAGTAGATTGTTAGGTTAAAGCAGCTGGCGTAGCAATTTGATCAAATCAGCTGATAGTTTCACAATATTGAATTACGATATTGATTCCATTAAAAAATTCTTCTGATTGGTCCAGAACCCGTGTTATAATGTAGAACCTGTACTATAATGAGCTCTTTATGCAACGGGCTTCAAAAAGCATTTCGAAAAGACAGCTGTTTTGGCATCAATTGTGAAACTGTAATGTATACATTATGACATGGTCGTAGATAAAGCCTAAAGTGAGCGACCACTGAACTGAATAATAAACTGTGCTACACGACTGCAAAATGTTACCTACATGCTGTAAAGTGTTTCTCATGTAGCCAGTGAATCCGGATTTTTTTTGACTAAATAGTAATGAGTAGAGCCCGGATGTTAGGTAGGATAACACGAAAATAGGCAAACAAAAAGGCAGTAAAAACACGAAAATAGGCAGTAAAAATAAAAAAATGACTTTCTATAAAGTCGTAATTTAATTCGATTCAAATGTATCTATATAATTATGTCTAAAACGTATATGCATCAAGGTAGCTAAATTTATGTGCTATATAGTTGAAAACCCTCAATCGTCACTATTATAATTTATTATCATATTTATTCTTAGAATTAGTTGAAAATAATTAATTTTTATGCACACGTTCTTTCATGCTGTTTGGTTCTCCTTTTAAACCAACGTTTTTGGCAGAAATAGGAAACTCATAGTAGAATAGGTAAAAACTATCAAAATAGGCATTATAATGCTTGAAATCAAGGCATTTTGCCTAACATCCGGGCTTTCTAGTAATGAGAATATTAAAAGCACCTTTTTGGACTAATTATAAAGACATACGTTACTCATATAATTATGTCTTCATAATTCGTGTGATACAAACATATTAATTTTCGGTAAAGAAGCATTTTTTCAAGTGAGGATTACTGTCATTTTGAAAACTCCAATCATGGACAAGTCAGTTTTGTCTGACTCACATGAATGAGACCAGTGGCGGATCCAGAAATTTTTTGGGGGTAGCTACTGATGATGGGGGAGGGGGTAGAGGTGTACTGAATACAAGTGTTGTGAAAGGTTTTGAATTTTTCATTATTGGGAAAAAAATAGCTTTACTAGTGCTTTGAACCGTATCAGCGATAAAATTAATTTAAAGTATATTGGAAATTTTTGATTGAAATATGGCTGAATCTGGTGTGTTCAGCAGTTTGTCAAGGAACATAGTATTATTCCGGTATTACGGTCATATTATTCAATTTTTAAGAATGAAAATCAATGTGGGAGCTATAATTAGTTACAAATTTTTCAATTAACGAATGTTTCATCTAGCTTTAATAGATAAACTTTGTGTGAATTCCACACTGTAAAAAGAGATGTTTTTCTAAAGTTTTTATCTGACGATTAGTTCTCCTCTTATAGAAATATGGGATCTGAAGTTACTCCCCCAGAAAAGTTTTGTATAATCTCTTTGAGAAATCAGTTAAAATGCTATTAGATCCGTATTATATACAAGTAAACCCAATACAAGCGTTGAATTGGAATTTCTCCACGATATAACCTATATCAATCAGTAGCTGGTGATCACTGGTTTGCCGACAGTAAAATTACTGTAATTTTATGGTGCACTACTTTTTCTATTCAGCAAGTATAAAAATCTGAACACTGAGTTGATTGGTTGCAGGCAATGTAAATGTAACTAAGACATTATACAGTATTAAAACGTTAACGCATTTTTTTTGAGGATGAAGCCCACATAGGTCTGAGACCTGTGCGTGGGTAATGAGTTGGATGATTGCGATTGATAATTTCATACAATTGAAGACTTAGTAGTGGAATTAGATAATTCTTGCTAACGAATATTTTACGAGCTTCAAACTGATTATATTGGTAAAAACTTTAGGCTACACTCTTCCAAAAAACGTTTTGGAGGTTTTGGGGGGCTTCAGCTTGAAAGCCCTCCCCCCCCCCGTAAATCCGCCACTGAATGAGACTTTTGCTATTATTTTATACACCTCTTTTTTCACAGTCAACAACAAATTGCTGTGAAAATTGCTGCATTAGGAATGTTGAGAATAACACGAGCATGAAAATAGTCTAGAGCTAAGTACTGTGTTCTATTTCTGGCAAGAAAGATAATAAAGGATATTCAAACTATAAAGGATTTAAATGATTATGCAGACTAAATGTTAGTTTTAACGTAGAGAAGACTTGAACGATTTCAATTGGAATTGTTGTTTCAAAGTGCCACGAGTTGGTCATTCATCACAATAAATAGATCAATACTTAGCCGTCGATTGCACGCTTAATTTGTGGAGAAACTCGTATTTGCAAACTTTTCCATCACTTATCAAGAATCAAGAGCTTATTGTTTAGAATATATGCCTGATAGACCCTCTTGACGCATAATTAATTACATTCTAGCTTTGAAGAGAAATAAATGTGTATTTTGACGGATTTTTGTCACCCAAAGTATAAACAAATCCACAAGTATCTGGAACTTGTCAAGTTCACTATCACATTTCTAAGTACGCATTTTTGCTTTGAATGTTTTTGCTCAATTATAGCACTCTCTTCAACCATCAATAACTCAACTTGTGTTGATTACTTTTCTCCATTTTTTTACTTTCTCTTTTATAATTTCTCTCCATCTTTTTTTTGGAGGATGAAGCCCACACAGGTCTGAGACCTGTGCGTGGGTAATGAGTTGGATGATGGTGATTGATGAGTTAGACCTACAGTTTTAGGTGGGTTCCGAACTACCGGGAAATGATTTTACAGCAGGGAACAGTGTCTTTTTTGCTGGCCAATCTAATCGATCACTCTTACAACGAGTGCCCAGGAGAACGCAGCTGATTGAACACCTGCTACGGCTCACAGCTATCACTTCCCTTCTTCACTATCGTCTTCGCTAAATTTTGTTTCTTCTCACCCCAATCTTTTTGTTTATTTTTGCCATAACTTCTTTCATGTATTCAATATTTTCTGCAACTCATACCTGATTGTATTTTATAATGTCTGTATAATCTGAATAAATTTTAGCAATTTTTTTTTTAATATTTGATTTGAAAAGAAGCTTTGGGGAATCCGATGGTAACGAGCATACAAAAAGCATACCAATGTCCTAATCATCGGCGTAACGAGGGGGGGATTTTTGGGGCGTAGCCCCCCCCCCCCCCCTATTGCTAAGTAGAAATTAAAAAAAAATGGAGAAACAATTTGAAAAAATAAAAATTTGAAATGTTATTTATTCAATTTGAAGCTAGGGAAAAGGAACCAATAGCTGACACCTTAGTTAGCCAATTCAAGAATATTATCTATTAACTTTGGAGCTATTGTATGGATTAATAAAAAAGTCTTTACATTCTATTTATTGAAGTCTTGAAGTGCTAATTGAAATTGGGATCAATTTGCATACAAATTTGAACTTGAAATTTTAAAATCACTTGACATCTACACCAATAGCTGACACCCTACCACTCACAGCCATCCCAAGCTTCCAAAAGCAAAAATTTATTATTATTATTGTAGTTATTGGAATTTTTATTTTGTATTATTATTTTAAATTATACAATGATAAAAATGCGGCAGTCTGGTGAGCAAAGACTCCATGTCACAGAAATGAAGATGCTGCGTTGGACAGGAGGCGTGACACTCAAAGATAGGGTGAGAAATGACCACATTCGAGGAACATTCAAGGTATTTGATATTATTTGATATTTGATATTTATTTATAACATCTTACGTTGCCAGGTCTAGTAAGACCTATGGCAAACACTAATAAATATATCCTAAAATATAAAATATTACATTACATTAAGTAATTATAGTTGAAATAAACTAAAAAGATTAATTAAAAGAAAAAATATATATTTGCTAATGATAAAACATAACTCATGAAATGTATGTAGCAAAAAAAAAAAGTAAAAATAAAAATGAATAACTGGGAAACAAATTGTACAATGGACTTATGAAATAGAAAAGAAAAAAAAGAAAAGAGAATGATGATGAAGTTGAGATTGATGAGATTAAAAGCATCAAAGGGCGCAATAGCAAGGAGCAAGTAATTAAATTAGTAGAAAGTGTCCAGATGAATTGAGTAGAAACAAATTGGAAGAAAGAATTAGAAAAGGGAGAAAAACATATGAATAAAGAAAGAACAAGAATACTAATTATTAAAGAAAGAAAATGAATGGGAATCTCAATCAAAGCACAACCAATAGGACAGTCATTTAGTCACCCTCAAGTAGGTACTTGAACAGATTTCTTTTGAAACTAGCTAATGAATGGGATTGTATTAGGCGGTAAGGAAGGGAGTTCCAACAACGGCAGGCAGATGTAAGAAAAGATGAATTGAAAACTGCAGTACGATGAAGTGGTATTTGGAGGGTAAGCTCATGGGACCTAGTTCCTCGATCAGGCTGGACATCAGTAAGGAGAGTGAAGGAGTTACGAAGATAGTCAGGTCCCTCGTTTTTCACTATCAGTTTGTAGACCAAAACAAGCAGAAAATACTTTCTACGCTCTACCAGCTTAAGCCACTTTAGCTCCTCAAAGAAAGGAGTGATGTGATCATCACGCCTAGCATCAAAAATGAAGCGGATTGCATAATTCAGTGACCTTTGCAACCTTGTATTCTGCTCAGCAGTAATATCAATATAAGCCAAGCAGCAGTAGTCGAGCAGAGGCTGTATTAGTGATCTTACCAATAGAATTCGGATGCTCCTAGGAAGAAAATTTTTGAGCTTTTTGAACTGGTGCATTCCTGCAAAAACACGATTGCATACATGAGTTGTTTGATTTTTCCAGCTAAGAGTCCGGTCAAGAAGAACTCCCAGAACTTTCAGGCACTCAGAATAGGCTATTCTCCTATCACCAATCATGAGAGTGGGAAGTGTCTCCAACTCAATACGGTTAAGAAGTCTTGAAAAGCCAAAGATAGCACTTTTGGTCTTCAAGGGATTGAGAACCAGCTGATGATCAGAAGCCCATAGGAGAAGAGAAGAGACATTACTATTCATATTCTCTATACAATGAGTAATATTTTCAACAGATGAATGAGAATAGATGATGAGGTCATCAGCAAATAGATGATATGAACAGTTTTGAAAGACTAGTGGGGCATTATTTATGAAAATTGAGAAGAGCAATGGCCCAAGCACAGAGCCCTGTGGTACACCACGCAAAACTGGGGACCATGCTGACATATTTCCCAAGCCATCAACAACTGCTTGAAAGCGACCAGACAAATATGATAGAAACCAAGCAACAACCGAATTAGAGAAGTGACATTGATGCTTCAGTTTCTCCAAGAGAAGGAAATGTGAGACATTGTCAAATGCCTTGCTAAAATCAAATTGCACAAGGACTGTGACCTGTCGTTTGTCCATGGCTGCCCGCAAGTCATCAGTGATGCGCACCAGTGCAGTACCAGTACTATAGTTGGGGCGAAATCCAGATTGGTACTTGGAAAAGAAATTAAAATCACATAAATGAGTATTGACTTGGACATGTACAACTCTCTCCAAGGCTTTAGAAATAGAACACAAAATATGAATTGCTCTCCAGTCGCTAGGTTCAGTAGGGTTGTGAGTTTTAGGGATGGGCCTGACAATAGAATATTTCCACAATTCAGGGAACACGCCGCTCTGTAGAGAAAAATTAAAAATGTGAGTCAGAGAGGGAAGAATAATAGGAAGGAGTTTTTTATAGAAGAGGATAGGAATGCCATCAATGCCCTTGGAATTTTTACAGATTGATAGTATTAAATGAGATATAGTGGAAGGAAGAACATAAGAGAAATAGAACTGATTTTCAGGTGGAACATGGCTGAATTGAAGAATAGACTGATTTAAAGGAGGATTCGAACTGTTAGGTACTGATGGAGTGGAATATGTAGTGAAAAAATTGTTGAGATCATCAAGAGGAATATTGATACTTGCCTTAGACTTACCAGGATGAGCCCCCAACTTTCGTACATTATCCCACAGAGTTGATGAAGAGTTGCTTTGATTAAATTGATTATGATAAAACCGAAGCTTAGCATTTCGACAGAGCGACTTTACTCGATTACGTAAACACTTGAAAGTATTAAAATCAGCAGGGCAGTTTGTCCTGCCAAAGATTCTACGACCTCTATCACGTTCCTGTCTTGCCTTCAAGATTTCTTCATTAATCCATGGCACGGGTTTGTGCTTGAACTGAGCAGTACATAGAGGAGCATGCTTATCAAAGATATCATGTATCATGTTATTGAAAGTGGTAACTTTGTTGTCAATGTCTCTGATCAGTCCAATAGAGTGCCATGGTAAATTATAGGCATCATACAGAAATCTCTCAGTATCAAAATGTTTGAAGCTTCTATAAGTAAAGCTGAAAGATGCCTGTTGGTTATGGAACAGATTGTAAACAACAAAAATCATGTCATGCATAGAAAAACAAGGCGCTGGTACCTGACCGTGGGAGGTAACATATTCATGGTCACTTACTATGGCCAAATCGAGCAATGTATGCGAGTTAGGCAAGTGATAAGTTGGATTGATTTTATTCAGAATATGCAGATTCAAAGATTCAGTCATAGTGATGAGCTGCCGTTTTTCTGAATTGTCTTTCAGTAAATCGGAATTGAAGTCACCAAGCATAATGATGTGTTGATAATTATGCATAATCTCCAACAGAGCATCCTCAAGCATATGTAAACGTCCCGTTTTTGGGGGTTGATAGACAACACCAATTAGAACTTTTTCACTCCCAACGGCAACCTCAATAAAAATGAATTCGGGGGAATTAGAATAAGGCTGGGGAGACAAAAGAATAAGCCGAGGGGACAGTGAAGAGCGAGCATAAATCGCCACCCCACCCCTCGCCCTAACAATTCTGTCATTACGTAGAAGACAGTAGCCAGGCATCTCAAATGAATTGGAATGCAGCGATGGTTTGAGCCAAGATTCACTTATACCAACAATATCAAGCTTCAATACGTTATTGAATAATTCCTTGAAGTCATCAAAGTGAGCCGGTAAAGACTCAGCGTTAATATGAGACAGCTTAAGCGAAGATGGATGACTGTCCATTAAATGTGTCAACTCGGATAAGTTCATGACACAAACTCGGTCAAGACGAAAATTTATCAAGCTCCAATACTTTGAAAGGAAATTAGGGTGATAATTTTGATCAAACAGTGAGAAAGACATAAAATAAATTATCATAATTGTATGGAAGAACCATGTAAACATTTTACAACTTATACTCAACTTTGATGAGAAAAAAAATCAAATAAATAAATCAGATTTTAATAGACAGCTAACTTGAAACTTCCAATTAGCGGAAAAGTTGTGTGATTAGAATATCAGAATTTTTACTATTATAGAACAAAGGATGGATTATAAAAATAAATTAGAATTATGCATTTAAACTATTGCATAATATAAACAACAATATAGTATAACTGTAAGTGTTAGTGTACCAAGTGTATATAAGCATTGTATAGTGTATATATGTGTACTGAATAAGTGTATATATTGTATACGTACTAAATAAGTGTATATATGTGGGCAAAACATGTATCAATCAGTGAATGAATATTCAACAAAATCCATAACTTTCAATGAAAATGAAAAACAGTCATTTTAAATCAAGAAAATAACTATAAGTTCATAATGAATCATAGAAACAATGTCACACAGTCACACCCCGACAAGCAGCTCGCTCAGCCTAGCGACAGATCGCCTCCCATCCTCCCCAACATACATTACTCGGCCATCACTAGTCCAGACGTTTTTAACCCCATACTTGGCTACCATCTGTCTATAGAGAGCAACGCGTCTCCTCATGAGGTCCTCACGCACAAGAACACCGGTGCCCTTTAGTTTGCTCTTGTTGTCGTAGATCAGGCTGCGAGTCTTGTAACTCACAAACTTAACGATGATGGGTCTAGGTCGATTATCTTCGGGATTTTTTCGGCCGATTCGATGCGATCTATCAATAAGCTGAGGATCAATTAAAACCCCCATTGCATTTTCAAACATATCAACAACCAAACTATCAGTGTTCTCATTAGGAATTTCATTCACACCAAAGATTCTTACATTATTGCGTCTATGATATTGTTCGAGATTATCCAGGGCGTCCTCATAACCCGTTTCACACTTAACAGTTTTATTTTTCAATGTAATAAGTTCAGTATTGAGGTTATTAATGTCAGTTTTGAGGTTATTAATTTCAGATTGCATGGTAGAAAGCCTATCGTCAATAAGGGGCGCAAGCTTATCAGCCAATTTTTGCAGTATGGAATCACTCATAAGAACAGCTGTAACAGTTTCTTTTATCGCCTCTAAGATAGCAGGCGAAATAGCAATATCAGAGCCTGCCGATAAGGAACGCCTGATAGAACTAGAAGCAAGGTGGCTGATATAAAGGAAAAATGAGAGAAAATCGACTGCGTTGGTATGGACATGTCATGAGGCGTAATCAAGAACACATGACAAGAATGGTTCTGAACATAGAACAACCAAGAAGAGGTCCAGGGCGTCCGCCAACCACATGGATTGGAACCATCTGTAAGGACATGAAGACAATGGATTTGCATCCAGAAATGACCCAGCAACGTTTGTAATGGGGAAGGAGGACTAGGAGGGCCGACCCCAACAGAAATGGGATATAGGCGCAGGGAAAAGAAGACAATGATAAAAATGATAATTAGAAAATTATTATTCATAGTTAAACTTTATATTATTGAAGCTAGAATCAAAATAAAAAAATATCTAAAATAATATAAAAGCCATTATATTGAATATCAAAGTTATTTACATTTTAAAGAAATTCTTCCACTAACCTGCTTGTATATTCTTGAGGTTAGTACCTGGACATACAAGAACTTGGACAAACTGAAGACATTAAATGAGAACCACAGTTACAATACAAGGCATGGTAGTAGATTGGCAACAGTAGATGGTAGTAGCTACCATAGAACTCAGCTTTTTGAGAGCTCTCTGACCTATGCTGGTTCAAAGGTCTTTAACCAGCTACCCAGTAATTTAAAAAATTAAAAGGATTGATAATTTTTAGGAGGGAACTTAAAAAGTGGATTTTAGAGAGAGCATTCTATTCAATAAATGAATTTTTAGAATAGACTCAAAATATTTATGTTCAACGTTTGTATACAGGCCAATATGACTTATTGAAACTTTCGTTTTTTTATTTAATATTAGTGTTAGTAAGTATTACTTAGCCTATTCTTGACTTGTCCCCAGTCTGACAATCAGATGTTTGGGATGTTAGATGATAATAATAATAATAATATCTCTGGTAGATACTAACACCGATTTTTCAGACAGTTCCAAGTTCAAACGCATTCCAACTTGGTGAATTCTGCAATCCATTAGTGGCGAGTTGGTCAACAGCTGATTTTGTTAGTAGTCCAGTTGGTACTCCAGAGTTAGTCCCGTCTAACTATGAAACATTGATGTATCGGTCATAATTGAACATCGATATTTAACATTGTTGTGTCAATTATCGCCGGTGGTGCATGTTTTATTACAAAAATGGAATAAAATTGTTCAATTAAAAAAGAAAGCTGAATTAATATACAACAATAATTATGGTATTTTATCATCTTATTATTTAAAACAAGTCTACAAATTTCATATTTCGATTAAAAAAAGATAAATGGGATAAAAAGGGTAATGAGGTGAATGATTACCTACATTTAGATACCAAATGGAGGAGCGGGATTCGAAACCACGACCGCTTAAATGACAGCAAGCTGAAGTTGCGACGCTCCAACCAACTGCTCTAAGCGGCCCGCCTATTCATCAACAACACACCATTAATGATTGATATCTTGAGAAGTTTGCCATTTTTGATGTCCTAACATTTATCTCACTTGGGAATCACAAATTAAAAGCCCTATATTTTTTGCTAGATAAGTATATATTGTACTGGACATACTACCAGTCTACTATAAACAACATTGCCTTCCACTATTCCCCACTCTGCTCCAATATGCACCACGTTTTCCACTCTGCTACCTACTAATAAACTAATAAACCTGATATGGAGGATTATTTCAATGTTTCTGGAGATCAGCATTCTCAACTTGATGTAAGTCAGCCTTTTTTAGGGTTCAACTTGGCTAACCATGTGAGTGCAAATGCTCTTGTTGACGATGGGAGGAATTGTCTGAATGTTTCTGAGGGTCAGCAATCACAGTCTGACTTGATTCAGCCTTTTTTAGGGTTCGACCTCTAGGAATGATCTGAGTTCTGATATGCAAGTGAATGAGTCAAGCCCCAATTTGGAGTCTTCTAGAAATAATAAATTTTTCCAAATGAATTTATGTTCCATGATTGTGCAGTGTTTAAGAAACATATTAAATGAACTTGAATATTTGTGTAAATCACAGAATGTTGACATATTGTGTATTGTAGAGCATTGGCTGGTTGAACAAGAGTTACCATTCTACTAGAATATTGATAGGCTAGCAGTTTCTGTAGACAATCACCCTGGGGTGGTGTAGCTGTTTAGTTTAACAATACAAATAATTCTACTATTAAACCACTGGACTTGTCAACTTACTGTGTAGAAATTTCAGTGGAATTTGCAGGTTTTTATATTGTTGAGCTATCGCTCATAGTGATATCTATGTATAGATCTCCTAGGGGTGATGCAAATCTGTTTTTTGATACATTGGAGCTCTGTTTGTTATATGTGCTATCAGTGGGTCATTTTGTTTTGATTGGCACTAATCATAATTTCAATGCAATCTA
This sequence comes from Conomelus anceps, assembly GCA_948455865.1. NCBI lineage: Eukaryota > Metazoa > Arthropoda > Insecta > Hemiptera > Delphacidae > Conomelus > Conomelus anceps. The sequence continues at coordinate 58,330,681 of OX418222.1, read as the reverse complement.
TTTGCCAAGGGATGCCAGGGTGTTTCTGAATGTTTTGCAAGGGTTTGGGCTGACAAGCTTGGTAAGTGAGGCAACAAGGGGATGTTCATCTCTTGACTCAGTTGTAACCAACTTGTATCTGGAGTGTTTCACTGTAAATGTTAGCAAGAATCAAATATCAGACCATAGACATAATTATCTTTCTGAGAGCTAGGTTAGCTTTCTGCAGACAGGGTAGAACATTTAAAACTATTCATTATCAATCATTTAATGAGAATTCTTTTCAAATTTTCTGTGATTCACTATATGAGCAGATTGGTCCCTGGTTTAATATAATTTCAACTTTGCCAGCAAGAGAGGGGTTTTCTTTTTTCTTTTGCAGATTTTGGGAGCTTTTGATTCATTGTTTCCTATGAAAACAAAGAAGGTTTTCACCCCATCTGGGAAAAATGGTGGTTGACTGGGGGGTGGTCCAACGCATCCAAATTGTGATTGGTTCACTTCCATACTTGAGGAACTGAGAGAGCTTATTCTGTTGGTAGGTGTCTAGGTGACATGTGTTAAACTAACTCAAATCTCCAGGTCTTATTGAAGAATCTCAGACAGGAGTATTGCTTTAAAGTTAGGGAAGCTAAACTGGAAGCAAATGCAGCATTCATCTTGGAGTCTAGTTATAAAATAAAAGCTGCCTGGACCCTTATAAACAGAATTAGACCATCATCTAAAGAGGCTAACAACTCATTTGTCACAGCAGATGACTTCAACAATTATTTCCTTGAGTCAGTTGAGAAGATTGTCAATGACATACCTAAAGATGGTGAACCTATTCAGTTTACTCACATGCCTGTTATAAATTCTGAATTCATCTGGAGTCCTGTATGTGGTCAAGATGTAATAGACGCAGTTGCAGGTTTAAAGAGTTCCAATTGTAAAGATATTTATGGCATGACCCCAAATTTTTTCAAGCAGATGATAGCTATTATTGCACCCATATTAGCTTTGTGTATAAATAACTGTTTAGCTAGTGGAATATTCCCTGACCAACTCAAAATTTCCAGACTAATTTCTATCATTCCTGTTTTTGCCAAGATTTTTGTAGCAATCATATTTGCCTAACTGTATAAATACCTTGAGGAGCATGGCCACCTGGGTCCTACGCAGTTTGGCTTCAGGAAAGGAAAATCCACTGTCATGGCTGTGGAATCTCTGTCAGTCAATTATCAACTCTTTTGAAGAGAGAAAGTCGGCTTTTTCAATGCTATGTGATCTCTCACAAGCATTTGACTGTATCCCTCATACAATTCTATTAGAGAAATTGAAGCATTATGGCTTATGGGATGTTGCAGTTCAAGTATTTTAGTCTTATCTTTCTGAGAGAAAACAGATTGTTAGTTGTGATGATCAGAACTCAATTCCTCTTCTTGTGAAACAGAGTGTGCCACAGGGATCATTGTTGGGCCCATTGCTTTTTCTTGTTGCTATAAATGACTTGCATTACTATCTTGATGGAAATGTACTGTTTTATGCTGATGATATGCTGTTTTATGCTTGTTCTCAGCAAATAAAAGTGTCACCCAAGCTAAAGCCTCTGTATTGGAGCTGTACAATAAAGCTTGAAAGTGGTTCTCACTAAACAAATTATCTTTGAATGAGGCAAAAACTCAAAGCATATTCTTCTCCCTATCAGATGTCAGTGAGTATTTGGAGCCAGTTCCACTATCAGGTTTCACTCTTAATGCCAAATTACTCTGGGAACCTCATATAGACATGGTATGTTCCAGTCTCAGCAGCATCATCTATTTATTGAGAAGAGTGATGTCTGAACTGCCTATTTCGGTGGTCAGACAGGCTTATTTTGCTTTTTTTCACTCAAGGTTGAGCTATGGTTTAAAATTATGGGGTCATGCATCTAGCACCTCCAAAGTGCTATAAATTCAGAAAAGGGCAGTCCGGGTGATTTCTGGAGTGGGCTATCTTGACCACTGTAAGCCACTTCTTTCTAAAAACGACATTCTGTCTGTCTTCAATGAATTTATTTATGAATGTTTGAAATAAATATATCAGATTCAAGACAACCTACTAAAAAATATAGATATTCAGTCACTTCACAAGAAACCGTTAGTATTCATATCCCAAGATGCAGAATAGAAAAGTCTAAGTCCAGCTGCCCTATAATAGCCTACAAATTCTTCAACTTACTGCCAACTCAAATTAGAGCATTACCTAAAAAACGATTTCTCCAAATACTGGCTTAGGTACTGGCTAACTGTGAATCCGTTTTATTCAGTAGAGGCGAATTTATAGTTGCTGATCACAGCAAAATGGTCCATATGATCTAATTACGAATATTTTGTCTTTTTAAAACTATCCCCAAATACAGGAGACCAACTTAATTATCTGATGGAAAAATTGTAACTTTTCCTTCCCTCTAATTTCAGGTAGCCTATCTGTTGTAATTGATACTGACTGTAATATGAATTGTTGAATGTTGTGACTGTTTATTGTATATTTTCATTGTGAATTGTGACTTGGCTAAATGTAACTTCCATGTTCAACTGGCCTAATAAAAACTTGAAACACAATATCAAAATGCTTCTCCATTCACCTGCAATGATTTTAATGGATCATTTAAAAAAGTCTTAATATTGGTGGGTTTCTCTATAGAATAAATTAAAAATGTCTTGAGCAGCCCATAGACACTGAATACAATACTGGAAGTTGTTATTCTCTGCAGAAAATCTTTAGCTTTTACATTTTGATTTTAACATCAATTCCATGCCTAATTTTAATCTATTACTACTGATTATTAAATTGGCATCTCATTTTTTACCCCTAACAGGTACTGTAATGGGATTGTGACTCAAATTTAAGTGAGATTATTAACTGAGTAGAACGACGTAGTTAGACAGCAGATGGTTTGATTCAAGCTAGACACTTGCTAAAAGTACTCACGCAACTCGTGTGCCAAGATTTTAGATTAGAATATCTGGTCTATGCTCGCGCTCTACGGCAATAGATTGTGTCACATGACCCATAAGTTTCATAAAATGCGGGTCCACTTTCCATGCACTCAGTTTAGTATTGAAGGATTATCAGATAAAGTTTGAATTCGATTGAAGAGATGAAAGTTATACTTTATTTTACAGAAGAGTAGGCTACGATTATAAAAATGCCAATTTATTCTTGTGATAGCAGTGAATTGAAAAAGCGAATTTCTCCAATTTTTCTCCGCTCTGGAAACTATCAGAAACATTCGACTGGTTTAAAAATAATGGAAAATAGAATCATTGTCAACAAGTCACAGAACAGTTTGGCTGATAGAGATTTCGCAGAAGCAGCGAGAATAAGGACTGTTCTTTATACTGAATGGCCATATTTTCGTTTTACAATCATCATGCATTTAGTAATCATTTGGTTGATAATACAAAATGAATAATACAGATGTCACAACCCTGAAATTTACTCAAATAACATCTACCACAATATCGCCATCACCAATACTGGCATTTATCTATCTCAGTTGAGGGAGACATCTGATAATGGAGTCATTTAGTTGTCAAAAGCTGGTTTGCGAGTACCAGCACAACTTGTACTATGCACTTGCACTATGCAAGTACAAAAAAAATAAAAGTCAACTGTTGGTAGTGTGGCAAAAATTTCGCAATTTCAATTAAAAAAAACAGCTCTGATTTTTGTTACTAAAGATGTAATTTCATACACCTTGTGATGCTGGTAACTGTCACATATTCAAAAGTTGCCATTAATTTGAAAACAAATATCATGATTACAACTACTTCAAGTACGGAGGGGGAAAAACAGAGGCAGAACTAAATATTCCATGTAATACATGGATACACTAAATGGATGAATATAGTATAAGTGTTATACAAGAGTGCACAGTAACATTTACATTCTCAATTTTGGCCCTTTTTGAGTTGGATTAGCTATTGTATTGTATAGAAAACAGCTGGGTTGGTCAGTTTTGATTTAATCCCAGTATGTTTCAAATAATGTTGTTATAATGTGTGAATTTAATTTTTTCAGTGACGAAACCATATCAATTGACATTTTCTCCTTTAAAAAAATATATTACATCTAACTTAAATTAGAATCTAATCAAGTATTCTATTTCAATGTTCTCGCCTTAACCACTTAAAATCCATTCAACTGAGCTTTGAGGGAGCAGTCTTTATTTTGCTTCATTAGCAATAATAATTATTTATAACATTATTTCAGAAAAAAATTGAATGTCTTGAAGGATTTTGGAAAACGACTGTACAATATACGATTTTTTATAATATTATTTCATTTTTAAAACTTCTTGTGAGCTCTTTGTAGGGCAGGACAATAGAGTTCAGCAACACAACCTCTGCTGGCACTGTCACACTGCAGCCTGCAAAACAATGCATTTCACGCATTAATGCAGCACTAATATTACTAATAAAATTATTTATCTAATTATCAGAAATTTTTTAATTTTTCACATTCTATTAGAGTTGACAGTTAATGTAATCATATCAGTGGCGTAAGTAGAGTCAGTCTGGGGTACGACGACCATGGAAGTTATGGGGTGAGGGGATTATATAGTACACCATAACATAGGAGAAGGAGGGATTCTCTAACAATGATTCAATACTGTATTGCACAGTTTATTCAAAAGGGCGGTTCGGGGGTATTCCCCTGGGAAATTAAAAAAATAACCCCTTTAAAGCCCCAATTCAATAGAATCTAGACACGAATTCATCCATTCTAACATTATTCTGACCCAAATTTTGTGTAAAATTTTCATCTAGTTTTGCATCATTGTCAGTGGGAGATCCGAAATCTCGTGCTAAAAATTTATTGTCCCAAGTAGCCAAACTTTACCGCAGGTCTGCCTGAACATTTTCACTCTGCTATTTTTGATCCCTCCACCTGGGGTTTAGCATAGTACCGTCCTTAAAAATTTATTTTAAATGGAGAAGGAGGGGTTTTGTAACAGTAATTCTAGAATTTATGTAACTTGTTCTTCCAAAAGGGTGGGTCCAGGGTAGTTTTGAAAATAATCCATCTAAAACAAAATTTTCAGCGAAAGACGTCTCTTTTTACTCTTTTGTTAAAAAGGTTTGACTCGCAAGGCAATTTCATGGGTCTCTGGGGGGATAACCCCCCCCCCCCCCCCCATAATTACACCAATGAATAGAAACTTAAAGAAGGGATAATGGAAAAATTTAATTTTGGAACCACATCTATTTCATTTTTATCAACACAAGAGGTTTGGTGATCAACCCTCCTAGAAGTTTAAGACCAAGAAATTGATCTACAGATAATTACTGTATTAATGGATATAATATAAGGATAGATACGGAAACATACATAATGTGAGAAGACTCTGTTCACCAACTCTATTGTATAACAATTGCAATTGCTTTTGTGGTTAGTAAAGTTTTGTTATTATTCTATTAATTTCTCCTATTTTATTCTGCCATTATACAATTATTTTGCATCTTAAATTTCTGATAACCTGCTGTGTACGTTTTAATGATTTAGTCTTCCAGCTCTTTTTTTTAATATGCTATGTGAAATCTTTTTCTAATAAAAAGTTCCGACAACATACATTCTTCAATTCACATGCACTAGAACATACTAAAAATACTTCTATACCCTACTTTCCTTTACACCAGTATTAAATAAATTATAGCACTAATCACAAACACAAAAATATACCCCATCCTAATACCCAGATTCAAAATACAAGTAGAAACTACAAAAGTAAGACGAATAAGAAGTTGATGAATCAGCTTACACAGAGTCAGCCAACTACTATTATTACATTGCATGCAATACATAAAAAAGAACAAAACAGAAGGGGGCTCAGAGTAGATTGTTATGAGTTGGATCCCTGACCATGAATTGGAAAATAGCACGCATTGAATAGCTAAAATAAATTAATATATTGTAGACTAGCTAGCAGCTTACATAAGCACCAGCTACACTAGCCAGTAAACAAATTAGTAGTTTTGAAGTAGAATTAGTGTAGAAATAAGGGACTTTCTCATGAAATGAATAAAAATGATTTAGAAAAAATTACAAAAAAAATTAACACCACATGTATTATGTAAGTACTGTAAAGTACTAGATTGAAGGTACAGCTTCTAGATTGAAGGATGGCTTCAATAAATTAAAATTGAAATTTGAGTTGTTTGGAAGATGAAAATAAAATTATTTGAATGTTCACAACTCAGTTAATTCGAATTTCCTTTTAATGCTATAAAGCTGGGGTTTCCAACGGAAACAAGACAATGGGCTCGGAAAAGGCCGGGGTACACTATTTTGATATCCGGACGTGCTTTCGACATTAAGTTGGGAGCGTTGAGACTTCTTAAAATGCTTTTTCAACAGCACAAAATGGAAAATTTGATTCCGTTAAAAAATAATACTACGTAAAATAATAACTCTTAAATAATGATAATGAAGAATAGAAGAATTTCGATTTCGTTCATTCTTTCACTTCATCCAAGAAAAGGGAACCGAGGTGTTATTTTTAAACACTTGTGTTTTTTAAGTCACGTACTGTTGTATGAAAGATAAGGGTCATAGAATCAACAATGACGATAGTGGCACCTTTAATCTAATTTAATGTTTGGGTGTGTAAGAACGAGTCAATAATCGATGTTGTGAAGGTTGAAGCTTCTTTTCCCGACATTTAAAGGTACGAACGGGCCGTTATATTGTTAGAAAACTCTACAACAAGCTACCGCCGTTATTTATTTATTTCGAATTGTCTAAGAAAAGGTTAAATTTAAAGTTTAAAAGGGTTAAAGGTTAAGATTTAAAAGAATGCTGTTAGGTGTATGGAAAGGGCCAATAGGTTAGATTCATGTGGGCAGTTGTTCAAGAGACTTGGTATCCTAACTGCACCTTGCTTTACAATTAAATAAGAGTGATATTAACCAAAATCTTGACGTACATGATTATAATACACGAAGTCGAGGAGATTATCACTTGGCGAGTCACAACAGTAGGTTATTCTATTTTTTTTTTTGCAGATTACACAAAAACACATCTTTTCGAAGCAGATACCACGGATATGACACAAGAAATAGACTCATTCTCATTGCTAATGTCGCTGAGAAAGTTATACATCAGACACTTCAATCATTTAGCACCAAAATTGTACAATTTGCTTCGCAGGAAAATCGAGGACATAACACATTACGAAAAATTAAAAAAAAAACAGTACACAATTGGATACTGAGTACAAGAAGACAAAGTATAGAAAGCATAGTTTCCAATAATGCGTGAGATAACTTACCTAATATTAATAACATATTTATTCAACTCTAATCTAGAAAATAGCATGCCATAGTTCATTTCCATATAAAATAGATGAATAAGGGCCTTATTACACAGAGCCACTGCAGTTGCCGTCACGCGCCATAAGGCTGCCACCGAAGCTTGCTACTGCAGCCGCCTGTGCAACCCACAGCGGTGGCGCGTCCACATTTCACTTGTTTTTCAAATCAGTTCAACATTAATTTAGAACTTTCTTAGTAATGGCGAAGGTGATATTGTGGAAGGAATCCATAATGAAAAATAAGACGAAATTGTCACAACCACATTTATTAAAACTTCGAGAAACTAGTTTCGGTTGTTACACCATTATCAATCTCAATCAAACTGAAAACTGAAGTACAGAGAAGCCTTATATATACTGTGCATGGAATGATACTATTGGCTAAGAGGGAAAGAGGCTGACTTTAATCGGACGTTGTGATTGTTGAAACGACTGAAAAAGAACGGTTTTGATGTAGCTTTTCAAACCAAACCAATTTTAAAGAGCTTATTTGGGCGTAGTAAAGACAAAATTGATATCTGGGATAAAAGTGGGGTTTATAAATTGAATTGCGGTGATTGTAATGCTTGTTATGTAGGTCAGACTGGTAGAAGTTTCAAATGTAGGGTAAATGAACATATCAGGGATTGGAAAACCCAAAAAGGAGATTCAAATTTTGCAGAACATCTCATTAATAATGGACACAAGTTCAAGGCTGAAGAAAATGTTGAATTTCTGCATTTGATTGGCAAAGGCAGACAATTGAACATTTTAGAAGCTTTGGAGATAACTAAGTTGGTAAAAAACGATTCCATGACTAATTTAAATGACCAAATTTATTTTAACCAATTCAATACAACTAACTTGGTTTCATTGTAATTCCAGCCTATTTTTAAAAAGCAGTTCTTATGTGTATTTCTCAGTTGACCTTGATTGCACTTCAGTGAGCTTCTAATTTTTTAAATTTTAGTTTGATTAAATTCTAGCCTTATTACAATTTTTTGTTACTTTCTTGATTTTCACAGTGTTTACTTATTGATTTGACTCGTATTTTTGCTTGTTACTCCTCCCACCAGGGGGCGTGACTTGACAACCAATCACAACGTCCGATTAAAGTCAGCCTCTTTCCCTCTTAGCCAATAGTATCATTCCATGCACAGTATATATAAGGCTTCTCTGTACTTCAGTTTGATTGAGATTGATAATGGTGTAACAACCGAAACTAGTTTCTCGAAGTTTTAATAAATGTGGTTGTGACAATTTCGTCTTATTATTCATTATTAATTTAGAAATTTTATTATGTTACTGTTATTTTGTTAATGTGTTAAAGTTTTTATATTTTATTGTATTTTCTTAATGTATATTGTCAGTTGTAATGACTTTGGTGAGAAATAGAGAATTGAATTGAAAAAAATTTTTAATAGAAATAAACTAAAAGTGGTAATAAATCTTTACTCAAACCAATAACCATATTTACAAACATAACAATAACCAATACCAATGAAGATACAATATCAATGTAGCGTACAGTTCATTGACCACACATAACCTCCGAATAATGTGAATCTAGTACGGAACTAGTAGAATGGTCGACTGTAGGCAGCTGAAAATGTGGCTCCCGTAGGCGACTGGAGTGGCCTAGTATAATAAGCGTCATAGCAGACAATGGTCAGCTGACAAGGCGACAGTCGCACGGACTTGCGACTAGAAGCGAGAGTAGGTGACTCGGGTGGCTCGTGGCGGCGACTAGAGGGGGCGTAGCCGTGGCTCAGTATAATAAGCTCCATATACATTGCATGTATCGCTTGTCTGAGCATCTGTTGCGACTAAAGTAGCTCTGTATAATAAGGGCCTAAGTTGAAACTCTCTTCTTCAACTTGACCATGAATATACCTCAACCTTAAATGAATATGGATTAAAGATCTGATACTATTCTATTGAATACAGATAGATGGATACATTAGATGAAAATATAACTGTTTCTTACCCAAAATTGTAATGGAAGGATTAAGTCTCCCCAAATTGTTGAATAGAGGCAGATTCTCCATTTTGGCAAAAGGCTTGTTCGGATTGGGATCATTGGGAGTTCCTTCAACTCTTGCCCAGGGCCCAATTTGCGACCTTCGTCCAATTATGCTATGAAGTACAAGGCTATGCTCACCAATGACGGCTCCCTCCAAAACAATGGACTCTTTGATACGAGCACCAGGACCTATAGTAGCATTAGCAGCGATGCTTACATTAGGTCCCAGCTGCAACAGAAGAGAACAAAAGAGCTGTTAATTTCAGCTTATGACACCTCTTTTCTTTGCTAATGAAACCCACACGAGTCTGGGACTTGGGCGTGGGTAACGAGCTGATGATATAATGATGTTATGAATGCTGAATAGATATAGATGGATAGAATTTTTCAGCACGAAATTTGAATTTTTTCGTAGCACAGAAGTGCTGTGGGCAGTGGCGGTGCGATGAACCCCAATCAGTTTGATATCATCATATAAATAACCTGATATTTCAATTTTGAACTATTCCATCATGCATGAGCAATTTTTTACTTTTAGATTGAAGTTTGGCAATCCTAGATGTTTGAAACAGAGGTGGCGCCTGGCGAAATGAACGCACATAGACAATTACTGTAAGTCAGGTTTTTCCTGGAGGATGAAGCCCACATAGGTCTGAGACCTGTGCTTGGGTAATGAATTGGATGATGGTGATTGATGAGTTGGACCTACAGTTTTAGGTGGAAAGTGATTCAAGTGATTCAATCAGGGATTTAGGTGTGAATGGAGGCCTGTACTCCATTTTCTCACATTCCAAAGCCTCAGCTTTCTGTGCTTTGTTGACAAAACTGCTCCATTCTAATTGCCACTACACATTGCAATGATGCTTCCAGCTCCTGAAAGAACATCTTCATTTCAACTGCCGCATCACATTGCAACACATTTCTTCAGAACCTGTTTTTATATGGCAAGCAAATTAAATATTGAGCAGGTCGACTTCAAAAGGGAAATAAATCTGTTGCTTTTTAATATTCCCTTATAAGAAAAACTCATAGGTTTGTAATTGTGAAGTAGGTTGTACAGTTCCCTTGCTTGCTTTTTGCTCAAGTAATATAGCGTGGACAATAGCTATTTGTGTAACTAGAGCGAAAAGTGGGGTATTTCTGCACCGAGAGAAACAGTTTCTCGAGTGCAGAAACAATACTTTGCGCTCGAATTACAAATTACATTTTTCCTACAGTAATGTATAAAGTAATTTAAACAGGACATACATAACCTCACAATTCCTCACATAATCTATCTTCGAATCAAATCGATTTCAACAAGAACTACAGCTGACTGTTTTTGTGTAGCTAAAGCAGGGTAGCCAACCTATTTTTGAATACAGAATAGGGAACCTGCGTACTACATGCTCACTATTTTGTGTTGTTCGGCTGCAAATCTGGAGTGCAGATAAGTATTTTCGCGCACTGGTGCAGGAATAGACTATTTTGCGTGCTACATTTAGTGCAAAAATAGGCACTTTTTCGGGTCACTGTAGGAAAAGATAAATGTTAATCACTTGGGAAATTTGTCAGGTTCAAATTTTTGGTTTCTGAGCGGTGACAGAAAATACATTAGAGTACCCTTGCAGTGATATTTCTATCAGGAAAATTACTTAAACCTAACATTTTTCTGAACAGAAGATATCTAACATTAAAACTGACTCTGCATTTCTATTTAAATTATCATTTTCACTCACTTATACTGCAGGGATGCACTTCGCTTCTAAGGAGAAGCTTCATCAGCCTGCCATCCGGTATTTTATTGAGGTTATGACGGACGGCCATTATGTAATTGAAAATTTTGGTTTTCTTCGTAGTAGTTCCACAGAATACTAAGCTATTGTACTATGTTTTGGTTTATATAGGTTTGGTTTACTCAAAAGTTTTCTTTTTTCTTTTCTGAATTTGTAGAATTTTTAACATGATGAGGAACAGCACATCATCTGTAACTGGTTATTTTCTGTTAAATAAGTGAAGATTATTTTTATAACATTTACCAGCACAAAGGATCTAGATTTGATTTAAGACTAATGCTATTCAATTTGTCAAATTTTTTATTACTTTCTATTTGTTATTTTTCATAGTTTTTTCTCGCTTGAATTGATGTAGAAGTATGAGGCGCCCCACAAAGGAGTACCTTAGGGGCTGCCATGTTAGGCAATAGGCATGTATTATATACAGTTAGTTATGTGTGTTTTTATGAATCAATTTGAAAGTGTTCAAGTATTGTATGTGCTATTGGTCGAATAAATTATTATTATTTATTTATTATGAAAGATTTCAATTGTGTTTCGTCATTGAGTAAATTAGTTCTGCCTTTATGGTGTTGGAATATTTCACATTGTTCCAATGTATTTAGTTTGTTGTTTTATAAGTGTGTAGAATTGTGAAAAAGTGAGTAAACATCATGATTTAAATAGAAATTCAGTGTCGGTTTTGATATTAGATTGTTCAAGTATTTCGTCATGGAAACCATCACAGAAACTATCTTACCACAGCTGTAGCATGAACGAAAGCAGTAGGATGAATATAAACATCAGGAAGAGTCTTTGCTTCAGTGTCAGTCTTCAACAGTTCAGGATTCAATGACTTGTATAACTGCAGGTAATGTCTGTTAGCATAAATAGCTGATCCGGCAGTTTTCAATTGGGACCACCAGTTGGTTGTAGGCAAAACAAAAGCTCTCCCAGTACCAGCCAATGGGCTGAGAACCTCTTGCTCCAATCGGATCCGCCCTGATTCTTGAGCACTTCCATTCATGACATATTCGCAACTGTGGAGGAAATAAGAAAACTGAATTACAAATTTAAGATTTCAGTTACTTTTAGAGATGAACCAATTCCTAAAATTTTTGATTCCGATTTTAAAATGTTTCTTCCGGTTTTCAATCCAAGATTCAGATGACTTTAATTGCGCAAATTTACAATATAAATATTATGAAGATGGGCAACTCTCAGATCCAATAATTATAGTGACGTACAATTATTTTGGAAAAGAAAAGTTTTTTGTCAAGCTGAAATAGACAATATAATTGTCGGCGGCTTTGGTAGCGCAGTTGGTTGGAGTGAGATGATATTTTGTTGTATAGTAACAGGGATTATAAGTTTATTGCTATTTTGACTTTTTGACTATTGTTAACTTGATGCTGTATGGTTGTTTTGACTTTGCCCATAACACTGTATTTGTTCCATGGCAATATAATTCTATTTATTTATTATCAATAAATAATTCAAAAATGATATATTAAAATTATAAGATAACGAACTTGTAATATTCTTGATTTTTTCGGTTGAATATTTCTGCCATTATTTGAAAACTTTCCAGGGAGAAGACGTATACTCCACAGTTGACAAGGGTAGAAACAAATGTTGATGGCTTCTCGACATAATGGGTTATTTCATTTGTCAGTTTATCCCTTACAATGCAACCTGAAACCAAATTCATTTTTCGCACATTAAAAAACTATTTATAAAAAATACGACGAATTAATTAGGTTTAAAACAACACTAACATGATATTGGATACAATAAATATTAAAGATATCTATAACTAAATCATAATTAAGGGAAGTGATAGCCGCGAGCCGTAGCAGGTATCTGTTCAATCAGATAGAGATAAGCTGCGTTCTCGTAGGACCTGTTTGTAACGGTGACCGATTAGATTGGCCGGCAAAAAGACTCTGTTCTCTGCTGTAAAATCACTTCCCAGTGGTTCGGAACCCACCTAAAACTGTAGGTCCAACTCATAAATCACCATCATCCAACTCATTACCCACACACAGGTCTCAGACCTATGTGGGCTTCATCCTCAAAAAAAATCTATCAATGGATAGAATTCCTAAACTGTGGAAGGATTGTAAAATATTGAAATGTCTAAATATTCGCATCTTTTGATATGTAAACTAATCACAAAATATATACATTGAGCAACGAAACAGTCGAATTTCTCACAAAGATCATAAAGTTAATAACAGAGAATTCAGGCAAAAAAGTTGTCAAAAACTTATCTTTTAAACTTCCTCCAACTCTCTTGTAAAAAGGTCACTGAAAAACATTACATTATTCAAGCGAAGTTGGAGTCGAACCTAAGAATAATTTTCATGGAACAACTTTTCAAGAGTTGAGGATTTATGCAAAAGATATCCAGTTCTTTCATTTCTTCTTCTCCATTAATAATCGATGAAGTTTTCTCAAACAGAACTTTCTCATTTCTTCATAAATACGATCATTTGCAAAAAAAGGGCATTCTAATATTAAAACTGACACTGTATTTCACTTTTAAATAATGTTTTACTCACATATATTGGAGATGCTTGAGGAATGCATTTCACTTCTGAAAAGAAGCTTCGTTTCAGAAGTGAAATGCATTCCTCAAGCATCACCAATATATGTGAGTAAAACATTATATAAAAGTGAAATACAGTGTCAGTTTTAATATTAGATTGTTCATTACGTATTTCGTCATGGAAAACATCACAGAAACCAAGGGCGTCATGAAGTATGAAAAATTGCCATGAAGGAGTTTGAATGCTTACAACTATTTGGACTCTTGTAAAATTTTTGTAATAGAGATAGTTTTGGGCTAAAAGCATGTTGTTCTTTACAATAAGTTATATTATTTTGAATGTATAAATAAATAAAGAAATCATTACCGTAATTGCATGCCTGTTGCCGAGTTGCTTCGGTGGCCATTACAGTGATTAGTGCATTCTGGCCACGTGACTTATGGAAATCAAGCATCTCAACTAATGGAAAATCGGCACAAACGTCTCCATTCATTACAAAGAATGCCTCTGGATTTCCACTTCTTATCTGGTCTCTGAAATGATACATGCCACCTGCCGTACCCAATGCTATGAACTCTTGCAGGTATCTGAAAAATAAAATATCTCGAATTAATCTCTAAATCTGTTATATTACAAATTTTCTCTCAGCAAATTATCAAAGTTCAAATGAGTTTATCTAACACCAAAGAAATCATATCAAAACATAGTTATGACTGAATATACATTAATATTTCACAATATTTACCCCTGAATACATGAAATATGGGTTGGGTTGAATGCTAGTTCACAGTGAAATTATTGATATTTGATGCAATTTGTTTTCGAGCTGATGATGGTGGGCATTACGTGGGGTAAGTCTGAGAATTGTGCGTTGATAATGAGTGGATGATAGCGATGTTATGGATGAACCTACAGTTTTAGGAGTTCCGAACCATCAGTTAATAAAGCAGATAACGTCGTTATTTTTCACCAGTAACCTTTTTTTTTTAATTATATATGATGCCTACATGAGTCTCGAGACTTGTGCGTGAGTAATGAGGTGTATGAGAAACAACCATGGCTGAATGAGATTCGAACCTAAGGCTGCAGGAAACTCTGCTAGCCAGAGCCTTATCTATCACCAGAGCCGCCTCGTATTTTTGCCAAGAACGTTTATGTTACTTGTAAAATCTATCTACTGCTTTTGTTTTTTGTTATATTTTATTTCAATTATTGCTGATCATAAAACAGACTTATTTCAAAATTTCTTAAAATTAACTATAAACATCTAACTATCTATATAATATCGTGAATGTGTTCAAAAATAATAAAACATATTCTCAAAGATATAAAGATTTTCGACCTTCGCTCCTCAATTTTTGAATGCTCATCAAATAATGTGGAATTATCTTGTTATTCGAGTAAAAAACGAATGTTTTGTTGACTGAACATTACTATCGCCAAACACCTCGCTTAAGGAGCAGCCACGCCATAGTTCTATAAAAAGTAAAATTTTAGTTTGAAGTGACTGACAATTAAACAAACTGACAAATATACATAAACAGAATTTATTAATTTCGAATTCCTTTAAGTGCTATTAGTTTATACTGAAGACTTCCGCAATGGCGGATATTGACAACAGTATTGTCCATAGTCTAGTGGTTAAGGCGCCCGACCGGCAATTTGGAGGTCCGTGGTTCGATTCCCGGTGGTGACTGATATTTTGTACAGTAGCATTCATCGATTTCCATCAGCTATTCAATACTGTTGTCAATATCCGCCATTGCGGAAGTCTTCAGTATAAACTAATAGCACTAAAAGGAATTCGAAATTAATAAATTCTGTTTAAGTAAAATTTTATTTCATAAGGTAATTGAGTAATTTATGTTAACTACCGCGAACTAAATGGTATAATATTCACATTTTCTTGTCATAATTTTATATTAATCTGTTACTGAAAGTCGCGGTCCAGATAGAAAGGCAGGCTTGAAAATGAATGACTACTTGTGATATACAGAATGAATCACTATTGGACCACATCCTCGCATCTATTTGCGGAGTTCAAAATTAGTTTCTGTGTTTCAAAAAAAGTTACCCAGCGTCACCAAGCTGTATTTGTGCCAGGTCAAAAGAATAGCTAACAACACGACAGGAATGTCTTGAAGAAGAAGGTTCAACAATAATTGCAGACTTAAAGCGTAAATGAAATGGACAATATCTTTGCATTTTTATTAATTTGATAATCTGACTACAAAGTCAACATTTGTGAACATATTTACTTCTTATTTTGTACCATCAAAACACAAGATAGTTCCAAGGAAATGGAGCCCCTACCTTATATTAATTTTATATTCCTGTATCATGCTTTGAATGAATTCCTGTAAGTCTTTAGCCGGGTAATAACCGATAAGAAGTATCTCTTTCAAATCCTTCACGCTGATACATGCTCGAATGTGGTGTTGTATAATTGGCAGACCAGCTACAGGAAACAGTGGTTTCGGAATGTCAAGTGATAAGGGCCTGAAGCGAGTACCTGAAATTAAAAATTAGATGAGATGTCAATTAAACCATTAAAATGGATCCACAAATACTGAAAAAGACTGAATTTCAAACTTTAATAGGCATTTCCGTGTTATACGGAGGCCACTATTTAACAAGCTTAACCTAACCTCGCTAAATCGTGAATTCGCTAACAGTGCTCTAACACAAGCAATCTTCAGAGCCTTTCAATTAACGGGACGTCATGATCTAGCGAGGTTAGGTTGAGCTTGTTAAATAGTGGCCTCCATATAATACGTAACCACCGTTAAAAGAGACGTTGGATCTAAGTCAAGATTGGTTGAATAATAGCTACGCTCAGGATGAAAATTCATCTAATAAAGATCGAAACTGACAAAATATTTCTATTTTAAATTATGATTTTTACTCACTAATGCTGGAGGGATGCATTTCGCTTCTAAAGAGAAGCTTCATCAGCCGGCCAAATCAGCTATCGAATTTCAAACGTCTACGTTGGATGAATAGTCCAAGTTCTAGATATACTTCTACTAAGCTACTCTCCTCACCTTGAAAGACCGTTCAGTACTAGAAGTGCCGATATTTATAACCCTGTAAACCCAACCTAGCTTTAGCTTTGACTGTAGCTTCCAGAAGAGGGTTCCAGAGAAGCACATCCCTGGTTACCGGTACGGTAATCCAAATTTCAATACTTTCTGAGCAGAACTATCAAATTTGATACATTCATTTATCAAAATAAAGTAGATAACCAGTATCCTATCATTTTAGTGAATGGATTGTTCTTACAACATAGAATTCATTTCCAGTCACATAGCTTACCTAGCCTTAATGGAATTGAATAGTGAACATTTCATGAAATCAGAGTCGAATTGAATTAAAATCTCAAAGGAAGCAAGACAATTTATTTGAAAAAGACAAAATTATTTGAATGACACAAGCAAAACAAAAACTTGAAATTAGAATAGCATAAAGCACATTACCTTTTAAAGGACCACCAACAAGTATTACAGCTTTCAGCATTTTAGAAGTCGTTTAATTCAAATACACTTCATTAGGAGAGCCACGTCAATTTATATTGCAAGACGCATAATCTTACATTGTCAAGTCATGACAATTTGTTCAACCACTCACAGAACCTGAACTGCGAACTCATGTTTTGGTTATGTCAGCTGTTTCTTATTTTGTTTGCCAGTGCTACTAGATACTGCAAACGGATTATCAAGGCAGTGGCCATGTAACCGCTCGTGTTCAAATTCTACTAATTGTTTTCGATACTGACAAAATTTCAAATGTTTCAGGATCACAATATCCCTTCTTCGACTTTGAGGGTGAAAATGCTTACAATGCTTAACTGATCAGCACATAATGGGGATTCAAATTATTTAATCTATTTATCATTTACATGATATTTATATTCATATAAACTCTCAAGAGTAACATTCTTCACAACTAAATCATTTAAACCCTAATATTTATATTTATAATACAATTGTAACAACTGTTGGATGTGATTATTTAATAATAATAAAATTCATGATACATCATTATATTTAGTAATTTCATAAATCTCTAATCACTATGTCTCATAATATTCCACCTCTCATTAGTTTTTCCTTTCTTAAAGGGGTTTAAGTTTTCAGTATTTTTCATTTATATGAATATTATTATTTGAATAAAATTTTCATGAAAGGGCAGTGTCTAGCATCAAAATTTTTTACTTATTTTATAAAAGTTTTGAAAGTTTGTGGAATATTGTGACATACAGTACTTTGAAATAATCATAAATACTTCAATCAAAATTGTAATATTTTATAACTATAAGCCAGGGGTGCCCACAGGGGGGCTATGACGCAGACTGCGTCATTGAAATTCTTGGGGGGGGGTGGGGGGGGGTTTCGAAAAACCGTTTGGGGGGGGGTGGGTAAAGTTAATTGAAACCGTGTTTAATCGTGACGACATTCACGAAATATATTACGAAGTATCCAGATAGAATGTCAATTAATGACAATAGATTTATAATTATTATTGTACTATTGATTATGAATTAGCTAAAATAGTTATGTTTTGGATTTGTGCAGGAAGTTATTATTCAAGCTTAGTGCTCTGAAAGTGGTTTATACAACTTTACTCTCCTTAGCAGTTACTAGTTGATCAGCGGAAAGAGCAATGAGTCGAGTTAAAATGATCAAAAACAGACTCAGATCAGCTATGGTGGAGACTCATGGTTGTCCAATCTAATGGTTCTAGCTGCATAAAAAGATGTACTTTAGTCTATTTCTAACGAAGAAATAATTGAAAGGTTTTCTGTTTCCTCATCACAAAGACAAATTAAAACTGCTATGTAGGGTTTAACAAGATTATTGACATGTAGATTTAACAAGCTTAGAAGGTGCCTAGCTAACTTGTAGATGGTCACAGCCTACAAATTTAAAATATTTGACTTCAAACTATTGATGCTTTTAATGTATTTTACTAATAAGTAAGAACTGATATCGCAAAATTTACTAAGTTAATACTAAAAATTCATTAATTTTTCATAACTATGTTTTTATTTTGTTTTTGAAAGACGCTTCATTGGATTGTGTGTTGTAAATAACTATACATCAAATGTGAGCCTTTTATGTACTTCATCCATACATAAATTCTCCCAAGATACTACACTAAGTAAATAACCTGATGTTTAACTACTGTCCAATAAACATTAGCATAAATGACTTTTAGTATTTTGAATTTCTGTGTTTTACAAATGAAGTTATCAACTCAAACTTTAACCTTAATGTAATTGGTACACCGAACATAAACTTATAGATTTTTCATTTTTATTGAACCATTGAGTATTTGTAATATTTGATTGTTTAAAACCCATTTAGGTTCACATTCTTATTTAGCTATTTGGCAATCAAGTTTATTAAGCAGAAGTTCATATATTCATTTCATTGATATTTATTTTTTACCTTTACAAAAAAATGTTACCTATGTAGAGAATCTCAAGAAATATACATACACTTTGTATATTATTGACTGGGTTTGAATTTTTTCAATAGCTATATAAATCTTCTTTTAGTTGGGGGGGCTTATTTTTTCGCATTTTTTTGAGGGAGGGGCGGTTTGTGGCTAAATATAGGGGGGGGGGGAGGTGCGTCATGAGGCTTAGGAGGGGTGGGCACCCCTGTATAAGAGTAATCAAACTAAAAGCTTGAGATTATGTTTGTATTTATTATGGTTGTAGAAACCACTCATGATTTGCAGAAAGTACTTAATTTCAAATTATTAAAATTAAATAGTCTGCTTTCCCCCAGCGAGAGGGAGGTCTGTGGGTCCTCCAACCGGAAAAATGTGAAAAAAGCAATCCCTTTAAAATTGTATATAATAAAGAAAATCATGTTAAAAAAACACATGATGTCCATACACTTCTTTTCACCCTTCATAAATAAATTGAAGCTTCATATTGAGGAGATTGAGTTAATCTGAATTATTTCATCCATTTTTCTTCTAGTGGCAAATATATTTTAAAAGTTGAATTTTAGATTCCAGAAATACATATTCCTATTATTTTCTAATATTCTAATTATGAAAATATTGATAGCTAATTTGAATTTGAATTTATTTATACTATATACTATACTATACTATAATACTATCAAGGGCCTGGCACAATAAGCATCAATGCATTTTTTCACCTAATAAAATACAAAAGGTGCTTATTTTCAACTAAGTATGGCTCCTGTGGTCACTGGTTCGATTCCCGGCCAGTCTGGATTTTTTTGTGTCATAGTTCACCTCATTACTCACGTACTCAGACTTACATGGGAATCATCGGCTTAGAAAATTATAAATTTCTATTCTATAATATTGTATCATCATGATATTTTTAAGAGCACTAGATTTAATTCATAAAATTATTATGTATTAATAATGCATTATAATTATTATGTAAATAAAAAAATTATAGAACCCTTTTTCAACTTCGTGTATCTTCTTTCAACTTACGTCCCTCGCAAAACCTATTTGATCATGCCAAAATGGACTCAGAGGTGTGTAGGAGACATTTTAATTTCATTTCCCATAAGTTTGCTATTTATATTGACTCGTTGCTGGCGCTCAAGCTTTTTAGCTTTTGCTAGCAACGCCTGTAATAATGATATTCTCCTGTATATGTATTTTTTTAAATTTATTTCAACTTTGCTATTGTTATTTTTTCATTTACTGGCTTTTTTGTTGTTTTAATATTTCTTTTATTTTGGAGGTTTTAAATTTTTTGTCTGTATTATTTGTCGATGGCAATAAAATGATTTGATTTGATTTGATTTTTGAAGTGAATGAACCGTATTCCACCAACATTTATTGAAAATACAAGTAGATACATACATAAGAAACAAAGAAATTAAATGTAAAAATTGATAATTTTAAATAAAATTGAGGAGAAACTGTTCTAAACAATCACTGCGCTGCTTCTGAAAAATTCTTTCAATATAAATATGTAGTCAAGTCTCTTTACTGTTTATTTTTCCTATCTCTTTCTATTCTCTCATTGCATTTTCCCTCTTTTTCATCTTTCTTACTTTCTTCCTTCCTCATCACTCTGTCTCTTTCTGTTTTTACATCCATCATCCTTGTAAATCGAATTTTGTGTAATCTTTTATAATGTTTAAATTAGTTAAACATTGTTTAAATTATTGGCGAGCCGCTTAGCGCAGTTGGTTGGGGCGTCGCAACTTCAGCTTGCTGTCGTTGCAGCGGTCGTGGGTTCGAATTCCGCTCCTCCGTCTGGCATCTATGTGTAATCATTCACCTCATTACCCACGCACAAGTCTCAGACTCATATGGGCATCATCAGCAATAAAAAAAAATTTGCAACTCACACCTGCAGGATTTCCTCTGCTGGCATATTGGGTTCTAGGTTTGTTCTAGTTTTTATTGTATTGTATTTGTATTTGAAGAGTCTGAATAAGATTGATTTCATTTGAAAATTGATTTGATTCTGTCAGGGGCAATAAAATACATTTTATTCTATTGTGTACCTCTACATCCTCTATTGTTGTAGGAAATAAATTGTTGCCATATCAACACATAAACTAACAGAATTTTATTAAAAATTTTGTTATTATCATTATTCAAATACTCTTATTTATTAATTCTACTCAGGTTTTAATGTTTATTTAGCTGGCTAAAATAGTTTATCTGTAATCATAGATCTGTAATCAAAAGTTTAAAAATAAATAATCGTTGAAAATACTCTACTGGTGAATTCACTTATTCGTGTGGTATATCGCAGATCCAGACAAGGTATGCTCAGGAATATTGAAAAAGAAATTTTTTGCCAAAAATATCCACACAAAGCAAACTTGAATTAAAAGCCCCGGCTTTGTGGGGGCAAGGCACTTTTTCCCCCCTCAATAATCACTCTGGGGGCAGTGCATACATTTTGCACACCCCCCCCCCCCCCCCTATAATATTTAAAAAACCCAAAGTACGCCATACAAAAAAATAAAGCTGCCTAGCTAATTCTTTGTCGATTGAATGATTTATTATCACATTTAACAAAGATAACACTGTTGCTTTATAATAAAGATTAATAATTTTCACTTCCACAAAGCATATAAAGTAGTAGAATAATTCTTATCTCAAAAAAGGCCTTAGCTTAAAATTATTTTTGTACCAAAATTTATTTCTGATGAAAACGATAATACCCATATTTTCAACATACCAAAAGTATACTCCAGCATGTTTCAGGGTGAAGTTATTAGATTTAGCTGAGTCTAAATGCAAAAATTCTAATGAGATTAGATAAATAATATTATAAAAAATATATTCATATGTATTATCTTGCTGTGCAGAACTGACCTTTTTGAGTCGCGGCGGACGCGTTTCGAACTATGTTGTTCTTCTCCAAACTATGTTGTTCTTGGTTCGTCTGCAACCAAGCGCCGAAGAAGAACAACATAGTTCGAAACGCGTCCGCCGCGACTCAAAAAGGTCAGTTCTGCACAGCAAGATAATACATATGAATAGTTCTACTGCAGTTCACGAAAAATGGATAACCACAACAATAATAAAAAATATGATGAAGAATATTATGGAACTTCCAACCATCTGAACCAGTAGTGATGACTAGCACAATTTAAAAAAAATTGTTTTATTTAATCAAAATTGATGTGGATAATGATGCAAAGCTAGATATAAATCACTTTGGCACACAATATGAGCTAAAATAATGTTGAAATGGATGAATTCAAGTTTAGAATCGCTTCAAGTGTGGTTTTAGAGTGACTATTTTTCAAAGATGTTCCGAGGGAGCACCCCGAACCTATATTTCCAAAGAACAATAGAGATTGTCCATTTTTCTCGGAGGATAAAGCCCACATAGATCTGAGACCTGTGCGTGGGTAATGAATTGGATGATTGTGATTTATGAGTTGGACCTTGGACCTACAGTTTTAGGTTGGTTCCGTGATTTTACAGCAGAGAACAGAGTCTTTTTTGCTGGCCAATCCAATCGGTCACCCTTACAAAGAGTGGCCAGGAGTTTCGTAGCTTATCTCTGATTGAACAGAAATCTGCTACGGTACTCGGCTATCACTTCACGTCGGCTATCACCATCACGTCCTAAATTACTGTATTGCTAAAGAAGCCTCCTTCTCTCCTCGTATGATTGCAGGATAAATGTTGATAATGTTGTTTATTAATATTGATAAATGCTCTCTCAACTCAACCCCCCCCCCCCATACAGCATATTAGGTCATCCCCCCCAGACAGACCCTCTAGTTACGCCATTGTTATTGTTGTGGATGCACTTCAATCTAAAGTTGAACATAGAAATTGTATCATTACTTTTCACCCTAATTATAAGCTATTATTCCACGTTTGTTCTAGCTACTGTTCCTGCGTGGTCCCATTCATTTTTCTAGTGATTCATCGCACATCATTTCCCTCATCAATTTATCTTTCAAGGCTTCACGCTTCTTATTCGCCAAGTTTCCAAATTATATATCTTTTCTAATCACTCTTACCCAACCCAGTTCCGTTCACCCTCACCCCTCTTCACTTGTTCTAAGTATTCCAAAGTCTCACCTCCCATAATAATGTGTTTGATCGTGAACATCCAAAACTCCCTACTCCTCTATTATGAGTATCGCCAATGTACCTTCACAATTCCCTTATCCCTTCTACTCCTTTCCCTCACCATCACACCAATACTCCTTCACCAAAACTCCTTCCAAACCACCCCCCCCCCCACACATCGTGGAAAGGGTCGTCGTCTGCCAACGGATCGAAACCTCGGGCATGCGCACATAGTACGCCCGTCAAACACGTGCTAACTCAATGGCCAGGCTCACACAGGCTACAAAATAACGTACGTCAAACTGCAGAAATCCTGCGTGATTTTTGAAAGCATGTCTGCCTTTCAAACGTTGAACGAATCTTCATTTTTTAGATTGAGAAGAATTCAATTTCTCAATAAAAAACTATTCAGCGAGGTTTTTTGTGGAAGGATTTCTTAATTTTCACTCTATTATCATGTTTTACACGGATAAAAATTTAATTTCTCATTAAAAAACTATTTAGCACGATTTTTCTCAATTTCTTAGTTTCCATTCTATTATCAATCCATTATTATTGGTTTACTTTCTTTTTATATTCATATTATTTTATTTTTTTATCAATCCATTATTATTGGTTTTCTTTCTTTTTATATTGATATTATTTTATTTTTTCTCTTTATAATTATATAACTTGGAGAAGAAATCGATCTCTCAATAAAGAAAGAAGTATTTAGCAAGATTTTTTTTGAGGTTTTCTTAATTTCCACTCCATTATCTACACATTATTATTGTTTTTATTTTTTTTTATATTCATATTTTACATTAGGAAAAAAATCAATTTCTCAATAAAATCCTATTTAGCAAGATTTTTTTGTGGAATGATTTCTTAATTTCCAATTTCTTATCAATCCATTATTATTGGTTTTATTTCTTTTTATATTGAATTTATTTTATTTCTCTTCATTTATAATATGGAGTAAAAATCAATAAAGTATTTAGCAAGATTTTTTGGAGGATTTCTCAATTTCCACTCTATCGTTAACCTATTATTACTGTATTCTTGAAAAATTTCTCTATTCATATTTTACAAAGGGAAGAAATCAATTTCTCAACAAAAATCTATTAAGCAAGGCTTCTTTTGTGGGAGGATTTTTTCATTTTCACTCTATTATCAATCCATTATTGGGTTTCTTTCATTTTATATTGAATTTATTTTCTTTATTTTTGTAAATAACATGGAGAAAAAAATCAATTCCTTAATAATGAATGGAAGTATCTATCAAGATTTTTCTTTAAATATTTTCAATTTCCAGTTTATTCTTTTTTTACATTATCTTAAATTCATATAATTTACATAGGGATGAAATCAATTTTCCAATAAAAGTGTTTTTAGTTTGAATATTCTTCTTTTGGGAAAATTGATTTTCAATCTGTTATCAACTCATTATTTTATAACTAAATAATTTAATTATTTTTCACTCCATAAGCAGCCATAGTACTAGGCACTCCAGGAACTATATAGTACACCATAAGAGGAAAAGGAGGGGTTCTCTAACTATAATTCAAGACTAGAATGTGTAGTTTATTCAAAAGGGGGTACTCCCCCGGGAAATGTTTGAAAAAACTCCCTCCAAAATAACATTTTAAGCGATTCTAGACACAAATTCATTCATTCTAACATTATTCTAACCCAAATTCTGTGCCAAATTTTCATCTAGTTTTTGCATCATTGTCAGTGGGAGATCCGAACTCTCGTGCTTAAAGTTTATTGCTCAAGTAGCTAAACTTGAAAGCAGGCCTACTTAAACTATTTTCACTCTACTATGTTTGATCCCCTACCTCACCTGATTGGATTATAGCAGCGGTTCCCAACCGTTTTTCTTCTGCTTTTTTACTTTACTATAGCAATATTATAGCTAGAGGGTTTAATGCCCATCTATTGCAATATTTGAACTTTTGAACAACATATCGACGCCTATGAATGGGAATTCAGCTAAAGAAATAAAATAGTAGGTAACACAATAATTTCTGCTGAACACAGATTTATTTTATTGAGGACATCGAACGTAATATGTTTAGAGATGAATATTATAATTTAAATTTCAAAATGTTACTAAAATATAGCCTACATAGAAGTGTCAGAATTAGAATACATTATAGATAGAATAGTCGCACAACAGAAACTGCTCACCAATAGCATAGAACAACCATTCCTTAGTCTATGCCACTAGACAATGAACATCCGCCATTATGGATTATTTTTTGCGTACCCCCAACTAGGACACTGTGTACCCCTAAGGGGTACGCGTACCCCAGGTTGGGAACCGCTGGATTATAGTATAGTAACAAACTTAATGTTGTCTTTTAAAAGGAGAAGGAGTGTTTTTCTAACAGTAATTCAAGACTTTATGTAGAATCTAATATCATATACCTAACTGGCACTGTATTTTTATTTGATATATGATTTTCACTCACTTATACTGGGGATACTGGAGGGATGCATTCCACGTCTAAAGAGAAACTTCATCAGGCTGTGAAATGCATCCCTCCAGTCAGTATCTCCAGTATAAGTGAGAGAAAATCATATTGTTACAGGTTCTATATGTCTAAAATAACATTGGCAACACTTAAATTTATTACTTGCACTTTATTAACACAAATATAATCTACAACTCACACTGTTCAGTAATTTCTTACAGAAAAATAAGCAATTAAAAACCGATAAAACGATGTTGTTCAACTGATAATGAGTTTTCAATATTACCATACAAAAATCAATCACTAAATGTCAAGAGGCCGATCTAATATTAAATAATAACTGTACAATAATCTGTTCAATAATATTCAAAAAGAAACGTCGAGGAAGAACAATTAACTTACGTAGCACAAGTCTTTAATACAGTAATAGGTAAAAGAATTATCACTATAGAACTGTCAAAAGAATTATCATTACAGACAACGAAAGTTCATTAGATGGTTTGTAATAGCGCCAATAGGGTTACACTGTCTGTATTAACGGGAACTGTCACTAATGCCACTTATCACGACGAGTTTCAAACAAGACTGAACTCGTTTACAAAAGTCTCCATTTATTTATATAATTTTTCATAATTGAGATATCTCTCGGCTTTTCTATCATCTTCTAAATAGATAGATAAGGAAACTCGCACTTTCCACAATATTCGATAAGATTCCATTAATGTCTAATCAAACAACTAGAACATTCTACAAAGTACAAAGTAAACACCATAAAAGTGTCAAAAGCAGAGTAATTAATTGCTTAGAAGTAAACATTTACATAGCAGATAACGCCAAGAACCACTTCTTTCTCTCAATTCTCACTACAATATATTAAATAGAAATACAGTGCCAGTAACAATCTAATATTGTTCAAGTATTTCGTCATGGAAAACATCACAGACTTTATGTAGCTTGCTCATTCAAAAGGGGAGTCCGTGGCTCTCCATCGGATGTTTTTCAAGATTCAAGACGTCTTTTTCTATTCTTTTGTCAAAAATTATTGTCTCTCAGGGCTTGTGGAAATTCCAAAGTCTTGTTTGTTTCTGGGTGTCTGCAGGTGGGGGGGGGGGGGGTCTATCCCTCTGATCCCCTCATAGTGTTACGCCGTGCCTAGCTTCAGGTCTGATTTACAAGTCATTTCATACCCGTTTCAATCCACATCTCAAATTTGACCATTCTAATCCAAACTTTCTTAACCACTATCTAAGTTTGAAAATACATCTAACTGCAAATGTAATCGATCATGTCATTCGATAAAATTGAATAATTATTAATGAATAATAAGACGAAATTGTCACAACCACATTTATTAAAAGTTCGAGAAACTAGTTTCGGTTGTTACACCATTATCAATCTCAATCAAACTCTTGAGGAGTTTGATTGAGATTGATAATGGTGTAACAACCGAAACTAGTTTCTCGAACTTTTAATAAATGTGGTTGTGACAATTTCGTCTTATTATTCATTATGGATACCTTCCACAATATCACCTTCGCCATTACTAAGAAAGTTGAATAATTATTCTTTATTGGAGATGAATTGAATTTCTAATTTCTGACAATGAAATACGTGCAACATCATTTCCAGCAAAATCGAATACTATTTCTATTCTAAGTATCTAGTTGTAAGAAAGGTTACAGCATGGGACACAGAAAGGACAATATATCTGGAATGAGCACAATACTTTTATGTCTCATGTTGATGAGACAAATGAATTTGAACTTTATGGAATGTTGTGGTATTGATTGTCACGAATTAATGTTGCACATTCGTATTCCATTTCTGACGTTCCATTCATGTCACATTGTTCCTGTATCACATTGTTCAACTGCTTTTCCATTTGAAACCGAACTCACGCAAAATGTCAGATTCCCCTTGTTGGAATGTGGACACAAAATGTATACACTTTGTTGAAGTTTGCTCGATTTTTTCAACTGGACTTCATTCTGTATATTGGTAAAAGTTAATCTACGTGGGTCTATCTTATCCTGATATTATAATCAATAATTGAACGAGCTTAGCGAGTTCTTAGTTTTGACTTGTGACTCGTGACAGGAGGCTCGCGGCTTTTTCTGTATGTGTGTGGGTTTGTGTGTATGTTCGACGATAACTTTTGAACACTTTGACCATTCAACTTCAAATTTTAAACACATGTTTTTGGAACCTTAATACAAATCAAGTTCGTTTGCCAATGAAATTGACCCACTCCTTCATTCTTTTGAGGCGAAACAAAAGGATAGGTTCTCAGCCCTTCATTAATAAATCGATATATTACTATTTATAGAAAATAGTTGTTCTCAACATATTATGGAATTCGCAATAGATTTCAAAATATGTTTTGAGTTATCATCAGCTGCAGGTGAATAAATGCGATTAGGCTTTCTACAGAATCTCTATCAGCTGATATAATAATTTTATTGCCCTGATATTTGGATATATTTATGTGGAAAATATATCTACTCTATAGATACACTAATTCTATTGCCCTGATATATAGGTATATGAGTACGGTAGGTCTTTTTTGTGGAAAATGAATCTGTGTATCAGAGCAACGATGAACCTGAACTTCAAGTGATAGATCTCTTGTGAATTTTACCTTAATCAGTATCTTCAAAACAGCCGTTTTTCGTTACCACCTTCCCCTACGATAAGCTTACCAAATTAGTTTCCCTTTCCAAAATTAGTTGTTTGCAAGCGAGTTCTCCAGCCTGTTGGGCTCACTAGTATTTTATCGAATGGGAAGTGATAGCTGTGAGCTGTAGCAGGTATCTGTTCAATCAGATTAGATATAATCAACGCTCTCTTGGGCCCTTTCTGTAAGGGTGACTGATTGGATTGGCCAGCAAAAAAGACTATGTTCTCTGCTGAAAAATCACATCCCAGTGGTTCGGAATCCACCTAAAATTGCAGGGCCACAATGTTTCCAATAACATGGCTCAAGCAGCGGGATGGTACTACCCGTAAGGATCTCCCCACCAATAAAAGCCATGAGCATTTACTTTTTTTATTGAATATCAGTTATTAGTAGTTCAAAATCTCATATATAGTCCAAAGTCTCCAGCGCGAATTATCAATAATATTATCACTTAAGTGATGATACATGTCTACAAGAACAAAGAAACAAGAAAGAAAGTCCAGAAAGACAGGATGAAGGCACAGAAAGACATATATAAAGCAAAGAAAGCTCAAAATATATTGGAATTGCTTTAAAAGGGATAGTGGTAGGCGTAGTCCTCTCTTAGTAACTTTTTATGGTAAATTCAACGACTTGCAGTCAATTTTAATTAAGAATATATCATATTTTTACTCACGTAGGGCAAACGTTTTCCAATCGTGGAGATTCATTTTCAAAGGACTCTCTTTCTGTGGGGGTTTTCTGATACAACTTGTAGACAATCTATTTTTGGAGAAAAAGTTCATGTTGAATGAATTAATAGCAAAAAGCACACACCTAGGTTTTATTAAAAAACGGCTTTTACTGAATCAAAGCAATGTAATTTTGCACAGATTGTTTCAGCTTGCTAATTTTAAGTGGTTTGATCCATTAAAATCCTAAGACTGCCGACAATTATTCAATTTACTTTTTATTCAACAATCAAGTTTATTCACTTCAAAAACATGCTTTTTTGATCATGTTTGCATGTTTTGTTAAATGTATCAGAAATTACTGCAGCTTTCGACTTATAATTTGTTTTATTCGACATTTCAGCTCATTTTACATAAAACTCGACTAATTCACAGAAAACATGAAGGGGCTTTACTCTTGAATGAGTAAATAGATATGATTAGTTGCCAACTTCCGCTTAAGTTCTGAAACTGAGCATTGCTGGACCAATGTTTATATGAACGTTTTTCATTATTTTGTTGAGTACAACTAGCCCATAAAGTATTGGTAACTATACAAAGCGGTCTATATAATGTCCTTATTAAGGGGTTCATTTCAGGTTGAAATACTCAGTTGAGTCGTATTGAAAGCTCTTAGAAGAATTTTATTCAACTATTAATTGTAATGAATAATAAGACATGAAGTTGTCACAACCACATTTATTACTTTTCCTTTTGATTTTGACAATTATTTCTGCTTGTTGCTCCTCCCACCAGTGGGCGGGTCTTGTTTTGGCCTTCAGCCAATCACAGACCTTCAATGAAGGTCAGCCTATTAAAGGAACTTTCTCCCTCAGACTATAGTATCGTTTAGTATATATTAAGCTACTCTGTACTTTAGTTTTAGTTTGTTTGAGATTGATAATGGTGTAACAACCGAAACTAGAAAAAAACTAAAAGTCTTCATGTCTTATTATTCATTATGTATATCTTCCTTTATCACTCTATTATTATCTTAATATATATATCTTTAAATATTACTACTATATGTTTTTGAAACACATTGTAAATCAAAGGAGGATATCGCAATTCCCGTATTTGTTGTGAAATGATTCTTTTATCATGAACTCTTCTCGCTCACCGCTGTTCCTTTCACTGCAGTGTCTTAGAATGTAATTTCTCAGTTGATGAAAGAAATTTCACCCATTTTCATTACAATTGATTTCTGTTTTTTTTTCATCCAGCAATATGCTATAACTTTGTTTTACATTTAAGATTTAGAGATATATTATAATTTGGAATTTTATGTCCCTGAAGAACTGCGCGTAATTTATTATAAACTTAAAAACACTTTTAAATGGAAATTGACTCACGTTATGGCCGTTTCGCTCTGTTGTCTAGAGCATCATCAGACGACCCACAGTACACTGATTCAAGGCATGAGTTTGAGGGTTATGTATGTTGGAATGGTGAAGGGGTGGGGGGATGAGTAGGCGGGAGGTTTGAAATTGGGATTATTTTGTCAAATAGAGTATGTGAGAAGAAGTTACGTTGATCATTTAAAATGTTGTCAGGTTGCTGCTTTGCATGTTTGTATATCTCATATTGTTCTAAAACATTGAGTTTCTGGCTTTTGTGAGTGAAGTGTAGTGTGTCTAAATTAGTGTCAATGTCTGTATACAACAAGTACAACAGATCTGGAATTTACAAATTGAAATGTGATGACTGCAACAAGTTCTACATAGGACAAACTGGCAGGACATTCACCACTAGATTCAAAGAACACACAAGAGCCATCTCACACCCAAACACACATTCCACTTTTGCTGAACACATCATTTCAACAGGCCACAGATATACAGACATTGACACTAATTTAGACACACTACACTTCACTCACAAAAGCCAGAAACTCAATGTTTTAGAACAATATGAGATATACAAACATGCAAAGCAGCAACCTGACAACATTTTAAATGATCAACGTAACTTCTTCTCACATACTCTATTTGACAAAATAATCCCAATTTCAAACCTCCCGCCTACTCATCCCCCCACCCCTTCACCATTCCAACATACATAACCCTCAAACTCATGCCTTGAATCAGTGTACTGTGGGTCGTCTGATGATGCTCTAGACAACAGAGCGAAACGGCCGTCACGCGAGTCCATTTAAAAGTGTTTTTTAAGTTTATAATACATATTAGTGGAAACAAGATGGATCTTCAACATCGTAATTTATTAGTACAGTCACGACCGTGCAGTCAAATCTGACTCTGTTCTCTGCTGTGAAATCACTTCCCGATCGTTCGGAATCCACATAAAACTGTAGTATCAATAATCAGCATCATACTGCTCATTAACCAAGCACAGGTTTTAGATCTATGTGGGCTTCATGCTCCGGAAAAATAATATTTGAGTAAGATGTTAAAAGAGATTAACTTGTGATGATTACGGTTTCTGTGACTTTTTCCATGACGAAATACTTGATGAACAATGTAATATCAAAACTGGCACTGTATAATTTATACTTAAATTATGATTTTTACTCACTTTTACTGGAGGGATGCATTTCTCTTCTAAAGAGAAGACTGAAAAAACTTCTCTTTAGAAGCGAAATGCATCCCTCCAGTATAAGTGATTGAAAATCGTAATTTAAATAGAAATACTTTTTCAGCTTTGATAGTACAGTTTGTTTTAAAAATGGTATAGTGTGTACAATTTGAAACATTTTACTCAAATATTTGATTCTACAGTAGTGAATGTATTAACTAGTGAGCCCAACGGGCTGAAGATCTCGCTTGCAAACAACTAATTTTGGAAAGGGAAACACATTTGTGAAGCTTATTGTGGGGGAAGGCAGTAACGAATTACGGCTGTTTTTGAAGGTACTGATTAAGATAAAATACACAAGACATCTATCACTTGAAGTTCAAGTTCATCGTTACTCTGTTACACAGATTTATTTTTCACAAAAAATATCTACCTGTATATACCTATACCTATGACCTCGAGCCTCCAGTCACAAGTCAAAACTAAGAACTCGCTACGCTCGTTCAACAAATACCATATTATGATTTGTGTACATACATTATATTCTATTCTCTGGTAATTCTGTAATTAGTTTATATTCATGATTCCAACTCTAACTTTAAATGAGAGCACACGAATTTATTATTCACCTGTATCATGCTGTTTCCAGCATGCATAAAAGCACTACGGTGCTAAATGTTGTGCTACTAACCGGAAATGAAATATTCGGGCCATTTGTTGCCAACTCAGGCCGCTAAGATGTGAAGTAGAAAGGATTGGCGTACGGTAGCATGCTTTTGGACAAAGCTTGCCATGCAAAAAGCAGCACAAGAGTCTTTACTTCTTCTAAGTGCAGCTTCAATTATTCCTTTTTCGGCGGAAATGTTATATCAACTTGAAACTTGTGCGTAAGTAATGAGTTGATGCGTTAGTGGGTTAGTCTGGGGGGGGGGGGGAAAGCATACAATCAATCTAAATTTATTTATTATAAACTTAAAAAACACTTTTAAATGAAAACTGAGTCACGTTATGGCGTGACGGCCGTTTCGCTCTGTTGTCTAGAGCATCATCAGACGACCCACAGTACACAGAGTGTACTGCCATGCAAAAAGCAGCACAGAGTGTACTGTGGGTCGTCTGATGATGCTCTAGACAACAGAGCGAAACGGCCGTCACGCCATAACGTGAGTCAATTTCCATTTAAAAGTGTTTTTTTAAGTTTATAATACATATTAGTGGAAACAAGATGGATCTTCAACATCATAAATTTATTTATTTACAATAATACACAAGTAAAGTACATACAATATATTTCAGAATAAATGAACCCGCAAAGACTGTCAGTCTGTGAGCGGGAGCGGTCCTCATATGTCTAAGTACCATACAAGTGCAATTCCAAGAGATAAATTCAGTAGTAATATATGCAATAAAAGAAAAATTAAATTAACTTACTAGAGATATAAATTCAGATACATATTATAGTAATATCCACAATAAAAAAAATAATACTCACCAGAATATCTGCCTCTCATCAACGGATACAAGAAAAAAAGAAGAAAGGAGAAAATAAGAAGTTAGTCTGAGACAATTTCATCTGGTTTGAGGTGAAATAAACTTTAAACTACCTCTTCTTATTATTGGAAGGAGCAATTCAAATATTACGATTAGCTTCCATGTTGCTTTACTTGATTATCTTAAATTGTGAATGAGTAGCATAACTTTAAGAGTATTTTTTCATAATCAAATCAAAAATTTTCAGAAGAAAATCTGATTACGTTTTCGTACTTAAATTTGGAAAAGTTTTTAAATATTCAGCAATGATGTATTGGTGGTGGTGGGAGGGTAGATTCCAGACACTATATAGTACACCATAAGAGGAGAACGAGGGTTCTCTAACAATAATTCAAGACTCTATTGTATAGTTTTTTCAAAAGGTGGGATCGGGGTTCTACCCCAGGAAAGTTTTGAAAAATAATCCCACTAAAATCACATTTTAAGCGATTCTAGACACAAATTCATCCATTCTAACTCAAATTGTGTGCCAAAGATAGTGGTTTTCATCTAGTTTTTGTATTGTTGTCAGTGAGAAATCCGAACTCTCGTGTTAAAAATCCATTTTTACACTCAACCTGCTCAACATGTCTTACTATTTTACATTGATATGGATGAAAAAAATTTACAAATACGATTTATCTAAATAAGATAAATCAATTCCAATGAGATAAACTTGAATTAAGAATGGAAAATGTATAATATACATTAAAAAAAATGAAAGTGAATTAAAAATAATTTGTAGATTAAAAAGAAATAGAATAATCAGAGTTATAAAAAGATAAATTAAATGGATTGTAGTATCATTGATCATACAGTCGCCTCAAGGCCAGACAGACGCAGCCATTTTCTCCGGAAGATACCTCCTTAGTAACTTCCTCCTTAGTTGAAGGAGGAGGAAAAGAAAGCTGATAATTTTGAGAAAAATTGAAGGAAATTCAAAGGAATTTTAAATTGAAAAGGTGGAAAAGAAGGAGAAGAAGATAGGGAGGAATGATAAGAAGATAAAAATACAGAGTAGTTGAAAAACGGGAAACGTTTATAGATAGAAAGCATGAATGCATTGATTGGAAGAAAAATATTATTTCTTATTTTCGGCGCAACGCTGAAATTTGCCAGTTCACCTCGTGTTTTTAAGCTAGCTTAATCTCAGTCTGAATTTTTCGACTTTCAATGAATTTCTACAATCAGAAAGCAGTTGATTTTGAAGACAAGATCCAAAAGGGCACGAGATTGGAGTTCAACCCTCGGGCAATCGTATTTAATTGCCTTCTGATTCAAGAGAGTGCCTCATTATGGAACGTGGTACGTTTTTCCTTCATAATCGTCTACCGAAACGACTTAACTATTGAAAGCTTGGATCTGATAAGTTCCTTTCGATTTCTTCCTTTTACAGAATTCGTCTCATTCAACTCTTATAACATGATTATTTATAAAAATCCTTTCCAACGAATAACTCTCAAGAGCGGAGCGGGAAGCCATTATAATTAGTTGGGTTTGAAAGAACTAAAAAATTTATCTAATTGACAAATAATAGTTTTGGATAAAACCTAAAATTTGTAAAGAGAGCAGTAGTGGGCTAGGCCTGTTGTATTTTTACTTGAATAAATAAATAAAAATAGAACATAATTATTAATTTCGAATTCCTCAAAGTGCTATTGATTACGAGTATACTGATTACGAGCCGATAGAGCCAAGTCCAAAATGATTGCTGCTTTACAGAAGGGTCACTGTAGTCTAGTGGTTAAGGCGCCCGACCGGCAATTGGGAGGTCCGCGGTTCGATTCCTGGCGGTGACAAAATATTTTTGTGCAGTAGCGATCATCGATTTCCATCAGCTATTCAATGCTGTTGTCAATATCCGCCATTGCGGAAGTCTCCAGTAAAATTACTTTACGTCTTCATTATAGCACTTTGAGGAATTCGAAATTAATAATTATGTTTCATTATAACTGTTATTATAATGTGGACTGTTCTGTGCATCTCAATCTTAATTTTTTGGATATCAGGAAAGCTTTCGATACTGTCCCCTATTTACAGAACTTGAGTCATATGACTTTGGGGGAGTCTCTCTAGACCGTATTAAAAGCTACTTGAAAGGCAGAAATCAATCTTTAACAATAAATGGTCTCACTAATACCTCTGAACTGACCCCTGGCCTCAGGGAACTGTACTATCGCCAATCATATTTATAATTTATGTAAATGATCTGCTAAATCTAAAACTTATAAATTCCACAACAGTATCTTTCGCAGATGACACAGCAGCCATTTTTTCTGGAAAATCGTGGATTGAGGTACATAGAATTGCAGAGCTGAACTGTTTAAGCATAAAAAATGGCTTGACAAGAATACATTGAGCTTGAACATAGACAAAACCAATTATATCACGTTCTCTTTCAATAAATTTGGTAAGCCAGATGAAAATTTAACTCTAAAAGTCTAAGCAAATTGCATCCTAAACTCTAACTCCTGCACCTGTCCATGTAAAGAAAGTGGATAGCACAAAATATCTAGGTGATTTTATAGATGAACATTTATAGATGAATGGGACACCCAAAAACAAATTATTTGTAAAAGAATGAGATACCTTTCCTACAAGTTCTTTGAAGCTGAAAAAATTCTGAGTCCAAGTCATCTAAAAATGCTTTACTTTGCACTTGTACAGTCTATAATTCAATATGGAATAACCGTCTGGGGAGGCTGTTATAATTCCCGTTTAGAAGAACTATTCATAATGCAAAAATTAATTATCAAAATCGTTGTGAATAAACCTAGATTTTTCCCAACCAATTTAATTTTTGATGAATTTGATGTTATTACAGTTAGACAGTTATATGTAATGAATGTAATTAAATTTATAATTAAACATAAAACTAATTTTCCTTACACCAATAATACAGTCAACAGTCAATATAGCTTAAAACCTTGCTCTAGTAAATATCAGATATATAATACTAACATTGAAACAATCAGGAAACAACTCCTTATTGTTTAATCTTCTTGTTTTTTTATTGAGTGTTATACTGTGGTATTACTGTAATGTGGTATTATTGTATTGCTATGTTTGTTTTATGAGAGGTGTATGTTAATAAATTGAAATTGAATTGAATTAGTAGCCTAATTTACATTCAATTGATCAATAATATTAATGCATTCTCAACAAACATATTCGCATAATTTCCCTATCAGATTCACAGTATTTGGGCGAATAACATTGCAATTTAAAAAAATCCCAGTTAGTAGACCTATTCCTCTCTTCCATTAAGAAAATATTGCCTAATTTCAGCATAATTGCATCAAGAACGATTTTTTTAAATGATAGCTGAGAGTGCTCTACATCATCCCCCAAAAATCCCTCCCAACTTGGCAACATGCGCAAAAATGTAAAGGACAAAATATCAATTTTGGCAAAAATCTCGAAAACGGTTTGCAAAAAATGTAGCTCTTTTATAGCTGATTAATTTTTATGTTAAAAT
This sequence comes from Conomelus anceps, assembly GCA_948455865.1. Lineage (NCBI taxonomy): Eukaryota > Metazoa > Arthropoda > Insecta > Hemiptera > Delphacidae > Conomelus > Conomelus anceps. Next base: position 58,294,114 of record OX418222.1, on the reverse strand, counting down.
ACCTACGGGGTATCTGCAATTGGCCCCATCAGGTTAAAATCAACTTTGTCAAATTTTCATTAAAATAACAATAATATCTCGAGAAGCAAGCGTATTTTGAGGTACCAGAGTTCAGATTCGGAATCAGCGCCTAAAACTACTGGGAAAATACCGCTGTATGCCAGTGGGCGGGTCTTGTTTTGGCTTTCAGCCAATCACAGACCTTCAATGGAGGTCAGCCTATTAGAAAAGTTTCTCCCTCGGCCAATTGTATCATTCTGTTTAGTATATATCAAGCTACACTGTATCGTGTGAGAAAGATTAAATTTTAAACGAAAAATTATTAAAAAAAATAATATACCGAATTTCATTGATTTTAATTTTAATTATTGTACCAAATAAGTTTTGATAAGTTTGAGATTGATAATGGTGTAACAACCGAATCTATTTTATCGCGGTTTTCAATAAATGTGGTTGTGACAACTCCACGTCTTATTATTCATTATGGATATTTTCCACAATATCATCTTCACAGAAAGTGATTAACTTTTATACTGAATGATGTGATGGATTACAGCCTGGTATAAAAGTGTTACGGATGATGAACCATCATAATGATAGGACGCTTTTCAACAATGGTGGGGGGGGGGGGGTTAGTATATAATGGCCAGATAGTATACATACCGATAGTAAATGTATTTATACGTGTACCTTTCGTATCCTAACACACACATATATAAAAAAATAAATATATATATATATATAGAGAGAGAGAGAGGAAGAGAGAGATAGTATAAGTCCATGTATTGTACTTCAGTGTGGGAACTGTTCAATAATAATAGACGCACGAGAAAGTATGGGAGAATCAGTGATAAAGAGGAGAATGAATCCGTACATCGGCCATGGTATTAAAATGTTATTTTTCCGTAGTAAATCCGGGATATTAGCATCGATATCGGAATTTTTGCACCTAAATCCTGTCATGCATTAGATTTGATCCGATCAGACTGTATTTCAAATAGGAAATTGGATCTGATTGCTTGATAAACGCATTGTCATAGTACCGCACGTGTGTACGGCGCCTATAAACATTCTGTTGGTGAGGGGACTGTACCACCCCCACCCTCATGCATCTGTCGATTGCTGTGTTTGTATCCGGACACGGAAAATTCAACTACATGCAGGATGCTCACCATAATACGCAACGAGATTCGGAAACTACACCTTGCATTATTGTCGAAACGCGGAAAATATCTTTAAAATCTTATTCACGTGAGGTATAATTTTTATCTTCATAAGTTCATACAAGATTTATTTATTTATTCATTTAACTAGCATACAATCAATGTAAATGCATTTGGGCTATTGCCCAAAACTGCTTTTCACAAGATTTCTAAGTAGAATTAAAATCTTAGGATAGGTTTCACTAGAAATTTCACCTTTAAACACAATAAATCACGAGTCTTTTTCAGAAAAAGAATATTAATTTTCGGTGTTGCTTTTGACAAAGCACTATCACAGTCCAAAAATTTTATATAATTTTGAATTTTGAGCCAAAAACATACAGTAAACATCATTTTACATTTTTAGGAAGAAAAAACGAACCACCTTTACTAGTAGTGTGGCCATTGATGTATTCATAAATAAATTAAATAATATTGTTACCGATTGTAAATTAAAATAAGCAGTAAAATATTGTGAAAAAAGCTCAAATAATCAAATTGTATAAAAGGTAGAAGAAAACATATTCGTCAAAGCAGAAGATATTAGGCTATATTATGATAAATTTAGGCTAAGAAAACAAACCCGCTTTTTCTTGACTTGCACTCTTCAAGGGAAAACAATTGTAAGACCAACATCAAATAAAAACTAAAAGCACCAGTTTAAGTTTCTTTAGAAAATAAGTACTCTCATTGTAAAATAACAAAACAAGTACATTCATAAACTTAAATAAAAAATAAAGTGCATTTGCTGGTTTCTGTAGCTACTCGTATGTAAAGTATGAATAGAGAAAAAAATCACGAAGTAAAGAGAAATAACAGAGCTGATTGATAGGAATCGCCCATATGGTCCTACGGGGTCTATTTTAAAGTGTTTCAGCATGTTATTATTATATGTTCAACCTAATGCTCAAACCTAATTGCTCAATTAACAAAGAGGATTTGTAGAAGAACTCGATTTTCTGTTCCATGCAACAATTTTTCATTTTCGCGATAAGAAACACCAATCTAATCGTTCCGTATCGTTGCAGGCTTCCTCGTGGGAGCAGTCTACGCCGTATGACAGCATAGCACTAGCTAGATATCGTGAAGTAGTAAGACATTCCTTGCTCGGGGAACGTTCGTACAACATGATTATCTGAGTAGACTGCGAATAACTAACTAAATTGTTTAGAAGAGGACAAATTACCAATGAAAGCCGCGTTTTTATAAAAGAAACTCGCTAAATACATTCGAGCTGTCTCACCTGATAACTCAAGTCTGTGCCGTGTCGACTTGATTATTTAGTTTGCCAGGAAAATATCACGACGATAAAAATTAACCTCACTATTCAAGGAGAAAACTCTTACCTTTCAAGATTATCTGTCTAACAGTTTTTCAGGTCAGTAAGAACACTTACATATAATATTTTCAGTAGTATTAGAACTGTGCAAAAAATCAATCACCACTCGCATGAAATGACACACATAACCTAAAATCAAGTTGTCTTCGAGTTGTCTGTTTTCCTGACACTCCGACAAATTCAAGTGTTGTTTATGAATTAAGTAATCTAATTCATAATATTTTCTTTAATAATTAAACAGTACAGGGGAAAATTTATTACCTAGTGGAAGTAATCACGTGATGAAAGCGGAAGTAAAAACCACATGCAAATGTTTTCCTTGATGTTAGAGTTCAATGATCTCTCTATGTTTACGATCGTTATATTTCAATTCCCAAATGAAGCTCATTAATTCTATCATATTCAGTGTTGACAGTTGGGGAGCCTGATATCACTAGGCGGCAAATCTGCAAGAAAGTAGAAACCTATCTGTCATTTCAATAAATTTCGAGATGTAACAAATGATTTAATAAACAGACTATTTATATTGATATTATGATACGTTTTATACCCATTCACGAATAACTGGATTGGGCTTGTATCATATACAATAGTATATCTCACGAAACTGCAACTTAATAACTATATTTATTCTGAAAAATAGTTCTATAAATGAGGAAGTACTTTAAAATGTCACCAGAGTAAACTGAAATGATATTCAAATTTGGAATTATTGAAGTTTTTCACATTTTCTGACAATACTCAGGAAAGACAATTTTGACCTGATTTTGAATTGTTGTGGTTTATATTATTGGTGTGTAATTTATTGGTAAAACTATATCACTGCTAAAATAATAGTCACTATTCTCTCATGATACATATAAGAATAATTGTCTTGAAAATTATATGTTTGATGTAACAAGGATTTGATTTAAAGTATTTGGGTTATAGTCTCACAACTTCAACTTCCACAAGTTTCCAATATGATTTCTTCATTGAGCAAATATCGTCCCAATCTGTACAAGAATTATTTATTTGAAAACGAATGCTATCCACTTGTAGTCCATATCATGTTAAATTTATTGAATGAACGTTCCATTAAAAGTAATTGAATTCATGATTTTTGATAAATCATTTCACTTTATAGATTGAGTGATCAGAGTATAATGAATTGTTAAGAATCTATACTTTATTTTGATTTTATGTTTGACTCAAGAAAAATGAATGAATTATTCAAATTATTAATCAATTCAAAGTTTGAGTCTCTATATTGTGCTGCATTGTTAACGGAATTGAACACAAATTGCATCCCTTTGAAACACTAATTTGGGGAAAATTCTAAATCCTTTGTCCTCGAATTGGAACCTATGAAATCGGTTGCTATTTGAACGGGAAAGCTAGATCAAATTAGTGAAGCTCAGCTTTTCCGTGTACAGAAGTTATTGACTGTAATAAACCCCTTTTCTACTTGATCAGACTATAATATGATGATCACAGTATTGGTTTTCAGTAGTTTTAAAAGCACTATTTTAATTTAGCTTTAAATAATAGGAGTGCAGGAGAGTATTTTTTATTGTATTTTTGACTTTTACAAAAAATAATAAATTATTCAAGAATTTTTAAAAAATCGATGCATTTTTTCAAAACTTTATATTGTCTATTATATCCCTTTTATATAGGTAAAATCAATATAATATTTTAAAATTAAAGAATAATAAGACGAAGTTGTAACATCCACATTTATTGAAAATAGTGAGGTATTAATTTCGGATGTTACTCCATTATCAATCACAAACAAACTCAAACTAAAGTACAGAGTAGCTTAATATATACATATAATATATAAGGGATAGGCTGACTTTCGTTGACGGTTTGTTATTGGCTGAAAGTCATAACAAGTCACGCCCTCTGGTGGGAGGAGTATCAAGTAAAAATAATAGTCAAAATAAAAAATCAAAGTAATAAATGTGGTTGTAATAATAATTACTAGTGAGCCCAACGGGCTGGAGAACAACTAATTTTGGAAAGGGAAACTCATTTGGGAAGCTTATCGTAGGGGAAGGTGGTAACGAAAAACGGCTGGTTTGAAAATAATGATTTAGATAAAATTCACAAGACATCTATCACTTGAAGTTCAATTTCGTTGTTGCTCTGATACACACATTTATTTTCCACAAAAAAGACCTACCGTATTCATATACCTATATATCAGTGGAATGGAATTAGTGTATCAATCTATAGAGGAGATATATTTACCACATGAAAAACAGCTGTTTATATATCCATATATCAGGGCAATGATATTAGTATATCAGCTTATAGAGATCCTATAAAAAGCCTGATCACATTTATTCACCTACAGGTGATGATAGCTCAAGTGAGAGCCTCAAGTCAAAAGGAAGAACTCGCTTCGCTCGTTCAATTATTCATTACAATTAATAATTGAATAAAATTCTTCTTAGGGCTTTCAATACGGCTTAATCAATTGAGTATTTCAACTTGAGCTGAACCCCTTAATAAGAACATTATATCGAGCGTTTTGTATAGTTACAAATACTTTATGGGTTTATTGTACTCAACAAAATAATGAAAAAAGTTCATATAATCATTGGTCCAGGAATGCTCAGTTTCAGAATTAAATACAGCGGAAGTCGACAACTAAAGTTTTTCTGTATTACTTTCTAGATGTATTAATTTCTAGGTTTTTAGTTTTTGATTTGATTCTTATTTTTGCTTGTTGCTCCTCCCACCAGAGGGCGTGACTTGTTGTGGCTTTCAGCCAATCACAAACCGCCAATGAAAAGTCAGCCTATCCCTTAGCCAATAGTATCATTCCGTGTTTATTAAGATACTTTGTATTAGTTTTAGTTTGTTTGAGATTGATAACGGAGTAGCATCCGAAACTAGCATCCCACCTTTTTTAATAAATGTGGTTGTGATAACTTCATCTTTTTATTCATTATGGATATCTTCCACAATATCACCTTAACCACTACAAAGAAAATTATAAAACTACTCAATTTTTATAAATAAAAATTAGACGTGGACGTTCATGAGACATTCATAGTAGGGTCTAGAGTTTTTGAAAAGTAAGTCTATTAATTAAAATAAATACGTGTAGTTATTTCTCATAATTAATAATACTCTCTACCCTATTATCATTACATGGCAATTTCTTCAAGAAGAAAAAGAACACTATTAACGTTTGAAAAAATCCACATTGAATATCACCCTAATTCCAAGAATGAAATCCTGGAATGGAAATTCATTATAATCCAACGATTGCAGCGACGTAATTATGGGGGGGGGGGGAGAGAGGATTGAGTGGATGGATCCCCCTGAAACCCAAAACAAAAAGAATTTTTGAATTTTAACAAGCCCAGTGGGTCAATAATTTTTGACAAGAGTAAAAGAAGCCGTATTGAATCGCTGAAAATGATGTGGTTTTAGAGGGACTATTTTCCAAAACTATTCCGGAGGGTACACCGCACCCCCTTTTTGAATGAACTAGCCACATAGAGTCTTGAATTATCGTTAGAAAACCACTCCTTCTTATTTTAAAAGACATTTTCAAGTAGGGTACTATATCATACCCCAATTAGGTGAGGTGGGGAATCAAAAATAGCAGAGTGAAAATAGTTTTAAGTAGGCCTGCTTTAAATTCAACAATACATTTTTAGCACGGGAGTTCGGTTCTCCCACTGACAACAATGCAAAAACTAGATGGAAATCACTATTTTTGACTCACAATTTGGGTCAGCATGGATGAATATTTGTGTCTATAATCGTTTAAAATGTGGTTTTAAGGGATTATTTTTCAAAAATTTCCCGGGGGAGTACCCCAAGCCCCCCGTTTTGAATAAACTATTCATTACAATATTGAATTATTGTCAGAAAATCCACTCTTATGGTGTACTACCTGAAGCATACTAAATTACATAATTGGTCATTTCCCCCAGACTGACTTCTGGTTAGTAGTTACGACACTGAGCGATGGAATTATAATCCCATTCTTCTAAACGAGAAATGGAAAACAATAATGTGATTTAGAGAAAATAGGTTTCATTTCTGATAATTAAATGTTTTTGCCAGTCATTAATTAAATAGTCTAATTACCAAATTGGTCAAACGGATTAGTAAACTTGCTAGTTAGACTACCTTGAAATCAAAATTGAAGAGCATATTGAGTACAACAATAGTGAATTATTGGAGTGATACACAAAAACGTTGCTTTCTACAGAGTGAGCCATGAACAGTGCATGACGGCGAAGGGAAGTGATAGCCGTGAGCAGTAGTAGGTATCTGTTCAGATTAGATAAGTAACGCTCTCCTGGTCCCTCTCTGGAGGGGTGACAGATTGAATTGGCCAGCAAAAATACTGTTCTCTGCTGTAAAATCACTTTCCTAAAACTGTAGGTCCATCTCATCAATCACTATCAATGATAGATTACCCAGGCATATGTATCAGAGCTATGTGAGCTTCATCCTTAAAAAAAGGATAAGGAAAAAATACTTTATTTACGTAAATTTACAAAATTGCATTGTGACTGATTAGAAAACATATTTATTTATTTTGACAAAATTACAAGAATGTGAAGGAGCAACAGACTCAAGTCCAAAACTGCTCTCTTCACAAATTTTGAATATGTTACATTGTCCAAAATGAGTTTAACACAGACTAAAAATTTAGATTTAGAACTTCACTCACAAAATAACAAAGAAATTATTTTTCACTCAACGAATATTAATTTAAAAGTCATTAACAACAGAATAGATTGTATATGATAAAAAGCTTGGATGAGATTCTATGTGAAGCATTTACGTAATAAGGGCGAAGTCTGGACAAAAATTCGTCCATTCAAACTTAACCTTGAAGAGGGAGAGAAACAAGAAGCAAATTAAAAGAAGAAAAATAGTGGAAAAGAAGAAGTAGAGGGAAAGAGGTTGGGAAGTGATAGCCGAACAAGATGAAAAAAGTAAGAAGAAAAAATGATAGAAAAGAAGAACAAAACCAAGGAGAAATAAATCACTGATCCGAGTCTGCTGACAGGATTGAATGAATATTAAGAGGGGGTTTCCTGGGTCGTAATCAATGATCCAATTCGGGCACATACATATTTATAGGAGGGTCTGCATTTGTTATCAACCTAATCCAAAGTTTATTCAATGCGTACTGCCTACAGATCTAGCACTAGCTATTGTTCCAAATATTTGACTCCACACTGCTGTTGATCCTATGGCTCCCATTGTTAACAAAGGGGTCGGCCCAACTTAAATCACTAACTACCCCATATCTAGTTTCAGCTCAATTTGTTAGGAATAAATCGTTATTTTCAATCTTTTATTTCATAAACAGAATTTATTAATTTCGAATTCCTTTAATTGCTATTACTTTATACTGAAGACTTCCGCAATGGCGGATATTGACAACAGCATTGAAAAGCTGATGGGGATCGATGAATGCTACTGTACAAAAATATCAGTCACCACCGGGAATCGAACCACGGACCTCTCAATTGCCGGTTGAGCGCCTTAACCACTAGACCATGGAGACCTTTCTGCACAGGAGCATTCATTTTCAACTTGGCCATATCGGCTCGTATCTCACAAGTTAGTTTGAAGAGACTGACAATTGAATAAATTCTGTTTATGTATATTTGTCAGTTTATTCAATTGTCAGTCACTTCAAACTAACTTGTGAGATACGAGCCGATATGGCCATGTTGGAAATGAATGCTCCTGTGCAGAAAGGTCTCCATGGTCTAGTGGTTAAGGCGCTCAACCGGCAATTGAGAGGTCCGTGGTTCGATTCCCGGTGGTGACTGATATTTATGTACAGTAGCATTCATCGATTCCCATCAGCTTTTCAATGCTGTTGTCAATATCCGCCAGTGCGGAAGTCTTCAGTATAAAGTAATAGCAATTAAAGGAATTCGAAATTAATAAATTCTGTTTATGTATATTTGTCAGTTTATTCAATTGTCAGTCACTTCAAACTAACTTTTATTTCAATTTCGTTCAATTAGGATGATAACCTAAACCTTCCAATAGTGTAACTATGAGATGATCAGGGGAATAGATCTTTCCTCACCCCAAGAGAACCAGAAACAAAAGAATGATCAATGGTGTTATTGGGAGGCGGTAGGCTCCAGGCACTATATAGTAAACCATAATAGGATATGGAGGGTCTTTCTAACAATACTTAAAGACTTTAATGTACAGTTTATTCAAAACTATTTTATTGTAAAGTTTATTCAAGTTCGTTCGGGAGTACTCCCCCCGGGAAATATTTTTAAAATAATCCCTTTAGAACCACATTTTAAGCGATTCTAGACCCAAATTCATCCATTATAACATTATTTTAACCCAAATTGTGTGTCGAAGGTAGTGATTTTCATCTAGTTTTTGCATCATTGTCAGTGGAAGATCCGTACTCTCGTGCTTAAAATTTATTGTTCAAGTAGCCAAGCATTCCTACTAAAAAATATTTTTACTCTGCTTTTACGTTAAGTATAAACTATAATCTACATCATATACCAGTGGCGTACCGAGGTTTCAAGCGCCCTGGAGCGGAAGTGTCTTACGATGCCCCCCCCCCCCAAAAAAAAAAAAAAATCAGTTTTATACTCAACCACCCGATCGGGCTGATATTAATATAGTGGTCATTTAATGAAACAACGGCATTTTACCCGCCTCTTACTACGCCGTATTTTTCAGAAATGCGAATCTCCGATGAATAATTTTTCGCCAAGCCAGATTCTGCTTTTATCACTTTTATCAATTTCCAAACAGCTTGTTTTGGATTTTTTTCACTTTTTTATAAATTCATTTGCAGTTATTCTTTTAGCATTTTGCAAGTCATTCCTATAAAAATGTCTTGTATTTATCTTATAAATATCTAATAGGATTCAAAAGTGAAGTATTTCAGTCCTGTTCTTAGTAATATAAAAACCATTGAACCTTTTTCAATTTATTTTTCTAAAATAAATTCAAAGTCTTCATTCAATTACTTGTAATTGTTATACCTTTTTCCACCCAATTAACATTGTTTTGGCTTTGCTACTTTTGACTCGACTGTTTTGCATTGTCTGGTTGTAACGCATTTGCGGCTGAACGCGTGAACCGATTTCTTTTAAATTTGACATTTTAGTAATGCGCAGCGATGTGTTCATACGGTTTTTTAAAATTGTGTTGCATTTTACCCTTTTGGCCTTCATATTTTTGTAAGTAAAAGGCAATTTTCTCTCAACAACGGTGCGCCCCTCAGAGCCTTGCGCCCTGGAGCGACTGCTCCACTCGCTCCATTATCGGTACGCCACTGTCATATACAATATACAGAATCTGCAATATTGTTAAGAATGCAAAACTATAAATGCGAGTTTTTGATAGAAAAGTAAAGAAGAGATTCGGCGTTTTCGACTGGCAGTGTAGTCGGACCTCGATGAATCCCGCTACATTTCGTGGATACGAATGCTCTACATCGGTCTTTGCCTTCAGAAGTCGAAAAGTACCGCTATAAATGCCAGTTTTTGATAGAAAAGTACAGAAGAAATTCCGTGTTTTCAGCTGGTAGTGTAGTCGGACCTCGATGAATCCCGTTACATTTCGTTGATACGAATGCTCTGCATCGGGAACATTTAGGATGATAACCTAAACCTTCCAGAAGCGTAACCCCCCCCCCCCCACAGAGACCCAGAAACAAAAGAGATTTTGGAATTTCCACAAACCCTGAGAGACAATAATCTTTTACAAGAGTCAAAAGAGATGTAGTACCCCCGAATCCCCATTAAAATTAAATTTTTCTCTTTTGTCAAAAATTTTGTTGTCTCACTGGTCTTCGGGGAAAAAATTTAAAATTCAATTTTCTGGACAGATCGCCTAGAATTGTGAAATTCTGCTATCGCTTTTCTAGATGACAAGCTTGTCTCGTCTTTAGCTCCTTACCAAACTCTATTCATCAGAAACATCACAATTTTTAGTCGCCGATCAACAGATAGTCAGATCAACAGAAACAGATAGTTTGTCAGTCATCTTGAAATGAATGTTTGGTTGAAGGAATCATTCGGTCACTGAAAACTACTTTCCATGAAATGCTGTCACGTATGCCTACATAAAAGACATGAATAATCACCAACCAAAAGAATTAATAACAAAATAAATTGGATCATATCGTGCGCCACCAGTGGCGGATACAGAAAATGTTTTTGGGGGTGGCTGGGTTGCTACTGATGATATTGTGGTGGGGGGGGGGGGGGGGGGGGGGAGGTAGAGGAGAACTGAAAACAAGTATTGTGAAAACTTTTTGAATTTTTCATAATCAATCATACCCGAAATATAACTATTCATATGATTGGGAAATAAAAAATAGCTTTACTAGTGCTTTGAACCATATCGGCGATAAAATTAACTTAAATTTAAAGTATATTGGAAAATTTTGATTGAATTATGGCTGAATCTGGTGTGTTCAACAGTTTGTCAAGGAACGTAGACTTAGTATTATTCCGGTATTACAGTCATATTATTCAATTTTTAAGAATGAAAATCAATTTGGGAGCTACAAATTTTTAAGAACAAATTTTTCAATGAACTAATGATTCATCTAGTTTTAATAGATAAACTTTGTGTGAATTCCACACTGTAAAATGAGATGTTTTTCTAAAGTTTTTATCTGACGATTAGTTTTCCTCTTATAGAAATATGGGATCTAATGTTACAATTGAAGACTTAGTAGTGGAATTAGGTAATTCTTGCTATAATGAATACTTTACGAGCTTCAAACTGATTATATTAGAAAAAATTTACACTCTGGAGGTTTTGGGGGGGGCTTCAGCCCGAAAGCCCCCCCGTAAATCCGCCACTGTGCGCCACTCTGTATATGTATACACAAGCCCCTTGATCTTAGGCGCTAGGTCTACTGTTCACAGAACTGCTAGTAATTTTATGATCCATAAAATCTTGGATAAACTCAGTTTTCTGTAGTTGGATCTGCTGAATTCTGTAGCTACTTGGATGAAATCTATTTTCATGCTTCATGATTACGAGGTCCAGAAATGTTATTGTTATGATTGCTCAGTTTCTAAGACCAGTCAGTGCTATAAAACTTCAAGGACCTCTAGCAAATTCTGAGTAATAGTGGAAAAAGGTTCATTACAATACCACTAATTGATAATCTTGCTTTTCCTTCGATCGTCACAACCCAGAAATTCAAACTTCAACCACGAGAAGAAACTTGCACGAGCAGAGCTGGAATCTGTAGGTGAATCAAATTACTAAACAATGCCATTCCTATAAAGTTTCTTGTCGTGTTAACTAATAAGTGTTAAATGTGGTGATAACGGATTTGCTGTTCTATGAAGTTTCAACAACTTGAGAACTTTCGGAAACCCCTGAAGATGGAGAAAGGATAAATAAATTCAGCTTTATCAGCTAAGAGGAACTAAGCTATTCTATTCATGATATCTTCATGTTGTACGGAAAGTGGCAGAAAAAGCTTTTCATTAAAGAAACTTCCGTGAAAAATATGCCAAAGGTATTAATTCGTTGAAATACTATTGAATATAAAAAACGTGCATATAAAAAAAAAGCAGTCGTTAAAAAAACGGTCTCCCCATCACGAAAAGCCATACGAATTTACTTTTTTTACTATTGAATCGTGTGTGAAATAGAATATTGCCCTCCAATCCTTCTCTTCCTCTTTCTACTTATTTTCTTCTTTTACTCTTTCTTCTCCATCCTTCATCTTTTTTTTCTCAACTCGCATATCAATAATGCGTCTAGCTTAGTTATTTTCCACATGGAGCGGCACTAGAGTTTTCGTGAAATGCTCCACGATGTTCCATCTTCTCCTCCTCCTCCGCTATGTTCCACGTGTATTCCAAGGTGTTTTTGTTTTCTTTGTTTCGCTTTTATTTGTCTAGTTTGATGTATGTTTTAAGGATGCGGTGCTTGCTCAGCCTACAGTAACGGAAGGGATTAGAAGCGCATTTGCACGCCTGCGGCAGCGTACCACCTCCAATTCACAGCAGACCGACCACAAATACAGCCCTGGATTGCCGGTAAGTCCCCCACAACATACACTTACTAATTTCTCAAAGTTAATTTGTCTTATTCATTTTATTTCAACCCCATAGAAGTCACTTTAGTGGGAATTGTGGGAGGTCGAGCTAGGTGTAGATGCAGTAATAAACAGCAAATGCAAAAACGGAATTTTTTACAAATCTTTTGCAATATTAGTAATAATATTACAATGCCGGTAATTCATTTTTAGTGCTTCGTTTTTAAAGTGAACATCTGATTCAATATTCATGTTTTTGAGAGAATCAGGAATTGCTCTTCAAAGTGAAATTTCTAGTTGAACTTGGTCACAACCTAAAATTTGGATTTTTAACTGAAAATTTGTAAAGAAAACAGTAGTGGTCTGTGCTTATTGTATCTTCACTTAATTCTGTTTTTTTAATAAATAGATGAATGAATAATAGAATAACACAAACCATTTTTATTTTACTTGCTTATACAAAACAATAATATAGAAACAAAAAATCAAATAAAATAACAATCAAATAATTCTTTATTTTGGCAAAAGAAACATGACAAATAGATTGAAATATACATTCAATAAGAATATTATCAGAATACAATCTAATAAAAATAAATAATGCACTTTCAATTATTATATTAACAATAAAAAATACCAAAATAGATACTGCTTGCTAGATTGCTGTAACAATTTGCTTGCAAGCAGGAGCAAAGTATATATTAAAAAAGGTTTATAATGCAAACATCCACACACCAATTCACACACCTTTCACACATCAAATCTATGTTTACATTTTAGATCATATCTTAGATATTTTGGATCAATGTCTTATACAAGGACATTGAAAACATTTTCAATGATTTCAGGCATAAGACTCAACAACCATCTATACGTTCGTTTCCTAAAAGACTGTCTATTATTTATTAGTATTATATTATCAGGCACAAGATTGAAAAATTTTGGACTCAAGAAGATGAATGTCTTTTGAAAAAAAATTGAGTAAGCCATAGGTAGTCTTAAAAGGTTGTTAGTTAAAGCTCTTGTGCAATAAACTTGATTCCCGAAAGTTTGTCGACTATGGTTACCTGACATTACATAGAAAATGGATAAGACTTTAAAAAAATCGATGTAGCGTAGTGGCAAGCAACTAAATGATTGAAAAATTGGAAAAGGGTGCTCATTCCTCCTCACACCCTTCATGACTCGGATTATAGACTTTTGCAAAATTATGATAGGCTTTAGATGAGACTTACAAGTAGAGCCCCAGCAACTTATACCATAGTTCAACTTGGAATCCACAAGTGCAAAATACAATTGTCTAAGAATATCTTGAGGAAGGATCCCTTTAAGGAAATGGAATTTTCTCAGTAGAATCAGAAGATATTTTTTATGTTATGTATATGATTGAACCAAGTAAGCTTTGAAAACAAAACATATCAATCCCCATAGCAAATTTTTGAAACTTGCAGACAATCCATCGGAGAGACTTCACCTCATTATTGTAAACCAGCTCTCCACATCATCAGTAGGACTTACCAGAAGCCAAACTCTCACATGTGACTGAAATTTCTTAATATTCCTAATCCTTCTAACGGGTGTAGCCCGATTCCTTCCCAGCCTATTCTCACTGGCTCCGCCCACCCTTCCACGTCCAAAATTTTAATGAACTATTCAAATACACGAAGAAAACAAAAGATTACCGAAAAAGAGAAATTCATACAGAAAGAAATTGAAAAGTATAAACCAGGAATCATTACAAGAATATGTAAAGCGAGTGTGCTTGTTTTTAGTATAAAAATGAAATACATTTCACATTGGTACAGCTGATGTCAATGACACCAAAAATGTAGAATTTATTGCAAATACTGTAATATTGATGCAGCTATCATACAGCCAAGACTCTTAACACATATTTGAAGCGAAAATTTAGAATTTATTGTAAGTACTGTTACAGGTTCTAATAGCTAAAATAAGGCTGGCAACACTAAAGTTCACACTTACACTTTATTTACACAAATTAGTCTATTTACACAAATTAATTGTAAGTTCAATTAATTAAATAAAAACAGATCATCAAATGACAAGCTAATACTTATTTTCAGTAATTATTTACAAGAATTAATGAATAATTAATTACAGGCTGACAATAAAAAAAGAAACTAGAGTCCAATAAACTGTACAATAATGTAGAAAGAAATGATAAAAAAGAGCAACTAATCACTTACAAAACACAGTCCCATTCGTTATTTGACAGTCCCAAATAATATCACTTAACACAACGTCTTTAAACTATTAGTAAGCTGCATAAACAGTAAACACTTGTCTCTGCACTTGACACTGTCTAAAGACTGAATAAAGCACTGTTTACTCCACTGGCACTGGATTGTCTCTCTCCCGAGATCTGTAATACAATCTGTCACACAGGTTTGTGAACTAACTGTCACGGAAGCTTTTGTAAAACTCACTAACTGGTTCATGTGGACTCCTTTATATAGCTGTTGTAGTTGTATAATTCCAAGAATTGGAGCTCACCAGACACTTCGAGAATCCTCAAGAAGGCTTGGACTAGACCTCGATTGTTCTAGAAGAATGTAGAATTGACGAGAAGATCAATTGAGTGAGAGAGTTGCAGACTTAAAGAATAGGAGTGACAAAGACATGTGAAAAGCAAGAGAACGCAGATTGGATGTCGAAGTCACATCCAACCATGAAAACAATAGAATGAAATAAATAGAACAAGTGCGTGATTAACTGCTTGTTTGCTCTCGTAACAGTACTTTAATTTCAGTGATATTTCGGGAGGCAATTGGGATAAGATTATTTCATGAACAGGAGGAAATCGGGCTATAATTTTTATAGTCCTGTTCACGTCTGAAAAGGAATCAGACTATGGCTTTTACCTGGCTGAGGTCCTGGGAGTGAATCGGGCATAGCCCCTTCTAACATCAATTGTTAAAATAATGGATAAATTGGGTCCAAGAAAGAAGAAACACTTTTGGAATAGTATAGGCCTATGTACAATTAACATTAGGGCACCTCATGAATCCTTGTGCAAGCTGACGAGCAAAAATTTCATAGACTAGTGGAAAGTGAAATAGCCTATCATTATTGCATTAGACTCCTCCATGAAAAGTCGTAAAAATATCATAGACTCGTGAAATAATAAAATATCATTACTAATCTACTATATCTACTATATCTATATCAGCAGTAATCTACTGCATTGGATTTTCCCACTGAAACTGAATGAAAAATTGCTTGAATAAGCCTTTATTCCAGCCATAATCAACGTATTTGAACCTACTATACAATTTCAATTCACTGTTGGAGATAGAATCGTTTCCGTGGCCGAACAAACCATTTTTAAAGCTATGATAAAATCAGCTCGTTAACTATTCTTGCTGTAATAGCCTCATCCATTCTCGTTTTTGTTAGGGGAATTTTCGTTTCCATTTATAAATGATCTTCATGAGATTGCGAACATTGAATGATTGCATAGTAAGTTCATTCAAACAATTCGCTAAAAAAAAACGTTTCTTTTTAAATTAATTGACTCTTTTACTCATTATTTGAGCATGTTCAAACCACCAACCTCATTTCTACAACGTATTTTCATTGCATACTGAGTCCCGCAAGTACGAGGCGTAACTAGAGGGTCAGTCTGGCAGAGAGAGAGAGGGGGGGGGGGGGTTCTCTACATTTCCAGACTATGATATATACCGGATGTTTCAAAAAGGACTTTACAACTTTGAAAATTCATATAAATTTATTCAATAAAGGCACAGAGCTGGCTTTAGTGTTGTTTGAAAGGGAAACACATCAAGTTTTGACTCGCGTTGTTAGCTAGTGCAGATTCACAAGCACTAGCGGCAGTTGCATCAAAGATGGCTACCTTCACTGGACCCGAGCGTGCTTGCTGTGGCTTTGGTTTGAAGAGTCAAAGTCGGCGACAAAAGTTCAGCCTAATTTCCATACCAAGTACGCTAAATATGCTTCTAGTAAGCCTACAATTTATGAGTGGCATAAATGTTTTGTAGAAACAGGCTGTTCGGTAAGACATAAGAAAACGTCAGGTCGTCCATGCACATCTGATGTCATTGAACAAGTGAGACAAAGTTTTGTTAACAGCCCTACAAAACCGACCTGGCATACATCTCGCGAGCTGTTCCACACATGACTGTTTGACATGTGTTGAAGAAACGTTTGCATTTAAAACCATGAAAATTTACGATTTTACAAGCAATTAAAGTCACTGAAACATTGACTGCAAGAACTACTGTGAGGATATGTTGAATTGAGTGGATGAGGATGACCATTTCTTGGACAACAATCTTTTCTGACAAGTTGACTTTTCACTTGAGTGGCAAGGTTAACGCACAAAAAACTTGATGTGATTTCGCAAGAACTACTGTGAGGATATGTTAAATTGAGTGGATGAGGATGACCATTTCTTGGACAACAATCTTTTATGACAAGTTGACTTTTCACTTGAGTGGCAAGGTTAACACACAAAAAACTTGATGTGATTTCCTTTCAAATAACACTAAAACCAGCACTATACCTTTTTTGAATACATTTAAATGTGTTTTCAAAGTTGTAAAGTCCTTTTTGAAACACCCGGTAGTTTATTTAAAGGGGGGTCGGGAAATTATTGAAAAATAATCCTTTTGAAACCACATTTTAAACTCTAGACAAAATTCATCAATTCTAACCCAAAGTGATTTTCATCTAGCTTTTACGCCATTGTCAGTGGGAGATTCGAACTTTCGTGCTAAACATTAATTGTTCAAATAACCAAACTTTAATACTACTAAGGCTTTCTTACCTTGATCCCCCACCACACCTGATTGCTGTGCAGTATGGTGCAGTACTCAAAAATGTCCTTTAAAGTAGGAGTTTTCTAACAGTAATTTAAGACTTCATGCAGCTTGTTTATTCAAGAGGGGTCTACCCCCTGGAAATGTTTTTCAAAATAATCCCTCTAAAAGCACATTTCTAGCAATTCACGACGTCTTTTTCCACTCTTGTCAAAAATTATTTTAGTCCCACAGGGCTTGCTAAAATTCCCAAAATCTCCTTCTGGGTTTCTGGGGGGATCTATACCCCTGATCCCACCATAGTTACGCCACTGGGTGGAAAATTTTCTGAGCGACATTTTGAAATACTTATGTTTGAAATAATTACGTCGAGACGTTGTACAGGAAGGACATGATTTTTGTGCTCTCTTTGAAGTAATTCAAGTGAACTAGTGATTTCAAGTAACGTAAAAAGATTACACAGCTAGTTTCACTTCCAACAGATGGAACAAAACGTTGATGTACGTGTGTGTGCGTGTATGAGTAGGTGTGAGAGTGAATCCCGAGTCCCGTCTGGGCTCTAACTGTGAGTAAAATGTCGGACAGCGATGACAAATGGATTGCAACTCAACATATACGCCGTCCATGGCTTCACCAACAGTTCCCATTCTTTATGATGTAGGTGTAGGTGTTTGCGCGTGTGTGTGATTGTGAGTGTGGTTATATGTGTGGAAATGAGTTGTTTTATCGTGATATTGAAGTCTCATCTATAAAGGTGATGCTCGCGTTCGATTCGTGTCTTTCAGTTGGCCCGGTCTGATAATATAATTGTCAGAAAAAATGGTTCTATAAATTATTTTCAATTGAATGTATTTCATTAGTTTATTTCCACCAAAAATTTCACTTTGTACTTTTCTTTGCTATAATACAGAGTGATCAACAATTCGCACACATGTAAATAAACTTTTTATTGTAAATTTAAAAGTCAATATTAACAACGCAGATCGTTATGGAACAAGAAATCCAAGAATTTAAATACGTTTCTGTGAATAGTGGTTTTGTTGAATTAAGTATGATGGCTTCTGCAAGATAGCATCCCATATAGTAGCTACAACAAATCTAGAGACCATTGAAATGGATACTAGCTACATCAAGTCGGTATTATTGGTGAGTTTACTGCTCTGTTAACAAGTCGTTTCCAAGAGCAGAAAATCATGCATGCAATTACATTCAATACTGAGTGAGGCAGCCATTTTGAGCATTTATTGTAAAACTTCAAGTAATTTGTGTACAATGTGCTGATAATAATTAATGTTTTTTAATATATTTGATTTACTTTTTTACCATTAGATTACCTTCTGATGTGCGCGACTTAATGATCTTTAAGGGACGTAAACGTTTGAGTTATAAGCGAGTCAGCGCGACTCTGCAGCGAAGTCTGATATTCTTCCTTCTAAATACGTGTGAAACTGAAATGAATGAAAATGAAGTTTATTCTGCCTTTACAATTAAAAACAAAATACAATATATAATTAATCTTTAACTTAATACTAGCAGCAATTTTCTATAGGTGCTGCCAGTGACATTTATAATAGGTACATATTTTTATTATTGTGACAGTTGCTATTAGAAGTTGAGTACAATTTTATGCGGCCATTGCGGTACAAGATACATATTAACGGTAGACAAATAACAGTATAAAAGATAGAAAGAACAGTGTCACATACAAAAGGCATTTTAGTGGTGATCCGACATTTTTAGTTTTACTTTTGCTCTAGAGAGAAGAAACATATTATGATATAAAGAAGTTATTTATAGTATAATTGAAATTCACCCAGGAATGAAATTCACAAAGAAAGGAAACAATTATTATAAAAATAGCATTATAATTATGCTCTTGCATTCTAAATTATTGAATTACCAAGTTTAAGATGAAAAAATATATAGTAAGAATACTTTAAAAATACAGTGTGATTTAATGAAATAGGAATAAAATAATTATACTTTGGGTATTTTAATTCAAGGAACTAATATCTTCTAATACTAATATATATATATATTTTTTTTTGGAGGATGAAGCCCATTTAGGTCTGAGACCTGTGCGTGGGTAATGAGTTGGATGATGGTGATTGATGAGTTGGACCTACAGTTTTAGGTGGGTTCCGAACCACCGGGAAGTGATTTTACAGCAGAGAACAGTGTCTTTTTTGCTGGCCAATCTAATCGGTCACCGTTACGAACAGGACCTGCGTATATAATCATATTGACACCATAAAGATTAAATATCTTGACACTATAACGATTGACACTATAAAGATTAAAGATAAATATGTGTAAATTTATGATATTATATCATAAAGTTGACGCATGAGGTAAGAAGAATATTACATATAAATTTTGTTATGGCTATTTTACACTTTTACAACGACATTATTAGGATAGAATTTGTAAAAGATTATCGATTTCTTATTGCTGGAATAACGAGTTCTTTGTTATGTTTGAAAATTCTTTTAGTGGTCTACTTTTTCTACCAGGATTTGGCATTATGTTGGAAAGTTTAGGACCCAGATAAAAAAACGATTTTGCAAAGTTAATTCTCGGTAGGCGTGAGATTAGGTCCAATCTCCTTCTTTCAGAAAAAACAGGGCCTAAAAAATCCATCGTTCCCACTACGCAAAAAGAGAATTCTCAAAACTTTAAATGCGAATAGATGACGAAGTGGGAGAATATGTAGCCTTAGAGACAAAGGAACAGAAGGCTCTCTTCGATTTTTAAATAGTATTAGTCTGAGATAGTGTTTCTGCAATTTATGTAGTGGACTAAAGTGCACTTTCGCAGCTCCTCCCCAGCATACAATGCCATATTCTAATTTTGAGTTTATTGAAGCAAAGTATACTGTGCGTAGAGTATACGTAGAGTCACACAATTCTCTTGAGTGATACAATTTACTTAGAAATCTATTGATATTTTTCTTTAGATTAGAAATGTGCGGTTTCCAGTTTAGGGATGAGTCAATGAAGATACCAAGGTATTTAATCACATCATTTTGCTCTATTGGAGGACATTGGCATAATAGATCATATGTACAACTATTCAGGTGAAAAGTAATTGGATGGTGGTGAATTTTTGGTGATCGTAAGGAGAAATTGATAAATTTATTTTTATCAACGTTAATTGCCAATCTATTTTTTAAATACCAATGCTGAAGAAGTTTACAGTCATTGTTAATTCTGCTGTACAAGTCCTCCCATGATTTCCCTGAACTAACTAATACTGTATCATCAGCATAACAAAAAAATTTTCCATTGAGGTTAGCATTACACAGGTAATTTACAAAAATAATTGATGATAGGACTGATCCATGTGAAAGTCCTGAGGTTACTGTTAAAAAATAACTATGTGTATTATTTATTTTCATACATTGAACTCTATTGCTTAGAAAAGATTTGAACCATTCTAGGGCCACACCTCTTACCCCTGTCAGTGGCATAGCCAGGATTAGATTTCGGGGGGGGGGGATCACCAAGGGGGGTCTGGGGTATAGGAGGGTCCGGATTTTTTAAAAATTTAGTGGTGTAAAAAGCTAATCGAGACAACTTGTTGGGCTCTGAAGTTCAAAGGAAATTTTTGAAAAATTACTACCCAAGAACCTAGGTGGCCAGGTTTGAAATGATAAAGTTTGATATACCGATATCTGTGACTATTTTGAGTCAAACCCCTTGAATTGGAACTAATCATACTCAACTTATGTACTGAGTCTCAAAATTAATACTAATTATTATAAGTTTCATATAATTTATGTCATTAGCCTAAAACGCACCCAACCCAAATTTCATGAAATCTGAATTTTTTATCACAGCATACTGATTTTACACGCTTGCATAGAACTTGCATTTATTTGTGTGTTTTCATTTATAAAATCCCGATTTTATGAACTTTGGGTGCGTTCAGGCTAGTGGGTTATACTGAATTTTAACTTCAAAACTAAATTATTTATCAATAATTAACAAAGTTAATCCACTTCAAACTTGAAAAATTGCGTTTTATTTAATGTAATAAAAAATAATATATGGTAATCACAGTTTTCTAACATGTTTTATTCGATTTCTTAGCTCATAATCAAAATTATCCATTTGAGCACCTAACAAGTTTCTATATAAGTAAATATTAAGGAAAAATTCGAAAAATGCATTAATCTGACTATAACTGTAGCTATATTCTATTACACAAACAGGGTTTCTGTATTCAGTTCGTTATAATACTACAAAACAGATAGAACCCTTCGGCTTTAATAAGCCCTTATCTGTTAGTTATTTGAGAATTTTTCATTTCTGAAAATTCGGGGGGGGGGGGGGGCTGGGCCCCATGGGCCCCCCCTGGCTACGCCACTGACCCCTGTACGTTCCAACTTTTTTAGAAGAAGAGTATGCTCAACAGTATCAAACGCCTTTCTCACATCTAAAAATAATGCATTCACATTTAATCCATCATTTACATTGTTATAAATAATTCTCATAAAGTCGATTTATCCATTACGTGAGACGCCGTTTGTAAGTAGAGATTTGTGATAAGGAGAGCAGCCTGAAATTTTTAGGATTTTGAAATATTGAAGGGTTAGTGAGCTTAGTTTTTTTGTTGTTTTATGCATGAAAGAACTGAAGGTATGAGGTGGTTCCATCATACTAGCCTTGTTAGCCACTAGGGAATGTTTGGTTAGGCGCATGGAGCGCAAATTGTGTTTGAGGGCGGTAGTATTTTGGCAATGTTATATTCACTTGATCTATGTCGTTTAATGGTAAATTAGCTTGATGTGTGTTGTGTTTTATGCATCAAAGTACTAAATGTCTGAGGTGGTTCAGTCACATCTAGCCTTGTTCGCCACCCAGGGAAGGTTTGGTTAGGCGCGCAGTGTTTGCGGGCGGTAGTGCTTCATAAATGTTATATTCACTTGATTTATATCGTTTTATGGTTCGGAGCTCTTCGTATGTTTGCAAATTATGAATTATTCGAATGAAAAAATAAATTAAATTTTTTTTTAAATTCAACTTAATTTTTCTTGTGAATAAAACACGACCCCAAAAAATTTCAACGGACTATTGCTTCGTGGGGTGAGTAGATGTCACAAAAAAAAATTGTTGGAAAAATCGAAAAGTTTGGATACTCAATAATTACCTAGTTTTTTAATTGTTAGTCAAAGGGTCGGTTTTTAACTTTGTGATACAATTTGTTTCTTTTTTGTAATCGTCTGTGAATATTATTTGTAATCCAAGGACTAATATGTTTAGCTTCAGTTAGGGAATTTACCGGCATAGTGACCAAACAACAATTTTACATTCCTCTATAATTTTTAAGAATTCGTTCCTGGCGCTATCAACATTCTGTGAATCCAATACTATTGACCAGTCACATAAACTCAATTTATCCTTCAATTTTTAAGAATTCGTTCCTGGCGCTATCAACATTCTGTGAATCCAATACTATTGACCAGTCACATAAACTCAATTTATCCTTCAATTTTCCAAGGCATAATTTTTGTTTACTGGCCAACTGATCTCCATTCCTTCCTTGCTGAATAGCTCTTATTTTTTATTTTTTAAATATTACACCTATTGTGTTGTGATCAGTAATGTCGGTTCTAAATATTGCACTTTGGTACTTTAAAAGAGGACTAGATCTGACAAATAGATGGTTCAAGCATGTTAGCGATGCAGGTCTACTAGCATCTCTAAAACAACATTTATAACCAAATGAACCAAACAAGTTCAAGTAATCATTAATGTCATCATTCAGTGACGTAGCCAAGATTTTGAAATGGGGGGGGGGGGGGTCGATTGACCGGGAGGGGGGGTCTGGGGGTACTTCCCCGGAAATTTTTTGAAAAATAGAGGCCCTAGAACGGTCTTTTTTAGCTCTCCTGGCATTGAAAATTAACACCAATGTCAGTGCTTTGTATTATTTTACGTTTAATTAAATTTAGGACCGGAAGGGGGGGTCCGGACCCCCAGGACCCCCCCTGGCTACGTCACTGCATCATTATCTATAAGAGTGTTTAGGTTTATATCTCCACAAAAAACTAAATTTGTACCCGAATTTTGTTCAAGCCAACTCTTCAGTTCACATACTCGGTAAGCTATTATTGTAACGATAGGCAGCGAGAAGAACAAAATTGAAATTTTGTACTTAAAATTCAAGGAGATGCAGTCTGCAGTTGAAAAAACATTTTTCAGCTCAGTGCATGAAATATTTTTGTAGAGCTTTTTTTTATAGCAGAGCTTTATGTGTTATCTATGTGGTTTATAGATCTTTTTTATTGTGATAAGAGAATGTTTTTCTGTTTATTGTAAATTGTTGTGGATGAATAAATTCATTTCATTTCATTACAACAAGACGGATGAAATTTCTTGTCACAAACACCACTGCACGTAACGATTTCCTTATTACATGTACTGCAAAAATACAGAAATCACCATGATTTATCCTTAATCTATGGTAGAACTTTTTAGGGAACAGAGATTCAACAGACTTTTACAGGTTTGTTATTTCCAAATAAGAAGTCCTGTTCGAATTGAAATCATTGCTTGGACAAATTTTCTATCTTAACAATGTATATAACAGCACATTTACTTCACATTGCCTAAATTGTAACCAATGTTCATGTTGATGATGGCCATGATAATGTGTAACCAATATAAATGAAAATAGTATGACCTACTGTCTAACTATACTGTTTGTCATCTCGAATAAAAAGATTTATTTTTACTTTTGAACTCTCAGCAGGCGCTCAGGTATTCCCTTGCCGGCTGTGCCAGGATGGATTATTATTTCATATTGTTATGTGGAAACATTATTGATTTAAATTTCTTTGTATTCATCTTCTTTTGTTTTATAAATGTTCTGGCAAATAAATTATTATTATTATTATTATTATTATATTTGTGTAAAAAATTTATAGATATTCCTTCAAATATGAAGAAAAAAATTGGAATGAAGAACAGCTTTTAAAAAGGTTTAATTTTTTTATTTTTTCACTCGTATAACTAGTAATTTGTAGTACAAATAATGAAAGAACCGCACATTGATTCGTAAACAATTTAGTCGAATAAATCGACTGGAATTTGTCTATATTTGTTGGCAATATCGATTTCAAACAGTACACTCACATTGTTTTAGTGTTTCGGACCCATTCACTCATCATTCTAACGAGAAATTTTGTACGGTTTACACATCAGTGCGTTTCTCGTTTTCATTCAGTAATCTGCCAGAGCACATTCAAAGTTCTTTGTTATTAGTTAGCTGTTCTGTTCCAAACTGAGGGCTGTTCGATGCGAGCAGAATCTGTTAGAACTTTAGCTGGAAAACTGAGAGCTTTTACGTTCAGTTAATACTGTTTTGTTTGTTGATTCATTACAGGCTTCCTATCGGATAATTGCATTGTTCATTGATAGGTACCAAATATTGCATTTTATAATGGAATCAACAAGTTTACTACACGGATTCATATTGTGTGTATTGCTACTTAGCATTAGATACTCAGAGGCGGATTTACACTTTTTCCATCTAGCAGCAATCTGCCGCCCTAACACTACGATGCAGGGTGGTGGGGGGTAGATTCTATGTACTACTGTCTATAGTAAAGATAAATAATAAAAAAGAGTATTCTTGGATTTCTTGTTCCATAACGATCTGCGTTGTTTATTGTAAATTCAATTACTTGCAGTCAATTTTAATTCAGAATAAAAAATATTTGTACTCACAAGTCGTTAAATTTACAATAAAAAGTTAAAAAA
Organism: Conomelus anceps; assembly: GCA_948455865.1. Taxonomy (NCBI): domain Eukaryota; kingdom Metazoa; phylum Arthropoda; class Insecta; order Hemiptera; family Delphacidae; genus Conomelus; species Conomelus anceps. Next base: position 58,268,975 of record OX418222.1, on the reverse strand, counting down.
GAGAACTCTAACAGCTGAAGGTAGTACAGCTGAAAACTAATTTGATCTGAAAGGGGGGTTTGGGGGGATTCAAGCGATTCTAGATAAGAATTATTCATACATTTCAACATTTTTTCTTCCCATGTTATGTGTGAACTTTATCCTCGTCATGCTTATTTTTGTCATCTATTTTCTCGTCATGAACTTTATCCTCGTCATGCTTATTTTTGTCATCTATTTTCTCGTCATGCTTATCCTAGTTTTGCTTATTTTGATCCTCGCCATAGTTACGCCACTTCAAAGACACAATGCTTTCGTTGTGGTTAACAACAGCTGCTGTTTCAATTAGGAAGTTATTACTAAAATTACTAATGCAGAAGATAGCTTATCATTCACGAAATAAATTTTATCATGACAACACGTTTGATAATACTGACGCAGCAGTTTATACGATTTTTTTATTTGCCCAGCTCCGACAGGAAAATACATATGAATGATTTATTTTGCCAGGTATAGGAGATTATCATTGATAACCAACCTGCACTACACTGCACTAGTACGCCTGGTGGTTCGTGCTAATCGGGTTGCCCCGTTTGGGAATAATTTCGTGCCAACAACTATCATTACAAAAGTCGGATGTTCTGCATGTATTACCGTATGTGTTTGCGTGTGGCGATGGCTAAATTATTAATCAACGTCTATTGCTACGGCATAAGGGACTTGTGGAAAACAAAAATTATAATAAATTACGAGCCTGTTTTGAAATTACGTATCATAGAAAATATTATAAACTTTTTAAAATTACAGTCGCTAATTAATAATTTACCATTATAAAATAATATATCATAATAATTATACAGAAAAATGATGAACCTATTATCTTACATAGTAAATTCCGGAAAAAAGTTTAGAAAAATTAAGCATGACAATTTTTTAACAAAATGATTGGAAATAATTTTAAAGAATAAAGTTTCACCCTCCGTAGATTGTAACAAGACAAACTGTGCAACATGGCTGTGCAACTGATCTTTCCATCTTCTAATTAAATTGATTAATTAACTAATTAATTGATTAATTAATTAAATTGATTTATTGCCATGAAGAAGATACAATGAAAAAAAATAAAAATAAAACAATTGAGAATATGTACTTTGCAATAAAAAGTTCTGCTTATAATGTCTGTTTGTTATAATGCTTAAATTATAATTTTAGAAAGTTTATAATATTTTTTATGATACATAATTTCAAAACAGGCTCGTAATTTAATATAATTTTTGTTTTCTACAAAAATTGAGAATATGTACTTTGCAATAAAAAGTTCTGCATATAATATCTTAAAAATTCGAATCGAGAGATGGGTTAATGAGGAATTGTTAATGAAAATGTAGCGTGTAATAATAATAATAATAATATGAAAGCTGGTGGGGGAACAAGAACCAAAAAATGAACCATCTTCACTCAGCGTCTTCCACTTTGGGAGGTTTTTATTACGTCTAATAATAATAATAATAATAAGAATGTAATGAGTAATGAGAATGAAATGAGACTCACATGATCGTCTGTAAATTATAGATAATGTGCCTTGCAGTAGTAACCTATCACCCTCAACTTCCTGTACCTCCGACTCAACCCCCTCCCTCTAATTCTCTCTCTCATCCTTTCCCTCCAGCACTTTCTCCCTTATCCTCTTTCTACTCATTCCTTCTAAATTACTCCCTCACTCTCTCACTCCTACTCCCCACTCTCTGTCACTCTATTCCTCAATTTTATTCCTTGTCAATCTTTCTCATTCATCCCTACCTCTTTCTCTTATTGTTTCTCTCACTCACACCTTCTCTCTCACTCACTCTCATACTCTCTCATCCCTTCTCTACTGCCTCTTTCTCTTTTTACACTCTCATTCCATCTCTCTTCTCCCTGCCACCCCCTCCCCCCTTCCAAATCCAACCCTCGCTCTACACACAAAAGGGTGTACGCTTAGAGCTAGCACATTGGAATACGCATGCGCATACACAAACAACAGTGAAGCATTCGAACAGCACAGCGCACAGACAGATTACCCTCCATAAGCTGGCCTTATGCCCTTGTCTCTTGGAGACAATGTGTCGCCATGCAATTAATCAACATCGATCATGGTTGTGGGCATTTCCTCGGCTTATCGTAGACAGCATATCCGTCCCTCTCACCTAGCAATGGTCCCAGCTGAGTCAAATACTGGGTCACATGTCATGCGCATGCGCTGGACGATCGCATGAAAATTGCCTACCTAACAATAATACATAGAAATGTTATCATTGATTAGTATCATTGTTTCCACTACCTTACTAGTAGTTCTGTAAACCTCATAAACTTCAGAGTAAGGCCAGTTTTATACACCGCGTATCCTGTCGCGACAATAAACGCGGTGATTTAATTACTATTGAGTCAAATGTGTCGTTTTATGCATGTCGCGTGTTTTTTGTCGTTGAGTTAAATATTTAGACCGGTTTCATGCACCGCGTATCCTGTCGCGACAATAAACGTGGAGATTTAATTACTATTGAGTCAAATGTGACGTTTTATGCATTTCGCACGTTACAGACGCGATTTTTTGTCGTTGCGCGTTTTAAAGATCAAGTTAATTAAAACGCGTGAGTTAAATACTGCCAATATTTGTTGAAATCTCGGATATTCACTTTTTTAAATTGAATTTTGAATTGAATTGAATTTAATTTGAATTTATTGCCACAACTTTACAAACAAAACAAATTGAAGTTTTATTAACTTAATGTTAATAAATTAATACATTAAACAAAATGACTACTTAAATAAATGTAAATTAAATAATAGATGGAAAAAACCATCTATTCCCCATATTCACCTGAGTAAATATATTATTGAAATTTTCTTCTATGATCAAAATTAAGCTTGTTATAGGTCTTTAAATTTCACCATCATTACAATATCCAATACAATACAATATTACAATATCCCGCTCCACCGTCAGGCATTTATATGTAATCATTCACCTCATTACCCACGCACAAGTCACGGACTCATGTGGGCATCATCAGCAATAAAAAAAAAAAAAAATATCACTGATCCGTTATTTTGTCGCGTGACCCAATGGTTACCGCATTTTTTGTTGCGTAACCCAATTGCAGATGCATTTTGTGCAGCGTGACCCAATTGTAACCGCATTTTTAGACGCATTGGAAACGCGTGACCGAATTGTCACGCGACAATAAACGCAGTGCATACAAGCGGCCTAAGGATGCTTGCACAGAGGAGAACACTCAATGTACTCATTGATAATCACTGTCACAAAATCAAACACTGTCGTCAGACCTAACCCTTGATTAAATTCGCATAGTCTATTTCATGTCTGTTTTCCACAAAAAGTTACTCTGTGTCACATCATCAAGGCTCTATTTTCCAGACAGCTGATTGCTCAAATAACATCAGATTTTATGTCTGATGAATGAAGTTATATGACAATATTGATGTATTAAATTCACAATAGAACAATATAATATATATTATTATATAGAACATTGTAATATGTTGAAATTTATAATGTGGGCTTCATCAGCAGGAAGAAAAAATTGTATGAAACTTCATAAAAAACTATGATTGATTGAGGATATAAATAGTGGCTTTATATACCGCTTTCAAAATACTTTTATTGTAGTGACGAAAGTGATGTTGTAAGTTATCCATAATGAATAATAAGACTTGTAGTTGTTACAACCTCATTTATTGAGAACCGTGAGGTACTAGTTTCGGTTGCTACACCATTATCGATCTCAAACTAAAACTTAAGTACAGTATAGCTTAATACTGAACACAGAGTGATACTATTAGCTGAGGGTAAAAGTGCCTCTCATAGGCTGACTTTCATTGAAGGTCTGTGATTGGCTGAAGGCCCTAACAAGTCACGCCCACTGGTGGGAGGAGCAGCAGGGAATAATCAGTGTCAAAATCAAAAACCAAAAAGTAACAAACAAGAACAATACACAATGGGCTAGAATTAAACAATTAAAAACATTAAAATAGAATAAAAATAAAGCTAAATGAAGGTCAACCAAAACAAAACAAGAAAGTATCGCTATTAAATTGTAGGTCATAATTATGATGGAACCAAGTTAGTTTTATTGATTGAGTTTAATTGTTTTGTTTTTTTAATTGATTAGTTTAATTGGTTGAAATGAATTTGATCATTTAAACTATTATTGGAATCGTTTTTCACCAACCTAGTTATCTCCAAAGCTTCTAAAATGTTCAGTTGTCTGCCTTTGCCAATCAAATACAGAAATTCAACATCTTCTTTAGCCTTGAACTTGAGTCCATTAGTATTTTTGCATTTAGCATTTTATTTAGTATCACTTTTTATTTTATTCTAAAGTTTTGAACTGTTTAATTCTAGCCTACTTCTGTATTGTTTTTGTTTGTTAATTTTTTCTTCCTGATTTTGACACTGATTATTCTTTTTTGCTCCTCTCACCAGTGGGCGTGACTTGTTAGGGCCTACAGCCAATCACAGACCTTCAATGAAGGTCAGCTTATGAGAGGCACTTTCACCCTCAGCCAATAGTATCATTCTGTGTTTGGCAAAAATTCAGCTTATCTGTACTTTAGTTTTAGTTTGTTCCAAATTAATAATGGTGTATCAACGAAACTAGTATCTCACGGTCTTCAATAAATGTGGTTGTCACAACTTCAAGTCTTATTATTCATTACTTTCAAAATATTAGGTGTGCTCTAACACAACTCTACAACAATTTAACAATCTGAATCCATCTTTTAATATATAAATAAGTTGAACTTAGTTTAGATTGAGACTTAAGCCCCCCTCCGGGATATGGTGCACATACACTTTAAAGTTCTCCTTCAGTATTTTGTTGGTTGCTATTTCTCCAATACGTTGTATTCATCAAGAGCACACTGTGCGGCTTGATCATAACTCGTCACTAGGAAAACTTAGCTTTAAGAACACTCAATGTGAGCTACAGTACAAGTTCTCCTTTACCTACAGTCCAAGTACCCTCTAGAAACATCTACATCCATCTTTCATGTTTCCTTGCCATCTAATAGCTACTAAGCTTGTCCGCTTTAATATTTCCCCAATGATAATGTATCATGTCGCTGAGTGTGCATTTCACCTGAATTTAATATCGCTATGGAGCAGGTAAATAGTGTCTTAATTTTCAAAACACTATCACTGTTCTTAGTTTCAATTTTGAACCTTGTGCCACTATCCCTCATTCCTCATCCCTCTTCGTCTCATCCTAATTCTGTTCATTTGTTGTTCCCTTCCATATTATTACTACCAGGAAATACTAAATTCTTCACAAGCATTCATTGGAATCGTTTCACACCAATATGAGTGCACTTAGACCTACCAGAGGAGGAGGAGAAGGAGGAGGAGTAGGAGGAGGAGGAGGAGGAGGAGGAGGAGGAGAAGGAGAAGGAGGAGGAGGAGGAGGAGGAGGAGGAGGAGGAGGAGGAGGAGGAGGAGGAAGAGGAAGAGGAAGAGGAAGAGGAGTAGAGCATCTTTTAGACATGCCTCTATTCTTTGCAGTTAAATGCCTCTATTCAATATTGCTATTGGTTCTATCACTGAAGTAATGCTGGCATCACTTGAAAGTAATACTCGAACTTTATTTACAACATTAACACACAAAAGTCACTAATAAGTAACTATCAATAAAGATAATAAATAAAGAAAACAAACAGTACAATAACGTTAAACTAACAATAAATATTTCTATAACAAGATTAATGTTGTTAACTCTGTACAAAATTAATTAGTAACTTTCTTTGTGAAGTATTATTGTATATTGTATAGTATGTATTGTGGAAGATAACCATAAAGAATAATAAGACGAATTTGTCACATCCACAATAATTAAAAATAGTGAGGTACTAGTTTCGGATGTTACTCCATTAGCTTAATATATACTAAACACGGGATGATACTGTTGACTAAGTGATAGGCTGACCGTCATTGACGGTTTGTGATTGACTGAAGGCCATATCAAGTCACGCCCTCTGGTGGGAGGAGCAACAAGCAAAAATAAGAATCAAATCAAGAACTTTAAAAGGAGACTCAAATTTTGCAGAGCATCTCATTAATAATGGACACAAGTTCATGGCTGAATAAAATGTTTAATTTCGGTACCGTATTTGATTGGCAAAGGCAGACAACTAAAAATTTAGAAGCTTTGGAGTTAACTAGGTTGGTAAAAAAAATTCCAATACTAGTTTAAATGATCAAATTTATTTTAACCAATTCAATACAACTAACTTGGTTTCATCATAATTCTGACCTACATTTTAATAACGGTTCTTTTGTGTCTTTCTAGGTTGACCTTGACTTCATTTCAGTGAGCTTCAATTTTCCAAGTTAAAATGATTCAGTTCTATCCTAATTTACTTGTGTATTGATCTTCTTGGTTACTTTCTAGATGTTCCCGGTTTTTAGTTCTTGATTTGATTCTTATTTTTGCTTGTTGCTTCTCCCACCAGAGGACGTGACTTGTTATGGCCTTCAGCCAATCACAAACTGTCAATGAAGGTCAGCCTATCCCTTAGCCAACAGTATAATCCCGTGTTTAGTATATATTAAGCTACTCTGTACTTTGGTTTTAGTTTGATAATGGAGTAACATCCGAAACTAGTATTTCACTATTTTTAATTATTGTGGATTTGACAACTTCGTCTTATTATTCATAATTACTAACTGTCAATAGGTCAATCAATGATTCAATGAGTGTCTAATGATCTGTTCAGTGATTTAATAAGAAATACCCAATAAACTAAACACTTACTAAGCACAATAATTACTGTCATGGTTGTTAACACACTAAAAACGAATCACAATTGTATAGCACTGTGTATACTGCCACGAAAAGAAGAATGTCTACAGAAATAATTATCGCAAACAACGTGCTCAGATCTGAATAACAAGTTGCTCACTGACATCAAATACAGCTCTTTTATATCAGTTTGTTCCATTCCAGAGAGTTCTTATTCCTGATCTTTCTATTTAGACACATAAGATTTTATCAAGAATAAACTCGAAAATACCAGAAGCTCATTCGACAAATAAAGCAAAAGAGAAGGCTGAGACAAAAATTGGGAAACAACAAGTGTTTTATCAACGAGAAATAGCTGTCGAAGGTCGGCTTCCTCTCCCTTTTGCGTTTCATAAAAATATGAAATTCTCCAATATATGCTAAATAACTGAAGAATCTCTTGAAATCATAAATGATGTAGAAATTGAGTGCACCAGCTAACAAAGCAAACTTCATTGTGGTTGTGCTTTTGTTTTGATCCCTGTACATGGCTTGAGGTGGATTTTATTCTGGTTAGCCTATCTCAGCCACATACAGACTGTTCCAATTTCATTGGTGTTCATCATTTACCTGAACTATGAATCAGGCTGTAACTCTCCCAAAACCATTTATGTACCATGATACATTTGTATCATGTGTGAGCAGTGCTTAATTTCTAAAATTTTAGGTGTGGAAACGCTCATTTATTCTTCTAAACCACCCTCTCTATTTTATAATAAGGCCTAGTTAAAAATTACCTCACCACCACGCCCCACCCTGTTAACATCTCGGTGCCTACTCTAAATTTCCTATAAACTTGTTACGATTTGCATCAACCATTTTGTTTGGAGCATACAATAACCAAAACCAATATACTTTTTTTTTAAACAAATTGTAAAATAAAAACAAATAAAGCCTTCTTTACATTGTTGTTTATATACAGTGCAGTATTAATAATATGTATCGATACGTAAACAGATGTTTTTTAAGTTTTTTTTTTCAAAAACTAGTTAGTCAAGTGTTTATAATCTATTTTTAATGTCACAGCTGGAACTGTAATTTTTAATATTTTACAAAAACATTTCGCCTATCTTCAAAAGTGCAGAACAATTTTCATACTTTCAAAATAAACTCACTTCTTGAAAAAGAAAGGAAATTCTTAATGACAACAGGCAGAAAAATTGAAAGGTTTAATAGCCTAAATATTAAATTAAACCATTGAAATGTTGCTAGTGGTAGTAACACTGTTTTATTTTTTTAATTTAATGAAATTTTTAAAAGTTTAAGGTTTTTATATTTGCTAATTATTAAGTAGGTGTAGGGCTGCGGTTTTGTAATCTAATATTGTAAGGCAATGCCTAGACTGTTGGAAAATCAGTTGTCTGTTAATTTTTAAAAGTGGAAACTACAAAACAACAATCCAAAACTAACTGTAAATAAAAAAATATAGGGCGCTTTGCCCTACGCTACAGTACTTTATTATTATTATTTGCAAAATTTTGCATGATTATCTGAATAGATAGCGAGGTGAAACAACTTCGGAATCAGATTGGCGCAAACTGGCACTCTTGGGAAGTAAGGGAACGCCGTTCCCTTGCGTTCCTACTGAAATCAACCCCTCAGTATGATAAATTTATGTATCCGATTTTCAAATGTTTCTCTACCCAAATTAAGTCAAGCAGAATTCATTATTATCAATTCAATTTATTTATTGTCAACAATACATAATAAAACATTCATATATTCAATCAAAAATCACATCACTTCTTATCATAATAATGAATATCTACATAAAACATCATAAATGAAATAATTGTTACATCCCTCTTTAAGCAAAGCTTGTGCTGAGGGATGGTGCATCTCTAAAATGCCAATATCATATAAGACATTGAATTAAAAAATAACATGTATACTACAAGAAACCTGAAAACAACATATCTGTTCTGCTCATTATACAAATGTTAGTATATTAAAATAAATGTTAGTATGGGCTATTGGTTTGAAAAATACAATTGAATATTTAAAGCAAAATAATAACAAAATTGATACCTAAAAAAGACGTCTAGTTTTATATTATTATTTTAAATGAATGAATCTTCATTATAATACAAAATTGTGAAAATATAAATTTTAACATAATAATATTATAGGAATTAATTACAGTATGTACTTTTCCATTACCTGCCTGCACTATAAATCTTGCTATTTATAATTAAAATTGTGTCCACTTTGAACTAGTCTCTTTGATAAAACAATCGAAGGCACTGTCTAAATGATTTGTGAGTGGACAAATAATAATAATCCATAATGGACTGGGGTGACCCAGAGATTTCAAGTAACAGACGGTTAAAAAGTCTAGGGCCATTATATGCTGCATGAACACTGGCAGCTGTTGTTCTACAACGTGGTTCCAACAGGAATCTCTCAGATTGTCTACGGGTATCATAACCGCGAAGTGAGGCTATGGGGAATTCATTGCGTCGTGAATAGACAAAACTGGCCAGATCAAAATCGCCCAACTGTTCAATACTGAGTACATTGAACTCCTTATATACCAAATCTGTTGGATACCTGACCGGCTTTTTCAAGCATATTTTGATAATTTTCTTGTACAATAATATTAGAGGATTGAGAATTGTAATACCACATCCACCCCAGCCAACTACACCATATCGCACAATTGACTGTACAAGTGCAAAAAACACCATTCTTACTTGCTCAACATTAAAAATATTTCTCAATTGTACAAACTTATATAACACTTTCCTCAACCTGGAACATAAATATGAAATCTGGTCCCTCCATTTCAAATGGTTATCAATAACTATTCCTAAGTATTTAGTACTGTCTTTAAATTTTATTTTAGGACATTGACATCCATTACCACTGCATCCGGATTCATGAAAAGCTAAATCATCCTCTATGTCTATACCACCATTGCTATGTGGCAGACCTGCCGAGGTCAAAGAAAACGAAATGGCTGAAGTTTTTTTAATGTTTAAACTAACTAAGTTGAAATCTAACCAATTTTTTATAACCTTCAAACTCTCATTTGCTCGACGAAAAACATCATTCCATGTCGCACCCCAAAAAACAGCTACAGTGTCATCGGCAAAAGAAAACAAAGAACAACTCTCAAGTTCTATATTAAGTAAATCATTAATGTAAATTAAAATTAAAATAGGACCCAGAACTGTACCCTGTGGTACACCCATCGAAATCCCCAACTCTGAGCTCATGACCCATCAACCCCAACTAACTGAGTTCTACAACTAAGATAGCTTTTAAAGAACCCTAAAGCCACACCTCTAATTCCAATATCTTCCAATTTTTTAAACAAAATAGTGTGGTCCACTGTATCAAAGGCTTTTTGGAGATCTAAAAAATACTCCTACACATTTTTCTCCATTGTCCAATGATTCCATAATTTTCTTAGTTACATTATAGACAGCATCAGAAGTACTTATACCATTACGAAAACCAAACTGAAAATTAGATAAAATCTCATATTTTTCCAAGTACTCTACCAGGCGGGTCTTCACACATTTTTCAATCACCTTAGACACACATGAAAGGAGGGAGATAGGGCGATAATTCCCTGGATCAGTCTTATTGCCACTCTTATACAAGGGGACAACAGTGGCTTTTTCAGCTCATCAGGAAAAACTCCTTGTAGGAAGCATAAATATCAAAAGTACATGTATTTCCTACTATTACAAATGAATTATTTTCTACTATATTATGTTTTGGTATCATCCACCTCCTTCGACTCCTGCTTGTCATTTATATGAACATTTGAAATGACGCCTATTTAGACCCATTCGCTACCCATTTAATTTATTATCAGAGGTCAAGAGCAAGTAAGATTTTTGGTGCTTTCACTATTGAGACAAAATCATGTTCTGAAGTTAAATTTATTGCTTCGAGTGATTAGGTGAAAGTCATTAGAGACTACTGATCTTTTTCACATGAATTCTGGGTAGTAATGTAAAAGTGTTACAATAATATTGTCAGATTATATTATATTAATATTCTCATATATTATAGAGAAATGGGTTAACAAGTTTATGAATGTTTTGTATTTTTGAAGCGAACTCACTGATAGGTTGTGTGTTACTTAGTGGCGGATCCAAATGTAGAAGAAAAGGGGAGGGAAGGGAAATGATAGAAAACGAGTAAAGAAATGAAAAAGATACGAAAAAAAATGTAGGAGGAGAAGAAAGATGAAAATAAATACAGAAGAAAAAAGGGGAAAGGAGAAACAAATAGAACAATAAAAAGTAGAAGGAAATGAAGGAGAGTTTTCAAAATTGTAAATTTTTGTATGTAATTTTTCTTGAAAATTTCGTTTTTCAATACCCTTTGTGTCAGTGGATTAACTATGGGGGGGATCAGGGGATACACCCCCCCCCAAAAAACCCCGATACAAAAGATATTTTGGAATTTTAACAGGCTTTGTGAGATAATTTTTAACAAAAAGTCATTCATGATTGTAATTCCTGATTTCATGATGAATCAGGTCGTATTAACAGAGCCGTAGCTGGTATCTGTTCAATCAAAGAAATAAGCTGCGTTCTCGTAGGTCCTGTTCGTAACGGTGACCGATTAGATTGGCCAGCAAAAAGACACTGTTCTCTGCTGTAAAATCACTTCCCGGTGGTTCGGAACCCACCTAAAACTGTAGGTCCAACTCATAAATCACCATCATCTAACTCATTACCCACGCACAGGTCTCAGACCTATGTGGGCTTCATCCTCCGAAAAAAAAGTATTATATTACATCATTACTGGTAGTAGGCGAACAATTACATTTCTTTATGTGAAACTAATTCGGTTAAAAGTGACCCAAGAGTTCACAGAATAGTGAAATTTCAAAAACTGGAAGTTGATTTCATTTCAATAAGGAATTGCCAAAAATTCATAATTTTATACTTTATTTTCAAACACTTAACACGCCTCAGGCCCCCCCCCCCCCCCCAACCGGTACCACCTGTAAGTTCACTCTTAGGTGACTTCCCCCCCCCCCCCCCCCCCCCCCCCCACAATCCACTGCTGGATCCGCCCCTGGCGTTACTTTCATAATAACCTCATTTAAATGTAAATAGAATATTAAAAGTTGAGACGAGTTTTGAGCTGACTTTTTTCTTGAATAGCTAAAGAGTTGAGGTTACCTTTCATAAAGACTTGGAAAATTCGCGTTTCTTGGGAAAATAATCATTAAATAAATTTATTCATAACACTTCCATTTATGTTTTAAAAAGTTCGTTTATGAAAAAAATGTATTTTTACAATGTACAGTGACCAGTGACATAACTAGAGGGGTGGCGTCTGGGGGGAGGGGAGCCCAATGATTTTATGCTGGGGGGTTCTAAGCACTATATCCTGTGTAATCGTAGGAGAGAAGGAGGGGTTCTCAAACAATACCTTTTTACAATACAGTAATTTAAAACAATAATTGTTTTTATAAATAATAAAAGTGTTTATCTATAGAAGAGAATGATTGGTTCTCAAACAATACTTTGTAAAAATACAATAATTTTTTAAAAATAATAATAGAAATTATACCTATAGCTCGTTTTTAAGAGTTCGGAAGTACTCCCTGGAAAACTTTTAAAAATATTCCCTTTTAAAACCACATTCTAGACACAAATTTATCCACTCTAACATTATTCTAACCTCAAATGTGTGTCAAACATAGTTACTTTCATCAAGTTTTTGCATCATTGTCAGTGGGAGATCCGAACTATAGTGCTAAAAAATTATTGCTCAAGTAGCCAAACTACTTGATCCCCCACCTCACCAGATTGGTGTACAGAGTAGCACCGTACTTAGAAATGTCTCTGAAAAGGAGTAAGAGTGATTTTCTAACAGTCTTAATTCAAGACTTTATGTAGCTTTATGTAGACTTTATGTAGCTTGCTCATTCAAAGGGGGCCCTGCGTACTTCCCCGGAAATGTTTTTGAAATAATCCATCTAAAACTACATTTTCAGCGTTTCAATACGTCTTTTTTAACTATTTTGTCAAAAATTATTGTTTCTGGGCTTGTTAAAGTTCCAAAATTTCTGTTGTTCCTGAGGTTCGGGTTTGGTGGGGGGGGGGGGGGGGGGGTGTTCTATCCTCATGTGCATAGTTACACCACTGAGTGTGGTTAAAATTGTAGAGTACATCTGGCGTACGAGATAAATGGAAAAATCAATTTCAGTGAGTGACAAATGGCAACTCATCTTGTTCGTCCCCAATCTTGATACTGTCAATTCAATTGGGCGTTTCTCAAATAATGTTGTCAGTGGGACTCAGAGTACTCAGTGTTCGAACGGCCTATTAGCCCACCATTATCTAGAGTTATCATTCATTCAGTTTCATCATTATAAGATGGCAGATAAGGAATTTCCACGCTTTTAATCAGTAAACAAGTGCAATAGAGTTATTGTTTTTGCAAGGGGGATAATAGACTTTGTTCTATTTTCGGCTCATTACTGAAATAATTCCAGTTCATTCAACTTTGAAAGAATTCTTTTAGCGTCTTGAGATCTCTCAACTCTTAACATGAAATTATGTGTGTTGAAAAAACAATTTTACAAGAAATTTATTACGCATAAACGGCATTTATTATTTCAAATTAATGTGTTAATGGAATCTTTTCTCAAGGTACATTTTCATGCTTACCAACCTTTCCCCAAGGCATTTTCAATTTCCAAGCGCTCAAATGAAATTATAGGGGTTTTTGGGGGTTCATGAAAGTTTCTTAATAACAGCAACTCAAAAACTACTGAAGATAAAAAGATGAAATTCGTTTCACATTGTAGAGAACTTCATTTCCCCGAGAGGGATTTTGAATAACAAAAAATTTAGGTTCTGCATAAAAAAGTAAATGCGTATAGCTTTTATTGGTGGGGAGACTCTTACGGGTACTTCCACCAGGTCGCTTGAGCCATGTTATTGGAAACATGGTGGACCTACAATTTTAGCTGGATTCCGATCCACCGGGAAGTGATTTTACAGCAGAGAACAGAGTCTTTTTTGCTGGCCAATACAATCGGTCACCCTTACAGAGAGGGTCCAGGAGAGTGTTTCTTATCTAATCTGATTGAACAGATACCTGCTACGGTTCACGTCTATCGCTTCTCTTTAGGTTCTGCAATTAGGTAAAAAATTGATTACTTGAATAATTGAAGCGGCTGTATCACTCACTAAAGGTTCTGCGTACCCCTGCTTTACGGTGTTGAACGAAGTCAGTATCATAATTGGTTCATAACAACTAAAGTACTAATTAACAACCAACTGTATTGTTTTAGTGATGAGCGTTGATTCAACGAACTAGTTGAATTAACTGTTTATTGGTTATTCACGATTCAACTGTTTTGTCTCTTCAACTAAACCAGTTGATGCTTCAACTACATTTCTATATCAACGGTCAACGGGCTCAACGCACTCATTTCCACACAACTGGTACTGGTAGTCTCTGTTAAATCCAAGTGTGAATAGCAAACTAGTTGATCAACGTTCAAAATAAAAAGAAATCACATACAGTAGAGAAATAGGAGTAGGAGAGGAGTAGCCTAACTGTGCGAGTGAGAAATGCAATAACACTGCACTGCTGTCCCAAGACAATTTTTGTATTCGGTTACAAAAAACGAACGCCTTATGCATGCAATCTAAATCGCGTAAAAATAGAGATAGAAAAATTCTGATTTCATATTTGAATTCAGCGCCCTCAAATTGACTAAATGCCTAGCGAAGACTCAAAAATAATAAAAACTGAGCAAGTTTTTTATTATTTCTAGAAAGTAGATGTTTTCAACTTTTTATTCAATAAAAATCAACTTTCCTTCATTTTAATTATTTTTGCGTACTCGCGAATCATTTTATTAATTTGAGGGCGCTGAATTCAAATCTGCAATTTGAATTTCTCTATCTCTATTTTTACGCGATTTAGATTGCATGCATAAGGCGTTCGTTTTTGTAACCGGACATGCTCTTTCTTATCTTGTTTGCACATGTTGAAAACGATTATCGGGAGACAGTAGACACATACACAGCTCGTTATTCTTCCACGAAAAGGCATATTCTTCGTTAAATTCAACATTCAACTAGTTGACACTTTCAACTAGTTAACGTTTATTCAAAACTAGTTGCGTTCCGTTGACGAGAAAACCGTCAACGACCCAAGACTATATTGCTTTGGCTTACTTTTGTATTACTGAATGTTTGTTGAATGTTTTCCTCTATTATGTATGAACGTGACTATGTCTATTGTGCTTCCTGTACTTAATGATATCTATCTATCTAAGTAATTTCAATTTCTAAAAGGTAGAAAATCGAATCAAAATACAGAGTTCAATTTACAAAATAGAGCTTCCAGTTCTATAGGAAGAGTCCATTAGAAGTAACGGTGCTGGATGTGCGCCAGCGCTTTGCAATGATGATTAATGATTCTCATCCCCTTCCACCCCCTTTCAATCCAATCTTCGCCTTTCATTACAATTTCGGTCGTTTGAAATTATAATAAATCGCTCGCTATTCAAAAAGCTAGTATTCCATTCAGTGCTTTTGTTACGAGGCGCCGCCTATGTGTAGTTTTTAAGTAATCGTCAGAACCCTGAGTGATGATCTAAATTCATCGGGGACCGACGATGTGTTGCTGAAAATGAGCATGAATACTCAAGCCCGATTTGAATATGGCCTATTTCGATATGCATCAGTACGTCAGTTTTAATTGTGTGCCAACTGGTTATATTGCAGTAATGTTTAGGGAATTATGGGAGGTGGCTTCAGTTGCTGAAATTGTCTAGCTCAGGATTTCCCAACCCGATTTTGTATTAAGGGATGTCAATGATTTCCCAACACTCATTGTTGAAAACTGTTTCATCACGTGCTGATAACTAATCATAAAACAGCTGTTTACTGAGGAGCGAGCAATATTAGTTATTTATGTATTAAGAGCGTGAAGCGCGACTTTATCGCTCGAGCCAAAACATTTACTGCGCGACGCGTAGCGAGCGCAGTAATTTTGCGAGAGCGATAAAGAAGCTTCACGCGCGAATTGCATACAATATTTTTCCTAAAACTGCAGTTCTGGATTCCAACACAATAAAAGCTTGTAGTTTGTAACATCACAGACCATGCGAGGATTTGGTTAGCGTTCGCCATTGTTGAGGTTATCTTAATTTCACGGATTCCGTGATTCACCAATGAGAAGACATCAAAATCAAAACAGAAGTGTAAAGAAAACAGCTGGTGAGCGTAAAGTACTTTACCGCTTGCGGAGCAGTAAAGAGGTATTTTATAATTAGTTTTCAGTACGTAAAGAACTACTTTACGAGCAGTTGTAGGAAGAATACTTTACGCTTGCTTTCGCGATGGCTTTACTTTACGCTCCCCAGTGTTGCCACGTTTCAGTCTAGATCAGGGCTTCTCAATCTTTTCAAAGACTCTACATCGTGACAAAAAAATATTTGGAAATATTTGAAACACATTACAAGGATGAGCTAGCTTCTATTCACATAGTTACTCAATAGTTACCCTTTGTTAAGTACAACCTTCAATCGTCCTCAACATCAAGCTTGTCTTTGTACTTTCTTTTTTCATAATTATGTTAAGCTTGAAACCTTCTTTCTCATAGGTATGTAGTTGAAAACCCAATAAGAATCTTCACAGCAGTATTTGAAAGCTCTGGTACTCCTTTCCAACACTTATCCAAAAATCTTACGACAAATATTTGCCATCAAATATATTTTTCCTACAGTGACCCGAAAAAGTGCCTATTTTTGCACTAACTGCTGTAGCACGCAAAATAGTATATTCCCGCACTAGTGCGTGAAAGTACTTTTCCGCATACCAGATTTGCAACCACAACACAAAATAGCGAGCATGTAATATGCAGGTTCCCTATTCTGCATTCAAATATAGGTTGGCTACTCTGCTTCAGCTACGAAATAGTCAGCTGTAGTTGTTGAAATCAATTTGATTCGAAGATAGGTTATGCGAGGATTTGTCAGGTTATGCGTTATGTATGTCCTGTTTTGTTCTGTTTAAATTACTTTATACATTACTGTAGGAAAAAATTAATGTGCAATTCGAGCGCAAAGAATTGTTTCTGCACTCGAGAAACCTTTTACACTCGCCTTTGGCTCGTGAAAAAAACTGTTTCTCTCGGTGCAGAGATGCCCCACATTTCGCTCTAGTTACACAAATAGCTATTTTAACGTCGGATCATAGGATAGTTCAATCAGTAGTTCCTTCTGGTATGCTGTGAGGTTGCTCAAAGTTTCAATAGCATCAATCGAAAAGGGGTCGCGGATTCATTACAACTTTTTGTCTGCGGGTGGGAAGTATTCTCTTATGAACCGCAATCCTGCCAAGCGGAGCTCAATATTTGTACGAAATTGTAGAACAAACTTAGTGAACCTGTTGGTTCCAAGTAACTCGACCACACAAGTATTCAATTAGACTCCATTATTGAATTATAACCTTGCGTGATCACAAAACGGGAAGAAATAAAAATGGTTTAATTTTGCATTTTAACCTGGCCCGCGTACCCCCAGCAAATTTTCGTGTATCCTCTAGGGGTACGCACATTGGCGTAGCGACAAGGGGGTTTTCAAGGTTACAACTTCCCCTTGTGCCTGTAAAAGAGGCCCCAAAAACTTGTAGGGAGTCATCAATAAAATTACGATAATAGATCAATGGAGGAAAAAAGTTTTCATGCGTGGAGAATAATGTTACAGCAAGATGAATAATTAGACGAAATTGTCACAAACACATTTATTACAAAATATTGAGAAACTAGTTTCGGTTGTTATACCATTATCAATCTCAATCAAACTAAAACTAAAGTACAGAGAAGCTCAATATATATTGAACATAGAACGATACTATTGGCTAAACGAGAAAGAGGTTGAGCTTCATCGAAGGTTGTGATTGGCTGACAAGTCACGCCCCCTGGTGGGAGGAGTAACAAGCAAAAATATGAGTCAAATCAATAACTAATAACTGTGAACATCTAGAAAGCAACAAAAAAGAAAAAATACGTAATAAAGCTAGAATTGAATCAAATTAAAACTAAAAAATTAGAAGCTCACTGAAATGCAGTCAAGGTCAACCCAGAAAAACACGAAAGAACTGTTTTTTAAATGTAGGCTGGAATTATGATGAAACCAAGTTAGTGGTATTGAATTGGTTAAAATAAATTTGGTCTTTTAAACTAGTATTGGACTAGTTTTTTTTAACAACCTAGTTATCTCCAAAGCTTCTAAAATGTTCAATTGTCTGCCTTTGCCAATCAGATGCAGAAATTCAACATTTTCTTCAGCCTTGAATAAGTAGGAGACTAGCAATCAGTGCTAGCATTGCTGTAACCGATACTGGCGAAAAGTCATGGATAACGGTACCGTATCTTGGCCGAGTATCTGATAAATTAGGGAAAGAAGTGAAAAAGAACGGTTATGATGTAGCTTTTCAAACCAAACCTATTTTAAAGAGTTTATTTGGGTGCAGTAAAGACAAAATTGATATCTGGGATAAAAGTGGGGTTTATAAATTAAATTGCGGTGATTGTAATGCTTGTTATGTGGGTCAGACTGGTAGAAGTTTCAAATGTAGAATAAATGAACATATCAGGGATTGGAAAACCCAAAAAAGAGATTCAAATTTTGCAAAACATCTCATTAATAATGGGCACAAGTTGCAAGTTCAAGAGTGAAGAAAATGTTGAATTTCTGCATTTGATTGGCAACGGCAGACAATTGAACATTTTAGAAGCTTTGGAGATAACTAGTTTGTTAAAAAAACGATTCCAATGCTAGTTTAAATGGCCAAATTTATTTTAAACAATTCAATACTACTAACTTGGCTTCATCATAATTCCAGCCTACATTTAAAAAACAGTTCTTTCGTGTTTTTTCTCGTTTGACCTTGACTGCATTTAAGTGAGCTTCTAATTTTTTAGTTTTAATTTGATTCAATTCTAGCTTTATTACGTATTTTTTTCTTCTTTGTTGCTTTCTAGATGTTCACAGTTATTAGTTATTGATTTGACTCGTATTTTTTCTTATTACTCCTCCCACCAGGGGGCGTGACTTGTCAGCCAATCACAACCTTTGATGAAAATCAGCCTCTTTCTCGCTCAGCCAATAGTATCGTTCCATGTTCTGTATATATTGAGCTTTTCTGTACTTTATTTTTAGTTTGATTGAGATTGATAATGGTATAACAACCGAAACACTAGTTTCTCAATATTTTTTTCTCAATAAATATGGTTGTGACAATTTCGTCTAATTATTCATTCACAATACCTTCCACAATATCACCTTCGCCACTACAAAGAAAGTTACAGCATGAAAAAAATAATAATTCCAATAAATAACAAAAGACCACACCATCGAACATTTGAATAGAATTATATAGTAGGTGATTATATTCACTAGATAATGTTCTACTGCGGTATCAATTTACAATTCAAATTAATAGTTTTATTATTATAAGTATTGTATTATCAATCTATAGTTTAAATTCTAGCATTCCAGAGAATTTTGTTAGATCTGTTCAGTCTAAAAAGAAGTTGATTGGTATCAATTGTAACTAATAATTTAATAATTGTAGATAATACATTCTTGTAACTCCAAGAATGATTATTGGTTCAAAGATCTTTTACATATGTTGGGCCAAGAATGTTCAATAAACTTCTTCCATTTATGAAAGAGGAAACTAGACTTTGCCGTTTCAAAAAGAATTTGAGAATGTGAATGATTGCTGATGGAGTAGGTCCCTGTAAATAAGTGATGTCTAATGTATATAAAATGAATATGTAGGTATTAAAAAAATTACTAACTTAAAATAACACTTGGGCTTTTCATGCAGATTTAGTTATTATTGTGATATTACATACAGACTACAGGGGGGTGCCAGTCCTTTTGGGGGGTTTGTAGAATTCCCCCAAAAAAATTTGAAAAACAGAGTAAAAATGGTGAGTTTAGAAGCTTGTTTTATTACTTTTACACCTAATTTCCTGAAATAGAAAACAGATGTGGGCAGCAAAAAACCCAAATTTATCAGTCTGTATCAATTAGCTTTTATCATATGCATCAATTATTATTCATTAATATTTTTCTATTTACATCAAGCTTTATTTAAACAGAAACTGAACTCTTCTATTGTCAGTGGCAAGCAAATTGATTGAATTTGTCACAAATTCTTCTTTTTTTTCATTCAAAAATTGTCTTTGTGTAGACATCAGGCAAAACCCACTAAGCCTTTCGTTGCCTGTTATTATTTCTAGCTCCTAGCCAACTTTTGAACTTCGCGCAAAATAATATTGTACGAAATATGATACTAATACAAGTCATACCATACAGAAATAAGTAGGTACATGTAAAACAGTTTTCGATTATTTTAAATAATTTTCACTGAATTATTTTTCCTATGAAACTAAAACTTTGAAATACGTGAAGAATATTATGTTATTTTTCGCCACACTAGGACGTAATGAGCTGTTTTTCGTGCATCATATGGAGACCGAAAGTGTTCGGTTTCCGACGAGGTCTGTAAACGTTTACCGCCCTAGGGCGGAAAAGAAAATGACCTTGAATGACAGCTTATCGTGTCTGGATACAGCAGTCATGATTGTAAAAATGAATCCTTCCAACTTTTATGCAAAACAAAAAGATTTAAACCATCAATAAATGTTTATTTTTTATAATTTAATATGTACGTAGTATTTAAAATGTCAAAAATGATCACTTTTTATAACTTAATATGTATTATTTTATAGTTTTGATATCAAACAATAGAACCTTTTTATTCAACCTACAGAGCTCTGGGTGGGAATTTTATCAACTACTACAACTGTTGGTAACCTCTCACCAAAAGATTAGTTGGTTAGGTTTTTTGTTTTTAGGAATTTTGTCAACTACTGCAACTGTTGGTAAAGATTACTGTTGGCATAGAAAGGTTAGTTGGTTAGGTTTTTGGTTGTTTTATGCAGGTTTCGAATCAGTAACAGGAATAACAACAAAAAACCTAACCAAGTAACCTTTCGGTGAACAGTTGTAGTAGTTGACAAAATGCCCACCCAGAGCTCTGTAGGTTGGATAAAAAGGTAATGTTTTGTATTCTTGCTAGTACCATAGCCTTAAAATTTTGCTTTCAAAATGTTCATTGTTGTTTTGTATTTTTTGTGGTGTGGCGAAAAGTAGCGTTCGCAACGCGGCCAAAAATGTTTTGCCGGCTCTCAAACGTTTCAAGTTTTCGACTTCGTCTCGATGAAAACCGCGATCTCGAGCCGGCAAACACACATTTTCGGCCCTAGGTGCGAAATATACTATTTCCAACATATTATTTTTTCCTAGGGGCCAGGCGGGAACCGCGCCCCCCCTTGCCATTATGTGGTGGCGCCCATGTTGTTTAGTAGGATTTCATTACAAATAGTTCAATTTGAAAGCACACTTATTATTGTAGTATTGATTTATGAATGTAGTTTTTCACAGTTGATGACTTTCCACCCCAAAACGTATTTTTTTATAGTGGGTGTTCTTGTTTTGCTGAATAGTATTTGATGATTCTCCTGTTATTTATCACCTGCATTTTTGTATAATTATTATGAATAAACTTTTCAAAATATTAGAAAAATGTTCAGGATAAAATTGAAAGAAATTGAATTGATAAAACATTATTATCAGGTGTTAATTTTGGCAGCGGCAGTTTTATAATCAGGGCAGTTATCTCTGAATCTAGCAAGTTCAAAAAACGAGATCGCAAGTAGCACTGTTTGGCAAGTGGAGATCTGAAGCAGAGGCTCTAGTCAGCTGTTTGACCTTGGTATTTGTGACCCAGTGAAAGCGAAGGCTGGGATTGCGGTAGAGGTATTTTTTTGTACCGTTAGCAGTACAGGACGGGTGGAAGAAGTCAATGACCGCGCACACAACGCTGCGATTGTGCTATGAGTGATGAGTAAATTTTGTCAACATTTCCTCTAAATACTACTAATATATGAAAATACTTCTAAAAAATGAAAAAATAAAAACTACCATAGACGAACCGTCAAGTGCTTACTCCCTAATCTATGGTACTACCAAATACTAGTATTAACTAGAAAATACTGCTAATGACAGTATTTTCAGCGAATCTGTCCAGGGTCGAGTAATTAACAATCTATAGTGCCTGCAATGTGAGCATTCTTTTCATTCTTTTTTCATATTTGATATGAGCTTATCAAGATACAGGTCTCTAGGGGCACCTAAAATGATATTTTATCTATTATTCCTCAGTTTCCACTGATACTTTTTGTAAGTTTATTCTAAAAAGACTTATTTCATTGAGAGAAACTTGTATCATTTATAACATCATTATCGCCTATTCATTACTTGCAACTCTCAGACTTATCCAAGTCAGCCAGTCAGTGATTGTTCATCCTCCATCTCGACTCATATGTACAGTAGAAACAATTAGTCTGGGCGCACGGCCGTTTGGTAGTCAGCCATGGCGAGGAGAGTGTTTATCGCTCATTTCTAAAAACATGTGGCCCGTGCGACGCTGCAGATGTCTTCAAGGTCAAATAGTCAACTTTTACAGGACGGCTAGTAGTGAAAGCAGAGCCACGCGCCCAGTCTAATTGTTTCTACTGTAGGCATCATCGGCATGAAAAAACATTATTTTGCTTGCGAGAGAATAGAATGAGTTCAATGATCTACTGAGATTGAACTTTTAATTTAATAAGCCTAATTTTAAGGCGCGAGTACATTTGACACCTTCCCTATTATTTTTCCGAATTGAAAGTGACATAGTATGTAATTTCATAGGCAGCTGGGCAACACAACATTGGAATAAGAAGCCTATATCTGTTGAAATAATGAAAATCAAACAAGCGGAGTAAATAGGGAAATCGTGTAATTGGGCAATTAACTTTGTTAAATCAGCGTTGCACCAATTAGAATTAGTTGATGATTGACCTTATAGATCAGGTGATTGGAATACACGTAGTGTACAACATAACGTTATTGGTATTTCCGCAGATATAACTCAGTGCTCATAGAGTACTTGATTTATGTAAATTTACAAAGTTTCTTAAACAAGTTCAAAATAGTATTATTATTGTTGCGTAGGTATCTGTACAGCAAATGATAATAATCAACTAGAGAAAATCCTAGTGACGTATTCACATGAAACGGCGAAGTCTGGACAAAATTCGTCTATTTTTTACTCTACCTCAGCAGAGAGTCAATGAAGTTGAATTAAGATATCGCAAAGTTATAAGAACATTTCATATTATCTTTATTCCTGCTTTACAAACTGAATTTTTCATCAAAACTTTTGGCTGTCAAACTTTGTATTTATTTTTTATACTTACCACGATTTTTTAAATTATACTATAACAAGTTCTATCACTAAAATAATGCTGGCAAAATGTAAAAATAGAACTAGAACTTTATTCGCACAATGACATACTTCACAGATTTAACACACAAGAATTAACACAAATATTTACCAATTTAGTCAATGAAAACGTCTAATTACTTTAAAGAATGATGAATACTTCCAAAATAAATGTATAATATCAGTTACTGGCCGATCTCTAGCAATTTATCAATAATGATCATAGCTGTCAAATATTCTAATGATGTATACAACTGGAATAACAGTCCACTTACTCTCAGTATTGTCAGCACTCACTTTTTACGCAGTCCTTTATAACTCACAAGTTGTAGATTAAATGCAATCACACTCACAAAGACGAATTCTTATCACAAATGCAGTCTTCTTATACCAAGCGAAAATATTATTTGCCAATGTTTCTGAACTGCCACGATGCACTCTATTTTCGCTGTGTTCGATCACAAACTGGTACTGCCACTGTCAACTCTAAGCTGCTCGTCACTATATACGTCTTAGAACCAATACTGAACTTGTTGCGGCCACCAGCGGCGTTTAAACACCGTACCCATAGAAATTTCTACACTGTTCTACAGATTACTAATTGTTTCTTTTTCGGTCTACCACCTTCTATTAGCCATTATGTCATTCCATGGAAAAATTACGCTGTCAAATGTGATGAATGAGATTGAAATCACATTTAGCTCCAATTTTTGACCTCATCAACATTCTTTGAAGCTATTCTAGGACAATCTGGTAAGCTCATAACAATACTGCTATTATAGTTAGATTTTAGGAACGCGTGAGAACAAAAACAAGCTTATTTTTCTACTGTTTCTGACGATATTTGTCATTCAACAAACACGTTCAGAAAGATCGCGAAATTGTGCTTTCAACATTCAAACCTTTATTACGGTATGTAACTTCATAACTATGTTAATAAACTGGAGCCAACTTTTATAAGCGATTATAAAGAATTTAAGTGGTGGTTGAATTTTAATGGTGAAATGAATCCAAGATAACATTAAATTTATCTAAAATTTAAAAACATTTCCACGAGTCTAACATTAAAAAAGCTTTCGAAACAGAAAGGAATTAAATGTAAACTGGTTTTACTTTGTTTCGAAATGGAATCGATTTATGCTTACATTGCTAATTGTTTTCCAAAAGTCTAGATTGCTCTACGAGAGCGCTCTACTTGTCCACTTTTGGGTATGTCGGGTGCCAAATGGCCAAATGGCATTTTAATAAAGAAATATCGGCAATTTTTGTAAATAATTAATAAGCAATTAGCCTAATGTCATTAGGAACAAACCTATAATCCACATAATGTCATTGGCTTGTTGCCCAGTTCACTTTCATTCAACAGTTCCTTCAGAGTTTGTAGGGGGCGAACGATCATTAACTGGGAAAAAGCTAACAGTGAGCTGATAGTGACGACTACTATGTTACATTATTGTGTAATACTTATATTAATAATAAAATTCCAACAAAAAACATCTCACCTAACAAACAATACAATTAAAAAATTCAACAAACCAGGAACTGAAATACAAAACGTATTAATATAAACTCAAACACAAAGTATGCCCTAAGTACTGCATAGGACAGACAGGCAGATTATTAACCTCACGATACAAAGAACACATCAAAGCACTACATTCCAGCACTGTCTCACATTTGCAGATCAATTAACACTGGACATTTACACAAAACATACAAACTGACTTGGAAATACTTTTCAAAAAATCCACAAACTAAATACACTGGAACAATATGAAATATTCAAACACCATAAACAAAACAGAACCAACTTACTCAATGACCGATCACAATTTTTTTTTTGAGGATGAAGCCCACATAGGTCTGAGACCTGTGCGTGGGTAATGAGTTGGATGATGGTGATTTATGAGTTGGACCTACAGTTTTAGGTGGGTTCCGAACCACCGGGAAGTGATTTTCAGCAGAGAACAGTGTCTTTTTTGCTGGCCAATCTAATCGGTCACCGTTACAAACAGGACCTACGAGAACGCAGCATATCTATCTGATTGAACAGATACCTGCTATGGCTCGCGGCTATCACTTCCCCAATTCAAATCTAACACAATTTTCAATTGCATAATTGCCGCTCATCCTAACCTCAACAAAACACGATCCCTGGTGGCAGGGTGATGAAGCTTCTTCTTAGAAGCAAAATGCATCGTTTCATGTGAAATAGAGGGTTGCAATTCAATCTTTATTTAGTTGGAGGTGAATAACATACGTGCTATTAATCGTCCGTCAAGTAATGATATCGATACTTACTTGTAAAAATCATAATTCAAGTAGAAATACAGTGTCAGTTTTGATATTAGTTTGTCTTTAATATCGAGCAGCTGTTAATGATAATGCAATTTTGATCAGGTGGGTGTTATGGAAATAAGGGTGGACACGCACCGTTACGTGTATTGAATGGAGGCATTGCTTTAAGATAAACACTGTGCAGCTATGCAAAGGCATTGCATAATGGGCCCAATTTATATATATATATATATATATGAGCTGGGTTCTCCATGCTCCATTGGTTAGCTTTGCCCTCCCAGGAAGAGTAGAACATCAGCCAATCAATAAATCAAGGGTTGATCGTTGGTTTCGGATGTTGATAACTGAAATACCAATTCCCATTTCATTAGAGGCGAATCAAAAGAGTTTCGCACAGCTCTCATTAAAACTAGGTAAGCAAATCCTGCTACTCGAATTTTTCTCCCCGATTATTAGCCTTGAAAAACGCGTTACGGCATCTGCAAGGATTCTCTCATCCTATCTCAGAGCTTCTCACATTACTCTCTAGGTATTACAGAGAGATTTATTTTAAAGGGATGTCCAACAACGAATCTTTTCTCATCTCTCTGAGTCTCGTCTCGATAAACACGCCTCTAAAGTTTCATTTTTCGTGTCATTTTCTTGTTAACATCTTACAATATCTTGGGATGTTGACTCCTTATAAAAAAAGAGCTGGAAATACGTGGTAACTTGATTATTACACAGTAATAATTGGTGTTTACAATAGGTGCTTTTGTTTGTTTTGGCCTTATAATATCAAATCCTTTGTTGCCTTTCGGTCTTACCATTACCCCGTCATCTGAAACTTTTCCCTTCTATTTTATCTACTTATTTGTTTCTTCTTATTTTTATTTTTCTTGTCCTCCATCATCATCATCATCTTATTTCCCTCATACTTCTCCCACTTTTTTCTTCTTCTTCTTCTTCTTATTTTTTGCATGGTTTAGGCCTGTTCTGAACCTCTCCGCATCCAGTCAAACGTTTTCTTGGACTTCACAGATGGACATCACTTCCCGGACTTATCAAAACGCATAGGTGGTTGGTATGAATAATATTAAATGTAGAATGTAGAAGAACAGCGTAGAAATTTCTATGGGTACGGTATTTAAATACTGATGGTAGCAGCAAGAAGTTAAGTCTTTCAGCTTTTGAGACATGAATAGTCAACGTGCAGCTTAGAGTTGACAGTGGCTGTACCAGTTTGTGATCAAACAACGAGCATAGAGTGCATCATGGCAGTTCCAGTAACAACTATTCTCGCTTGGTGTGAGAAAACTGGCTTGATGATAAGAATTCGTCTTTGTGAGTGTGACTGCATTTAATCTAAACTTGTGAGTAATAAAGAACTGTGTAAATAGTGAGTGCTGACTTCTTTAGAGCTCTTCCTTTTCTCCCTCTACTTCTTTTTCCTTCCTCTTCTTTTTTTATCTTTCCTTCTTCATCATCTTCTTCTGCCTTCTACTTTTACTTCTTCTGTTTTCATCTTCTGTGGACTGTTATTATTCAATTATTCCAGTTGTATACATTAGAATATTTGACAGCTATTACCATTATTTATAAGTAGTTAGAGATCGGCCTGTAACTGATCTGGGGTATTTGTCCTGCGACAGCTCGCTAGATTGAAAAAGTTACTTTTTACAGCTTACCATGGGCTCTTACTGCCTCATATTAGGTATGCTATCTTAGTATGGGGTAATTCATCAAAGCAAAATCTTGATAGGGCGTTTGAGATCCAAAAGAAAGCAGTTAGGTGTATAGAAAGAGTAAATAGATTACATTCATGTAGGCCGTTGTTCAAGAGACTTGGTCTCCTAACTGTACCCTGCTAATATGTGTATGAAGCTACTTTATATGTAAAAACGAATGATATTAACTAAAATCTTGACGTACATGATTATAATACAAGAAGCCGAGGAGATTATCACTTGGTGAGTCACAATAGTAGCTTATTCAAACAAAACCCTAGTTATACTGGTAGGAAATTCTACAATAAGCTACCGCAGTTTTTAAAGAGTCTTGAAAATATAGAAATATTTAAAAACAATTGAAAAAATATTTAGTTGATAAAGCTTTTTATAGTGTACAAGGGTTCCTTTCACATCAAAATTAAGCCGCACCTCAACTAATTGATATAGTAATTGTGGTAACTAGTGTATAAGATAGTATAATTGTTAATTTGACTTGTCTTATACTCCTTAACTGGAGTCTCCAAGACGTAATCTAAAATATTGGACATTTATTTTGGAAGTACTGATTATTCTTTTAAGTAATTGGACATTTCTATTGAATGAGTGCATATATGTAGAAGCTAGAAATGATGCAGTTAATTCAATAAATGAATAAAACATTCAAAAATAATTATGAAAAATTATATCCCTGTGCAAAATCTTTGGAAGGCAGCTTCTGTGATTGAAAATTGCACTTTCTTTGCTAGCTCGTTTGGCTATATATATGTAGTCATACAGTTATCGTCTATATCTAAATCATAAACCAACCGACATTCACTAGTAAGCTTTTGTAATTTATGATTTATTAGATATACATATTTGTCTTTTAAATTTTGGCCTGCCAGCTACTTTATTATGACAAAGAGAATCGTATAATACCTGATGCATAACAAACATCATCTGTTTCGCTCAAATATGGGAAGCAGATCGCTCATGTTTATTTTTTGTAGCGGAATTTCTCTCGACGTTATGTCGGAGCAAGTTGTATACAAGTGACTTTAAACTGAATTTAGTGATGATTTGTGCAACCACTCTATTATCTGTCAACTATTCACTGAAGTTTTAGGTATATGGACTACGAATCATTGAAGCACTGTGACTAACCAATTAGCACTGGTTTCATTAGGTATTAAGAGACCTCTAACTCCTACCTCCAGACATCTTTAAGCAGCAGGTACCTCTTCAAAGCTTAATCTTTTAATGAGGAAAAGCACTTGGAGAAATGTAAGAGGGAAGCTCATCAGCTTTTTGACAGTTCTGAAAGACGTACTTTGACCATTTTTTTGCCCTAAAATTGGCTGGATGGTTTAGTTGAAGAAGGAAAAAATAGAAAGAAGAATAAAGAGAGAAAATGAGGGAAAAAGGAAGCCTTTTCCTTCTCAGAAAGAAAGATAGAGAAAATTAGGTCGTATGAGATGTGAGAAATAGAATAGGCCTGAAAGTGTGGTGATTGAATAGCTCTGGGGAAGGCGCGTTGAGAACTTATCGAGCAAAAGATGGAGTGTCAAAATCAGTGTTTTAGTGAGAAAGGAAACGGAATGGGACAAAATATGAAGCCCGATAGGGGAAAGGAAACTGGATATCCCCTTGTGAATTTATGTGTGAGTGTGAAAGGAATACTACACAGAGTGAGAGAGAGATTCAGATTCAGATAGCTTTATTTGAGTAAAAGCATAATAATTTATATGACTTCTGCCAAGAATGAATAATTTATTCATCTTATTTTAGTTTTTAACTTTCATGCCGTCTTTAGTTTACTTTAGCCTACAGTCAAGTGCTGGTGAGAAGGATATCCTTGAATATCCTTTTCCAAGAATGTACATTATTTTATATGTTCAAACTTCGCCGTTTCATGTAGATACATCACAATCATATTATCGTTATCAAATTGCACCTCATATTTATATAGTTGAATAATTATTTAGTTTAGCTTTGTAAAATTCATAGAACAATTATAGTAATTATATATTTTCAACTATCATAATCTAGAAATTATGGACTGTGCATTTCGTAATCTCAATCTAACCCCCCCCCCCCCGAACCACACTGCATCACTTGCCATCCCTTACTTTCTTTTTTTTTTTTGAGGATGAAGCCCACATAGGTCTGAGGCGTTTGCGTGGGTAATGAGTTGGATGATGGTGATTGATGAGTTGGACCTACAGTTTTAGGTGGGTTCCGAACCACCGGGAAGTGATTTTACAGCAGAGAACAGTGTCTTTTTTCTGGCCAATCTAATCGGTCACCGTTACAAACAGGAACTACGAGAACGCAGCTTATCTCTCTGATTGAACAGATACCTGCTACGGCTCGCGGCTATCACTTCCCTAAACTAATTACGTCACTGGGCTGTAGGCTACAGACCAATTTCAGGTTGGAATTTAGTGAGTGGAATAGAGTAAGTATATGAGCAAATGGGTGTTTGATTATACTAAATAGTGAGTTTCTTCACTCAACCGAAGTTCTTTACTGAACCTTCCAACTAGCTAGTAAGAGTATAACGGCGATAAGGGAGAGAGACAACTGGCTTTGACGGAAATAGATCCTTTGATCAGTTCACGCATCTCTCACCTTCAACTTCAACCCCTGCACACACCACTTGCTTGTGTAATTCACAGCTGAACTACTTTTTAAACCAGCAACTTTAATCCTAGTTGAATAACAAACGTTCAAATGGTATGCTCTTCAGTCAATTGTTTAATAATTGAGGCCAGGGGCGCATCCAGACTTATGGTTTAGGGAGGCTTCCCCGAAGAGCGGTCTGGGGCATTGCCGACCTCTTGCTTTACAAGATTAGCGCTACCAACCTCTCTTCTCATAGTAATTTACTTTCTCTCATAATTTAGCGATTTTTAGCTTATCTCTCGAACAAAAAAGTTGAATTTTTTTTGAGGATGAAGCCCACATAGGTATGAGACCTGTGCGTGGGTAATGAGTTGGATGATGGTGATTGATGAGTTGGACCTACAGTTTTAGGTGGGTTCCGAACCACCGGGAAGTGATTTTCAGCAAAGAACAGTGTCTTTTTTGCTGGCCAATCTAATCGGTCACCGTTACAAACAGGACGTACGAGAACCCAGCTTATCTATCTGATTGAACAGATACCTGCTACGGCTCGCTTCACATTTTCATATGTTCGGGTTGAGGCCCAAGAGTCGTGGTGAGAAAGGATTCCAAAATTATATGCCGAAAACTGACAATTCTTGTAAATCTAGTGTTTTTTCTCAATGTTTAGTCTGGTATAAACCTTTTTTGAAGATTACATTTCTCAAGAGCTACGTGATCTAGGAAGTTCAGTATTCAGGATCATTCAAGACCAAATGTAGCTCTCAAAAGTTTCCCCCTAAAACGACAGAATTAATAATTGAGAAAATTTTATACAAACTCTTTTCCCATCTTTTAAGTAAATAAAATAAATAAAATAAATAAAATAAATAAAATAAATAAAATAAATAAAATAAATAAAATAAATAAAATAAATAAAATAAATAAAATAAATAAAATAAATAAAATAAATAAAATAAATAAAATAAATAAAATAAATAAAATAAATAAAATAAATAAAATAAATAAAATAAATAAAATAAATAAAATAAATAAAATAAATAAAATAAATAAAATAAATAAAATAAATAAAATAAATAAAATAAATAAAATAAATAAAATAAATAAAATAAATAAAATAAATAAAATAAATAAAATAAATAAAATAAATAAAATAAATAAAATAAATAAAATAAATAAAAAAAATAAAAAAAAATAAAAAAAATAAAATAAATAAACTGAATAAAATAAATAAAATAAATAAAATAAATAAAATAAATAAAATTAATAAAATAAATAAAACAAATAAAATAAATAAAATAAATAAAATAAATAAAATAAATAAAATAAATAAAATAAATAAAATAAATAAAATAAATAAAATAAATAAAATAAATAAATTAAATAAATGAATGAATAAATAAATAAATCTCTGGGTTCAGTCGGACTGCTACAAGCGAAGGGAGAGCGTGCTGACTCAATTCGTTGAATTTCCCCCCAATTCTTTGAGATTTAGTCAAGGGAACTGGAAAAGTAAACATTGGTTTTTGACTTGCTAAAAAGTCAAATTTAAGCTTGCTAAAAGTTATGCTCGACTTCCATCAGTCTAGTCAGGGGGCGGAGCCCCGAGGGTGATAAAAGGTGAGCATAGCAAGTCAAAAACCAATTTTTCCTCTTTTTTGCATATTTCTTAGTATGCATCAACAACTACGGAAGCTCAGGGCTACAGTTTAGCTCTAGGGCGGAGCCCTAGACTAATAAAAGGCAAACATAACAAGTCAAAAACAAACTTTTCTTCCTTTTTGCATATTTTGTAGTATGCACCAACAACTACGTAGGTTAAATACTTGTAACAACTTTTTGGGATTTTTAAGCTCTTTTAACATCAAGCCCATTCAGTTCACCTGAGATTTAAAGCCCTTGAGATTTAGAATAACTAATGAATAAATATAATTCCGGCAATAATTCGCCATTTTTAACTCTTTGCTAGTGACTCCAATTTTTTCAATTGTAAGCCATAAAGGTTGTTTTAATAGACTTATTCTAAAATGAGTTCAAGAATGGATAAATCAACTTATCTGTTCAACCTATTTCTTCAAAGATTTTTAGCCCCAGCATTCGGGGGAATCATTTTTTTCCTACTGATAGCCGCGAGCCGTAGCAGGTATCTGTTAAATCAGATAGATAAGCTGCGTTCTCGTAGGTCCTGTTTGTAACGGTGACCGATTAGATTGCCCAGCAAAAAAGACACTGTTCTCTGCTGAAAATCACTTCCCGGTGGTTCGGAACCCACTTAAAACTGTAGGTCCAACTCATAAATCACCATCATCCAACTCATTACCCACGCACAGGTCTCAGACCTATGTGGGTTTCATCCACAAAAAAAATCATTTCAGTTGTTTTCTGTGAAATAGAAGACAAAAACCGAATGCTACCTGCCTACCTAACTTGCCTAATCACTGTTATGGACAGTTTTTGCGAAATAGCCATGTATGTTCTGAAAATGTTGAATTTTATAGAACAATTGTATGTTTACTTTTGAAATATGCCAAATGCTACCAAGCATTGCTTGAATATGTAGTGCTGTTTGATGCAAATAAAAATGAAATGAAATGAAATTTTGAGCTTATAAACATTCCGATTGCAATATTCTAGAAGATATAATATTTTCCAACTGCAAGAAATTGCCTATCAAGGCTTGTTAAATTTCAAAATATGTTTTCTGTTCCGGAGGGGGAATATAGTCCCTTGATACACTCCCCCCTGTTTACGCCACTGGACTGGAGCAATAAGTTTTCTCAATTAGCAAGATACTATCAAGATTGAGTATCAAGTTTGCTAGCATGCTTGAAGCAAACAGATCTCAGGATGCACCGAGAAATAGTGGCCCTTTCATGCTACTGACATTGCATAAACTTTGGTTGGAGCGGACATCCGGTTAGGGCTAGTATCTAGTTTTCAAACAGTAGGCCAACTCGTTATGCTATATAATAAGAGCCGTTTCTCGTCCCCCGTGACAATGGACACGATGCTACAATGACTATTGAATACATACATATGTATATATATAGCCTAGAGGCCAACGTGTATTGTATCGCAGGCTTGCAATATCTCCATAGAGACAATATTGTTTAGTCGTCGCGTTCTGAAATTGAATGGGCCTGGCTTTATTTGTTCGTTCATTCGGTTCTATGTGCATTCACTCCTGAGCGGGGAAAAACAATAAGAAAAAAGTTGGAAAACGCCCCCTGAAGAGTATCACTTCATTCATGTACTGTAAAAATACTGAGGTATTTCTAATACTGACGTCATACATAAGTATGGCGTGCGAAGTGGTTAATGGTATTGTGAAAAAGTACCGATTTTCTGTTTTTTGTACATTCTTGTAGTTTGAATTTCCTGCTTTATAATGAGCCATTATTCAGCATTGAGAAATGAATTTTAACAAAGATATTGAATTTTTTTAATGCTTTTGCAGAGGAAAATATCTATAATTTCTCGTATTCGATGAGTTTTCTTTTTATATTTTTACTTTTTATAATTAGGGTCTCATTCCTTCATCGCGTCATTTTTGTATGCATTACTGTTTTGTTTGAATACAACATTGATATAATATATATGTATATTACACCACCAGATGCGTAACTCTAACCTTCAAGACTATAGAATAGTGAAGTCAATCTTTTCTGGGAAAAGGCCAAATCGGGCAAAAGTTCAAATTTAACACGGGCTTTTATGGGAAAAAGTTAATTATCATTTAAAGATTTCTCGCAACTCCATAGATGGATTTCAATAACTCTTTTTTGTTTAAAATAGCTTATGATTTTATTTTACATTTAGTTGTAACAATTTGACATTCCAGACTATTTCTGGCTCAAGCCAACTTCAAAATCAGAGCACTGCATAAGCAGTATCGTAAGTATGTAGTTTTTCTCAGCGTATTTCTATGTACTTTGAGGCGCTGAATGCGAATCTGAACTTTGGCACCCAAAATATTTTCCGTGTTTGTTATATCGTTGATTTGTTTGGTCGTTTGGTCACTACTTGGTTATCATTGTTGTTTCGTAGTGGTAAACTTTAATCTGCTTTGTATTTTAGTTTAGTTCAACTGAGATTGAAAATTACATGACAGTTAAACATATAGTGTTTTCTTTGTTAATGATAATAGAAGTGATTGAGAAGTCATCGGAATTGAATAAATGAATAAATAATTTTTTATTTCCTTCCATCAAAAAAATTGAAGTAAGCAAAAATTACATGCATATAAAATATTAACTACAAACTAGAAAACTGCACAGATATATCAATCTAATTTTAAAGCTGACACTGTATTTCACATTTATATAATTTTTTACTCACACATATTGGAGATGCTTGAGGAATGCATTTCACTTCTGAAAAGAAGCTTCGTCGGCCTCTGACGGAAAATTATATCTATCAGACGGAAATTGGCCTACTCAACTATGGTAACCCATGTACTAGAGTAGGTGTGAGTTATATTTGGGTGAGAGTGCAAATATCTTGGGTAAGTGAGCTCACATATTATTTAAAATAATTCTTTCTATGCTATGTCTTCCTGTGTTTATTATCCATTTTTGAACCAGGGTTTTGAATTTTCTCGGGTGAGCTATGTTCTTGATATCTATCAGTGCTAGGTGGTTGAAGTGTCTTTAATATTGTGATTTCCTAGCGACGTTAGTGAGAAAAAGGTTTCTATTCCTTGTGTCGTGACTGTGGTTCCTATGTTGGAAGTTTTCTGTATTTTTGCATTTACACGTCTGAAAATGATTACCTGGGAGTAAAGTTGTCTTGCATCCAGCACACTGAACTCATTGAAAATCTGGTCTGATGGATAGCACGGTGGCTTTTTGTTGGTGAGTTATTCATCACTTATGCACAATTCATTTATATATGGAACTTTATATAGTATTTTCAACTCATTTGGGTTATTAAAAGATAAATCTCGATAGGACGAACCGAAGTTTCGATACTCGATGTTTGGAGTGAGTGTGTTAGAAACTGGTCAATTCCATCGTATGTGCTTTTGAGCTGATTGATGAATATATGCTTAAAGCTCTTGGTTAATGGATGGAAAGTTTGAGATGATGATTATACGATATTGTTGGAGCACTCTCTCTGGCAATCCCACTCTTATGGGATTTGGAGTGATCAACTAGGTGTTGTGTATGCGATGGGGTTGTAAAGCACAGCTTTATGGTGTAGCCGAGTAAATTTCAAATTAATCTGTTTTGTTGTGTTTCCACTCTTCGCATTCGCCAATGATAAATAATATATTATGATATAGATGCAAGCGCGGATCCAAGGGGGTCATGAACCCGGAACTTGCGCTTAAAATATGGTTTTATACTGATTTTTTTCAAATATTTTTTTAAGGGAGTACCCCCGAACCCGCCGAAGGAATTAGTTTTTGCCTCGTATCATCTTCATAAATTATTAGAGGACTCTTCTCTTCTTTCCCTTTACTATAATATAGTGCCTACGGTGTCCGGGCGGAAGCCACCATAGAAAATTGCCACCATAGACATTTGCCACTATTTTTACGAGCAGGTATACTGGCAGTAGCCAGGTTAGCTAGGTTTGGTCAGCTGACATGTGTCAGCTGGCACATTTGGTGGCACTATTTTTACGAGCAGGTATACTGGCAGTAGCCAGGTTAGCTAGGTTTGGTCAGCTGACATGTGTCAGCTGGCACATTTGGTGGCAAATGTCCTGCTTTTGAAGAAAGTGGCATTTGTCTATAGTGGCTTCTGTCCCAGATTCGTGCCTACAGTCTACGTCTACCCTCCCCACCACACTACATCACTGCTGGTCAACCCGCACCATGGCTGAAGATCTAGTTAGGCCACTGGTTAGAACACTTTCATTGTAAACTCTATAAAGCAGTAGTGGGCGATAGCCTGTTGCATGTTTGCTTGATTCTATTTTTGTCAAGAATAAATAAATATCTATAGAATACTATAGAGTTTACTATTGGACTTATTTAAGGGTTTGAATACCTTGGTGATTAATTACAAAATCTTTTTAATGCTATAAATTATACCACCACTGCGGACATTGACAAC
This sequence comes from Conomelus anceps, assembly GCA_948455865.1. Taxonomy (NCBI): domain Eukaryota; kingdom Metazoa; phylum Arthropoda; class Insecta; order Hemiptera; family Delphacidae; genus Conomelus; species Conomelus anceps. The sequence goes on along the minus strand of OX418222.1, from coordinate 58,233,138 downwards.
TGCATTAAATAGCTAATGGGAATCTATGAATTACTTTGTTAATGCTTAGCAATAATTTAAAAATGTTAACATCTTTCTAGAAAAGTTGTTTGACTCAATCATCAGAAACAAGTAACTTTGTTTTAGCATGAAGGCTAAAATGAATCAATCAATCAAAATTCTTTATTCGCCACATTTCACAAATTGAACAGAATTGAAAAATAAATATCTTACAGTTTGAAAAAAGCTCAAAGCTAAAATAATATAGATATATATTATTATATAATATATAAAAAGATATATTATCTAAGTTCGTGCGCTAGCAATGAGTAGCCGTGACAAAAAAAAAATACATTCAAGAAAGAAAGTGAATAATGAAAAATATATATATTAAAAGATTACAATGTATTTTCATGTATTTTCTTATTTACAATGATTTTCCATGTCGCTATTTTCTTGATATCGTGATTCTATTATGATGAACTAATTTCATCTGTTATTGTTGTTTTGAGAATGTATGGATTTATATGGCTTTGGATATTACAAGAAAATATAAGTGGATATATTGTTAGATAGAACCCATTTCTCTATTTCACTTAGCGAGCCGTAGCAGGTATCTGTTCAATCAGATAGATAAGCAGCGTTCTAGTAGGTCCTGTTTGTAACGGTGACCGATTAGATTGGCCAGCAAAAAAAGACTCTGTTCTCTGCTGAAAATCACTTCCCGGTGGTTCGGAACCCACCTAAAACTGTAGATCCAACTCATAAATCACCATCATCCAACTCATTACCCACGCTCAGGTCTCAGACCTATGTGGGCTTCATCCTCAAAAAAAAAACTTATGGCTGACTTAGTGATTCTATTTGAGATGAAGTGGTCCGGTGTGTGTAAAGTTAATTAATTTATAGTTTATGTATGTAAATTGTCTCCTGCAAACATTTAAATCTGTTCTTGAAACGAAATAGTTATACCTTGAACAAAAATTGAAGTTTGAGTTCTGGATGGCTGTAAATATGTTTCTCTTTTTTTATTTTTATATATATAAATATTTATGTCTTGAATATTTTTCAAATTGCGTTTTCAGAGGAGTTGTTTCTTTAAAAATCCGATATAGGAACCAGGACTCCCTACTTATAAAAATAGTCTTTCATTAACTGTAGTATACCATAAAAGGCACACTACATAATGTAGTGCGACTTGGCTACATAATGTTATCTAGTGTGGCTTTGGTCCAGGCCTTTATCTATAATTTGTGTTAAAATGAATGAATTTACAATTTTCCAGGTATATTTGGCCAATTTTGAAAAAATTACCAACATTTATTCAATTTTTTTCTTCTTTGTGCATCGATTTTCGAAAAAATGTATCGATTGTTGAAAAAATGCATAGATTTTTGAAGAAAATGCATAGAATTTGAAAAAAAAATGCAAGACAATATGCTAGACATAAGGCTATTTTTAGACAATATGCAAGACAATATTGACATTTTGCAAGACTATTTTGACTATTTTGCAAGACAATATGCTAGACATTAGGCTATTTTTTTAGTCCACATGAGCCTGGCTTGAAACTTGACTTATCGAAAGTATACATTTCGAGTAATGTATTTTATTTTTATTAATTTAATTATTCCATTTCATCTCGTAAATGAGGTGAATACCTCATTGATGTTACGATTGTCTGAATTTGCATAAACGAATTTCGTACTATTTAGTGCCTCCAATGAGCTACCGATTTTTTTATTATTTCACTGGCCCGGTGAGAAAAAATCGTTTACTCAGGTAGGGGTACAAATTTCCTCTGTAAAGTTACTAAATAGTACGAAATAATTACTAAATAATGGTGTAATTTTTTAAACAAATACCACCTAAAACCCCCAGCACTTTTTACGTGGGTTCCGAATTATCGGGTAAGTGTTATAATAAAGCTGATAACGTCACGTCGTCGCAGCCGGTTACCTCTCCAAACGTAGTCCACAGCCATTAATATTACACCGTCATTAAAATTAATTAAAAAAAAATTAGAGAGGTATCAATCACAAATCATGAAAATTAATTATAATTTTTGTTTTATCAAAAAATCATTTCTGATGGCACCGATCAGCAAAAGAATTTTGCTAGTGGGGGCTAGTCCTGCTCAACTCACATTAATTTGTCACAATCAAATAACAGTAACTACAATAATTTTGTCAGGGTGACCTATTGGGCAGCAAAAGACTGTTATCTGCTGTAAATTACGTCCCGGTGGTTTGAAACCCACCTAAAGCTTTTTTTGTGTTTCTCCAACAGGTTTAGTGAAGTGCTTAAATTCATATGGTTGATTAGATTCGCTTTTGTTTGAAACTTATCTAAATATTTTGTTATTTTTGTATTATTGTGTTCTCGACGTGGTTAAGTGGTAGAGTGGACATTACTGTCCAAACTTAGCCACGTCAACAAATAAATGAGTCATGAGTCATTCTATTCTATTCTAAAGCTGTAATTCCAACTCATAAATCACCATCATCCAACTCATTAACCGAGCACAGGTCTCAGACATATGTGAGGTTCATCCTCAAAAAAAAAAATCTCAAAATAAAATCACCTTCATACATCCTCCAAGAACGATTACTACTTAATTTAATCATGAGTTTTATGTTTTCATATTCAAGGTGATAAAATCAATAAATATTCGTTATAAATCCAGCCTACATAATCAGTCCTACATCCTTGAAAATAGGAAAGAAAAACATCGAGTTAAATTAGGGCGCCTACTGGGCTTATCTAGTTGCTAGGCGTGAAAGGGGTGACCGGGTCCCGTTTCGTGACCGAGCTAGATACGAGGATAGTTCGGAAAGAACGGAAGAGATATTCGTGTCTGTCAGGTCGAAGGCGTCTTACGATTTCTATGCTGTTCATCAGGCCTGCAAATCCTTTAGTGCGGTCGGCCGGACGGACACTTGGAATAAGGTCAACTCATGGTTACATTAGAACAACTTGCTGGAAAATGGTTCTGAACTGTAGTTAGAAAAACGCTTCATTTTTGTTGACTGGGGTCTAGAATCCGCGATTTGACTGGAACCGCTCAAACTGAGTTTTTTTTTAGATTACATCTTGGAGACTCCAGTTACGGTGCATAAGACAAGTCAGATCAACAATATATACAATCTTGTACACTAGTTACCATAATAAATTACTATATCAATTAGTTGAGGTGGGGCTTAATTTTGATCTGAAAGGAACTCTTGTACACTATAAAAAGCTTTATCAACTAAATTTTTTTTCAATTGTTTTTTAAATATTCCTATATTCTGAAGACTCTTTAAAAACTGCGGTAGCTTATGTAGAGTTTCCTACCAATATAACTAGGTTTTTGTTTGAATAAGCTACTATTGTGACTCACAAGTGATAATCTTCTCGACTTCTTGTATTATAACCGTGTATGTCAAGATTTTGGTCAATATCACTCTTTTTTACATATAAAGTAGCTTCATACACTATCTGCTATCTGCTTCTGTTATCTGCTGTAAATTAGCCAACTTTTTAGCCAAAGGTTGAAATATGGAATTTTTTGTTCAGTTGAGTCTGTAATGTAGTCTAGACTGTAGTCTAAATACTCTAGACTACATCTAATAAATTAGATGAAGAATTAGATGAATTAAATAAAAAATCTATGTAAATTTCTTGTCAGAGTAGCTTACCTTCTCAAGTGACTAAAGACTGTAGGCAACACGCCACACAAACCAAGTCTGTTGAACAACGGCCTACATGAATCTAATCTATTTACTCTTCCCATACACCTAACAGCTTTCTTTTGTATCTTAAACACCCTATCAAGGTTTTGTTTTGATGAATTACCCCATACTAAGATAGCATACCTAATATGTGACAGTAAGAGCATGGTAAGCTGTAAAAAGTAACTTTATGTCATTCAATCTAGCGAGCTATCGCAGGACAAATACCCCAGATGAAATTTTAAAATCCAAACTATCCAACCCGTCAAAAGATTCATAATAATATATCATTTTAATTGCACGTTGCCTTCCATATAATAAACGTAAAATACAAAGTACCTATCTATGTCATCCTACATCAATAGTGAAATTAGTTGGTGAATGGTTGGAACGCATTGGAACGAAAAAAAATGTCTGAATACTTTAAGATTAGGTTTTGGTACAATAACATTCAATTAACGAGAAACTTTGTAACTTTGTGGAAATCACAAAGCCTTCTTTCTTCACTTCTACCAAAAAATATTTTCAATGTTTTATAAATATATTTCTGATTTTAATATTTCTGATTGATAAAATATTTAGGTCTCTAAAAAGTTGGAAAGTGTGCTCAAGTCTGGTTCTATATGGAATTATCCTTATGTATGCTTTTTGATGCATAATTTTTGGACGTAAGGTTATGAAATACGTGCATCCCCAGACTTCTAAGCCATATTCAATCTTTGAATTCACCAAAGCAAAATACAAGGATCTTAATAGCTCTGGATAACAAATACTGGATAATAAAACTGTACGTAGCATGTAAAATATTCTGATATAGCCTATTTAATTAGTTTACTTTCCAAATATGACACATGCTCCTTCCAGTTTATTTTACTATCGACCCAGAGGCCTAGGTATTTTATTTGTTCCACTTGTTCTAGATCCAGACATTTGCAATTCAAATATACAATTCCTTTCGTTTCGTGATACTTTAGTAATGAGGTAAAACAGCATTTTCCCTGAGATTGGAAATAATATATTTTGTCTTTCGACTCATTACCATTAGATTTTTGTAAACCACCATCTAAGTGCATTTACGGGTGTATCAAAGTGCATCTAAGGGTATTTACGGGTGGTTTCATGACGATCTGCGTTGTTAATATTAACGTTTTATGGTAAATTCAACAACTTGCAGTCAATTTTAATTGTGAATAAATAATATTTTTATGCTTACTTTTGGCCAAACGTTTTAGAGTCATGGAGACTCATCTTCCAGGCCTCCTAGATCGGTGATGTCAGTTTTTGGTTAGATAATTGTTATTTTTGTATAATGTGATCAAAAAGTTTGTGTGATTTGAAATGTAATTGTTCATTGAGTATTTTTTCTATTGTGTAGTGTCTGGTGTGTTCGTATAACACAAAATTAGTGTGTTTATTTATTAGTGAGATTAATTACTCACAAACATAAACAATGAACACATAACTTTTTAAATCACACAAACTATTTGATCAAATTATACAAAAACCACAATTCTCCTAACCAAAAACCGACAGGACCACCGATCTAGGACACCTTGAAGATGAGTTTCCATGACTAAAACGTTTGGCCAAAAGTGTATATGAAATTATTCATTCACATTTAAAATTGACTGTAAGTCTTGAATTTACAATAAAAATGTAATAACAATAATAGTCACACAACATTAAAACAAGTATATGAAGTTACACATTGCAGAACAAGATTATTATTGTTGTCCTTGAAAATGTTATCAATTTTTTATCGTGAGAAAAAGCTTACGCCAACTTATTTCTGTTAATGGTGCTTTTGATGTTGAAGCCTATTTCCAAGCTAATAATTCAGATATTACTACATCAAATACTACACTCTCCTTAAATGCAGTCTGGAAACTCTTCCAACCACTATAAAACTAGAATACCACCAACTGTTCACAGAAGGCTCTCACTCCGGAAAAAACTAATCACATTCCCCTCGTATTTGGACTTTCATAACATTGTTTTTCCTTTTGACTGGCACACAACAAATTGGCAAATTGTTTGTTTTGTAGCAATGTTGTTTCCAATTCTCCATTGATTAATTGTGCGCACATTTAATTGGTTAATAAACAATTAGTTTTTTTTTTGTCTTTGTATTTTGTAGATTACGTCTTGGAGACTCCAGTTAAAGAGTATAAGACAAGTCAGATTAACAATTGAACTATTCTTATACACCAGTTACCATAATAATTATAGTAATTATTACTATATCAATTAGTTGATTGATGTGAGGCTTAATTTTGATATGAAAGGATCTCTTGTACACTATAGAAAGCTTTATCAACTAAATTTTTTTTTCAATTGTTTTTTAAATATTCCTATATTCTGAAGACTCTTTAGAAACTGCGGTAGCTTATGTAGAGTTTTAATAATAATAATATATTTGTTTAGTCATCACAGCACAGTACAGAAGAAAGCACAGGCAAATGAATATCGTCGAGAAAATTTACCTAATATTAAAAATGACTTGATACTACACTACTTAATAGTACTTAATGGTACCTTCTTATAATCCAATTAAAATCACAGATTAAAAAATTATAATATACGGTATCACATAAAAACATAATCATAATTATTTCAATCACATTCCATCCATAGAGAATTCTTCTACTGAATAATACGCCTTCCTACTCAAGTATGTATATAATTTAAATTTAAAACTTTTCTCACAAGCAATACTTTTCAGTTCTGTTGGAAGCCTAGAGAAAAATTTTGGGCCCTTATAACTAGCCCTTTTCCTACCAGTATAACTAGGTTTTCGTTTGAATAAGCTACTATTGTGACTCACAAGTGATAATTTCCTCGGCTTCTTGTATTATAATCATGTACATCAAGATTTTGGTTAATATCATTCGTTTTTACATATAAAGTAGCTTCATACACATATAAGCAGAGTATAGTTAGTAGACCAAGTCTCTTGAACAACGGCCTACATGAATCTAATCTATTTACTCTTTCTATACACCTAACCGCTTTCTTTTGGATCTTAAACACCCTATCAAGATTTTGTTTTGATGAATTACCCCATACTAAGATAGCATACCTAATATGTGACAGTAAGAGCCCATGGTAAGCTTTAAAAAGTAACTTTTTGTCATTCAATCTAGCGAGCTGTCGCAGGACAAATACCCCAGATGAAATTTTACAACATATTTTCTCAATGTATGGAGCCCAGGTCAATCGTCTATCCAACAAAACTCCTAGAAATGCAATGTTTTCTTCCTGGTCTATTTGATTATCATTTACAAACACGTTTATAACCGTATCTTCATTTAAATTATGTTTGTTTTTGAATTGAAGGTATTGGAATTTTTTACTATTTATTGTTTATTCCAACTGATTTAAGAATTGGACAATGGACTGCACACCTACATGGGCACTTATTTCTAAATTATCTAGAATGGAATTGCTGAAAATGAGTGATGTATCGTCTGCAAATAAGAGGGCTTTACCACTAATTAATTCTTTAGTTAAACGGTTGACATATAACAAAAAAAGCATGGACCTAGTATTGACCCCTGAGGCACTCCAGCTTGCACCTCTAATTTATTAGATTTATTCTTTACTATACTATTACCAACTACTGTAGTTAGTTCTACACATTGTTTTCTCCCAATAAGATATGATTCAAACCATTTCAGTTCAACCCCATTTACACCTACATTTTGCAGTATTTCCAATGAAGTTCTATGATTAACACAATCAAATGCCTTTGACAGATCTATGAAGATTGCAGTAGCTTTATCACCTGAATCTATTATATCTATTAGTTTTTCAACTAGAGAAACTATGGCTGTCTTTGTTGATCTCCCTTTCTGGGAGCCATGCTGTTCATCACAGATAAAGTTAGCTTGTTTATTAATTGAGATCATTGTACATAATTCTTTGCACTATGAAAATAGCATCATCTGAGTTCTCTACTTTATAAATCTATGTGATGTTGATAATTTTGTTTTCAACCATTCATATGCAAATTTGTCTATTTATTTGAATAAAGAAATATAATCTAATCTAATCTCTATGGGTTTAGTGTAAGGGAGAACCAGGAGTCCTAACTTCACCCTTGATAAATGCAATTTATCAATCACTCTATCTCTTTTTCTACACCCTTCATCAGAATAACATGTTCGAGAGACAAGTGATTTATAATATATCAATTAAGCATAATAACAAGTCATTAATAAATAAATGATAATTACACAAAATTCATTTAATATTGTTCTATAAATTCAGACATGTGAAATCTGATCTTATTTGAGCAATCAGCTGTCTAGAAAATAGAAACACAGCCTTGGTTATGTGATACAGAGTGACCTTTTGTGAAAACATACATTAAATAGTCTAGACTATGTGAATTGAATGAAGAGTTAGGTCTGATTACTGTGTTTGATATTGTGATGTTGATTGTCATTGAGTAAATAGAACATTATGTTCTTCTGTGCAAGCACCCTTATACTTGGGCGTGAGGTCTACTCTTCACAGAATTACTAGTAATAATCAACTTATATGGAAGTCTGAAGAGTTGTCTCCTACTGAGACGTTTTTGAAAATTCATTTGAATGAACAGCGAGATGAGATATTGGTAGGCTTACCATTTCTCCGCGATTAGCCCGGCAATATTCCGGGATTCATGTGCGTCTACAGGAAAAATTCCGGGATTGATTTATCTCCAGGATTTTCAGTAGAGATGGCAAAACAGGGGACATTTTTCTGTATTTTTTTAATAAAAGCGTCTTTATTGTAATGTTTTTTCATAAATTTAAAATGTAAGTTCGCTAGCATTGTTAATATATTGATAGCTTACATTGCTTGACTTTCATTAGCGACTGTACAATAATGTAGACAATTTTTAGCGATGAGCAAACAATGTTTCATACATACTGGAGCCAACTCAAGACGGCTGGAATTCAATCTCAATAATTTAACTGATGTTTTAGTTTTTTTGCTTGGCCTTGCAATGGGTCCAAAAAGAAAATATACGTGTACGTTTACTAAAAAACTTCAACTTGAGTTTCAGTTTCTTAAATGCTGCGAAAACACAATGCAGTGGTCGTGTTCACTGTTCAAATTGTATTCCAGAGTTTTCGATAGAACGAACATTGACCTGCAATACCATCAGTAAACTGAAGCTTAAATGAGTATCTTTGCTTAAGAAAGTTGAAAAATTGCAAGAAGTATGTGAGACTATGTCTAAAAGTAGTAGAATTGAGTACAAAAATATTCTTAAGCTGGTGGAATTTGGGATGTGCTTACCAGGTTCATCAGCGCCTGTAGAGCGGGTGTTCTCAGTTTTTTTTTTAAATGAAAGGGGACAAAGTGTTTTTGGGAAAAGTGATTTCTTCTAAAAAATATTTTTTATTTAATTATTTTTCACAGAATTATAATATTTTTTTACAAGAAAAAATTTCACAACCTTTTCCCTTTCTTGTTCTTGATTTTTAAATCAATAAAAAATCAATTTCATTTGTAATTAATTAATTTTATCTGAGTAGTCTCATTCAACATACATTTCATACTCCTTTTTTACTCTCTGGGAAAATACCGGGATTGGGGTTGGAAAAATATGGTAAGCCTAGATATTGGTAATGATGCAGTTCGAGTTTCATAACTGAACTTTTATCGAATTGAACAATGAGTTTTTCATTCATTGATGAGGGAGCGTGTGCATCAGCTTCACTATGAATTTCCAGTAGCCCTTTCAGAAAAGATTGAGAATTGAGAAACCTAATACAGTGAATTTCGTTAAATGGGTTGAGTAAATCGTCGAATCTAAGGGATTGAATTTCAGATAGTGCAGTAAGAAGATGGATGAAGGTTTGGTGTTGTGGGGGGGGGGGGGGGTACGACGGTGAATTGAATTATGAAGGTGAAGTAGAAGCACGGTTTTTAGTGGCAAAAGGAACGTGATCTGTTCCTTAAGCGAAGCAACCAAATGAAATATTGTAAAATAATTTGATTCTTCATGATCTAATCCCTAATTTACTATGATTCTATCATAGTAGCAGGTATCTGTTCAATCAGAGAGATAAGCTGCGTTCTCGTAGGTACTGTTCGTAACGGTGACCGATTAGATTGGCCAGCAAAAAAGACACTGTTCTCTGCTGTAAAATCACTTCCCGGTGGTTCGGAACCCACCTAAAACTGTAGGTCTAACTCATCAATCACCATCATCCAACTCATTACCCACGCACAGGTCTCATACCTATGTGGGCTTCATCCTCCAAAAAAAAAAAATCATCCGTAATGGGGATAAAATATGTTATGCAGTCTTTCCATTCCATTATTTCAAAATTTGGAAAATCTTTTTAAAAGAATATTTGTAATGCTCAGGTGTGTGGAAATGTTTGTATGACAAATATATGCATCAACATAAAAAGATAGGAACGAGTAAAGAGATACAAGAAACGAGAAACTTGATTTATTAGAGGGATTGAAAATGAAGACCAGGTCATGGATGACGGTATCTTGGCACTTGTGGCCACGAGTTCGATTTTCGTTCAGCGTTGGATTTTCTGTGTAATCATTCATTTTATCACCCACACACAAGTCTAAAGACTCATGTGATCACCATCCGAAAAATAGTTATTTATGCATTAAGAGCTTGAAGCGCGACTTTATCGCTCGAGCCAAAACATTTACTGCGCCACGCGTAGCTGAGCGCAGTAATTTTGCGAGAGCGATAAAGAAGCTTCACACGCGAATTGCGTACACTATTTTTCCTAAAACTGCAGTTCTGGATTCCAACACAATAAAAGCTTGTACTTTGAAACATCACAGACCATGCGCGGATTTGGTTAGCGTTCGTCATTGTTGAGGTTATGTGAATTTCACGGATTCCGTGATCCACCAATGAGAAGGCATCAAAATCAAAACAGAAGCGTAAAGAAAACAGCTGGCGAGCATAAAGTACTTTACCGCTTGCAGAGCAGTAAAGAGGTATTTTACAATTAGTTTTCAGTACGTTAAGAACTACTTTACGAGCAGTTGTAGGAAAAATTATTTTCTGCCTAGTTGTGTAGTATGCAAAAACTATCATTAAAATTATCAAATAATATTTGAAATGTAGGTAAATAGTCACTTATTGGTCACTTCTGTGACATATTTGAGCCATTTACTGTATTTATTTGACATGGGTAAATAAGAGAAATGAGAGCACAAGGAAATCCCACGCTTGCCCTTTTAACGCAAAATAGTTATTTATGTATTAAGAGCGTGAAGCGCGACTTTATCGCTCGAGCCAAAACATTTACTGCGCGACGCACAGCGGAGCGCAGTAATTTTGCGAGAGCGATAAAGAAGCTTCACGCGCGAAATACATACAATATTTCTCCTACAGCTGCAGTTCTGGATTCCAACACAATAAAAGTTTGTAGTTTGTAACATCACAGACCGTGTGCGGATTTGGTTAGCGTTTGACTTTTTTGAGGTTATGTGAATTTCACGGATTCCATGATCCACCAATGAGAAGACATAAAAATCAAAACAGAAGCGTAAAGAAAACAGCTGACGAGCGTAAAGTACTTTACCGCTTGCGGAGCAGTAAAGAGGTATTTTACAATTAGTTTTCAGTACGTAAAGAACTACTTTACGAGCAGCTGTAGGAAAATTTAATTATAACATTAAAAAAATACGAACAAAAGTCATCGTGCATAAGATAGAGAAAAATGCATAAGTTTTAATTATGATAGTGAGACGCATTTGTGATATAGGAAAATGATTGTAAAAGTAAGCTTCTCCACCATATGCAATTGGATGAAATCAGATATAAAGATAGCCCTTGAGCCCTCTTATTTATCTGGTTCAGCCTTTATATCAATTAATTCATGAGAATAACATATTTGTTTGAGAGAAATAAATCGCTTCTAATATTGAAATAAAGTATAATAACAAGTGATTATTGAGTACATAATATTATAAAAATTCAATTAATTTTTTTCTATAATTTCTTTCGTTAGATATATAAAATATCATTTGATTTGAGCAATCAGCTGTCTGGGAAATAGAAACGCAGCCTTGATGACGTAATACAGAGTGACTTTTGTGGAAAACAGACATGAAATCAAGGATTATGTCTAATAAATGTATTTAATTTTGCGATGGTGACTATAATTAAGTAGATGAAGTATGCTCCACTGTGCAAGCACCCTTATTCTTGGGCGTGAGATCTACTGTTCAAACAGTGATAGCCGCGAGGCGTAGCAGGTATCTGTTCAATCAGATAGAGATAAGCTGCGTTCTCGTAGGTCCTGTTTGTAACGGTGACCGATTAGATTGGTCAGCAAAAAAACACTGTTCTCTGCTGTAAAATCACTTCCTGGTGGTTCGGAACCCACCTAAAACTGTACGTCCAACTCATCAATCACCATCATCCAACTCATTACGCACGCACAGGTCTCAGACCTATGTGGGCTTCATCCTCAGAAAAAAAAGAATAGTTTGACCGACTATGAATGAAGTGTTATGAATGAGTAAAAGGAGGTTGCTATTTCGCTCTACTCTGTTCATTTGTTCGAGTTCTACTGAATTCTATAGCAAACAGAAAAATCGATTTACTTGTGTGAATAAGATTGTTTCTATTCATGACTCAATAAATTGTGTTCACGTCATCAATATTTTTATGGAAAGAGAGAATGAGAAAAAGGAACAGTTGGTGAGTGAGAGAGTGGGAGGGTGTGAGAGAGAGGGTGAGAATGAATGGTTAAGCATAGTGGAATGGTAACAAAGAGGAGTTTTGGTGGCACGAGGAGAGCCTCAGCGAGTAAATTTTATAGCTGATCTAGTTTCTGATACGAAGGAATATTATTCAGAGCATGTTGTGAATTCACAGCGCTCCCTATTACGACAATTGGGATGAAGCTCTTGAAGGCGATTGCCAAAGCATTGGATGGATAGCCCTTAAAACCAAAAGGGACCAAAGGGGTAAAAGAGTCAATTTGAATCTTGACCAGGCTTAATCAAATCCAGTCACGAAATATTCTCGGTGTATGTGTAGGTGTCTTAGTGTGTGTATTTGTTTGTTTCCGTGCCAAATAACCATAACGAAAGGCGATGTTTGAATGGGGCAATGCGATCAACTAGTCAGAAGCCGTAAATGCAAACATTTTACCTAGCTAAGCACACTATTGATTGGATACCAGTCCTTACTCGAATTTAATTCGGAATTAAATAAAATTCGGCCGTTGCCCACGCATCGATTTAATCTCTGTTCGTTGAATTTAAAAACTATTCCACATAAAAATCAATGAACTAGTAGTTTTGTAAACAGTAGACCTCTCGCCTGTGCTTCCACAGAGGAACATACTCGATGTACCCAATTATAATAAATTATCATCGCGAAATTGACAGACTTAACCCTTTATTCAATTTGCCTAGTTGAACGAGCGTAGCGAGTTCTTAGTTGTGACTTGTGGCGGGGCTTTTTCTGTATGTTTGTACTTCAATCAAACACATATTCTTGGAACCGAACTAAATTGACCATCATCCCTTTTTGAGGCGAAACAAAAGGATAGATTCTCAGCCCTTCATTAATATATATTACTATATATAGAAAATAGTTGTTTTCATCATATGGAATTCGCAAAGATTTCAAAATATATTTTGAGTTATCATCAGCTGTAGGTGAATAAATGCGATCAGCACCTTTTCAAAATAACACCTTGATACAGGCTTTTTATAGAATCTTTATATCTGATAAATACTAATTTCATTGCCTTGATATATAGGTATATGAGTAGCTCTTTTTTGTGGAAATATATCATTTGTGTATCAGGTCAACGATGAACCTGAACTTCAAGTGATAGATGTCTTGTAAATTTAATCTAAATTAGTATCTTCAAATCAGCCGTTTTTCGTTATTATTATTATTATTAATATTATTATTATTATATGCAGGATATTTTTTGCTTTTTCTTTCATAAGCTTCTTTAATGATATATTATGCAGTTAAAAAAAGAATAATAAAAATTGAAAATAATAATGGTAATAATATAATAGCAACTAAAGTTACCAGCTGAAATAAATTAATCAATTATTAGATTTCAAAATAGTATTTCGAGTTATCGTTGTACGGTAGGTTAATAAATGTGATCAGCACCTTCTCATTAAAACATGCAAGCAAGCGAGCTCTGCAGCCCTGGGACTCACTGGCTCACTAGTCTATTTCATGTCTGTTTTCCACAATATCACTCTGCATCACATCACCAAGGCTGTGTTTCTATTTGCCAAACAGCTGATCGCTCAAATTAGATTTCAGATGTCTGATGAAATCTAGAATGGAAATCTAGATGTCTGATGAAATCATGAAATGGGCTTATACAACAATATTGATTAAATTTGTGTAGTCATCATTTATTTGGTTCTTATTATACTCAATTGAATTATTAGAAATGATTTGTTTCTCTCAAACAAATATGTTATTCTTATGAAGGCTCAACCAGATGAATGAGAGGGTCCCGAGGGCTGTCTTGAAATCTGATTCCAATTGCATATGATGGAGTAGCTCATTTTAAAAATAATATTTCTCCTACAGACAAGGCCTGAGTTCGTTTACACTTTTTCCTTCAAAATATTCTTCAAATGCAAGCAAATTTCGAAAGTCCTTACACATACATCGCTGGGCATTCCTTGAAGGAAGGTACTTGCAAAATTTCATGAAATTTGCTCCTCGCGATTAGCCGTTAATGAGTTACAAACAGACAGGCAAATGCAAAACGGTCGACTTGAAGCAAAGACCTCTCTGCGTTCGGTCAAAAATATCTATAGAATCTGGATGGAGTTTGAAAGAATATCGATTAAGATTGTTGATTATGAAGTTTATTCCACATCTGGATCAATAAGAAATTGCCCGTTCTATCATTTTATCTTTTTAGTCACACCATGTTTTCCTGTAGAATCAGCAACGTCATCTATTTCCCTGTTAACACTTACAGTTTGCTACTGTTCTGTCACTTGACTCTGTGTTTCGGTCTGTATGCTACACGATTTCGGCCAAACGGCTTGACCAATTGTCATTAAATTTTCCATAAATCTTCCTTATTCCTAGGCTGAGCAATGTTGCAACATTTCACCGTATTCAGTAATCACCTTTAAAATGAGATTTTCACAAAAAAATGATTTTACCTTCAAAAAAGGTAATTTCTACTGGACAAATTTTTCTCAGTGTGCATTAGGCTTTTTAAAAAAATGCCCCCATATTTTTTTAGGGGGCCCAATTTACCTCCCCATTATCGTAGTGTCTGATTTGAGCGAGGGTGGTTTCAAATAAACATTAAGATGATTTGAGAGGGAGTTTATTCCTTGACAAAAATTCAGTATACTCAACGGGGCGGGAAGGTTTGGGGGTTCAAATTTTAGTTTTGGAGGAACTGACAATTACAAAAATGACAAATATACAGAAACAGAATATATTAATTTCAAATTCCTCAACGCGCTATTAATTCTGTTTCTGTATATTTGTCTGTTTGTGAAATTGTCAGTTCCTTCAAAAATCGCCGCCGAGAGTCGAACCACGGATCTCCCAATTGCCGGTCAGGCGTCTTTACGACTAGACTAGAGTGACATTTTTGTACAGCAGCGTTCATTTTAGATATCAGCTCGCATATCACAAGCTCGATTAGAAGGACTGACAATTGCTTGATTTCCATCAGCTATTCAATGCTTTTGTCAATATCCACTATTGCGAAAGTCTTTGATTTTTAATAGCACTTTGAGGAATTCGAAATTAATGGTGTTCAAATTCTTAAAAATCTTCAATATCACTCTTTTTTGTAGGGCTTTTCGAACTGAGTGATAAGTTCTTGATAAATTGATCATTTAGGGTGATAAATTTTATTTTTCAATAACTCATCTTGTATAAATAATATCTGTTTTTTTGTTTGGAAGAGGAAGGTAACTGTTTAAGAAGAAGGTTGACATTGAATTTTTGTCCAAACATTGATTGGAGAGTTGTGGGGGGGATGATAAAATTTCAAGAGTTCGATTATTGAGTTTTTTCATCAGGTGAAGCATAATAACTGCACTTACATTCAAAAAATGTTGAATAAAATAATCCCGTTCGAAGGTAAGGGCGGAAAACTAAATTTCGCTGGAAAATGGGAAAGGGAAACAAATTTTTAACTTTTTTGTTAATCGATAATTTTCACTTCCTATTATTGGAGGTGAAAACTAAAAGTTGCTGAAAGGCATAGGAAGAACCCTACGAGGGGTGATTTCTAGGTGTCGAACATTTGGACTTCTCAAATATTGATTTTTTTATAGTTTTTGTCATCAATGATAAATTAAGCAATAAAAATTGTGTCGAAAATGCTCTTGACCGATTTAAAAAAAATACCATCCCTTTTAAATGGGGAGTGTTGGGCGAGTGAGTTATACTACAGTATAACTTCTTAATGCTCCTGGAAATCCCGACAAATTAACAAAATTTTGACAACAGAGCAAAATATTCACAAACATTTACTGTAAGTTAAAGCTTACTGCATGGGGGTAGACCGGATCAATCTCTCAGCCCTTCCAATATTTTATTCTCTGCTTTCCTATGCGTTGTAGCCATTTACCCCGCACAAAATACCAAGGCTTTAGAGCTTGAGTTCGATGGATTTTCGATTGGTTGGAAATCCATGTGAACTCAGCTGAATCCAGAAATCCAGCTGGCTACCCCAGTTCTCCCACATATGATGCGTTATGGACCGATGCATATGTCATTTGTGATTGTGTGAGGCTTTCCTACACAAATCTATATATTCTCACATTTATAAATGTAGTTATATAACCAACGTAACTGTATTGAAGCACACAAGCGGCCGTATTCTCATTTTCTGTTAAAGCTTAGTCTAACTTGAACGCCTGTTCAAGTTGAACTCAGATTAAACTCGCCTCCATATTATCAGAGTAATTTCACAAGTAGTTTTTATAAACTAATGTTTAAATGCATTTCAGTTTATGTTGGCCAAAGTGCCAATGTTATCCGCTGATATTATCAGAAGTGAAAATAAATGTAAGGTTTTATTTGTCCCATAACTTCATTAACTATACGTTAATAGGTCAGTTTTCTGTTCGGTGCTGAATTAATAATGGTTGATGTTATCACATATCGCGTTCGCAAAATCTAACCATCATTATTAGATAGAGGCACTTGGATCAATAAATTGAACTAGTTGATTTTGACCTTCTATTGATTTGAACCTAGCCTGTATGAGTTTTGTAAAATATTTTTAAGTAATAAATACAATTGTTCTCATACTGTTCTTTAAACTGTGATTTTATTGAATAGATTTCATTTTACGAACTCTGTTGTGAAACTTTGTGTAGCTTTTGTGATTCTGTGTAGCTTTTTGTGTGATTGAATAATTATGATGCTGTCCGTTCCTGTGATTCATTTAAATTTATTACTGTACTTGTCTTAAAAAAATTAAAAAATATATTGTTTTAAAGAAATTAGTATTTATTGGAATTTATCAGTAAGATTTAAAGCAGCCGTATTTAATTCCACCATAAAAACATTATGTCAACTCTCGGACTAAGTTAATCAGGCGTTTAAACCACCAAAACCACGGGAAGTGATAGCCGTGAGCCGTTGCAGGTATCTGTTCAATCAGATAGAGCAACGCTCCCTTGGGCCCTCTTTGTAAGGGTGACCAATTGGATCGGCCAGCAAAAAGATTGTTCTCTGCTGTAAAATCACTTCCCGGTGGTTCGGAACCCACCTAAAGTCTCAGACCTATGTGGGCTTCATCCACAAATTTAAAAAAAAAAAATCGATCGTTTAAACTAAACTGCCAGTTAAACTATGTTTTTGGTTTAAACTAAGATTGATAATACGATCCAATGTTCAATTTTCAGTTTAAATCAAGTTTAATGTAACCGTAATTTAAACTGCAACTGCGGCCCATTTAAAAGGGAAACGTGAATTTATTTGAAAATTGAATAATCGTATTAGAATAATCAAGACCTCTGAAAAATCCATCCTATTTATATTGAAAATAAGAAACTATTTCGAATTGAATTTTTTTTTAATATGAATAAAAAAATTATAGCAATGATAATCATTCGATTGCGATCACGAGAACTTCATAAAATAGGCTGAAAAATGTGATAATATGGGAAATAATACGGGAATACTTCATCATCAGACATATTTTTTTAGCATACACAATGATTGCATTAAAGTATAGTGAATACTAACTTGAAGAAATAAACTCGTCACTATACAAAACAAAATACTTGCCAAATGCCCTATTTGAATTGGAAAGATACATAAAAGTGGAAAATAAAAGGCATAATAATAAAATGTGGCTAGCAATATTTCCAAAATTTTTATACTTCATTTGAAATGGAAAGGTATAGAAATCGTAAACAAAACCGGAAGAAAAACACAAATAATGTTATTAGCGACAAAATCCCTCTTTAATAATTTAAGAAAATAATCTATTAAAATATATTAAACTGATAGATAAATCGGACAAATATTTTTTTAAATTGAATTTTTTAAAGATTTGAAAAAATGTATTTAAAAAACTAATTGCTTGATTGAAATTAAAAATAAGAAGGACGGTGCAAGGGTTGATGAGAGAGGTAGTAGAGGAAGGAAAGACGGTTGGAGAAAGACCGCTATCCTCAAGTACGATCATTACTCAAGCCGTCATTGTAACTTCATACCCATTCTCCCATAGCACAAGTCATCAGAGTTACAGCATGGGACGGGGGTTACATCCGCTATTCCACGTACCGTAGAAACAGCAGCAACACCCTTCCAAAACAGACTGTTGTGCAATAGTCTGCTTCTCTCAGACGAGCTTTTCTTAAACTGTCTTCATTCTAACCTGCCGATACCAAGCTGAACTCCGTCTGACATATGTACCAAGTATTTGGCACGTAGACAGAGGCAATTGCCAGAGAAAACCCCCAACACAAAACGGTTAGCACCGGAGTGGAAATTCCTATAGCCTGTAACACTCTCCGAAACACTAATTCAGTTCTGCAACTCGCATTACCTCTACCAGTATTCGAGCTATTCAAACTGCTGAATGGAAACGTCTAAGCATATTGGAGATAAATCGAATGAATTGTATATTATAGTCGATGATTGAATTCCAATTACTGTTCCCCAGGGGTTCTTAATCTTTTTCAAATACTGTACCCCTGAATGAAAAATTAATTTTGCGTATCTTGTTGTTAGGGGGCGGTTGAAATGAATCACTTTTTACACAATATATTTGGAAATATACTTAAATCGTACTACAAAAAATTAATAAGAGGAGTTGTTTAAATTTAAGAAGTCTGGCACAACCTTGCCCTTTGACCCCCACTTGACCCCCCTATGACGCACCCATGACGTGACCCCCACTATGACGTCACTCCACCCTCAAGACGTCAACTTGACCTGATCTTTTCTTCTTTCAAAAACGTCAAAATTCTAACAACGTAGCACTTAATTTTTTTTTAACGTCGGATCACATGATAGTTCCATCAGCTGCTCCTCCTGGTATGTTGTAAGGTTGCTTAAAGTTTCAATGTTTTAAAGTTTTCACGGATCCAGTATAACTTTTTGTCTGCGGGTGGGAAGTATTTTTTATACTGGTCTTCAAAGAGCTGAGGTGATGTCTTTTGAGTTTTAAGGTCAGAAATAGTGAGACAAAGCTATTGCACCTGCTGGTTCCAAGTAACTCGACCACACAAGTAATTAGATTCCATTATTAAATTATAGCCTTGTGTGATTACGAAACGGGAAGAAATAAAAATGATTCAAATTTTCTGCCCCGCGTACCCCCCGAAAAATTTCTCGTACCTCTAAGGGGTAGGCGTTACCACAGTTTGAGAACCCCTGCTGTACAGTAGAAACAATTGGTCTGGGCGCGTGGCCGTTTGGTAGTCATCCATGGTGTTTATCGCTCATTTCTAAAAACATGTGGCCCGTGCGACGCTGCAGATGTCTTCAAGGTCAACTAGTCAACTTTTACAGGACGGCTAGTAGTGAAACCAGAGTCACGCGCCCAGACTAATTGTTTCTACTGTAGCCAAAAGGAAATTTCAAAAATAGTAGTTCTGTGAACAGTAGACCTCACGCCCAAGAGTAAGGGTGCTTACACAGAGGAACATACTCAATGTACTCAATTATAGTAACCATCGCAAAATTAAATACAGTTATTAGACATAATCCTTGATTTCATGTCTGTTTTCCACAAAAAGTCACTCTGTATCACGTCATCAAGGCTGCGTTTCTATTTCCCCGAAAGCTTATTGCTCAAACCAATTGATATTTCAAATATCTGATGAAAGAAATTATAGAATTTTTTTTTAGAATTTGTATAATTATTATTTACTCAATAATCACTTGCTATTATACTTTATTTCAATATTAGACGTGATTTATTTCTCTCAAACAAATATTTTATTCTCATGAATGTCAACTTAATTCATATAAAGGCTGAACCAGATAAATAAGAGGGCCCAAGGGCTATCTTTGAATCTGAATCCAATTGCATATGGTGGAGAAGCTTACTTTAGATGAAGGTCTCGGTGCCTCTCCTCTTTTGTGGAGAGTCTACATTAGTGAATAATTTGGACAGCTTGCTAGATTAAATGACAAAAAGTTACTTCTAAAGGTTACTATGGTATTTTAATTTCACATATTAGGTATGCTATTTCAGTATGGGGTAATTCATCAAAACAAAACCTTGATAGGGTGTTTAGTATCTAAAAGGAAACTGTTACGTGCATGGTAACAGTAAATAGATTAGATTCATGTAGGCCGTTGTTCAAGAGACTTGGTCTCCAAACTGTACGTTGCTTATATTTGTATGAAGCTACTTTATTTGAAAAAAGAGTGATATTAAGCATCGATTATAATACAAGAAGCCGAGGAGATTATCACTTGGTGAGTCACAATAGTAGCTTATTCAAACAAAAACCTAGTTATGTTGGTACAAGAATATGTGAAAGAAGTAGAGGGAGAAAAATTTGAAGATCGATTAAATAAAAGAGAAAGAAGGAGGAGGAGAAGAATAATGCGAAAGAGGAAAAAGAAGGAGTTGGATGTCAGAATATTGAAAAAAGAGAAAGGAATAAAAAGATTTCCTAGAGCATCAGAATAATTCGACAGAAGAAAGGAAGAAAGCATAATAATCAGTGTTGTATTATATTCATTTTTTATTTGTAGTGAAAAGTGAAGTGAAAGCAAAATATTGAGTTAATTCAATGGACTTCAGATTTTAGAGTGATATTACATTATGGATTGCTAATTTAGATGATGAGAATATATCATAAAGTGTTTTTAATACTAAAAAAAGTGGAATGAATCTACTACCTTACGGAAGGGGACTTTCTCACTGTCCCGACCGTATTTTATAAAAACATTTGAAGGAAAATCGATTTTATTCTATGGGAAAACAGCTGATACAGATCAATACAAATTTTCCAATTCACTAGAACTGTGAGATGCCTCAAAGCCGTGCCCCAAAAAACTGTTCCTGCTTCTATCAGCTGGATAGATTTTTCCTTTTTGTGCCCTTCAGCGAGGACCGACGAACTTAATTTTAATTTCTTTTTTTCTTCTTATGAGGTGCCTAATACCTCCTGAAAATTTGGTACCCCCTCTAGCCCCTATAGTTTTTGCTTTGAAGTTTTATGCGTCTGTCCTCCGCATAATGCTCTCCTCCTATGTACTTCGTACAGTGAGAGCTAAAATGAGACTAAAAATTAAGATTTGAGAAAAAGATTAGCAAAAAAAGATTAAAATAAAAATTCATATAGAATGATTATGAAGATGATATGGAAGTTGATGAGAGAAGATGTGGTGGTAATTAGAAATAATGATTTTGTACAAAGAAAATATCTTAATGTATTGAGGTGAGTGCTGAATTGTGTTTCAAGAATGCTTTAGCCTACAACAGTGAAGTATTATTTACTTAAGTTAATGGATATTTTTGAGATTGATATTTCTAGATTTTATTGTCATGCAGTTGCTCTAGGGTTGGACATTTTCTCCATAAGGTACTTCCTTAACGATGAGATTATGCCCGCTCGACTTTGAAGGCACCTAATGAAGTTAGGAAGTGCGTTCCAAGCACGACAGGCACTTCAAAATGATTTTGTACTAAGGATAAGAGGGAGGAGAAAGATCAAGAAAAATAAGGATATGAATGACGATGAATGAAGAAAGAAAGGAAGAAAAAGAACGGGGTGCGATGCTTGAGTAGTAGTAGTTCTACAAATAGTGTCATTTGGCAAAATAGTTTTACGGATCAGAGATTTCACGTTTTCAGGAGTAACTGGGGACGTTCTAGCTTGCCTTGAGTGACGGCTTTGAACTAGATAGCTCAGGATGTGCAGCTGTATCCAACTGTCGAACTTAATGGTTTGCATTTCAATCACAAAGGATTTATTGAGCTGCTCTTTTCCTTTCTTTTATTCTAAGATTGCCTTAGAACCGTGCCATTGATCAACTGCCTCCTCCTCTTTCTTACCCTCAGGATTGTGCGATGATAAAAACGATAATGGATTTGATAACTTTCTGATGACTTTCTTCCTCGTTTTCCCTCATCATCATCATCATCAACATTTTTCTTCTTCTCGTTCTCTCCTCTTTCTTGCTCTTCTTATTCTCAATCCATGAGTCAGTATTTTGTTCTTTGCTTTCCTTTATCCACTCATTCCTATCATATCGGCCTATTTCTCGTCCACATTCCCTTCAAATAGCTACTGTACATAAATAATGAAATGAAATAATTAAATTCATTCCTTGAAAGCAGAACAAAATATTTTTCAAATATACAGGAACTAGAGAGGAACTATAGGAACTATAAATACCTACAGTATTTTTTTTTTGTCAGAGAATGAAGCCCACATAGGTCAAAGACGTATGAATTGGATGATGGTGATTGATGAGTTGGACCTCCAGTTTTAGGTGGGTTCCGAACCACCGGAAAGTAGTTTTACAGCAGAAAACAGAGTATTTTTTGCTGGCCAACCCAAATCCAATCGGTCACCCTTACAAAAAGTGCACAGAAGTTTTGTAGCTTATCTCTGATTGAACAGATACCTGCTACGGCACTCGACTATCACTTCACAAATTGATTCAAAAGCTTGATTATAAGGTAAAAGTTGTTAATTTTTGTCATGATTAATTGAAAAAGTCTTCCAAATCCATTTTCATGGAATTCGTGCAAACCTAGACTATTGCAAATTAGAAATTTTTAGTTGCAGTCTAACTCCATTTATTTTTTAATTTTCTAGAAGCTAGAAATTTGTAATTTTAGTTATTCTATTGTTTCAATAGTTGTTTACGTATTCTATTGTTCCAGTAGGCCTAACTGTTCAGTTTTCTTATTTAAGGTAGCAAGCAAAATTTCGTCATATTTATTATTTTTCTTCTGGTAGCGAGGTACGACTTCAGTGCAAATTTGAACTTTTCAAAAAAAAAAATGGAATTCTATTATATTGCTCAAGTTGAATTTCTTATTAATGAACAACTCATAATTATATGATATTGAACACAATCTGAGTTCATATAACTTCCAATTTAGCTTCATATTAATAAAAATAAATATTCTCATTTCTCAATAACTTATATAAATTAGCATTTTTATATGCAATTATATGACATTCAACACAATCTGTATATATTGCCTTCTTCTATAAAGGCAATTAACACTGTATGTGCATTATAAATGTCAGCTTTAATTATTAAAGAAAATGTAACTTTATTATTATATATTGTCCAAGAAGCTATTGATTTTCCTGATTGTTTTTCATCAATTAAATTTACAAATCTCAAATTTATTAATCTCTCATAACATAACAAAGAAACCTATTAACACCAGAAACATGAAAATACATCTGAAATATAAAAAATTGAATAGTATTGATGCAGAAGTTACAAAAGTTAATTCAACTTACGATATATAGTTAATAGTTGATAGCTATACAATGGTTAAATTCAATGGAAAGAGAAAAATAACACCCACAAGACAGAGTTTGAGCGCGGGCATGATTTGTAAAAATTGTATGAAAAAATACACTACGGTGCGGATTAATTAGAAAATATAAAGTATTAGAGAAAAAATTCTTAACACAAGGTAGTTGAAAATTAAAGTATTATGAAAAATGGTAATGGTGAAGTATTACAACGACGCTAAATGAACGTTTTTGCGAGTGTTAGTATCATCCATATCAAAATTACAAAATTACAGCATCTAAAGCAAAAATACAGCAAAATGTTAAAGTAGCGTTTATTCAGCGTACAGACAATGGGTTAAAGATGCATATGATGAATACAAACTATCTAGAAATATGTTAAGTGAAGATAATTACAAAGCTCTAAAGAAAAACTATACGAAAGAAGTGAAAAGAGCGAAATGTAAGAGAACAGCTGAAATTTTGAATAATAGTGTGTACTTTAACACAGCAGTGTGGGATGTAATAAACAAAAATAGGCAAGTAGATCATGTAGATGCTTATACTAGTGTCCCCAAAATAATTAAAGAAAATGATAAATATATTGATGATAGTGTAGACATTTGTAATTTCTTTAACAGATATTATCAACTGGTTGCTAAGAATCTTCAAAAATCTCTTAATACAGGTATTAGTGACAAGAGGAATACTGAGGGGATTCAGAACGAATTAAAATTCAACCCAGTATCCCAAGACGAATTGTCAAATATCATTGATAGTTTAAATAATAAAAAAACTGTAGGAATGGATGGGGTATCCAGTAAAATTCTGAAAGAATGTAAAGATCAATTGTTAGACCCTTTGATTCATCTGATCAATCATTCATTAGAACAAGGTGTTTTTCCAGATAATTTAAAAGAGGGGAAGATCTTGCCAATCTTCAAAAGTGGTGATAGAGAAAAGGTAGAAAACTATAGGCCCATTAGTATTTTAAATGTAATAAGTAAAATTTTTGAAAGAGTAGTTCTAAATAGGTTACTTCTGCACCTTCAAGAAGCTAACTTTATCTGTGATGAACAGCATGGCTTCCAGAAAGGGAGATCAACAAAGACAGCCATAGTTTCTCTAGTTGAAAAACTAATAGATATAATAGATTCAGGTGATAAAGCTACTGCAATCTTCTTAGATCTGTCAAAGGCATTTGATTGTGTTAATCATAGAACTTTATTGGAAATACTGCAAAATGTAGGTGTAAATGGGGTTGAACTGAAATGGTTTGAATCATATCTTATTGGGAGAAAACAATGTGTAGAACTAACTACAGTAGTTGGTAATAGTATAGTAAAGAATAAATCTAATAAATTAGAGGTGCAAGCTGGAGTGCCTCAGGGGTCAATACTAGGTCCATTGCTTTTTTTGTTATATGTCAACCGTTTACCTAAAGAATTAATTAGTGGTAGAGCCCTCTTATTTGCAGACGATACATCACTCATTTTCAGCAATTCCATTCTAGATAATTTAGAAATAAGTGTATTTGTCCTGCGACAGCTCGCTGGATTGAATGACAAAAAGTTACTTTTTACAGCTTACCATGGGCTCTTACTGTCACATATTAGTTATGCTATCTTAGTATGGGGTAATTCATCAAAACAAAATCTTGATAGGGTGTTTAAGATCCAAAAAAAGCGGTTAGGTGTATAGAAAGAGTAAATAGATTGGATTCATGTAGGCCGTTGTTCAAGAGACTTGGTCTCCTAACTGTACCCTGCTTATATGTGTATGAAGCTACTTTATATGTAAAAACGAATGATATTAACCAAAATCTTGATGTACATGATTATAATACAAGAGGCCGAGGAGATTATCACTTGGTGAGTCACAATAGTAGCTTATTCAAACAAAAACCTAGTTATATTGGTAGGAAATTCTACAACAAGCTACCGCAGTTTTTGAAAAGTCTTGAAAATATAGAAATATTTAAAAAACAATTGAAGAAATATTTAGTTGATAAAGCTTTTTATAGTGTACAAGAGTTCCTTTCACATCAAAATTAAGCCTCACCTCAACTAATTGAAGTAATTATGGTATCTAGTGTATAATATTGTTGATCTGACTTGTCTTATACTCCTTAACTGGAGTCTCCAAGACGTAATCTACAAAAAAAAAAATAAATACAGATGAATTCCAAGCTTGGGGCACTTGTACACTGAAAATTTATATAACATTGTGTCCAATAAAAAAAACCTTACATTGAAGCGGAGCAGTTACCCCAAGTAATCTACCTCGTCTAAATAAACTGAAAACCTGTTGTAGCAACTCTAGCCATCAAACTTTGCCAATTTCAGTTTGTTGTGTTTTGAAGGAAACTTCGAGGTTATGTTGAATATTGCCAGGAACAGATGACTTGCTTTGTTACTCTTTCTGCATTGATACGTGTAGACATAATAGGGAGGTCACATTGTTATGCTTCTACTTCTCATTTGAAATAACTCATGCAGCCCCAAGTCATTCATTATTCCTGACAACGTAACCTATATTTTAGATCTTGCTTTTCTTAGAATTCATGTTTTGACTATTGTCGCTGTGGCGCCGACTTTGGGAGGGCAAGGCACTTTCTGCGCCCCCCCAATAATCATTCTGGAAGGGCAGTGTATACATTTCCACCCCCACCCAACAATATGTTTGAAAATCAAATATATATATATATCGTTTGAATAGAGCCTCGATTTTTGAGATGAGAACATGCATAAATAAATGTAGAGTAATAGATAAAAATAAATTGAAAAAAAAACAAACTGGTTAATAAATTCGGTGAACAAACACGGCTTAGAGCTAGAGAACATGCAGTTTGAAAATCAAATAAAACTGGCCAAGTACCACATTTTTCAATTTACATTATTCGATCTCTATCAGCCCAAAAGTAGGCCCTACAAAACGACAGAGTTTCCTAGCTAATGTAAATTTTTCTCACTTCAACAAAGCATAAAATATCAGACTTCCACAAAGCATAGACGTCTTGTTTGTTTATTGTTTCCATTGCCTAGGTCCTAGTTTGGTATAAAATTGACCATAATGGTATAGAAGTGGAACGGATAATGAACCTTCATTATGATAGGACGTTTGTGCAATTGATTTATCTCAAATTCAAGCAAACCTTCGATAGCCACGTGCAATAAAGAGTGAGACAGAAGCTCTGGTTTTGTTTATTTCAGAAGATCCACTCCTCGGATTGAAATAAGAATTTCAGTATTATTCACTTCAGCTTTGGTGCACTGTTTGATTACTATTAGTTGTAGTTTCTCTCATGAAATATGTCTCTCTCCCTGTATATCAAGATTTCGAAAGTGCAATCTATCTGAAAGTACTGAGCACTCCTGAGAATAGAGCACCAGGATTTCTATTATACAACACGAACAAAGCACACAAAATGCGAAGTAGCAAATGCAGCTCTGTGTCATGTAATTCCCTTAATAAGGAATAAAAGCGAAGAGGTTGAATGCTTAAATTAGTATTTCTGTTGCCATGACGACACAGTATACAGGAGTCTTTGAATCTCTTCCATATTGCCATCCAAATCTAGCAGCACATACGCGCATTCACGTGTGCCTAAGTTCAAATCGAAAGCTTCAAAGTTCTGCACGTTATCATTTGTTCTCATTTACTTTTCACATTACCCTTCGCTACAACAATAGCACTGGTTTAGACTGTTCCACAATAATTTATCTTGTACTATACCACTGAATCATGATGAATAAAATATAATACAGAGTTCTATATGTTGTCATGCAGCCTACTATTTTATCTCAATTCACAATCATAAAAAATAATCTTTTTGGCGTACACTATCCAATATATAAGCGTCTTGTTGCAGTCTTATGTGGGCGTAACCTTAACTTTACATTTGACAAAAATGAACCAGGTGCTTTATTTATGCGCGAGTTGAGAGTAGGAAGAGGAGTCTCCTACCAATATAACAAGGATATTGTTTGAATAAGCTACTATTGTGACTCACCAAGTGATAATCTTCTCAACTTCTTGTATTATAATCTTGTACGTCAAGATTTTGGTTTATATCACTCTTTTTTACTTATAAAGTAGCTTCATACACATATAAGCAGGATACAGTTGGGAGACAAAGTCTATTGAATAACGGCCTACACGAATCTAATCTATTTACTCTTTCCATACACCTAACCGCTTTCTTTTGGATCTTAAATACCCTATCAAGATTTTGTTTTGGTGATTTACCTCATACTACGATAGCATACCTAATATGTGACAATAAAAGACCATGGTACGCGTTAAAAAGAACTTTTTGTCATTTAATCTAGCAAGCTGTCGCAGGACAAATACCCCAGACGAAATTTTACAACATATTTTTTCAATGTACGAAGCCCAGTTCAATCGTCTATCCAACAAAACTCCTAAAAATGCAATGTCTTCTTCAGAACCACATTTATTAAAAATAGTGAGATGCTAGTTTCGGTTGTTATACCATTATCAATCTCAAACAGACTAGAATTAAAGTACAGAGTAGCTTAATATATACTTAACACGGAATGATACTATTGGCTAAGAGATAGGCTGACCTTCATTGACGGTATGTGATTGACTAAAGGCCATAACAAGTCACGCCCACTGGTGGGAGGAGCAACAAGCAAAAATAAGAATCAAATCAAGAACATCTAAAAAGTAGATAAGAAAAACAATACACAAGTAGGCTAGAATTGAATCATATTTAAATTAGAAAATTTGAAGCTCACTGAAATGCAGTCAAGGTGTCTTTCTCGGTTAATCTTCAATTCTAGCCTACTTGTGTATTGTTCTTCTTTGTTACTTTCTAGATGTTCACGGTTTTTAGTTCTTGATTTGATTCTTATTTTTGCTTGTTGCTCCTCCCACCAGTGGGCGTGACTTGTTACAGCCTTCAGCCAATCACAAACCGTCAATGAATGTCAGCCTATCCCTTAGCCTAGTATCATTCTGGGTTTAGTATATATTAAGCAACTCTGTACTTTAGTTTTAGTTTGTTTGAGAGTGATAATGATATAACAACTGAAACTAGTATCTCACTATTTTTAATAAATGTTGTTCTGACAGCTTCGTCTTATTATTCATCGTTGTTTACCTTTGTTGATTACCTATTATGAAATTCTTGTAAAATACGGTTCAACTCTTTTGCAGCGATTCATTAGGTCTCTACAATACATTATGGGAGTTTCGTAAAGTTGTGCTTTTAAGCGAGAAGATTGAAATCTCAATGAAACCTCATACATGTATTTTCATTAGAAATTAATCTATTAGACATTCTATTCCGTTTGTTTTCATGCTGTTCTTTCAAGCAAGTAGATTTATCCTCAATAAAATTTCTCAAAGTTTGTATGCACACGACTATAAACTAATTCTCCCAGCAACAGCTGTTCTTGTCTGAAACCTGACATTGGCTGCTACTGAATGAGAGCATCAATGCTTTATGGATGTGCGTAGAGCTGTAAAGCTAGGAGCCAGGCAACATAAAATGACAAACAAGCTCTAAATAGGCATACTCTTCATGAACCATGTAGTCCGAACTACCATAAACATGCATGCATTTCATTGTTCGCTAGCTCGTATAGTTTCGCCTTTCTGTCATTAAAACACTTCAATGAGTGCAAAAATTTACATCTTCCTATTTTATAGGAACAAAAATTATGGAATGTTTACGATAGCGTTCCTTCAAACCAATCCAGTACCATCAATAATCATTTCCGTATCTAAATGTAGTTCAAATTGTGTCCCCATAAAATAAACAATAAAAAGAGCTCAACTTCATAGGACCATCTGTCATTAGATCAGAGTCCCGAAACAATTTTTCAACTGTGACATTTTCTTTGTTTGACTCGACGTTGTGAATGTATGGAGTACAGGCTGAATTAGAGTTTTTATTAATCTACAGTGGCGTAACTAGAGGGTCAGTGAGGGGGGGATGACCAATCATGTAATGGTGGGAGGGGAGGGTCCAGACACTATATATTACACCATAAGAGGAGAAGGAGTTCTCTAACAATAATTCAAGACTATAATGGATAGTTTATTGAAGGGGTTCAGGGGTAGTCGACCGGGAAATTTTTGAAAAATAATCCCTTTAATAGCGAATTTAAAGCGATACCAGCCACAAATTCATCCGTTCTAACCTAAATTGTGTGTCAAAGATAGTTATTTTCATCTAGTTTATTTTAGTTTTTCATTTAATTTCAAAGGGATTATTAAAAAAAAACTTTTCCTGGACCCCCCTTTTGAATGAACAACCTACATAAAGTCATGAATTACTGAAAGAAACCCCTTTAAAAGACATTTTGGATAGCCTGCAGTACCCCAATCAGGTGAGGTGGGGGATCAAAATTAGCAGAATGAAAATAGTGTCAAGTAGGTCTGCTTTAAAGTTTGGCTACTTGAACAATAAATTTTCAGCACGAGAGTCCCATTGACAATGATGCAAAAACTTGATGAAAAAATTTGACACACAATTTGGGTTAAAATGGATGAATTTGTGTCTAGAATCGCTAAAAATTTCGTTTTAGAGGGATTTTTTTTCGAACATTTCACGGGGGAGTACCCCCGAACTCCCCTTTTAAATAAACTATACATAGAGAAACACTTCCTTCTCTTTTTATGGTATACTATATAGTGTCTGGAGCCTATCCCCCATCCTCTTATTGAATCATTGGTCATCTCCACCCCCCCCCCCAAACTGACCCTTTAGTTTCGGGACTGTCTTTGACATTGAAATATGGTCTATTCATTGAGAAAAAAAAGTCTGGCAATTATAATTGAATGAATAGGTCTACTGCAAGTGTTTTCTGCAAGCACTTCTAGAAAAATACTTTTTTACCATCGTTCTGTGAAGATACTGAGCTACATGATGTATTTCTGAAGCGGCAAAATCGACCCAAGTGTTTCAGCGTTTGACATTTCTTTTGCCATTGAACAAAGTCCGCCCTTTTTCCGCAACCTTTTTTTGTCTCCATATATATTTTGTCCTCTTCTCAATAACTTCTGCATCACTCAACATTTTCAATGTTGCAAACTCTTGCTCCATTGGTGCGTACGACTGAATAAAATTGCAACTGTACAATATCTGTTAAAATTTTGTTAGATTAAGGATTCAAAATGTATATCCAAGTTTAGTGGTTAAGACTCCACTTGGAAGTGTGGAAATAGAAACGCAGCCTTGGTGATGTTATACAGAATGACTTATTGTGAAAAACAGACATAGACTATGAAATTTATTTTGTGAAAAATAGACTATGTAAATTTTATCAAGGGTCTGATGATTGTCTCAATTCAACCTGAAAGTTTTAACAAGAGAACTACGTATTGATTTAATTTTTTAGTTAAAAAGGTTAAATGTTTAAATGGGATGATAAGACCCTATAGGAAAAAAATTTCTGTAAGATTTAATGGAGAAATTCCATTGGGGGTGATGGCAATGTAAATCCTTAACTAATTGAAGTTAACGTCTTTTTTTATGATTCCCTGATGTTTGTGGGTTGTGAAGTGGATGATTTTCCATCTGTATATATTTTTTCAGAAAGCTGCGTTTTGAATGTCAGGCAAATATATATTCTCAGAATTCTTGCTCTCATCAAGAGAACCCCACAATGTTTTTTCAACATTGAAACATTGAGCATTATTATAATAGACATAGAAGGAGAAATACAGATTTAGAAATGCCTCATTTGCTCAGAGATCAATAGTATATCTGGGACCAAAATGTTTCAATAACCTGCCTTTAGAAATGAGAGAAATCACCATGTTGTTCTGTGTACAGTAGACCTCAAGTCCCAAAATAAACACACGCACGCGCACACACACACACACACACACACCTACTCCCTCTTATTATATATATTATCTATATATATCTTATTATATTTATTCAAAGAACTTGAGGTGCTTACACTCAGGCAGTTATATGTAAAAAATCTAATATTGTTTATAAATAAAAATAAGTACAGTTTCCTTCAACATTTACCAATCTATAATTTACGTCCCTCTGCCACAAATTCCTACCGGGTGTCCAGAACTGATTTGTATGTTTGCAGGAGACAATTTGAATATATATGTGAAAAATTAGTAAACTTATTGCCAAGTAATCTTGTGATGGGAAAGATTACTCCTAAATTACTCAATGAGGTGGACGAATGGGTAAGAAGAAATGAATTTTCTGAAACGGTTTTTATTTAGGGATTCTTGTTGTTGGACCTGTAGAGGGAGAGGATGGGGAAAAAATGTTAAAATATTTATTATATTTTTGTGTATTTTTTGCCTTTTTTGGCTGGTTTACCGAATAATTTATTATCGCCTTCCGGTGTGCTGAATGCAATTAGAAAGTATAAATTGGTTTTATTATTATTTTTGAGTTTTTAGTTTGTCGACTTTTTTCCTTCTTTCAATTTGTTTATTTCAATGAACTCCGCTCTAGCGCACAAGCTTTTGGCTTATGCTGGAGTGCATACAGATTTGATTTATTTCTAACAAATGTGAAGTAGTTTAATTTTGTTATGACTTTGTTGCACAACCATTATTATTCTAAGGGTTTGTTGTAATATAAGTACATTGTAATTTGTTGTCTGTATGAATAAAATGATGATGATGATGATGATATACTCGAATGACTGATAAGATAGTTTCAGATTTGATTTTCCCGCTTTTACTTTCAGACGCTGGGCCGCCTATCATTGGGCGGCGCTGGGGGCCGTCACCGTCCCGCCGTCCTTGTCCAGAGGTCAGGGGGCCCACCCTCATCGGGTGCCAGTGGCCCACCCTCCGGACCACCAGTTGGCGGGGGCTCCGACCCCGACATGGCTTCCAGTGACCTCATAACGACAGCCACCACTGCGCTGCGCAGGCTGCACTTCAAGTCTGCGGGCGCCTATAGGACTAGGCCCCCCTCTGGGCCAGGGCCTTCGTCATCTGGAAAACCGGCGACTGGTGCTACCGCCGCAAGTCCAGTGCCCAAGGTCAGTGTAAAAAATCTATGCTTATAACACAAATATTAACGATTATTCTTACCAACATAAATATTAAAGAATGTATATTACTTATTGGTTGAGTCCATAATAAGATATGGCTTATTGACCTGTGGGAGGGCAACAAATTTCTGTCACATAGAACCACTCTTCAATGTTCAAAAGTTAATTTTAAGTGTAACAGGTTACAAGCATCCACTTTTTCCATCTGTATATCTTTTTTCAGAAAGCTGCGTTTTGAGTGTTAGGCAAATATATATTCTCAGAATTCTTACTCTCATCAAGAGAACCCCCACAATGTTTTTTCAACATTGAAACATTGAGCATTATTATAATACACGTAGAAGAAATATAGATTTATAAATGTCTCATTTGCTCAGAGATCAATAGTATATCTGGGAACAAAATGCTTCAATACCTGCCTTTAGAAATGAGAGAAATCATCCCAGTCCAAAAAAATCAAGTTAAGGTTAATAGATATCGGAATAGATCGCA
The DNA here is from genome assembly GCA_948455865.1 of Conomelus anceps. Lineage (NCBI taxonomy): Eukaryota > Metazoa > Arthropoda > Insecta > Hemiptera > Delphacidae > Conomelus > Conomelus anceps. The sequence continues at coordinate 58,200,017 of OX418222.1, read as the reverse complement.
GTGAGCAATTTGTTTCATAAAATCATAGAAACAAATTTGGATTTGAAAATAGTATTCAGAGAACTATCTATTATAGTCTGCATTCTGTTTTTGTAATTATACAACTATTATCTAGTTATTCATATGTATTATCTTGCTGTGCAGAACTGACCTGAACTGAACTGAAGCCAGCACAGGTCAGTTCTGCACAGCAAGATAATACATATGAATAGCTCTACTGCAGTTCACGAAAAATGGATGTCCACAACAATAATATTATCTAGTGTACATAGATTTTTTCGCACAATGAAACTTTTATTTCTATAATCTAAACTTACATTTTTGACTAATCCTGTGGCACACCAACACATATTTATATAGTGGATGTCACTAGTTAACAATTTAAAATTCTCTGTCTAGTGTTAAGAATTTAATTTGTATCCTTATTCGATTGTAATGCTCAAGTTGTTGACTGTCTGTTAGAAAAATTGAGTCAATATTGAACTATTTGTAAAAAGTTATCAAATATTCCATTTAAAGCAGTCAAATCTAACCTTTATTCTAAATCATGGCTGGCTTTAGTTACAAATTTAAATTCTACTACTTGCGTTGACCAGATAAGGTGATGGTAGTATAGAGGAAGCGTAACGAAATGTCAATGTACTAAGGGAGACACAGAGCCTGTAAGGGCCTCTACACATTGGTGTCTTAGACATCATGACTAAGACATCTGTCGTGTCTGAGGCATTTTTATCGAAAACCAACCCATGTTATTAAATGGGGGACTTACACACTGCTTGAGACATCAGTGCGACGCGACTCCCCTGCTTCAGACATGTGTCGCACGAGACCGGTTGGTCGGTGTTTGGTAAGTCGTGACTTACGACTACCGCCATGGCGCATGCGCACTAGCGCGAGTCGCCCGAGCAATGAGGCTGTGAGCCGTTAACAACTGAGCGCAACAATTAGCCGTCTGCAACGCACGTAAGACATAAGACATGCAAAAAACATCCATGTCTTATTCAATTCCGTACGACACGACAGATGTCTCAAGACACATGTCTTAAGACACCAGTGTGTAACCCGGCTAAGGTTGAGAACAGTGGCGTAGCCAGGATTAGATTTCGGGGGGGGCTCACCAAGGGGGGGGGCAGTGGCTTAGCCTGGATCAAATTTCGGGGGAGGGGGGTGGCTCACCAAGGGGGGTTGTGGGCGGTGGCTTAGCCAGGATCAAATTTCTGGGGAGGGGGGTAACTCACCAAGGGGGGGTCTGGGGTATAGGAGGGTCCGGATTTTTTTAAAATTTAGTGGTGTGAAAAGCTAATCTAGACAACTTGTTAGGCTCTAAAGTTCAAAATAAAGTTTTGAAAAATTACCACCCAAGAACCTATAGGTGGCCAGGTTTGAAATGATAAAGTTTGATATACCAATATCTGTGACTATTTTGAGTCAAAACCCTTGAATTGGAACTAATCATACTTAACTTATGTACTGAATCTCAAAATTAATACTAATTATTATAAGTTTCATATAATTTATGTCATTAGCCTAAAACGCACCCAACCCAAAGTTCATGAAATCGGAATTTTTTATCATAGCACACTGATTTTACACGCTTGCATAAAACTTGCATTTATTTGTGTGTTTTCATTTATAAAATCCCGATTTTATGAACTTTGGGTGCGTTTAGGCTAGTGGGTTATACTGAATTTTAACTTCAAAACTAAATTTTCTACAAGATGAGTTTATTCAAAAAGGTGATTTATCAATAATTAACAAAGTTAATCCACTTCAAACTTGAAAATAACATTTTATTTAATGTAATAAATAAATAATTATGGTAGTCACAGTTCTCTAACATGTTTTATTCGTTTTCGTAGCTCATTTTAAATCCTAACAAGTTTCTATATGAGTAAATATTGAGGAAAAATTTGAAAAATGCATTATCTGACTATAACTGTAGCTATATTCCATTACACAAACTGTGTTTCTGTAATCTGTTCGTTATAATACAACAAAACAGATAGAACCCTTCGGCTTTAATAAGTCCTTATCTATTAGTTATTTGAGATTTTTTTATTTCTGAAATTTCGGGGGGGCTCGGGCCCCATGGGCCCCCCCCTGGCTACGCCACTGGTTGAGAACTCCTGAATTATAATGTTGTTGATCTGTGTTACAGGTGGTGTTGGTGGGCTCGAGCTCAGTGTCAGTGGAGTCGTCTTCCGCCGGTGACCAGTACACAAGCACTGACTCATCCAACACTGTCATCACAATGGTGACTGTGACTGATGGAGGAGACCCAACCGACGACAGTCTCGACTTTTCAGTCACTCAGCCCGTCCATGAGGAGTCTGCCATGAGAATCACCACCAATATTCTCGAGGACATGCTCGACAAAACACCTGGATCGTCTTTGGACAGGTTAGCTATTACGTACGTCCTCTTTCTTTTTCCTTCCAAAAAATAAATAATAATCGTATGGCTTTTATTGGTGGGGAGACTTACGGGTACAGTAGAGCGCCAATAATCTGGACTAATAGGGACCACACCCAAACAGGATAATAAAAAATCCGGATAATCAGCAAAAATTGAATATAAAGGTTTCAAAAGTAGAAAAAAACAATGTTTCATGTCACAAAACGTTTAATTTTACATTTTGTGTAATATACAGTCAAGAACAGCCTATACTACATTAAAAAAGTAAACTCAATAATAAATACAGTACTATATACAAAGTACAGTAGAAACAATTAGTCTAAAGTAAATTCGTATGGCTTTTCGTGGTGGGGAGACCCTTATGGGTAAAGTAAATTCGTATGGCTTTTCGTGGTGGGGAGACCCTTACGGGTAGTTCCACCTCGCCTCGTTTTTTTTAACGACTGCTTTTTTTATATGCAACCGGGACCGACGGCTTAACGTGTCCTCCGAAACACGGGAGTAGCTCGAGAAAAATATCTTGTACTCAACTGGGATCGAACCCAGGACCTTTGGCTTATCAGACCAGCGATAAGCCAACTCGGCTACGCCGACTCCTACCCATATTCCAAAGAAATAATCTACAGAATACATGAAAACACAGCACATTTTCAACATAGGAACCACAGTTACAGCACAAGAAACAGGCACCTTCTCATTGCAAATTTTGCTAAGAAGGCTTTATACCAGACTCACTACAATCACTTCGCACCTAAACTTTACAATGAGCTTCCAAGAAACAAACAGGAAATATCACACAGCAAGAAATTGAAAATTGAAGTACATCACTGGATAACAAACATAGGAAAACAAACCATAGAAATCATAATTTCAAACAATATGTGAGCTCACTAACCTAATATCAAAACTCTGAATCCTGAAAAACTTAAATTGCAAACCTACTCTAGAACATGGCAAGCTATAGTAGAGTAGGTTAATTTCCTCGCAAAAAATGTGTATAAAAGGTAGTTTTATATGTATTTGTTTAGATTTAGTTTTAAATGGAAATAAAATATAAATATTTATACATTAAAAATGTATTTATAAGTAATATATATAGTATATTGTAAATTTGCGCAAATAAAACCATCTGAATCTCTCACTGTCCTTCCTCATCATTGAAATCTTTCCTATTTGTTCAAATGGGTGTACTGTCAGTACTGCCACTAGAATCAAGTGATACATTGAATACCGAACATTTATGAACGGCTACAAAAATAGTGTAAGTTGGTATCTTCTCAAACTGCTGTCAGATAGAAGTGATAAAGTTTAAAGTAAACTGAAGTAGCAAACTTGATGAATTGAATAACTTACCTATCAAAATTCAAGAAATGACTGCAAAGTATGAAAAAAAAATTTTGAACCGTTTTATCTGATATACTGTTGCTGGCATATGGCTGATATTATCTCTGTCTTTACTCTCATCAGTGCCAAGAAGATGTTTCTGTCCCAGTTGCAAAATCACTGTCTGTGTAGTCTAACAAAGTGCTCGGCAACTACACAATTGCTACTTTCCAGCCCATTTGCCATGATCCTCTGTAATGATGTCTTATCCCTCCAAACCTGAGATAGGAAGCACTCTAAGGACCTAAGATCCGGTTTCCAAGCAAATTGCTTCTGCATTTGTTCGCAATCCCACTGAATTTATAGTATTCTCAGTAGTATTGGATCGCTTATTCAAAACAGGGAACATGGTCGATAAGGAATTGATTGTTGGGTAGTCTTTAGGGATAGAAGCTCCAAGATGTACGACTCTGAAAGCACTAAGATATGACTCGATTAGAAGCTTCGTAGGATTTCTCTATTGAACTACAAATACGGCTTTGTTTTGGCCAAGAAAATGTGGGAGGTCTTATTTCGCTAAGTATTCATAGGCAGCCCTTTGCCTACTGCCCATACTCAAGGACCAGGATTTCCGCGAAGTACTACACTACTCCAAAGAGATTCAAACATGGACGTAGTCAGTCGGCGGGGGGGGGGGGGGCACTTGCTTCCCCTGGCCGATTTAGTTCAGCTTAAAATTTCTGATTGTACTTTAAATTTAAAAAAGTGTCAAGTATGGGCAGTAGTTTCAAGTTAGGTCATTTGCCTCCCCTGGCCGATTGATCCAACTTAAAATTTTCTGACTGTACTGTAAATTTGAAAAAAATGTCTCATGAGCAGTAGTGTCAAATTATCTATTTGATAAAAAATACAAATTATGCACCTACACGTAAAAAACAAGACTATATGAATATTTTTCATTGCTTTTAGTGGAAAAGTACTGTTCCCTATGCAAGTGCCCATTCAACTGTTTCACATGCAAGTGCTTCAGTTGCATCACACTTCTGCGTCTAGATGGAGTGGCAGTGACTCCATCTCTTTTAGGGAAAATAAACAAAAACATCCAATTTCTTCATTCACTAGTTCATTGGATTTTTAGTCTTGCCTCCCTACTTCTATCAAGCCTTGTTAAGGAATTGATTGTTGGCTAGTCTTTAGGGATAGCAGCTCTACGTTCATCCTCATCATAGTCAATCATTGCTATACTGCTAATAATTGCATAGAACATTAATTTTCAATTAAGAACATTGGTAGAGGAAATTGCATTGTTTAAATTGATACATTGTTTAGGTGACACAAAAATAACACTGGTTTTGATAAATCATAGCAAATTACAAGAAGTTCATTTCATCAGAGCGCACTACAAACAACTAAAGGCTCGTTTCCATGGGCCCAGAAGGATTTAGCCTCCCTCCCCCGCAATGTTTCAGCCTAAGGAAAAAGTTGTCATGGTCTAAAAGCCATCAGCAGAGTGAAATATGTCGAATGAAATTTTCTGTGCCTTCAAATACATGAATAACAATAGAAAGTGGAAATATTTAGGCAAAACAGCCCTAATGCTGTTTGTTTCAAATACCTAATAGGCCTCATTTTATTTAAAGATAGGACATCTAAATTTTAAAACATGAAAACAAAACAAATTTTGGTGTTTTTTCGGTGTCAATTTATAGTGTTAATTTCCTATTAATAACAATAGTCATACCAGTACACGATTATAGTACAAGAAGCCGAGGAGATTATCACTTGGCGAGTCACAATAGTAACTTATTCAAGCAAAAACCTAGTTATATTGGTAGGAAACTCTACATAAGTTACCGCAGTTTTTAAATAGTCTTCAGAATAGGAATATTTAAAAAAAACAATTGAAAAAAATTTAGTTATAATACAAGAAGTCGAGAAGATTATCACTTGTGAGTTACAATAGTAGCTTATTCAAACAAAAACCTAGCTATATTGGTAGGAAACTACAGCAAGCTACCGCAGTTTCTAGAGTCTTCAAAATACAGAAATATTTAAAAAACAGTTGAAAAAATATTTAGTTAATAAAGCTTTTTATAGCGTACAAGAGTTCCTTTCACATCAAAATTAAGCCTCACCTCAACTAATTGATTTATAGTAATTATGGTAACTAGTGTGTAAGATTGTATTATAATAAAAATATTTTTATTTCGCCAAAATACAAAAATACAAATATAAGAAAATTCACAATATAAAGTGTATAACACATTTTTGGCACAGTCAGCAAAGTAAATACAATACAATAAAGTCAGCAAAGTACATGGCTGTGAGTTCATTCAATAATATTACTAGTAAACATAGAAAGCTCGTGAAATGAGAGAAATCAATAATGAATTTAAAGGTAAAGTAATAAAGATCTTAAAGTATCTCCATGAGGTGACAAAACTAAAAAACACACAATTATCATCCTTTCATTGTAAAACAATCGAAAAACACAGCAAAAGAAATATTCACCGAAATACAATTCAATAACATACTCTTTAAAAATAAAAAATAAAAATAAACAGATATAATTCTTCCATAACTTAAAAACAGAAATATAATTATTGTTGATCTTATACTCCTCAACTGGAGTCTCAAGACGTAATCTACAAAACAAAAATTGCACACAAATCATTCTCATGTCTCTAAAATGACCTTTCTGGAAACAAATGTTGAGTCTCGAAAAAAGCGATTGAACGTTCTCAGCCAGATGAAACATAGGACACTGTTTTTTGATTTGTACGCTGTTGAGGATTTATTCCTAGTCTACAGTATTGATGTATCTGGCCGGTTCGTATCCTTCGTATCATCGAATTCCGCATTTTCGATCGGCTGATCAAAGTGAATATTTTATTAAAAGTTGAACGTGCATCCAAAAGAACATTGGCAGGAGGTGTTTTGGGGTGGCCGCTTCACAAGCAGTGCCACCGCAATCAGTTGCAGTTGCTCCCTCTAGCCTGTAGGCAGTGTTGAACCGAGCAGAGCGCTGGAAAGTGGTTCAAACGGACCTCAGAAATCAATAGGTTCACTTTTCCTACCTTCAAATTACTAGGATGGAAACTGATTTCGGAGGCTTTCACAGCCTTGAGCTTTAACGAACAACTATTGAAAACCCCACTGAACGAGTACCAGGGACATCTTTCATCAGCGTACAATCCAATTTACTTCCCTTATGACACGATTCTTGAACCATCGACGCTTGACAGATATAGATTACAGAGACAATATCAATCATTCGTGTAGAAGGCGTATTGCGAATTACAAACTGTCAAATATTTCCCACCAATGATCTTTCTACAGAGTGATCATTAAGTTGCGCACATGTAAATAAACGTTTCTGTAAATAGTAGTTTCGTTGAATCAAGTATGATGGTCTCTGTAAGATAACATCCCATGTAGTACCGACAACAAATCTAGACACCATTGACATGGATAATGCCTACATCAAGTCTACAATATTGTTGAGTGTACTGCTTTGTTAACAAGTTGTTTTTCAATGAGCAGAAAATCAAACATTGAATTCATGCATTCAGTACTAAGCAGAATTTTGAGCATTTAATGTGAAAATTCATGTGATTTGTGTATATTGTACTAAAGATAATATTAATTTTTGCGAATATATTTGGTTTACTTTTTTTACCACTCGATTACCTTCTGATGTGCGCGACTTAATGATTACTCTGTATATCCCAGATGGCAATAAAATTTCGAACTCATTTTAATTCTATCAATTGCACTGGTCTAGTCAGAGACGTCGAAGCGTCAACATCGTTTTAGTTAGTGGTGTAGAGTAGAGTTTGGAAGTAGAGTCAGCAACAGCGGAAATTGACCTAGATTGAGTTTTTATACAACAATTCAATCAACTATAATTTTATTTTTATTTCATTACAAAATTTTATTTCATTTTTGCCCAATTTAAAATTATGTATCATAATCGAATTGGGGCCTAATATTAGTATTATAGCCAGTGAAAGATGAAATCTTTTTTATGAATTTGTGAATCATGAATTCTTATGAATATGATTAATAAATTTTATGAATTCATGACTAAAAACAACAAATATTTGGTTGCTATATCCTTGGCTTTCTCATTCGGCTACTTCACTATTTTTGTCTGTGACGCTTCGTGTCTACTCAGAAATATAAAATATAATTTTTTTAAGAATTCTCAGAAAAATCCTAAGGCCAACAATCGCCGACAAGTCGGTTTGTAGACTTAAATCAAACAAAAACAGAAAAATTGAGAAATATAATCAGAAAAATAAGACTACAATGTTATGTACACATTTACATAATGAACGATAACAGGCTCAATAAACACATTTTTAATATCCACAAAAATAAAATCAGCTGGCTCAGGGAAATAGATAGAGACTTAACTGCATTCACAATCAACACGAAAATCGTTACAGATAATAATGCATTTGGGAAGAAGATCGATAGCTTAGAGTTACAAGAGGTACCAAGAGACCACGAAGAGGAGGGAGAGGAAAATGGACCCAAGAGGAGAAAACACAACACTTCGAAAAATGAATGCTGCATGGGCCAGGAAGTTGATGCAACGTGCTAGTGTGTATATGGGCTATTCGAATAAGAACAACAACAACAACAATAATAATAATAATAATATAATAATAATAATTGTTATTATTATTATTAGTAATTATTATTATTATTATTATTATTATTATTATTATTATTATTATTATTATTATTATTATTATTAGATATTACAATACAGTGATTAAACCAGCAATTTTATATGCCAGCGAGACCCTGTCCCTGAACAGGAAAATGGATATGGAAAATCTAAAGAAGGAAGAAAGAAAAATAGTTGGGAAAATCCTTGGACCAAGGCGTACCGAAAACTATATATTACAGAGAACGTCTAAAGTTGAAGAATATTCTAATATTCAGACAGACAGATATGAGGAAAAGACGCCTTAAATTTTATGGCCACATCATGAGGCTTCTAGACAATAGACTAGCAAAAATAATTTTAAACTATGTAGCATCACTTGTCAATGGAGGAGAATGGATACGAAATGTTAAAAAAGACCTAGTACTCGCCAAAATAACCAACAAAGAAATTTACAACAGAAAAAACTTCAGAATAAAACTTTATAAATGGGAAGTTATACCAGAGACAAAACCTCCAAGAGTTGGAACAAAATGGAGTGAAGAGAGAAAAGCTGAATTTGCACAAAAAATGGAAAGCTGGTGAGCAAACAAGAAGAACAAGTCCAAAAAATGAACCATCTTTACTCAGCGTCTTCCTCTTTGGGAGTTTTACATCTAATAATAATAATAATAATAATAATAATAATGTTGATTATGCAACAAAACTAAAAATTCTAACACGAAATTCGTAAGGACCTGAAAAACGCGATCATAACTGGATTCATGATAGAAACATATTCAGACACAAGATAGACATGTGGAAAATACAGAGCAGCCAAAAGAGAAGAGAAGCAGTTACGGACGAAGTAGACGCAAGAAAGAAAAAAAGCTTTCTCAGAAACTATGAATGCCTATTGGAATAATAAGAGAAACCCAAAAAAATTCTTGACCGTGTCATCGCTGCTTATCGTCTTCCACCCAGGGAGATAATAGTAATAATCACTTGATTCCCTTACCTGAAATTGATGAGATGATCGAATAATATGTGAACGGTTAAATTGTTATCTTAGTATGCAGATAAACTATTTCTGAATGGTCAAAGAAATAAGAGTGTAAACTCAGGACGTTGAGGGTTTGATCGATTCCAGTTGAAACTTATAAACCCGAACGGATCCAAGTTGCATTCAACTTTTGTTGGTCAACTAAACTTGGTCAACAAAGTTTGAGTAAGAACGGGCTCAAATAACGTGGGATTGCAAATCGCTAGTTCTTGCGTTGCGATAGTAGCGTGAAAGTCGCTTGACTGAGCCCTTGCTTAAGCCTCTTTTTTATTTCCAAAACCAAGACGCCGTTCTACGTTTGAGTGCGAGTTATCACAGAGGCAGGAATTTGTCGCTTCACTCTTTATTCCATTGATTTTCGCTGCTATTCATGATTAGGTCTATAGAATTTGTATTTGCCCTGACTAAATTTCAATGATGGAAGGCGTACGATGGAAGGTGTCCCCAGTGTCGTGAAATCCAGAATTTTTTTTTGCGCTCTGACTAAGATAGAGATTCAATTTGTTCCTTCAATACGCCTATGGTGGGGTTATTCCTTTGAGAAATTCAAATGCAGCATAAAAGCCTAACCTCATCTGCTGGATAAAGAGTTTATTTCACAATTGATTTTCACTTTGAGATCTCTGAGGGGGGCTTGGAGATGAATATTTTCAGCTCTATATCATCAATCCATTATTTTTTAAAGGATCATTCCATTTTTGTATTACTTTTCAATTTTGACGAAAAAAGTTCGATTTGATTTATACAGAAAAGAATAATGTTTTACTAAGTTTAGTATTTACTCAGAACTCCATAAAGTTAATCCATTGTTTTTTCAAGTCACAGAAATATTTAGGTATATAATATAGTTTTGAAGTTGATAAGTGGTCCAGGAAGCAAGGAATCACTTGCCAGTTGAGGAAAGTAGTCGATTCAGTATGTGAAATGAAATTCAGGAGGGAAATCATTCAGCTAGGTGGAATAAGTCAAAAGATCACATTTTCCTCATAGAGAGTCTTGTAATCAGTATCTTCCCAGTTCCCACAACCTGTAATATAAGACCTTTTGGCAGGTCTTTGTGTTTCTGTTCTTATTGTCTGGAATTTTGTATAGTGACGAAGCGATTCTAATGGAGATGCGGTTTATTACTTGTTGACATAATATTCTTGTCGTCAAAGTTATTGTGCTTTCTTTGTAGTGGCGAAGGTGATATTGTGGAAGATATCCAGAATGAATAATAAGATTTGAAATTGTCACAACCACATTTATTGAAAAGCGTGAGATACTAGTTTCGGTTTGTACACCATTATCAATCTCAAACTAACAAAAACAAAAGTACAGAGTAGCTTAATATATACTAAACACAGAATGATACTATTGGCTGAGGGAGAAAGTGCCTCTCGTAGGCTGACCTTCATTGAAGGTCTGTGTTTGGCTGAAAGCCCTAACAAGTCACGCCCACTGGTGGGAGGAGCAACAAGGAATAATCAGTGTCAAAAGTGTAAGATTGGTAATATTGTATATATAATAATTATATGTACAATATTACCAATCTAAATAATTATTGTTGATCTGACTTGTCTTATACTCCTTAACCGGAGTTTCCAAGACTTAATCTACGAAAAAGAGCTTAGCTCATTTCTGCGGTTTTATCTTACAAATTAGATAAAATAAATGCTGTGTCTTGTACACAGTATTTATGTGACAAATTTAACATAATATTCTATGTAACAAATTAGATAAAATAATTACTATGTCTTGTATACAGTCTAATTATTATATATAATTATACAGGGTGTTTCAGGAGGAAAAGTTCAAACTTCGGCAACTGATTTCAGATCTAAAAATAAGAAAAAATTCATAATAAACATTTGTCCAGAAACGCTTTGTTAGCGAGTTATACTGAGTGAAAGATTTCGTCCAGAATTCAGTTTCCTCGGTAAAAGAAAGTCATACTGAATTTCTGAGAAGGTGAATTGAGGACCAAATACAGTTATTTCTTATGGTTTTTGATCTGAAAAACGTATAAAATAGGTCCCAAAACTCTATCTTCAGTAGTTTTTATGATATTATGAGGTAAAACAGAAAATGCTGTACCTAAAAACGCGTTTTCCAGCTTAGAAGTACAATAGCTTTGTTAAATGAATAATAAATGCAAAACATTTGAATGCAAAACTTGTAAATAATTTAATTCTGAAAAATCTGATATAAATAAACCCAACAACAAACAAATACATCTTTCAAATATTCGTCTCTAATGAAAACTAAATAATGGTTAATTCAACTGAAAACTTCTGTCAGAATAATCAAAATGTAAATTGAGACAATAACAAATAAAATATAGCAACGCTTACTTATATTAAATTCAAAATGCACTCAAGTGGTTTGAAGCACAATAATAAATGTTAATTTCTTTTTAACGCAGGTGTTCAAAAATCCCTCCATTAGATTCCATGCACTATAAAACTCATTCCTGAATTGCTGTAGTTGCCCGACGAACATCATCTTCCAGTTCTTTTATTAAGGCAGCAGCAATGAAAATACGATCTATCAATAATTCTTCTCTTGAAATAACTTTTACCTTGTATATTTAATTTTTCATCCACCCCCACAAGAAATAGTCCACGGGGGTGAGATCCGGAGACCTTGGTGGCCAACTAACAGGCAGGTCCTCTTGGACCAATCCATCTGTTATCAAACTTCACATTTAAGAACTCTTATCACACGATTCGCACAGTGGGTTGGAGCTCCGTCATGCTGAAAGAACATTGTCATGCGTTTTGAAAGTGGGATGTCTTCTAACAATTGAACAAACAAATTATTTTGTAAAAAGTCTAAATAGCTTTCTGCATTAACACGTTTTTCTAAAATAAATGGGCCAATTAAAATATCATCAATGTGGACCCAAAAAACATTTACCGAAGAGCGATTCTGAAAATTACTTTCCACAAAAATAATGGATTCTCTTTTGATCATTCATGAAAGTAACAGGAGTTGGTAATTCCGTCTCTGTGAACGTTGCTTCAAAACAGAAGTTTTCCATTCAATTAAAATTTGTTTAGTTTTCATTAGAGACGAATATTTGAAAGATGTATTAGTTTATTCACATAAAAGTTTTTAGAATTAAATTCTCTACAAGTTTTGTATTTGAATTTTTTCATTTATTAATCATTTAACAAAGTTATGTACTTCAAAGCTGTAAAACGTGTTTTTAGGCACAGCAATTTCTGTTTTACCTCATAATATCAAAAAAAAACTACTGAAGATAGAGTTGTGGGACCTATTTTATTCGTTTTTTCAGATCAAAAACCATAAGAAATAACCTTATTTGGTCTTCAATTTACCTTCCCAGAATTTCAGTATGACTTTCTTTTTCTGAGTGTTCTGTATTCTGGGCGAAGTCTTTTACTCTTTCACTAACGAAGCGTTTCCGGACATTATGTTTATTAATTTTTAGATGTAAAATCAGTTGCCGAAGTTTGAACCTTTCCTCCTGAAACACCCTGTAAAAATATTTTTTTTTGTTGATTACGTCTTGGAGACTCCAGTATAAGACAAGTCAGATTAACAATTATACTATCTTGTACACTAGTTACCATAATTACTATATTAATTGATTTGGGTTAGGCTTGAATTTGATTTGAAAGGAACTCTTTTACACTATATTTCTTTTATACTAAAATTCTTCTACACTAAATATTTTTTCAGTTGTTTTGAAATATTTCTATATTTTCAAGACTCTTTAAAAACTGCGGTAGTTTGTTGTTGCCTGTAGTTCCTACCAATATAACTAGGTTTTTGTTTGAATAAGCTACTATTGTGACTCACCAAGTGATAATCTCCTCGGCTTCTTGTATTATAACCGTGTATGTCAAGATTTTGGTTAGTATCGCTCTTTTTTACATATAAAGTAGCTTCATACACATACAAGCAAGGTACAGTTAGAAGACCAAGTCTGTTGAACAACGGCCTACATGAATCTAATCTATTTACTCTTACAATGCACCTAACAGCTATCTTTTGGATCTTAAACACTCTATCAAGGTTTATTTTGATGAATTACCCCCATACTAATATGTGAGAGTTAGAGCCCATGGTTAGCTGTAGAAAATAGCTTTTACCGGTATTGTGTCGATGCGATTTTTTTAGAGTTTTGTGGTGATACAAATACTATGAAAAAGTTTTTTTTCTTCTTTCCTTTAGAAAAATACAATCTACAAAAAAACAGAACTAAATTTCGTCGCACAAGCGAGAACGACTTATCACGCAAAGTTTACGCCTGATGTTAAACACTCACTTGACTAGATCTCAACCTTTGGCAGTCTTGATGAGACTGATGGAGTGGGTGGGTGGTGCAGCATGGTCGAAAGGTGAACAAGTTAGGGAAATGGATGCGCAACTAGCTGTTCAAATAGTAGAATGTTTGTGTGAGGGTATGAAAAGGTGTGTAGAAGCAGAGTCCCTTTGAGCGAACACTTCAGCCCAACGTGACAGCTCATTAAAAGAGACTGTTTACCCTCCAACCTACTGCGATCAGCATGAAGTAGCAGCTCTAATTCACGTTCGTTTGCAGTGCATGGCTGTTAAATGCCTTAGTGAAGTCTACCTTACCAATGATGTTGCTCTCGAAGCTCAAAAGAGGTATTTCGAATGTTCGCGCCATTCTCATTAATTTTCACTCTTCACCTATGCTATGACTCAAAGCAAGAACCAGCCAACTCATTAACAGAACGCATTCAATGGTGTGTCGATATATATATCGATATAATATTATATATATATATATATATATATATATATATATATATATATATATTATTCAACGCGTCCAGGTACTCACTTTTCTTCTGACAGCTTATTTACACGCTCAATATAAACAAGCAAACATGACGGCTATTTTACTTGAACCTCAGATCTTGTTTGTTTTCCATAACCACCTTTATAAGCAACTCGCTAATTGATTAATATTGTTGTAGGAGTGCTACATTGAATTTTTGAATAGAAAAATGCTTATTGCTAGAAATACATACTTTAAACACATATATTTAGTACAATAATTGATAATAATTATCAAATTATTATATACATGAAAAATTCCAATTTTAAGGCATAATTAATAGAATCAAAACTTCCAATTTCAAGATGTAAGACATAAATACAGTGCTTGAAATTCTCGATGTTATCAGAAATATTTGTTACAAAATTGTAGCCGAAGATTTGATATAGCTTTGATATGGATATAGATATCGTAACTGGTGTCAACTTATTGAAAGTTATCCTGTCTTAAAGATAGGCGCGGGTAACTTTTTTGTCGAAAGCTTAGTTTCGTTATGATTTTGAAGATCCATCTTGTTTCCACTAGTATATAATAAGAACTTAGAAAACACTTTTGATTGGAAATTGTGACTCACGTTATGGCGTGACGGCCGTTTTACTCTGTTGTTAAGAGCATCATCAGAAGACAGTACACAGTACACAGAAGACAGAAGACACAGTAGCTTAGTTTTTCCTCCATTTAAAAAAAAATACGTTGTAAAATATTTCAAATTTTTCAAGATGGCGGCTGAAGAGCAGCTAGGATTCTTGGGGACTTTTAGTATGTTATTCAGCATGTTTTCTGGTCATATAACCCGATTTTTAGCCGTGTTGGACATTTCTCCATTATCACCCAAAATACGTGCCAATTTGACCAGAGTGAAAATTATTTTTTTTTTTTCACAGAGAAGAAGAATTCTTCAGTGCTTCCAGTACTGAGGACGCTCCCAAGCAGGCTTCCGAAGAAGTGAAAATGATATTTCTAGGCCGTCCACCTTATGAAGGGCTCGAAGACGATGAAGATGATGAATCTCTTACTCCTCTCATGCAGTATGCGGTTCCTCGTGAGGACGAGACTCCAGTTCTTGAAGACTCGAAGACTGTCGGACAAAGGGAAGTGACCAGGCTTCTTTTGGACGGAAATCCTGGAGATGACCCAGACACTTCTTTGGAGTGGTACACCATCAAGATGCGACAGCCGAGCATGCCACAGAAAAACCGAGAAATGTCCAACACAAAACGTCTGAAACTTTTGTCCAAAAGGTTAGTAATTGTATGGTAAAATAATAATACAAATATTATTTAATCGTCATCAGTGGCGTAACTAGCGGGTCAGTCTGGTGAGGGGGTGACCATTTATTTATGGAGGGGGGAGGCTCCAGGCACTAAAACGCCATAAGAGGAGAAGGAGGGATTCCCCCACTATAATTCAAGATGTATAGTTTTTCAAAAGGGAGATTCGGGGATACTCCTCGAGCAAACTCTTGAAAAATAATCCCTTGAAAACCATTTTAAGCGATTCTAAACAAATTCATCCATTCAAATTGTGTGTGAAAGATAGTGATTATCATCTAGTTTTTGAATCATTGTCAGTGGGAGCTCTGAACTCTCGTGCTAAAAATTTTTTTTTTCTAAATAGCCAACTTTTAAAGCAGACCTACCTAAAAGTATTTTCACTCTATATTCGATCTCCCACCTCACCTGATTAGAGTACAGTATAGTACTGTACTTAGAAATGTATTTTAAAAGGAGAAAGAGGTGTATTCTATCAGTAAGACTTTATGTAGCTTGTACATTCAAAAGGGGGATAGATCCCCTCCCTGAGAGACCCAGAAACAAAAAAAAATTGTAATTTTAACAAGTCCTGAGAGACAATAATTTTTGACAAAAGAGTAAAAAACGTCTTGAATTGCTAAATGTGGGGTTATTTTCAAAAGCATTTCATGGGAGTACCACGGACCCCACCTTTGAATGAACAACAGTGAGAATAGTTAAGCAGATCTGCTTTAAAGTTTGCTACTTGACCAATACATTCCCAGCCCGAGAGTTTCGGATCTACTACTGACAATGATGCAATTACTAGATAAAAATTCGACACATAATTTGGGTTAGAATGGATTAATTTGTGTTTAAAATAGCTAAAATGAGGTTTTAAATGGATTATTTTTCAAAGATTTCCCGGTTTGTTTTTAATAATTTGTAATTTTAATAATAATAATTTGGGTTAGAATGGATTAATTTGTGTTTTAGAATAGCTAAAATGAGGTTTTGAATGTATTATTTTTCAAAGATTTCCCGGATTGTTTGTAATAATTTGTTATTTTAGTAATAATAATTTGGGTTAGAATAGATTAATTTGTGTTTAGAATAGCTAAAATGAGGTTTTAAATGGATTATTTTCCAAGGAACACCTCCTTCTCTTCTTATGGTGTACTATATAATAACTGCAGCCTACACCCCCCCCCCTTATAATACATCATTGGTCATCCCTACCCCCCTCCCCACTAGAATATTTACGCCATTGGTCTAGATTATTCTGATCATTAATGTGAGGGATGCTGCTTATTTTAATCTATTCACATCAAATAAATAAGTACCACATAATCAAGCAATGCTAAAATGTTAGTCTGTGGTAAGCAATGGTAAAATTAATCTGTTGGATGCCACCTTCACAAATTCACAATCAAAGAATGTAATGAGTATGAGAAGCAGTGTTGATTGAATAAAATGAATTTTCAAAAATAAACAGAGAAAATCAAGGGAAATAAAGTTTTTACAAAGTTTGATTTATATTGTGTTGAACTGAATTTTTGGATTTCTCTAATTAGAAACTCTCCAAGGAATTGTTCATATTGTCCTGATCAACCACTCACGAACCGGTCCAATGGTACTATGCAAATATTGGATCGGACTGTTTTAAAATTCACATTTCGAAACTCAAACTGAAGAAGTGTTTTTTACTGAAGTGGATTGTACTCTGTAGTAGGTTACTGGTTGACCAGGAGTTGCCTAGATATTGAGTGGTGTTCCACCTCCGGTTCAGCAGAATTATTTTTCATACAAAAAACGCTCGGCTCGAGATAAAAAGTTTTTCCGATTAATATCGGACAGATAAGGGTCTGTTTTTTCTTATTTCCCAAACCTGTTCAATAGCAGCAGTAAAACCTTGGTAGAACAAAACGTTCATGCGAATCCACGCTTCATTTATCTCTATAATTGCATCAAATAATTCCAACTCGATCAGAGCGGAAAATTTTGTTACTGGCACGAGATAATTTGACTCTTTCCGCCAGCTTTGCACCGTTCGCAAGCCTTTCCATAAACGAGGATCCCCTATCCACCAGACCCCCCCCCCCCCCGGGGCACCATCCACCAGTCCCACTCCAAGAACTCAATTCAATCATCTTCTCTGTCGCTCTCAATGCGTCGAACTTCAAAGGAAACCCGTTTTATGAAAAACACAAACAAGACTTTGTGCCAATTTATCATCGAAAACAGTTATTTTCTGATGGCTGTTCAGTCAGTGCTTGCAGTTGTCATAGTAATTGCCTTGCACGGTAATATTTTTCAATGCTTTTCTTTTCCCTATTGGAAAACATCTCACATCGATAGAAACCTAATTCTACGTACATAACCTAGCAATTTTGAAAGAAAATATTTGGCGATGCTTTTCTCTCCCATAGAAAATTGATAGAAAACACAGCAGTAAGTCACTAGTGATTTTATTGAAAAATATTTCGATCGTTAATGTATTTCCGCGTTAGAAAATTGATAAAAATGCAGAGCATATACGTTGTATCATCGCAGTTTGATATTGTATCTTCTATAGAAGTAAACATTCAGTATATTTTTGTAGTCGAGCTTTGAACACAGATAAAATTAATTTAATGAATCTAACTTGGTTTCGTCATAATTCCAGTCTCCATTTAAAAACAATTCTTGCGTGTATTTCTCAGTTGACCTTGACTGCATTTCAGCTTCTAATTTTTTAGTTTTAATTTGATTCAAATCTAGCCTTATTACGTATTTTTTCTTCTTTGTTGCTTTCTTGATGTTCACAGTGTTTAGTTATTGATTTGACTCGTATTTTTGCTTGTTACTCCTCCCACCAGGGGGCATGACTTGACAGCCAATCACAACGTCCGATGAAGGTCAGCCTCTTTCCCGCTCAGCCAATAATATCATTCCATGTTCAGTATATATTGAGTTTCTCTGTACTTTAGTTTTAGTTTGATTGAGATTGATAATGGTGTAACAACGGAAACTAGTTTCTCAAAGTTTAAATAAATGTTGTTGTGACAATTTCGTCTTATTATTCATTATGGATACCTTCCACGATATCACCTTCACCACTAAAAAGAAAGGAAAATTGATTTAGATAAAGATAAGAGAAACCGTGAGAAGTACATGAACTCTTAATTATTATCAGTAGTCAGAATTCGTAAAGCTTATTGGTGGGGAGACCCTTACAGTTAGTTCCACCTCGCCGTTTGAATCATGTTACGGGGAATATGGTGGACCTACTATTTTAGGTGGGTTCCGAATAGATGGATAGTTGTGAGTATATAGAAAAAATTAAAAATGTAATAAGTGAGAGTTGAAAAAATGGGAATATTTGGACGTCATCAAAATTTATCTAGTTATATCCCTGAGGTAGGAATTTATGTTATATTGAAATGCCAGTGAGAGAATTAAACCAATTTCAGAAAGCATAAGTTTCAAATATTGACATTAAATCATTGACATTAAATATTGCCCGGACTAATCTATGACCATTGAATAGGCTAGTCCTGAGCGTACTTTGCAACGTGTACGACTGTACCTAAATTTTCGTGCCATATTTTGTTTCTTATTTAGATATAAATCAAAATTACAATAGAATCTTCTAATCCAAAGGTTTCATTTATCAATTTTAAATCCCAACCACTCTTTAACTATAATAGCCCTAGCCTTAGTCCTATAGTCCAAATTACAATTTCTTAAACTATTGTAGCGAATATGAAATTGGAGAGAATAGAAAGAAAGAATAAACAGTGGTTCTCAGTGTTATCTGCTATGTAAATGTTTACTTTTAAGCAATTAATTACTCTGCTTTTGACACTTTTATAGTGTTTACTTGGTAATTTGTAGAATGTTCTAGTTGTTTGATTAGACATTAATGGAATCTTTTCGAATATTGTAGAAAGTGCTAGTTTATTTATTTATTTAGAAGATGATAGAAAAATCCAGAGATATCTCAACTATGAAAAATTATATAAATAGAGGTAAACTGTTGTAAGTTAGTTCAGTCTTGTTTGTAATTCGTCATGATAAACAAGTGTGACAGTTAAGTAGTTCAGTTATTGTTCTACGTTGATAAGTGGCAGTAGTGACAGTTCGCGTTAATACAGACAGTGAAATCCCGTTGGCGCTATTACAAACCACGCAATGAACTTTCGTTGTCTGTAATGATATTTCTCTTGACAGTTCAAAAGTGATAATTCTTTTATCTATTACTGTATTGACGGACTTGTGCTACGTAAGTTAATTGTTCTTCCTCGACGTTTCTTTTCGAGTATTATTGGACTATTGGACAGTTTATTGTACAGTTATTGTTTTAATATTAGATCGGCCTTTTGACATTTAGTGATTGATTCGTGTACAGTTCATTGGAAACTCATTATCAGTTGAACAATATCGTGTTATCTGTTTTTAATTGCTTATTTTTCTGTAAGAAATTACTGAACAGTGTAAGTTGAAGTTTATTTGTCTTAATAAAGTGAAAGTGATAAATTTAAGTGTTGCCAGCGTTATTTTAGACATAGAACGCGTAACACTATTTTATAATCTTTATAAAGAGACATATTTCTATAATTATTCGTACTATTTATTTAGTTTGGCATGTAGTAATTACTGAGATCAGGCATAGCTGGCACCAGTGGCGTAAATAGAGGGTTATTGTGGGGGGATGATCAATGTTGTAATAGAAGGGGGGTCGGTAGGCTCAAGGCACTGTATAGTACACCATTAGAGCAGAAGAAGGGGTTCAACAATAATTTAAGACTTCTTTTTTTCGGAGGATGAAACGCACAGGTCTCAGTCCTATGTGGGCTTCATCCTAGGTCTGAGACCTGTGCGTGGGAATGAATTGGATGATGGTGATTGATGAGTTGGACCTACAGTTTTAGGTGGGTTCCGAACCACCGGGAAGTGATTTTACAGCAGAGAACAGAGCCTTTTTTGCTGGCCAATCCAATCGGCCACCCTTACAAAGAGCGCCTAGGAGTTTCGTAGCTTATCTCTGATTGAACAGATACCTGCTACGGCACTAGTTGTCTGTAGTTTATTTAAAAGTGGAACTCCCCCCGGGAAGTTTTTGCTAAATAATCCTTTTAAAACCACATTTTAAGCGATTCTTGAAAATGTCATCCATTGTAACATTCTTTGTTCGAAGATAGCATGCCAAAGACAGTGATTTTCTTTTAATTTTCGTGCTAAAAAATTATCTCCGAGTACCTTAGCCAAACTTCATTCAGATCAGGCCTACTTAAAATGAATTTCACTCTGCCATTTTTGATCCCCACCTCAGGGGGATCAGGTGGGTAGGATCTATGCCCTCAGATGCCTAGGATGCGGATTGCCATTAGAGACCAGAAATAGAAGAGACTGAAATTTTAACAAGCTCTGAGAGACAATAAGTTTTGACAAAAAAGACGTCTTGAATCCCTAAAAATATTGTTTTAGAGGGATTATCCAAAAAAAAAATCCAGGGGAGTACTCCAGACCCCTTTTTGAGTATACAAGCTATATATAATAGTCTTGAATTACTGTTAGAAAACCCCCCCTTCACCACCGCCAGCTCGTGCATAAATCATTTCTCTCGTGCAGCAAAGTGCTACTTTGTACACTAGTTACACAAAAAACCATTCCCAAATCTAAATCCTTAACCTAACCGGGAATCGAACACAGAATGAGCAGAATAGTAAGTTGTAATCAGTTACACATCACTTTAGTTTTTGCATCAGTAGCAGATAAAAAGGATGCTGAAATTACAAGATCTAACGTCTTGTTCCTTCTAACCTTGTCACATTTCAGAACATTTTATGAGACTTGAACGATGTTTTCTCTACAAAGTGAGAAAACAATTTTTGAACGGGTCCTTCAGCAAAATTTGTGTTGGCTGAGAGGGCTGAAGATTTGCATTGAGTTAATGGAAAATGGCGAAGGCCTAAAGTAATGTAAATAAGAATGTCGACTTTGAAAGTTGTCACTAAAAGCGTGTCTTGCATACAATTTCCCTGTATGTGACAGGTGAAGTCATTGTCGACCTGATGAAAAATAGCGCAGAAAGCAGCTAAGCACACAAAGCACTGATTCAACTTTCTTCATAGTCAAAACGAGAGTGACACATGACATCAATGAAATCTATGAGTAGCTCGTACTTCTTTGACCTTATTCTAGCAGTGGTAACGATATATTAGATTCCCAAATATTATCAGGTTGCCCGTTTCAATATAGAATCGGAATCGGGACCCAAGTACCCTGGTCAGGAAAAAATTTGTTTTTGTTCAACGGATTCTTATGTAATTTAGGCGCATCTATGGCTCAGATAATGATGATGATGATAATGGTGTCATATTCTAGGAAATTTCATTAATTCAATTAAAATTTCAGTTTTATTTTTCCGTCTAATCTAGAGTTGGAAATAATAAAAAAATATACGAGTCATTACTTCTCTGTAGGCCTAAATAAAACAAATACATTGAAAAATCAAATTTAGACACCTTCCTCCGGTGATCACGATTTCAACTTTGTTTCAGCACTGATTTGTACTCTAACAAAGTTTCTTTAGGAAAACTTTACAGAGCTTAGCAGTTGATAAATGCCATCACGGTGTTAGTGAATGTGCATGGCGCTCGGCGCTTGGCAGACACCAATACTATCCAGTCCACACTGACGAAGACCAAAAGCTTTGAAACTTGAAATCTTATTACTTCATCTCTATCAAAGTTTCAATCGGTGGAATCGAACTTGACAAAAACTGAGAAACTTATTTCCGTTAAAAGTAAGTAGAGAGAAAGAGAGAGTGAGAAAGAGTGAGAGAGCGAGTCATTTGCTCTTGTTTATCACCTACCTCCTAATTTCAAACTGACATTTATAGTGGAACCATCTTTAACAGGGGTTATAAACCTGGCGGGGGGGGGGGGGGCGCCCCGCGTGGGGCATAGAAGATTTTCGAGGAAGACGTCAGTCTACCCGAATAGTTGAAGAAAAAAAACTGCAATTAACTCAGGTTCGTGGCTGCTTTTTATTTTATTGTACAACACTAAAAGTTGGAGAAAATAAACTCAATAATAATAATAACCAAGACCAATGTAGAGTACAATATTGAGTTGTGTAATGCAGGTTGGTAATACGCTTAGCTGCTTTGTCCTTATCTCCACTCCATTCAAGCATTGCCTGATATAATAAAAAAAAATAATTTAAATAAATAAAAAAAAATTGAAAAACAAAGTGTTTGAAAAATAGTGAAATTCTGAAGAAATCCACAATCTTTTGAAGATTTTATAAAAAATTTAGCTCTTTATAATTATATCTTTCATTTATTGATTTTTATTTATTTCCTTCACGAAAAAATAGGCACAATTGTACAATAAATTTAGAAGAAAGTTATATATTACGTTAAAAGTCCGAGAAATAGGTAATTACGGGACGAGTTAGAGTACGATTTTTTTTCATTGTACTTTTCCAAAGAACTACTTATCTAAAAAATTGAATCGATAATCTTTTATTTTACATCAAAATAAATATTCTGAAACCTATAACGGTCATTATATAAGAGAATTGGCAAAACGATCCTACAGAATAGATTGATTTAATCCATAAATATCGAATCAACTGTGAAGCAGACAAGAATTAAATATTTAAATACTCATAGTAATTAAGTACCACATCAAGAATTATATTTGAAATTTTAGAAAAAATTAAATTTGGTTTAACAAAGGTATTTAAGTGGGTTTTCAATGGGAAAGACACATTTTTCAAGAAAAATAATCATGTAGGATATAAAGAGCAAACTGCTAAACTTTCCGGGCGAGTTAGGTATGATACTGTTACGAAAGCAAACAGGCTGTTAGTCACGCACTTGTTCTATTTAAATCATTCTATTGTTTTCATGGCTGGACGTGACTTCGACATCCAATCAGCTCTTCAAAGTTCTCTTGCTCTTCACATGTCTTTGTCAATCTTATTCTCCAAGTCTGCAACTCTCTCACTCAATCGATTTCTCGAGACTTCTCGTGAATCCTACATTCTTCTAGAACAATGGAGGTCTAGTCCAAGTATTCTTGAAGTTTCTCGAAGCGTCTGATGACCTCCAATTCTTGGAATTATACAACTACAACAGCTATATAAAGGAGTCCACGTGAACCAGTGAATCAGTTTTCTACAAACCTGTGTGACAGATTATATTACAGATCTCGTGCCAGTGGAGTAAACAGTGCTTTATTCAGTCTTTAGACAGTGTCAAGTGCAGAGACAAGTGTTTACTGTTTATGCAGCTTACTAATAGTTTAAAGACGTTGTGTCAAGTGATATTATTTGGGACTGTCAAATAACGAATTGGACTGTGTTTTGTAAGTGATTAGTGGCTCTTTTTATCATTTCTTTCTACATTATTGTATAGTTAATTGGACTTTTGTTTCTTTTATTATTGATCAGTCTGTAATTACTTATTCATTAATTCTTGTAAATAATTACTGAAAATAAGTATAAGCTTGTCATTTGATGATCTGTTTTTATTTATTAGTTGAACTTACAAATATTTGTGTGTAAATAGACTAATTTGTGTAAATAAAGTGCAAGTGTGAACTTTAGTGTTGCCAGCCTTATTTTAGCTATTAGAACCCGTAACAATACTTTTTGTCATATTAAACAAAAAAAGGTTACATACAGGTTACCTGTATATCTTGATCATACAATATTTTTATTTAAAAAAAGTAGCCTTAATCAAGCATTTTCATTTTTTAGAAAATAACATGTGCTGTGCAGCATTTAGTACACGTATGTTTTTTTAATAAGCTGCTCATTCACGTGTGGTTTGATCAGTAAGTGCACAGAAAATGTTTCTGTGCAGATCCTTCAAAGATTCACTTTCTTACCTACAGAAAAGACCAGAAAATAGCGGTTTCTGTTTACTATGACTGAAACATAATAAATGTGGTTGTGAAAATATGGAGTCTTATCATGTTTTTTCAATAATTCAAACTTTTCTGCTTCATCCATTTTAGTTGAAATAATTTCTACCGCGATTTGTTTCAAGGCTTGAAAGCGAACGTAATCAACATCGATTCACAGGAATGGAAAAAGCCTTTAGACTCATATTTCTAATGATTTTTATAATGACGCATTGATGTTGTAATGGAGTCATGATGTAATTAAATGAGAAAAATACTTTTTCAAAGAGCCATCTGGCTTGAATTGTGTAAGTCCGAGCTCACTGAGAATTTTTTATTAATAGAACTTAATTGGAATTTCTTCTTGGAAAGGGCTTGCGTATTCGTAATCAAAGGGTTTCTAAGGATGAATCCTTCCACGATTTGTAATGAGAAGAAAATGAATTGGGGAGAGTTTCCACTACTCATTTTGGTATCAAATAAGAAAACTTGGAAATTCAATTATTATTTTAGACTTTGATATGTTTCTAGTCTCTAGTATTGTAATGAAAGTTGAAGTCTCACTCACTAAAAGTTTACTCACTTAAAACAGAATTGCCATTGATATCATCCTTGATATCATTCAATCATTGATATGTCCTACTAGATGAGTAGCTCCATAATCCGCTGTGAAGTCACAGCGCTAGTGTCACCCGCTTCTAAATCGGGCAACATCGGGGAAATTTGTATTGCGGTAATGGAAAAACCCCCTAGTTATCAGTGCTAAAATGAATCTTTTTGTGATGTGAAA
The DNA here is from genome assembly GCA_948455865.1 of Conomelus anceps. Taxonomy (NCBI): domain Eukaryota; kingdom Metazoa; phylum Arthropoda; class Insecta; order Hemiptera; family Delphacidae; genus Conomelus; species Conomelus anceps. Next base: position 58,174,821 of record OX418222.1, on the reverse strand, counting down.
TGATTTTTAACTTGGTTGTTTCATGTAGTGATTATGGATGTACCAATCAGTGCAAGCCTGGTGGAATTCTTTCTTTTCAAAAAAGTAATTTTATTGTGTATGTGTAAGCGTAGCTTTACAATATTGTTTTTTGTTTCCTTATTGTTATTGTTTCATTTTTTTATTAAAAAATTGTAATGCAATGTTCATCACTTGCTGTTATAAGCCTTAATCACTCGTGATATACCATACAGTAATATTGATAAATGACTCTTTTAATCAAGCAATTTCGCTTGATTTGCTACATTAATGAACTGCAGTAGTAGCATTCTTGTGCTTTTCAATGTGAATTTATTCAGGAGCCCATTGTATTTTGAAGCTTGCGGTACCTGAATTGTATTTTTTATTTATTCATACAGTATATATATTTTCTTTGGTGTTGCAGTCCCATATTACTTTTTCACTTGATATTTAAACATGAATGATATTTGTAAATCTTCTCAAGTGAATTCAACACTTTTATATTTTCTTGTGATGGCCATTTCGCATTGTTGTTATGCTTCCTCAGACATGACTGGAAGCCTACTGAATCAGGTTTAAGATGATTTATTCTGATTCAGTTCGCCTGCTCCACGAGATAGCCTATTACTGTTATTCAAAATGTGAAAAAACTGGAATTCGATGTTCACTTTATTGGAAATATCACATAATCCCGAATTTTCTAACAGAATAAAAATCACATATTAGAATTCAGGGAATCACAGACCACAAAGTATATTGCTCTAGAACTTTTTTCTCCATCAGAGATTCAGAAATTAGCGTGTGATATTTTGGCCGCCATCTGCGAAATATCTCGTGAAGCAAACGTTTTTTGAGATGCCAGAGTCCATATCCAGCGTCTCAGATTTGAGAAATAAAACTTCAAATTCTTTCTAAAAATCTTTCAAACTGCGCCGCTTAGCGCAGTTGGTTGGGGCGTCGTAACTTCAGCTTGCTGTCGTTTAAGCGGTCGTGGGTTCGAATCCCGCTCCACCGTCAGGCATTCAAGTGTAATCATTCACCTCATTAACCACGCACAAGTCTCATACTCATGTGGGCATCATCAGCAATAAAAAAAATTTAAAGTTAAACCAATGTTGACAATCTGAATTCCATTTTGGCAGGTATGCTAAGAGCAACTTCGACGAAGACCGCCTACATCGTGCAAGAGGCAGCTCTGGGTTTGCAGCTGAGCAAATGACCGTCGAAAGCGAGGACTCATTCATATCACACAACAGTTCTCCACCAGTTCCTGATTCACCCACTGGCAAAATATCGCAGGATAAGGTGAGTGCTTTCCCAAATTTTATAACAAAAAATTGATTGAATCTTTCATTCCATATGAGAGTGAAATTATTCCGATCACGTGGTCTCTGTTTTAAGTCGATCGTTTTGCATTTGTCTGTCTGTTTGTAACGTATTTACGGCTGAAAGCGAGGACCAAATTCAATGAAAGTTTGCATGGATCATCCTTTAAGTAATGCCCAGCGATGTACGTGTAAGGATTGTCAAAATATGCGTGCATTTAAAGCTGAGATAAAAATACTAGATTCGGCAGTTATAGCAATCTTAAACTCTATCAAACTAAAATTTAAATTTAGAAGTAGCAGCATATTCTATAACCTGCTATTGGCCTAAAAATACAAGTTATACCAGAAACAAAACCTCCAAGAGTTGGAACAAAATGGAGCGAAGAGAGAAAAGCAGAATTCGCACAAAAAATGTAAAGCGGATGGACAAACAAGAAGAACAAGTCCAAAAAATAAACCATTTTTACTCAGCGTCTTCTTTGGGAGCTTTACATCTAATAATAATACTAACAACTGATTACTAAGAGAATGATAATTATACAAATTTGTTCTATAAATTCTTTCATCAGACATGCGAAATCTAAACTTATTTAAGGAATAAGCTGTCAAGTACAGATGATTGGCTGGATGAAAATAGAACCGCAGTCTTGGTGACGTGATACAGAATGACTTTTGTGAAATACAGACATGAAGTAGACTACGCGAATTTAATCAAGGGTTAGGTCTAATTCTTATCTGTGCTCCACAAAAATCCATCCTTCATCACATCACTAATCCCGTCTGTAGAATAAATTGTATAAATGATGGTCGATATTAATTCAATGTTATATAGTGGGTTGGGGGTTGCATTGAATTGTCCTATTCTGTAACCTGAAAAGGAATATTCATTAAGTTTCTGTAGCCAAAATACCTAGAAAAATAATAATTTTTTTTGCCGACTGCATCTCATATATCTGTGCCCCCCCCCCTTTGCAGAAAGTAAAAGGCTGAATAATATTTTTCAAACAATACTAGAAATAGCAGCTGAAGAGAGCCATTTCTATAAGAGGTGATAAGAAGCTTTTTTCAGGTGTTGCCTGGCTGGAGTCATGTCATTTTAGACATCATTTCACGAGTAATTTATCTCCTTATCATTTTTTTCTTCAAGTTGTGTTCCTCCAAAATTCCTGAAGGGTTCGTTTCAGGAAGGGGTGTCTAATAAATTGTGTTACATTTGAAAAATTCCTCTGAATGTGATGATTGTGTTTAACTTTACGATGATGATGATCAGTGGCGGATTTATGGTGGGGGGGGGGGGCTTTCGGGCTGAAGCCCCCCAAAACCTCCAAAAGGTTTTTTGGAAGAGTAAATTTCTTACCAATATAATCAGTTTGAAGCTGTATTCATTAGCAAGAATTACCTAATTCCACTACTAAGTCATCAATTGTATGAAATCCGTTAACGTTTTAATACTGTATAATGTCTTAGTTACATTATGTCTGTACATTGCCTGCAACCAATCAACTCAGTGTTCAGATTTTTGTACTTGCTGAATAGGAATAGTACTTTCTGAATAGGAACAGTATTTGCTGAATAGAAAAATTAGTGCAACATAAAATTGCAGTAATTGAATCACGACAGTACAAACTTTCTTTTAATGAAAAATAATGAGGAACTACATTAACATATCAACCAATGTTTTTTTTAACATTCTATCACAGTGGTCGGCAAACCAGTGATCACCAGCTACTGACATAGGTTATATCGTGGAAAAATTCCAGATACAACGCTTGCATTGGGTTTACTTCTATATAATATGGATCTAATACCATTTTAACTGATTTCTCAGAGATTATACAAAAATTTTCTGGAGGAGTACCTTCAGATCCCATATTTCTACAAGAGGAAAACTGATCGTCAGATAAAAACTTTAGAAAAACATCTCTTTTTACAGTGTGGAATTCACACAAAATTTATCTAACTTATTAAAACTAGATGAAACATTAGTTAATTGAAAAATTTGTACTAATTAAAGCTCCCACATTGATTTTCATTCTTAAAAATTGAATAATATGACCGTAATACCGGAATAATACTATATTTCTTGACAAACTGCTGAACACACCAGATTCACAGCCATAATGCAATAAAAATTAAGAATTTAAATATAAATAAATTTTATCGCTGATACAGTTCAAAGCACTAGTAAAGCTATTTTTTATTATTTCCCAATAATATGAATAGTTATAGTTCGGATATGATTAATCATGAAAAATTCTTCAAAAGCTTTCACGATAGTCTACTACTTGTACTCAGTGCACCTCTACCCCCCCCCCCCCCCATCATCAGTAGCTACCAGCCACCCCCAAAAAAATTTCTGGATCCGCCACTGATTATGATGATTATCATCAAAAACATAAAGTATGTTTTTCTGTGCAAGCCCCTTTATTCTTGGGCGTGAGGTCAACTTTTCACAGAACTACTAGTAAAATAATGTATAACAGATAGTACATGGAAACTCATCAGCCGATGGCAATACTAGAAAGAGATGATCCTCGTACGCACGCAGAAATAGCTGCAGTGTGATTGACGACCGTAGTTCACACCTGAAAACATTTCATCAATTGGACCATCAGTCATTAATGACAGAAAATCAATGTTTTACAAAAAGGTCATTTGTTCTCCATTCAGTAACTTGGCTTGCAGCGAATGAGAGACAGTCTGCTAATAAAGAGAGAGAGTGAGTAATGGGATGAGGAACGCGAGTGATCAAACAGCGCGCTGGGCGTACGGCCAGATTAAATCTGTCAGTGCGAAAATAATAATGGAAATTGCATTTTTAGCCCATTCAAATTAGGCAAAAATATGGGCATCGAGAGAAACAATTGAAAGATAAATGGTTTCTGCGCCAATCCCTTCTTAATAACATACTAGTAATAACATACCAAAAGTTCCCAAGGGTGGGTTTTGATCTCGTTGACGGAGGGGGGGGGGGGAGGGAAAGGTACAAGGTTTTAATTGTTTGCTTATAAATCAGTAACGATGATTCAAATCGATTTTTTCTCTTCAAAGTTAAAGCTGGCAAAATTAACTACAACTAGTGAGCCCAACGGGCTGGAGAACTCGCTTGCAAAAAACTAATTTTGGAAAGGGAAACTCATTTGGGAAGCTTATCGTAGGGGAAGGTGGTAACGAAAAACGGCTGTTTTGAAGATACTGTTTTAGATAAAATTCACAAGACATCTATCACTTGAAGTTCAAGTTTATCTTTGCTCTGATACACAGATTTATTTCCACAAAAAAAAGGCGTACCATATTCATATACCCATATATCAGGGCAATGGGATTAGTGTATCTATAGAGTAGATATATTTACTATATAAAAAACAGCTGTATATAAATTCATATTTTGTCAGGGCAATGAAATTAGTATATCAGCTGATAGAGATTCTATAAAAAGCCTCATCGCATTTATTCACCTACAGCTGATGATAACTCAAAATATATTTTGAAATCTATTGAGAATTCCATATGGTGAAAACAACTATTTTATATATTATTATAGTAATATATAGATATATTAATGAAGGGCTGAGATTCTATTGTCCTTTTATTTCGCTTCAAAAAGGATGAAGGAGTCTGTTAATTTTATTGGCCAACGAACTTGACCTGTCTAAAGATACCAAGAATCTGTGTTTCAAATTTGAAGTTGATTGATAAAGGCGTTCGAAAGTTATCGTGGAACATACAAACACACAACGCCTCGAGCCTCAAGTCAAAAGGAATCACCTTGCTTCGCTCGTTCAAAAATGAATGTATGTCCTTTGAATTTGTGACTTAGTATGCATTTTCTTTTTCTATTTCATGTTAAGTAAAAGGATGTGGCAGTCAAATGACAGATATTAATGATATAATGACAGATATAATATAGGAAGGTATGTGAAAAAATGTCACTCCATTAAAAAATTAACTATTTTTTGAGTTAAGTTTGAGTAATCCTTGTCAACAAAATTCATCACAGAATGCCTCTACTCACAATTAAAATTTCAGAATTAGATCAACTGAGAAATTACATTTTTATAATTTATCCATCTCAAGAATGAGCAATTCATATTATGAAGAAACAGGCTGGCGATGTAACGCGTGCCGTACTGATAATAGCAAAAACCGGCTCATCAAGCGCTCGCCACTTGGGGAGTCATCCCTGCGCCGCCATATTTGTAGTGGACGAGCGCCTAACAAGTGGGTTCACCTCGGCGACAAGAAGCCCCTTCTATTGGTCTTATGTGTTCGGTGGCTTTAACTTTGATAGGAAGAAAAAAATCGATTTTTGAGTTATCGTTACTGATTTATAAGAAAAATACTGAAAAGGTGTACCTTAACACCCCCCCCCCCCCCCCACCCACAAAGAGCTTACTATAGAGCCACTATTGGGAACTTTTTGAAAGTTATTACCCAAGGTTAGAATTTTATATTTTATTTTATTTTCTTAAATGTATATTGTCAGTTGTAATGACTGGTGAGAAAATAAAGGTTAGAGAAAGGGGTTGGAGCAAAACGCATTTCCCCAGCAATTGTTTCTCTTGATTTGTCTGATTTGACTATATAGGCTATTGTCTAATTTGGGCTATTTAGGCTCAAACGCACCCCTTAGAGAAATATATTGATGTCGATTTGATATGGGATGTAATAGTCGTGAGCCGTAGCAGGTATCTGTTAAAAAGACACGTTCTCTGCTGTAAAATTAGTTCCCGGTGGTTCGGAACCCACCTAAAACTGCAAAAACTATCATTAAAATTATCAAATAATATTTGAAATGTAGGTAAATCAGTCACTTATTGGTCACTTCTGTGACATATTTGAGCCATTTACTGTATTTATTTGACATGGGTAAATAAGAGAAATGAGAGCACAAGGAAATCCCACGCTTGCCCTTTTAACGCAAAAATTTAATTATAACATTAAAAAAATACGAACAAAAGTCATCATGCATAAGATAGAGAAAAATGCATTAAGTTTTAATTATGATAGTGAGACGTATTTGTGATATAGGAAAATGATTTTAAAAGTAAGCTTCTCCACCATATGCAATTGGATGAAATCAGATATAAAGATAGCTCTTGAGCCCTCTTATTTATCTGGTTCAGCCTTTATATCAATTAATTCATGAGAATAACATATTTGTTTGAGAGAAATAAATCGCTTCTAATATTGAAATAAAGTATAATAACAAGTGATTATTGAGTACATAATAATTATAAAAATTCAATAAATTTTTTCTATAATTTCTTTCGTTAGATATATAAAATATCATTTGATTTTAGCAAACAGCTGTCTGGGAAATAGAAACGCAGCCTTGATGACGTAATACAGAGTGACTTTTGTGGAAAACAGACATGAAATCAAGGATTATGTCTAATAAATGTATTTAATTTTGCGATGGTGACTATAATTAAGTAGATGAAGTATGCTCCACTGTGCAAGCACCCTTATTCTTGGGCGTGAGATCTACTGTTCAAATAGTGATAGCCGCGAGGCGTAGCAGGTATCTGTTCAATCAGATAGAGATAAGCTGCGTTCTCGTAGGTCCTGTTTGTAACGGTGACCGATTAGATTGGCCAGCAAAAAAACACTGTTCTCTGCTGTAAAATTAGTTCCCGGTGGTTCGGAACCCACCTAAAACTGTAGGTCCAACTCATCAATCACCATCATCCAACTCATTACCCACGCACAGGTCTCAGACCTACGTGGGCTTCATCCTCAGAAAAAAAGAAAAAGATAAAGATAACCTACAAACTACTAGGCCCTATTTCTGAATGATCGATTGGATTGGCCAGCAAAAGGTCTCTGTTCTCTGCTGTAGAATCACTTCCCGATGGTTCGGAACCCACCTACAACAGTTACTGTAGTTCCATATCATCAATCACCATTATCCGACTCATTACCCACGCACAGGTCTCAGACCTATGAGGGCTTCATCCTCCCGGAAAAAAATATCAAGTGGAATAATTAGTTGAAAGAAGTTGGATGGAACAAGCCTAGCGGTTATTGGGGCTTCCTAGAGGTTTCTCAATCAAATCTCCGCTGATGTTTTTCATCAATAATTCATCAAATTCAATGAAGAAGGGAAGATTATATTGCTTCTCGAAAGTATGAGTTTTTCATTTGCATTGGGGTTTTGTAATAACTGTCTGTCATTTCCAGTAAAGTGGATTTCTATAATTTGATAAAAAGAGTTGCAACAAACAAGAATGCAGCATGGATTAAATGAAAGAAACGTCCTATAAAAGGATGAATAGTGGACCCAGGTTTCTGAGTTATATTGTGATTGGTTGTCACCGTTTTGAAAAAGTGCTCCTATTGGTTGGCATGAAACGTCTTGTAATTGGTTGGACAGTGGACCAAGGATGCTGAATTACGAAGAGTTGTCACCATTTTGAAAATTATCTAATTGCCTATTACTAACGTTCCACAAACAAACATGCCTTTAAATATGCTTTCTCGGTTGACCTTCATTCACTGCATTTCATTTAGCTTCAATTTTTTCATTAAATTTTTTTAAAATTCTAACCTACTTGTGTAATGTTCTTGTTTGTCGCTTTCTATGTGTTCACGGTTTTTCGCTCTTGATTTTGACACTAACTTATTTTTGCTTGTTGCTCCACCCACCAGTGGGCGTGTCTTGTTTTGGCCTTCAGCCAATCACAGACCTTCAATGAAGATTAGCCTTTCTCCCTCAGCCAATAGTATCATTCTGTGTTCAGTATAAAGCTAATCTGTACTTTAGTTTTAGTATGTTTGAGATTGATAATGGTGTAACAACCGAGACTAGTATCTCACGGTTTTCAATAAATGTGGTTGTGTCAACTTAAAGTCTGAATTTTCATTAAAAAAATGTTCTTTAAACCATAACTGACTGATAGTAAATTCTTACGATATGTTATAAGTAATATCATTGAAAACTTGAAATAACGTTTTCAAATGAATCCACACCGTCATTCAGAGAGGTTTTCGTAAATTTGTAATAAAATCAATCAGGTGACATTTTTCAATGAGTTGGACAAATAAAAATCCAACATTTTCTTCATAATTCCCATGTGCCCCACTTCATAAAGTCCAAAAGTCCCACTTTAAAATATTCACCAGATATAACTAAAAAAATACAAAACAGTATTGATTTTGAGGCGAGAATTAACCGTCATCATACCAAGCGATTGTTGTTGTTCGTTCCGTAATTCAATACAAAAGTGAAGAGACTGGATAACTCAAATACATTTTGTCGTTTATAAGTTTCGCACAAAAGACAAACGAAACTCACATTGAGCATTTTGTGAGCGAAAATTGGCATTAAAAATGATCGAGTGATTCGAGAATATTTCTAAATCAAACTGTTTTCAAACAAACGATACGGTTTTTACAATTAATTGGATACGTAGCGAACGAAGTATTGTTGTGGACGAGGAGAAACATGAAAATAGGACATTCGTTTGTTAGTTGTGCATGCCACAAACATTAATATTAAATAAATTGGTTGCGCTTTGAATAATGGTCAGTGAGGCTAGGCGGCTGGCCCTTTATATTTAGCCTACTGTGCTTCAGACTGGTCGCAAATTGGTATTTGCGCTTTTAATTTAATTCCTGTGGAGGAAAAAACTTTGTCGTTTGTGTGTCATTTTCAACGTGACAAGTTTGTGGTAACGAGTAAAGTGTAATTGAGTTAATTTACAGACTAATCTAAATTTAGAACTTATTAATTTCGCACTTATAATAGAAAATGAATCGACGTTTTAATTAAAACCACATCAAATTTTTTATTTGTTCAGTTTTTTATCTTTCCGACTGGCACAAATTTTGAAATCGGTTTAGGTCCACTTCCTTTTTTATAATATAAACTCCCGTGAGCCACATTTAGAGATTTTTTGATCGAAATACCTTTTTCGTATAAGATCATATTTTTCTAAAAATGCAAAACCATCGAGGGAATAAACAAGTCTTAAAAGAGCAATCATTAACTAGAATTGTACACAAAAAACCAGAGCTCTATCTCCTGGTTTTGCTGTTTTTCATAAGGATACTATGTATTTCATTATTCTTTCATTTGTATAATTTTTCAGTAGCAGGAATTGTGATATTGTGTTAGATGTTTATATATATATATATATATATATATATATATATATATATATATATATATATATAATAAGAGAGTTTTTCACGGATTTCCCAAAAACGGCACCGATTTGAAACACTAAATTTGGCACAAAGCTTACTGTAAACTCCACTCAGTGCACCTGGAAGCTCAATTTCTCATTTCTATTTACTTTTTTCAAATTTAATGTTCGAATCTGTGATGTTTTCCATGACAAAAACTATCTAATATCAAAACTGACACTGTATTTCTATTTTAATCATGATTTAAACATATATATGCCTCCATTAGGCTATAAGTAAGTAAAAATCATAAATTAAATAGCCAGAGTCAAAAACACAGGTTATTTGTGCACTTCTCTTTTAAAACAGTTGAACTGTATGGCTAGCAACACTGCAATTTCACTCACCCTTCCCAATTTTGTGAACGCTGCAACAAGTTATCTACCACTGCAAACCGGATCCCGGGCAAGACCGGGTAAAATGCTAGTAATGAATAATACTGATTTTGTCTCAGTCTTCTCTTCTTCTTGTCGCATTCCTCTAAGGAAGATTGGCAATCATGAAGGCGATCTGAACTTTGGACACGGCTGCTCTGAAGAGTTCTCCCGACTTCTTCCTGTACCACTCTCGCAGATTCTTGTGCCACGATGTTTTTCTACAGCTTGCTGGTCTTCTTCCTCGATTTTACCTTGCATAACAAGCTGGAGGATTCTGTACTTCTTATTCCTCATTATGTGGGCAAACTATTGAAGCTTGCGGGTTTTGATCTTTAGCAAACTCTCAGTCTCTTTACCATGCCTGTCTAGAACCTCAGTGTTTCTTACTTTGTCTGTCCATGGAATTCTTCTATAGACCCACATCTCAAATGCCTCCAACGTTTTACACAGCAGCTTTGTCAACGTCCATCCCTCCATGCCATATAGAAGAACAGAGAACACATAACGCTGCCAATCAAACTCTCAGTTTGAGGTTCAGATTGAGGTTTTTCTCAATCACTTTACGAATTAAGCCCTAATTTTAACGTAACAAAATGTAAATCTGGTAGAATAATTTGATATAATTGTTCTGTTGCAGTTGATCTTGACCGAGACCAAGTTCACATTTGAGGCCGCTGTCACGGGGCCGGATGACGATGAACCTGCAGATAATGACAAATGCAACAATCAAATAAATAAGAGACCGCTTTTAACGCTGGAAGATCAGAAAAGTAAGGAGGATCATATGATGGTGGTGGTTGAAGAAAAGAAGGATACGATAAGTGAGAAAATCGTCGAGAAAGAAGGTGAGGAGAAAGATAAGTGTCAGAGAATCATAGTTTGCCCAGATGAACCGAAGGATATGCCAGAGCCGCCCACTGTTACATCCCCTGGTGATGGCAAGAATTCCGGCACAGGTGCATCTGGTAATAAAAGGCCGTCGCTTTTTGAGTCGACTAGGGACGAATGGATGTCGACTGGCAGTTGCCTGGCTCTGGAGAGAGCGCAGAGGAAACCCCGATCGGAGAGACGCAGCATATCAATGGAGTCAGCTCCAACATTGCGAAGGAGAGACTCTGGGGAGATTCGTACTGCGACAATCGTTGTACAGCAGGCGTCAGTTACTGGTGGATCGCCTGAGGGTGGTGCAAATGACATCAACAGCCAAGAGTACGGATTTAATCATCTGCACGACTTCGAGATAAAGTGAGTAACTGGCTGAGTGCATGCTTCTTCAACTTAAAATAAATAGAAGTAACTTCAAATAATCATTAATTTAATAGAAGAAAACTTTTAGAAGGCAGACTCGGAAAAGTTGAAACTATACATTTCGATAAAATTAGTAGAACTGATGTTGATATTGTGAAATCTCTCTATAATTGAAACAAAATAGAAGTTGTCAAGATCACTAAACTAACCATTTTAGTCAAAAGACAATGGTTTCGTGTTTTACTAACACATCTTCGGCTGTACTATCAAGTAGCTTTTGGATACCAAATTTGTGATGAAGAGGCCTGCTGCTTCTTCAGTACACCGAAGATGTGTTAGTAAAACACGAAAGCATGGTCCTGTGACTAAATTGTTAGTTTAGTGAAATTTGATAACTTCTGTTTTGTTTCAATTACATTAATTAATTAATTTCAAAATGTTTAACTAAAATTACAAGAGTTGAGGTAAAGCTGACTTTATGCGTAACGCAGTGCGCACCAGTATTGCCAGACGCAAACTAAAGAATTGAGGGGATTTGGCTCAAAATTACCGTACGTTTAATTGTTGGGTACTATAATTCCGAGCCGAATCCCTGGCAATATTGGTACGCACTGTGCTACGCAAAAAGTAGGAGTGGCCGTAGCCGAGTGGGTTAAGTGCTGGTTTGCTAGCCCAAAGGTCCCGGGTTCGATCCCAGTTCTGACCGAAAGATTTTACCTCGGGCCACTCCCGTGTTTCGGAGGACACGTTAAGCTGTCGGTCCCGGCTGCCTAAAAAACAGTCGTTAAGTCACGTCAGAGGCCCTGAACTTATTCAGGTGCGACCTGATAACTCTGACACCAGACCTGAGCCAGCCAGGTCACACGATATTATTATTATTTACGCAAAAAGTGTGGAGCCAGGAAAACCCAGCAATACCTCAACTCTTGTAGTTTTAGTCTTTTTTTAATTTCTCGAACTGCATTTTTGAAAGCTCAGCTTGCTTTGAGGATTTCTTTTGTTTCAAGATTTACATTTTCAACTTATCTGAGTCTGCTATCTAGGAGTTTTCTTTATTCTTTAATACTTCTAGTTTCATTTTATCTCAATCTGCCCGCTTTGAGATTTTCTTTTGTTTCAAGATTTACAGTTTCAACTTATCTGAATCTGCTATCTAGAAGTTTTCTTTATTCTTTAATATTATTCGTTTCATTTTATCTCAAACTGCCCTAAAGCTTTTGCATTTCCAAATTTTAGATGCTGAATGTTTTTTAATCAAGATATTTCTGACTATTCTAAATGATGTTGGTGAGTGGACATCTTGTGAAGGTCTACTTCAGCAGTGCCCTATTTCAAAAAACAATAAATTGTTATACAGAACATGTATTTAAGAGCTACTAAATTGAAAGTCCAGTCTTGTTTATAATTGCTGATGATGCCCACATGAGTCGGAGACTTGTGCGTGGGTAATGAGGTGAATGACAACACAGAGATGCCAGACGGTGGAGCGGGATTTGAACCCACGACGGCTGAAGCGACAGTAAGCTGAAGTTGCGACGCCTCAAACAACTGCGCTAAGCGGCCCGCTAGCGCTAGTATCTCTAGTATCTAGTAGTAGTTTAGTTGATTATGGGAACATTTCTGAACAGAATCAACTTTGTGTTTTCTCTCTTTTTGCTGATGATGCCCACGTGAGTCTGAGATTTTACGTTGAAAAATGATGATGATGGCACAAAGGCTGAACGGGAATCAAACCCCTGACTGCAGGAATAGCAGTCAATCAGAGTCTTAACAGTCTTATAATATATATATATTGTTACGGGTTCTATCACTAAAATAATGCTGGCAACACTTGAAAGTAACACTCGTACGTTACACAAATTACTTACAAGAAAACCCAATAAGAAATAAACAGTTCAATAACGTTCAACTAATAATGAATTTACTATATTATTGTACAAAAGTTGATAAATAACTGTCAACAGGCCGATCAATAATTTAATAAATAACTATCCAAAAAACTGTTTAATCACTTAAAAACGAATGTCCAATAAATATTTGAAACTCAAGAATAAATAAATTGAACACTTCCATCATCCATCATCCATCATCCATCATCCATAAAACATAGTCTGTCACTTTATATAGCAATAGTACGGTTATGTGTGATGGGAGTCTGAATAATATACTGCCACTATGTCACATTATCACATTATTACTTTCGAATCACAACTGAACTACTGTTTACAAGGACTGCTCTTTATATGCTGTTTGAAAGTATTCCAGGAAGTTCTGGAAACCGATAACATAATCTGGAACATTCTGGCGAATTTTTGAAATCTCCATAGACTTCTCGATGTTTCTATTTTCGCAGATAATGTTGCCTCGAACATTGTAGATGACCATTTGAGAGTAAGGAAGATTAAGGGAAGGGGAGAATAAACAAAAAGTGCCTCTTATCAATGTAAAAGGAAGTACTGTTGACACAATGGGCAGCGCAGAAGCATTTTCTTTTCTTCCTTGCGTTTCCTAGCATTATTATGACTAGAAGTCATTTCTTCAAACATTATCTATTATTATTCAGCTATAAATTTGTGATAGAAAAATCCTATAAAGAGGAAAATGCTTCTCGTTTTATTGGTATTGGCATTGCTTTTAAAAAGACTGTAGCATAACAATAATAACTCGCAACATGGAATGGCAAATCTATTTTATGCAATGTATTTGCTTATAACTCGAGGGTCCTCAAATATCCTAAATATTCCGAGATCGCTTCAAATGTCAGAACGATGAGAGTCAAGCTATGAAAAAGCAATAAGTTTTTATGTAAAGAAATAAAACAAAATAGAGAAGAGAAGCGTTCTCTTATGAATAGAGTTACAGTTAAATTGGAATGGAAAGCGTGGGAGACGTTGATAAATATGATAAGGTAAGTAAAAAAAGAGGTGAATAGATCCCCAGAGAATAGATGGGAGAGAATAGATCCCCAGCCCTGTAAAACAGACTGAGAAGATGAAGGAGCAAGAAAAGAGAAAAGAATTAAGTGACCTTTCAGACTCCCGCATAAAGGTTGAAATATTCTTCCCGTTGAAGAATATTAATAATAAGAGTATAAATTTCAATGCGGTACTTTTGGAAATAGTGTTGCGTACCTTTAAGGATATGAATTTGGAAACATTTTTTTTTATTCCGTATACCTCATGCTATTCCAGAGGTATAACTTTTTTGAAACTATGCTGATCGTACTTCAGAAGGATTTAGACTACTTGAGTTGAAACTTTCTTTGAACATTCGAATTCTTTGGACTGATTACTTGTTGAAATGATTCAGTTTCAACTATCTTTAAAAAAAGTTTGAAGATATCAAAGTCGTATCCGTGATTCTCCCAGTAAATCATTATTTTATTCCTTAGGTGACTACTCATAGAGACATATTCCTTTCTACAAAATTTACATCACTTCCGAATTAAAAAGTATATTCCGAATTAAAAACTCACAAGAATTATTCCAAGAGCTTTTCTATTATTCTCCAAGTATGTAGCCATTATTCTCCAAGTATGTAGTGGTGTATTCCGAATAAAAGTATATTCCAAATTAAAGTATATTCCGAATTAAAGTATATTACTAGTATAAAAAATTATATTTTATAGTATAAAGTATATTTCCGAATTAAAAGTATATATAAAATATATTCCGAATTAAAAACTCGCAATAACTATTCCAAGAGCTTTTCTATTATTCTCCAATTATGTAGTGGTATATTCCGAATAAAAGTTTATTACTAGTATAAAAAAAGTATATTTCCGAATTAAAAGTATATATAAAGTATATTCCGAATTAAAAACTCACAATAATTATTCCAAGAGCTTTTCTATTATTCTCCAAGTATGTAACTCTTTTGAACGATTCTTATTGGTCTCTTTACAAAATAACACATCCCTATCAAGGTAATTGGAAGACAAGGTAGTGTTTAACAGCATGATGCGCAGTAGTAAGCTACAGTCAGCTGATGCAGTGACATCATCCGGGTCTCGCCTATTTCACCTATCTTTTACATGTTAAATTGCATAACTTCTCTTCTCAAAATATATATTTCACCTATCTTTTACATGTTAAATTGCATAACTTCTTTTCTCAAAATATATATGCTTTTCAAGAATCTTGGACGTCTCCTACGGTATATGGTATATACAGCATTTCTTGCTGTTAATCTACAGCATTTTTGATAGGATCATACAATTATTTAATTCAGAGCACTCGATAATGTTATAGCATGTACATCAAGGATAGTACTTTTTGGGTATTCGAGTCATTTCATTCGCATATAAATTCATTTCCACTAATTTCTAAGTACTGTGGAAGATTAAATATTCAATTTTAAAAGAAAATTTATTGGAGAAATAGATATGCAATTCCAGTAAGCACATAATCAATTATTTGATTAAGATTAATTGAATATAGTTTTCTCCAATCAATTTTCATAAAAAATTGAATATTTAATCTTTCACAGTACTTAATAATTAGTTGAAATGAGTTAAAAGACGAATAAAATAACTCGAATACCTGAAAAGTACTATCATTGATGCACCGAGTGCTCTGAATTAAATAATATTGTATGATCATTTCAGAAATGCCATAGATTAGCAGTTGAATACATCATAAACCATAGTAGAGGTCCAATTTTTTTAAAAATCATATGTATTTAAAGAAAAAAACTTATGCAATTTAAATTGCAAGTCATGCAATTTATTTATTTTTTTTTTTTTTTTTTGAGGATGAAGCCCACATAGGTCTGAGACCTGTGCGTGGGTAATGAGTTGGATGATGGTGATTGATGAGTTGGACCTACAGTTTTAGGTGGGTTCCGAACCACCGGGAAGTGATTTTACAGCAGAGAACAGTGTCTTTTTTGCTGGCCAATCTAATCGGTCACCGTTACGAACGGGACCTACGAGAACGTGTAAAGTTAGGCGAATTCGTGAAAAGAGACCCGGATGACGTCACTGCATCATCTTAACAGTGTTCCGACAGATGAGCTGAGATACGCATGAACACTACCTTG
The DNA here is from genome assembly GCA_948455865.1 of Conomelus anceps. Lineage (NCBI taxonomy): Eukaryota > Metazoa > Arthropoda > Insecta > Hemiptera > Delphacidae > Conomelus > Conomelus anceps. Next base: position 58,158,638 of record OX418222.1, on the reverse strand, counting down.
TCTCTTACATAACTTGACCCCTATTATAATATACTCATACAAATAATTTCAATTATTTTAAATTTTATTTGATTATTGAATCCTGTAATTTCTCTGATGCGATACACTTCAGGTGAAACCATTGTTTTTCTGTTATATTTTGCTGTTGAAATTCATTTCCAAATTGTATTCATTGTAATGTAAATTAGCATTCATTTGTGCTGTATCTATGTAAAAATGGACTCTGTATATGACGCAATATTCAACCAGTGATCATTCCATGATCATCAAATCATGTCAAGTTCTTTTAAACTTTCTACCAGCTATTAATTCGCTTTCAATGCTTCAAGTTATCAATTCTATTGAATTAATGGTATATTTTTAGTATATTTATCATTATTATTGTTTCTACTCCTACATTTTCGTACTATTATTATTCTATGTTTCCTCCAAGTGTTTTAATTCTATTATTCATTTTTATTATTACATCAATTCATGGCATCTTTGTTGGATCCTGTGATGCTCCTGTATGTGGACATAATTTCACAATGAAATTATTTGCATACAGTATTATTTCTGCAGATATTTTTTTGTAACATTTTATTTCTTGTACATGATATTTAAGTTGAACTAAGTATTTTTTTCTTTGTAACTTCTTGGTTTCTCTCCTAATTATTGATTGTTTTATAATAATTATTATTTTTTATCATGTATAATTTTTTTTCCTGTGTATTTTTTTTTTAATAAAGATTCGACTTGAAAGTACAGTTGCTTCCATTGAAAGACTGAATTAATAAATAAAAGCAGGAGATAGAGCTCTCTGATTTTCAAATTATTGTACAAATTTTGATTAATGATGTAGCTCTTCCAAAATTTCGCACCTCGCAACTAATCATCACTAATATTTGGAATACAATTTCACCACAGCGACTCTGTATAAAGTGTTGCAATGCCAATATAGCGCTGCAATTACATCGACTCAAATTCAAATGCAGGACCAAATTGCGGAGCCTCATTATTATCATGCTTTCAGTGCGTACCTGCATCAAAGGAATCACACCTTCAATTGGAATGCAATAACTGACACGGTTTATGTAGGTACAACATATCTTTAATTCAACCAGCAAATACTGTTCTTCCCCCACCACCACCTACTCCCCCATTTCCTCTTGCTTCTCCACATCTCATCCTTTTTCTATTCAGTAAACACATTTCACTCCACCTGTTTCTGACTGCTGTTTTCGTCTACCCTTGCAACCTGTTCATTGCTCCCCACACTTACTGCTCGTATTACTCTTTACTCTCCCAAATACCTTCTCTTTCCTTTTCTCTCTTCCATCCTCAGCTTCCTCTTCCTGCTACAACCTCCACTTACCATGTTTCTCACCCTTCCCTCTTTACCATCATTCTCAACCGTAAACCTCTCTTTTTAACGTACCTACTGATACTACAACCTTTATCCTACAATTTCCTTTCCTTGAAAGGGTTTCAAGAGTGGATGAGTTTAGTCCAAGCGTCTCTCTCTTATGTAAATACATAACTTATCGTTGAATTTAATTTGCTTTACCGGTCCATACTTTGTATTTTAATCAAATAAAACAGTCTTCAATCTATTTGATGTTGGTAATAACGTTTCCATTAAATCACTCATACGATAAATTTGAAAAAAAATTTAATTAATTATTTTCCAAAATCTATCACTTAGTACTAAACACTTTTTATTATAGTTCAGTTTATTTTACCTCATGAGGGTCAGACTACACGATCGACACAATCGTCAGACGACAGAAAAAATGTTTTTCATTGATGGATTGGCGAGATGACTCAGTAGTAGAACGAAATATTAAGTCGCAAGTGGAAACGCAGTTTGGTGACGTGACGCAGGATGACTTTTGTGAAGAACAGCAATGAGTTGGACTTTGCAAATGGAAGCGAGGATCTATAATATAATAATAATATTTTTATTTCGCCAAAATACAAAAATACAAATATAAGAAAATTCACAATATAAAGTGTATAACACATTTTTGGCACAGTCAGCAAAGTAAATACTTGAGCGCTGGCTGTGAGTTCATTCAATAATATTACTAGTAAACATAGAAAGCTCGCGAAATGAGAGAAATCAATAATGAATTTAAAGGTAAATTGATAAAGATCTTAAAGTATCTCCATGAGGTGACAAAACTAAAAAACACACAAATATCATCCTTTCATTGTAAAACAATCGAAAAACACAGCAAAAAAATATTCACCGAAATACAATTCAATAACATACTCTTTAAAAATAAAAAAAAAACAAAATAAACAGATATAATTCTTCCATAACTTAAGAACAGAAACAATCAAAATATTAAAACAAACCCATAATTACAAAAAGGACAATGTTAATTACAGGTTTTTGTTTAGTTCAAACCCTGTATTATTATACCGTAAAATAACCCCAAAAAAAACTAGCTTGTGACATCTATTTGGTTTAAACGCTTTGTTTACGATCTATGTACGATCACGGATCGTTCGTAGGTTCAAATACAAAAACTAAATAAATGCTTTGAATCCTAGCTCCGTGTGTTCAAGACCAGTCCTAACTGGAAAATTTTGGAATCTTTTTTGCGAGATTGTAATCTGTTCTGACTTTTCATTATGCAACAGAATTTTTAAATCAGAGAAAAATATTATTATAGTATGAACTAATTCGTAAAATGACGAATAACACAGGTGTTGTCACACCACTAACATTCGAGATAGTCAAGTTTCGACGATCGTGTCATTAACAATCTCTTATCAATCCGGCAATGACGTGACTGGCGAAACTATAGTACCTCGAATCTATGTAAATTATGTAATTTATGTAGTAGTTTTAACATCATCTGTATTATTCGTATTAGTTAGCTATAGGTGGCGCGCCACGAGAGTGGCATCGGTTAACATGTATTGTCATCGAGGCCAATGCCATTCTTGGGGCGCGCCACCTTATAAATCACCAATGAAAAGAGACTAACAAGAAATGAAAAAAACTAATAAGAATTTGTAAATTGTTATACTAATGACCCTAGCTTATTTTGTAAAAAGCATATTGGTCCGCATGCAGAAAAGTTAGATGGAAGGATATTAAAGCGGGTGGGTATCTTAGGGGATATGCACAGTATAGATTGCTCTATCAGAGCGCTCTATTTCAATAAATAAATATCTTCGTTTGGGAAAGTCTTGAGCCTAGGGTATTCGAGATGCATCGACTGCATGAAAATCATAACAGCATGAACAGCATGTTTCTTGAAACTTGAAAACACTAGCAAAGAGTGACCCCCACCCAGCAGTTTTCTCTTACCTCCTTCCTCCTTACTCACGCTTCAACACGATCTCGTCTCTACTCTTTACGACTATCAGAAAATTCTTCTCTATTCATCCTTCTCTTTGCTACTTCGCCCTTTGGTTCTCCCTCCTCATATTCCTTCCTGTTCGATGTTCCTCTTTCACTAGCACCTTTTTCCACAACCAACGTTCTTCCCTCTCTTTCTCTTTCACTTAGGCCTCCACCCACAGCCAAAGCTCCTTTGCCGTGACCGATGTATAAACGGTTGGGATAGTAAACTATCATCGTATTCGTTGCCTGCGAACGTTGCCGATGCAATTAGCAAATTCTTCTGTAGATTTATCGTTCTCTCTAAAGAGCGGATCTGCTCCGTTGTCCCATCAGCCTGAATTCCACTCTAGGGTGCGCATCAGCTTTCAAGAATTCGCCATTTAACTATCTCACTCACTCACTCACTCTCTCTCTCTCTCTCGTTCTCACTCTCTCCCCTCTCTCACTTCAAATGCAGGTGAAATAACAAAATATTCGCCCTCTATTCATGTTCTATGTATTTGACATTCTCCCATTGTTTTCTCATGAGAGAACAAATGGCATTACTTAGTACGTTGTGATTTTCTATCTGAAGTTTTCCCTTTGTTATGCGATATGGAGGAGTAGCAACATTTTTTTATTCATCCAGGATTTCCAAAAGACAATATTTGAAACGTTATACGCTTTTAACTGGGTTGAATAGGAGGGAGGGGCCCAGGGGGGCCTATTTCTTAATTTCTTATTTTTTAACATTATTTAAAATTTACGGTTAGTGAACTCTCTGAGCTATTACAAAGCAGTATTTCTCTCTTCATAATAATGATCAAGTTAAGATTATAGTATGTTATTCCATTAAAAAGAAAAAAAAACTCGTTCTTTGCACACAGGCTGATACCTATGTGAACTTTCTTCTAAATTTACATTACAATTGTATTCAGCCGAACGCGGTAGAGTAAACATTGTAGTGCCAGTAGTTTGTAATTGTAGAAAAGTAGTTCACAGTATTCGAGCAATCAGCAATATTTCGTTTTCTGTATTCTGGTTTTTAATTCGAGTGAAACTAATTATTAAAAATATAGGAACTTGAATTACGAAAACTGTTTAAAAGTATGGATAAGTTGATTAAGTTCTCTGGTCGGAGAATTCGAGGAAGATGAGGAAAATCAGGACTCCCTAATCAAAGTAGAGGACTCATTAAATCTCAAGGTCAACGTAGGGGACCGCAGCCTTTTGGAGGACGTAGGAAGTCTGAATGACCTGTACAACAATTTAATAACTTGGGACAGTACTACTTTCTAAAAAAGCTAACTAGGAATGATTTCGACGCCTTCAACTTACTCTGTAATAAACTGGCAATAATAATAAGCAGAGTCGGAACGAGGTGCAACACCCAAAACAAGACAGGGAACGAAGTGATAAGCAGACTGGAAAAATTGGAGAAAAGCGAGAGCCTGCTCACAACCGAGATTTCCAGAGGACAGTCGAGGCCTACAACATCGTTCGCAGAAGCGGTCCAACTCCCAGCAAAAATAAATGGGTCTAAATAACCTGTGAAGAGACAACAAGTATTGCTGAAAGTCATCGGGAAAACAATATCGTAATAGTGGAACCCAGCACAGTTACAGGAAGTGATAGTGAAAATAGTGCGAAAGTTAGAGACTCGTTGAAAAAATCATCCCAAAAGAGAAACCTTTAAAAATAAATAAGACAGTGAACGTGCGCGCTGGCGGTGTTTTATTAATGATAGACCCATCAGAAGATGAGGATATGGTTTTGGTAAAAGGTATTATTAATAATAAGGAATTTGAAATTAGCGTACCCACTTTGAAAAAAAAAACAAGAGTAATAATATATAACATCCCAGTGGAATTGAATGAGAGTGATCTAATTATGGATAAATATATATATATATATAGTAGACATTTTTCGAGCACAATGAATAAATCAAAATTTGACAAAGAATTTAGTTTATTATTCAAGGTAGGACACACATTGGGTAGTTGAATACTCTTCTGATATCCCCCGACAAATCATAAATAAAGCACGTATTTATGTAGATAAGCACTGGTTCATGTTATTAACTCCATGCTTGAATATGGGAATTTTCCAGACCTCCTGAAAATAGCTAAGGTATTTCCACTTTACAAAGACGGTGATAGGCTTGACATTAATAATTATAGGCCAATCTCAATATTGACAGCTCTTTCTAAAATATTTGGAACTGTTATTCTCATCAGGCTAGTGACGTACCTAACAAAACACAATCTAATATCACCTCACCAACATGGATTTGTAAAAGGAAGGTCGACCAGTACGGCCCTGGTAGAATTCTTTGACATGGATAATGGAAAATATACCACTGGTGTGATGCTTGACCTTTCAAAAGCTTTTGACTGCATGGATCATAATGTACTTTTGAATAAATTAATTGGACTAAAAAAAAAGATTGGGCCTCTTGTCGAGTGAAAGACTATGTTGCGTTCTCTCGTTGTTTTATTTGTCAGGGTATAGGTCATGTTTCCAAATTTTGTAAAGTAAAATCTACATTTTGTGGTCATTGTGCTTTGGTTTTAAAACCTGCCGGAACAAATTGCAAAAAACAGAAAAAGGAGCATAAAGTGAACGATTCAAGCTGTCCCATGTATATTAAAGCATTCTAACGTTGATAGATAGAACGGATTATGACCATTAGAAAATACGACCTAAAATTGAGGGCATTTAATTTAAAATTAAAAATAAATTATTGTATTATGTTGACTCAACAAAAAACTGCTATACTAAACTATCAACTTATAATTACACTCAGGAAACAGTAATCACATTTTAATGAATTACAATGAGGGTAAAAACTGTAAGGTAAAATCAAAAACTGATCTAATTGACTGTAAGGAAAGCTAAAACTGATCGATAAGCTAAATTTAACTGACCACAAGTTTTGGAAAAGTGGAAAGTTTTTGAATGATGGCTGACATTAATGAATTACTTAATACTTTAGAAGTCGAAATTTAACCCCTGCTATTGCTGATGATATAAATATTAATAATCAATCAACGAGTATTCCGGCATATTCTACAAAGCAAAGATCACAGACACAATCATCTGAAACGTGTCTAGATCATAATAATTATGTTTTTCAAAAACGTCAACTATTATGATTATCCAATTGGTAGTATTTTGAAATCAACTATAAGTGATCATTATTCAGTATCACTCCATTTGGGTATTGGCTGTAGTCCTGAACTTACTGCAAGTAACATAGTACATTATAACTTATTATTAAATGAATTAGAAAATAAAAACTGGGCAATCATGTTCAGAGCTAATGATAATATACATGCACTTGTCGATAAATTAGTAGATCGAATAACAACTTTAATAGAACTGAATAAAACTGAAAAGAAAAATCCACGAAACCGTTGCCCACTTAACTGAAGGAATAATAAGATCAATCATTATAAGCGACAAAATATTATACAAGCTAAATATTATACAAGGGGTTTCAGCTATTGCATTCCAATATTTTTAATTTTTGCATGTATTGTATATGTATGTTTTGTATTTTATAAATAAATAAGGGCCTAAGAAATGAAGCAATGACAGATACGTTGGAAAAGAAATGATAACAATAAAAATGAAGCGTAAAATCTCCACTGCCTCAAACTGACATGAGCGCGTAGCAACTGACCTTGGGGCAGGAGGGAGAAGGTCAATGACTGTCGGTCAGCTGACAATCAGTCAGTAGGTCAAGTTCATTGTGCCGACTCACGGTTGAAGATCTTGAATGGTGTACAAGTACAGTACTGATTGGAATCTATGCAACGGTAGATAGGAAACTGAACTCTCTCTAAAAATATTGGTTCATCTGGGGTTTTACTTCCAAGTGATTAGGAAAAGGGGATTCGTTTTTAGATGCATTGTTTCCACGACTGAACGTCATCACACTAAGTATTTGAAATTTATTTATTTAAATGCAAATAAATCAATGAGAATTACCGATAAATAGATCTAGAGAAATATAAATTGATACATATATTAGTTAGATGACTGAATAGTCAACAATGGTGCTTATTCATGATTGATATTCTTTTATTTTATTTATTTATTCTTTTATCAGGGCTGTTACCGTTACCCAGCCTTATCAGGGGAAAATCAATATGATTTTTCTTTCACGTCGAATCACTTCTGATCAAAGTTTCTGGTATTTTTCAACGAAATTATCTTATCATTGTACACCCTTAATACTACTAATTATATTGTAATAGAACTTTCGTACTGTAACTAGCATACTCAAGTGTAATTCATTGTATTTTACAATTACTATTGTATCCATAGCTTATAAACTGAATAATTCTGACTCAAAACTTATTTCAATGGAATAAAAAAGTTAAACTTAGAAAGAACTTAATTGTGCCTATTAGACTAGGAGCTGGATGGTTCTGAGTATGGAAAATAAGAGGACCGCATTCTGTAAATGGTTTTGAGCTCAGAAAATCTTGCAGAATCGAATTCTGTATGTTGCCAGGATAAATAATGGTCCATTTTTTAAAAATACCCCCTCTCCCCTAGATATCAAGAAAATGGACTAAAACAATGGATTGGAACTATTTTAATGATTGTTTTTTATTGCTGATGATTCTTACATGAGTCGGAGACTTGTGCGTGGGTAATAAGGTGAATGATTACACATAGATGCCAGACGGAGGAGCGGGATTCGAACCCACGACCGCTTAAACGACAGCAAGCTCAAGTTGTGACGCCCTAACCAACTGCCCTAAGCGGCCCATATTGTATATATTTCTTTTTCATTTCTTGTTTTCATTTTTCAATTATTTTGTTCTTTATTTCAATTAACTAGCTAGAATGTATCTTTAATCATAAGAAACTAATGGATATTATGATCAAAGCGGCGGGCCTCTTTGCGCAGTTGGTTGGGGCGTCGCAACTTCAGCTTGCTGTCGTTTAAGCGGTCGTGGGTTTGAACCCCTCTCCTCCATCTGGCATCTAATCATTCACCTCATTACCCATGCACAAGTCTCGGACTCGTGTGGGCATCATTAGCAATAAAAAAAGTACTGTTGACACAATGGGCACCGCAGAAATATGTCCTTTTCTTCCTTGCGTTTCCTAACACTGTAATGTATCTATTTTTAAACTGGTGCCTACCGTTTGAAAACTTAAGAATGCTATTGGAGTGTGGAGGGAACAAGGCGTTGAATTGTTATAGCTGGATTGTACTTGATAATTTCTTAATTATACTATTATGCAATTATTCTGACAAAATGCATTTTTTTTCTGCAAATTTGACAGAGTATTAGTCGTCTGAATAATTTCGTAAAAAAAAGCTATCAGAATCAAATGGTAAGTCCTTACCCTTTTTTGCCTGTCAAAAAGTTTAGGAGGGGTGGTCAACCTTTGTCAACTGTCAGACTGAACCTCTACGCTTTTTTCTCTTTAATCACTTTTTACGATTTCTTCGGTCTACGATTTTTTGCGTATTCATCTCAAGCGATCAAGATCTTCTCTCTTTTTTATACTTACTTCCTCCTCTTGATTTTATCTCTTCCTGCTTTTCTGTGGTGTAGAATGCCTGCTTTTCTGTGGTGTAGAGGTAAACTGAGCCGGACTGCCTAATATATTCAGTTGGACAAGGTCCACTCGGAGAAGTTATACAAATAACTTATTGTTTTTCTGTGCTCTTCAAAAGTCAAAAGTCATTGAAGACGATGAGGCAGAATAAACCAAACATTAATGCTTCAAGTTTTAGGAAATGTCTTGAAAATTTCAGCCTTTGAATATTTTTAGTGTTTGAGGAGGCTCAAGTTTGAAAGGAAATGCTCATTGTCACCCGCTAAATGCGTCACTGTTATGGCACTGCCACTCCAGCTGCCACTGACAGGCCTCAAAACATACAGCTAATACTTTCTTAACTGCCACCACCCCCTTTCAACCGGATCGAAATCCTCACTAAGACAAATCGCCACTATCCTACCATGACATATACCGTCTGCTGTATACTGGCTTTTCGAGAAGAAATTATTAAAAATTTATGTATTTGCCAAAAGTATTCTTACAAGCAAAACAAAAATTGACATATAATTGGCGAAATACAAACATTACACAGATATTACAATATCAAATGATGTACTGAAATGTTCTATTCTGGCATGAAATGATGGCTGTTGCTTAGCACAGGGTGAGTAATTAAACTAGAAAGAAATGAGTACATATTTTCAAATGGTTTTAACTCCTGAATGGGAGCGAATTTCTCCAATTTGATTACATATTCTTGAAGGTCTCTTTAAGTACTATCAACTATAATCAGGAGAATGAATTCCCGAAGATCCAAAAATCATAATTTTTGTATTTTTAACAAGCCTTGAGAGATTCTTTTTAACATAAAATCAAAGAAAATGTTTTGAATTGCACAAAATGTGCTTTTAGAATTTAGAAGAATTATTTTTTCAAAAAGTTTTCAGGAGGGTATCCCCGAACCGTCTTTTAAAATGAAATTTCAAGAGCAATACTGTACCTTATTCCAATCGGGTGAGGTAGGGATCAAGCAAGACTCCGCTTTTGACCAAACTATCGTTTCCAATGAATAGAATAAACGTTGAGAAGTATTGTATTATAATGAACTTGTTGGAGTGCATCAAATATACTTGACTTCCAGGAATCCAGACAAGGATTTGTTTCTCATCATAGAAAGGATGCTAAACAGGAATGGTAAAATTTAGCTTTTACATGAATGAAGTTAACGCTGAATCAGCTTTTTAAATGTTCAGCATTCTTGCAACATTTGTAATCTAGTCGATTTTATAAATCACCTAAAGGCATTTCTGGAAAACTTCAAGAACTTTGAAAATTTTCATTGGCTCAAGATGAATCTGATAGACAAGGAGAAAATTATAATAATTTGAATTAATATTGTTAGCTTGATCCAGTTGAGACAGATTTAAGACACTTATTGTTTCTCAAAGAGAAGATACTTCTTCAGCTTTTTGAGGTAATTTTACTTCTAATCTAAACAGCTGGATGCTTTGATAGTCTAGGGGCGTTGTACTGTTTAGAATCTCTTGAATAAGATCTTATTTGGCAACCAAAATGTGCTTAATCAAATAAAACTTATAGAAAAAGTTCCTGAACACTTCAGTCTGGAATGCTGTTTACCATCGAAGAGATGCTCCAGCATTTTAAACTCCACTTTGATTGGACAACTATTCACTGAATGAATGAAAGATTCAGAAGTATTGTATTAGATGTTATTAAATGTGAGCTATACAACAAAATAAGTAAAAATCTCTCAGCTAAATCGTTTAAAATAACTGAGAAAGAAGAACTTGTAAACAAGCTCAACATAATGACAGTGAGCTCCACCAAATATTTGGGTATGGTCATTGATGAGAACCTCAAAATAGGGTCCTCACATAGATTTTATCAATTAAAAGCTGAAATTTATAGCATACAAAGAAGTATAGAACAAATTAAAACTGTATGTTTTGCATTAGTCGAATCGGTTTTAAGATATGCAATCATAATATGGGGCGGAGCATATGAACTCACTTGAGTGGCATATTCATGACTCAAAATGCTGTGATCAAGACCATCCTTTATAAGCCCAGAGATTCAAACCAGCTAGTATTTAGGTTTTTTGATGGTATTACTTCAAGACAAATGTGTTTGAAAAACTTAATGAGATATATCAATAAATACAGAAAAAACTTTCAGGAGTCAGAGCAACGTTTTTATACATTTGAACCTAATATTTTAAGGAAACCACACCAACCTCAGTTTTATTCAAAGACGACTTCTTTATATCAGTACAATTTATTCATATAATTCCAGAAGACATTTTGACTCATCGCCCTCAGAATAAGATTGTGAATGAATGGATATGCAGTTACTTCTTACAATATTTAACTGTCCTCAAATAGCATAGACCTCACCTCTCCTAATTTATAGTTAGCCTTCATTAAGATTTTATTATTTGGTGTCTATAAAAAATGCATTTATCTATTATTTCATTTTGATGAAGATTTTTCTTCTTTTCTCTCTTTTATTAAATAGGTTACAATAATTATCACATAATATTCTCATAATTATATCAAAAATCACATTTACAGAAAATACATATAAACCTAGAATAATTACCACCATAGCGAGCAAGTTTTACTGTTGCTGGTGGTGCAGCATCATGTTTATCTGCAAGCTTATATTTTTTATTTATTCTTATTCAAGTTTGCTTTGTATGTTTTTTTTGCTTGGCAATGAATTTCAATCATAAAGAGGATTTGAAAAAGGTCTTTCCATTGGAGTTTTTTCCTTTGAGGTATGTCTAGGATGTGGTGTTTCTACTAACTCTACCAGCTAGTACTAATAATCTGAAAAAAAGCAATAACAGCTATTTCAACTGCGACGCCTGATATGCTAATGAGAGTGTGGAATGTGTTTGAGCCGACGACATAAGTTAAACATTTTCGCAAACCCACGTTTTCATAGAAATCCATAAAGGGCAAGATGCTTCAAAAGTTTTAAAAATAAAGAGGGTCTGGGAATTTCAAGGAAGAAGGTGTTTTGATGAAGGACTGGCCAGACAAATATGGAAATACGATTTCGTGCAGGTGTGCATTTGTATTGATGCTTTATTATTGTGATGTGGAACTGGCATCAAAAATAACTTTTTCCTGAAATCCCAATACAGCTTAGACTCCAAACAATAGACGTTACCGATAGTGGCCTAAAATGGAATTCCCATAACTGATTGAATGTCTTAGTACTAACTGCATGTATATATAGTTGAGTAGAAATAGATATGTAGAACTAACCGTGTAATATAGATATAGTATTAACTTTACTAATATATAGATATGTTGGAATGTTGCATGCTTATTAATAATTAACCACTAATGATAAATCTAATAAAAAAAGCGCTTATTGACAAAGATTAAAGTTAAATTGAAATTTCAATTGGATAAATAAACTATAGAGATTTTCCAACCTGACACTTGATAAATTTATTGTATCCATATTCATAAATTTATATATATTTGTATTGATCAATTTTATTATTTTGGCATGTGATAGGAAATATAGGCATACCTAAGATTGATAAAGTGTATCAAGTTTTCCTTAAAAAGGTGATCACCGAAAATTTCTGTTATATTATTCAAACAAATTAAATAATATTTCTGAAGCCATGAATGAATTTTAAATATAATTAATGCCGGTTTTATTGAAATCTAGTCTCAATCATTAAAACTATTGAATATTTATTGTTCTAGATAATAATGCTCTTTTATGTATTTAATTATTTCTGTATGTACTAATTTCATATTTATAAATACCAACTTCAATATATTTCATGTAATCAAATTAAACACATAGATTTTAATATACAGATGAAAATGTGAGAATATGTTAAGATTCAAAGCTACTGTTATTATTATTAATTTTCATTTGATTATTCATTAGGTGTTAAATATTACTTGATTACTTCAAATTCTGATAAATATTTTCCAGAGGTATTTTTTTTAATATTATTGATTGTTAATAAACTTCGCTATTGAAAATCATTATTGAAATTAATGGTACTTCAGATTTTTTCATGGGAGCCATAATTTTAAAATTTTGTAAATAAAAAAAAAACACAAATACAAACAGAACAATGACTCAACAGTAATTTTAAATTAACAGTCAAATTCTATCCTCCATTATTATTTGTAAGCTGGACCTGACTGTGGGCGAGGCACAGGAGTGATGGTAGGGGGAGGTATGGTGGTGGCAAGAGTAATATATAAGAGGGAGCAACCCTTGGCTCGCTCCCTTTTTGGAATCGTGAGTGAGTAGTGACAAGGAGGTGAAGTGACACCAGAGGCACCATAATTCAATATCTCATAGGGAGTTGAATGGTAAAGCATATATCATAATTATTATTTTAACATATTATTTTCAACTTATAACAAATTTTTCTGCCACACCACCTCTATAGCCCCAAATAGCCATCAAATTTACAATCAGCTCAGTTTCCAGCCGTTTTTCTTTTATTTGCCAACAATTATTAATGTAGACACAGATTCAATTCTTTTTTTTTTAAAGTTCTTCTATTCTGTTTTAAATACTATCTCTTCTATTCCAAACACAAAACACATTTATTTTTGTGAGGCTACCCATTTTAATTTCCTGTAAGTTTATTTATAATTCAAAGATTCAAAGTAAAGCTTTATAACACTTTAATTTGTATAAAGTCGGTAGTAATTTTATTTCTAAGAATTAACTATTAATCTGATTATCTTTTCAAGATTTCAATTTATTTTCACATTCACATTTTATTATTGTAAATAAATTTAAAGTTAAAAGGTCCTGTTTTCTTTCACTTATCTCCCCTATCTACGCCCCTGAGACCCCTGCTCTTTCTTTAAGTTTATTTATTTACCTTAATTGATTTATTTTTGTGAGACAGTGTGATTACTGGTTTGTGTTCAAGTGGACAAGAGGAGTTCTGAGCCTTTGCTAGCTTCTCCCCATTTGAATACAAAACAGTGTCATTACTGATAGTGTTTGGTTGCTGACACAGGTCGTTGCCAGTAACTGATCACTTAGGCTTAAGGTTTATTTTGTAGGTTATTATATTTATTATATGTGTTATAGTTGTATAATTATTCTTTTATCAATCTAAAAGATTGATTGGCGCCGGGCAAAACATAAAAAAAAAATATATATATATAGAGTAGGGAACTGGGAAAATCACCCAGTGCACATAAATAGCAACAAAGATAAAATAGGGAAATAGTTCAGGTTTGAGTATCGGGTTGAGTTTGACTTGATACCACTCAGGTGTCAAGAAGAGGTTATATTGAACACTTTTGAACTTGTTTTTCAGTAAAAAAATTCCTCTTCATAATAATGTATAACTTGAGTTTCTATTTGATTGAATACATATTTTTGAAGTTATTGCATTTTTTAATCACCCGGGATAATATGAATAATTACACATTGATTTAATTATTAAATGATCATTTGTGTATCCTACCTTGATTGTATTCAAAATGATCTTACATTGTAGTTCCATTGTTTTCGTTTTTCATATTGCATTATTCTTTCTTTGATACTTCTGTAATTGCGTTATTAACGATTTTCAACTCTTTCATATTTTAACTTTCTTTGTAGTGGCGATGGTGATTTTCTGGAATATATTCTTAATGATTAGCAAAACTTGAAGTTGTTACAACCACATTAATTAGAAATAAATTGTTGTTACAATATTAGCAATCTCAAACAAACTAAAACTAAAGTACAGAATAGCTTCATATATACTAAACACGGAATGATACTATTGGCTGAGGCAGAAAGTCTGATCTTCATTGAAGGTCTGTGATTGGCTGAAGGCCAAAACAAGAATCGCAAACTGGTGGGAGAAGCAGCAAGCAAAAATAAGTGTCAAAATCAATAACCGAAAACTGTGAACACATAGAAATCAACAAACAAGAACAATACACAAGTAGGTTAGAATTAAAAAAAAAAAAAAATTAAAAAATTGAAGCTAACTGGAATGCAGTCAAGGTGAACCGAGAAAACACGAAATTCCCGTTATTAAAATGTAGGCCAGAATTAATTTATTTCAACCAATTAAATACAACTAACTTGGTTTCATCATAACTCATACTCTCACACACGAATTTAAATGTAATAATTTATACCATAATAAGGTACTTATATCTCATGATAAGTTTTCCTCTCTTTTTATTATTCTACATTCTTTGCATGACTTTTACAGTATTTTTCCATTTTCTGTCTTGAAAATGTATAAATGTACGGTATCTTTAATTTTAATGATTATACAGTTAAATGATTTTATGTAAACTGTGTTAAGGAAGCTTTTTTGAGCGTAGGCCTGTAAGCTTCCATCTATGCTTTGTACTAAATAAATAATTCTGGCCTACATTTTAATAACGGTACAGTACTTCATTTTAAACTTTAAAATTCTAACCTACTTGTGTGATGTTCTTTTTTGTCGCTTTCTATGTGTTCACGTTTCTTGGTTCTTGATTTTGACCTTAACTTATTTTTGCTTGCTGCCCCTAACACCAGTGGTAGCGTCTTGTTTTGGCCGTCATCCAATCAACAGACCTTCAGTGAAGATCAGCCTAACATAGTCACTTTCCCCATCAGTCAATAGTATAGTGTTTAGAATATATTAAGCTACTCTGTACTTCAGTTTTAGTATGTTTGAGATTGATAATATTGTAACAACAATTTATTTTTAATAAATGTGGTTAGGACAACTTTAAGTCTTATAATCCATTTTTTTATAAATCTCGTTATTGCAATTATATCTGAACTTTTGTGTCATGAGGGCCATAATGAATGGGTTTATTCAGGTACTCTCATATACGAGTATATTGTAATTTCAATAAATAAATCTGGAGGCTGGAGTTTGAAATGAAAGAATTTGTTAATCCAATAAAGAGGAGCATAATTCATTCAGTTAGGGCCTGTTTTAAGGTTGTCTTCCTGTAAAGATGAAGATTCACCAATTAGAGGACTTTATCATGAGCTGTGCATTCACCTAGCTAGTACCCTGGAGCTGTCGTATGACGGAGTTCCGCATTTATTAGATCTAGTCGTCATGGCGATGCATCCAGGTTTCAAAGTCAGTAGCTTCCGCTCGGATGACTTTGAATTTGTCCCTCGTCTGAGAAACGACGGAATAGAGTTTTATTCAGTGATATTATATGGAGTAGACGGTATCGATGACAACGGGGACGAATTGTGAGAGCGAGAAAGTCAGTGTGTTGAAGTGGAATTGAAGCAGTACGATATTGAGACACAGAGCAAGAGGAAGAAGAGACAGCGTGTACGATAAGATTGATAAAGATGAGGGATGGCAGAAGACTAGGAGGAATTGTGGGATGGATTTAGTTGGTGTGGGATTTCAATTTAAATAATTGGAATCTGTAATGAACAAATCCTTGCCTGAGATTTTTCCCAGCAACAAGCATTTTCCCCCTATATCGATTGCCAGAAACGCTGGATTTCATATATGTCATCACTGACGAACAGAATTTTGAAATTGAACTTGTTGACTTCATACAGATTCCTAGTCACAGAGAGACTTCCGACGCAATTTCATTACTTTTGTGTTTACACTCATTAAATGAGACAGTCGTCGCTCTTATTGACCTTTGTCCCATCATACAGTTTTCCATTCACCACAAATTTGCTCGGATGCAATGTGAATAAGAACCACATTTCTACTTAAACTTTCTCATTATCATTTATTTCAATTTCATTTTATTAATTATCACGTAGATATGCGGCCGGTTGAAAGAAAACCAACTAAATAATGAGTTTAATGTCAGTTAACTAACTGTCGTAAATGTCTAACGGGCTTATTTCTGTTGCACAAAGATCCATTAGTTATTTTTCGTTAACCGAATGGGCACAATCTGACAACACTGTAATTTGATCAACAGCTGATTCTGAAGTTGAGAGAAAAGATGAATTAGAATCATTTCATTTGAATCATTCATTATTCAACTATCTCAATATTATTATAATCATAAGCCGCATATCCACCAACCGAACATGCTCGGCGAACAGTGTTCGCTGGAATCAGCTGATGTAGCTGAACATTTTTTGGAGTTGGTTAGGTGTGGACGCCTTCTCGAACATTATGATCGGAGTGGCGGGAACCTGTTGTTGGTCGTCACTGTTCGCTCACAGACCGAACATTTCATTTGAACTCACGAACATGATCGGTGACCCATATGTTAAATGTTTGTCCGGTTGTTTTATTCGCCAACAATGTTCGGCAGACATGTTCGGTTGGTGGAGACGCGACTTTAATAGATTTTATTCATTTTGAAAGGTTTTCAACACCTGTGACCTAATTTACAGTTCCGTGTTCTGGTACAATAAACATAGCCTATAAAATGTAACTTATCGGAAAGAATAAGAATACAATCAAGAACAACGTACATTTAAGAAATTTGTTGAAAGATGAAAATAGAAGATTTCAAGAACATCCTAAAGCTGGAAGAGGTACTGCAGTATCAGAGGAGAGAAGAAAGACAACATCGGAGAGAACGAAGGAGTACTGGATGAAGCGGAAAGAAGCATCCATGAAAAAGATAATTGATTCAACGTATCCCAAAGTGGGAGATTCGAAGAAAGGGTGAAAATAATAATAATACTAATGATAATAATAATAATAATAATCACTATCGTGGAATACTAAAATATGCCACTATCAGACAGCTGTTGGACCAGAAGTTTAGTATGCATCATAAACGCTGTAACTATCAAATTTACATTATCAAGAAATACTTGAAATTCTGGAAAAAAGAATTTTGAGAAAAATCCTAGGGCCAATAATCACTGACAACTCGGTTTGTAGACTTAAATCAAACAAAGAACTCCACGTCAAAACAGAGAAATTGAGACATATAATGAGAAAAAGGAGACTACAATATTTATTGTATGGACAAATTTACAGAATGAACTATAACATTTTCACCAAACAAATGTTTAACATCTTAAATTCTTACAAAAAAAAAGGGAAATAGTTCAAGAATTAAGTGTATTCACAATCAACACGGAAATCATCACAGATAAGAATGCATTTCGGGAGAAAATCAATAGCTTAAGAGTTTCAGGAGGTACCAAGAGACCACGAAGAGGAGGGAGAAGAAAATGGACCCAAGAGGAGAAAACACAACACTCAGAAAAAATGAATGCTGCGTGGGCCAGGAAGTTGATCCAACGTGATCGTTAATGGGCTATTCGAATAATAATAATAATAATAGTCACTATCGTGGAATACTAAAATACGCCACTATCAGACAATTGTTAGGCCAGAAGGTATGCGTGCGTCAGAAACGCTGAAACTATCAAAAATTTGACTACAATTTTATAGACACAGATACAGATGAACGATAAGACCCAACAAACAAATTTTTAATAACCACAAAACTTAGATAAAGACTCAAAATAAGTGTTGATTTGGGAAGTGATAGCCGAGTTCCGTAGCAGGCATCTGTTCAATCAGAGATAAGCTACGAAACTCCTGAGCGCTGTTTGTAAGGTTAACCGATTGAATTGGCTAGCAAAGAAGACTCTATACTCTGTTGTAGAATCACTTCCCGGTGGTTCGCAACCCACCTAAAACTGTAGGACCAACTCATCAATCACCATCATCCAATTCATTACCCACGCACAGGTCTCAGACCTATTTAGGCTTCATCCTCAAAAAAAAAAATTCAATAAGAAGCCGTGTCAATTGAGGTCGTCATACAATTAGTTTTTTAATCCTTATTTTTGATTTCTGTACTATTTATTAATCCACGTGTTCTTGTTTTACAGATATATAACATGCTCACACCACAGTCGATCTCAATCAGTAAAAACACCGCGCGGAGTGAGTGGAGTTAACTCTAGACACCGTCCCAACTATCTTTGTTTGCCTCAGCAACGGTCAAGGGTGGCCTCAATGCCTAACACCGGTGTTGAGGAGGAGTATTATCGTCTGAGGCACTTCTCCATCACTGGCAAAGGTGTGGTCAACCGGGGTGACAGTCTCAAGAGTCGAAGGTCGAGAAGCAACACAAGTGTCGCTTCTTCCAACTCCAGTCACAGGTTAGTGGGGTTCTTATTAATTGGATTTAAAGTTTTAGTTGAACAGTTTATAGTTGAGTATTCTCAGTACTGTACTTGAACTAGGCCTACAGCCGTGTCTGAAGAAGCATTCCAACAATGCGAAATCGCAATCACAGATCACACGAATAAGTAAGTGGTGAATTCACTTGAAAAGTTTATTTTCAATATTTTTTTAACAATAATTTAGAGTTTTTATGTTTAGAAATATTTTAATTGTTGTGAATAATTATTAGCAATTATTGGGGAGTCCTATCCCACTAGGCGTCAAATCTGCAAGAAAGTGTCAAACAATTCAATTCAAATTTGGACTTGTACAGAGTGATAATTAAGTCGTGCACATCATTAGGTAATTGAATGTTAAACTAAATTAAACCAAATATATTCGCAAACATTAATTATTATTAGTACAATACACACAAATTACTTGGATTTTACAACAAATGCTCAAAATGGATGCCTCGTTCAGTACTGAATGCATGAATTTCATGCTTGATTTTCTGCTCTTGGGAAAACGACTTGTTAACAAAGCAGTAAGCTCACCAATACAGACTTGATGTAGCCAGTACCCATTTCAATGGTGTCTAGATTTGTTGTCGGTACTAGATGGGATGCTATTTTGCAGAAGCCATTGTACTTGATTCTACGAGACTACTATTTTCAAAAACGTTTATTTACATGTGCGAAACTTTATGATCACTCTGTAGGCCTAATCAAGACTCTATAATCAGGTAGCTCTTGGCTAACAACTGGTTTAAGAATAAATTATAAGCCTTCTAATAGTTGTATTAGGTGTGTGAGGTTTCTCAAGAAACCATGGTCCTTTGACTCATTTGAACATTTTAATTGAATTGACAACACCTTAATTTCTAACATATCTTCTCTGTCCTGTAACGGTTAATATCATCAGTACCTATCAACTGCATGATGAAATCGAATGAAAACCAGCATTACAAATATTTTACTCTCACAATTTTTTAGTTGAGCAGACTTTAATGTACCTGCATCTTTTATAGACATCGTGATGCTACTTGATACGTTGGTAGCTGGAAGTATTTATTGCTAACGTAATGCGTGCTGACATCTCAGTTACAGCATGTTACCTTAGCTATTATGAAGGTAAAAGACTCCTCTTCAAGTCCATCATGCATCAAATATTCATACAGTCTCAACTGTGAAAAGCTCTTGAAGCAGTAGTGCTGCACTCTACCTGTCTTTCTCTTCAACTTCAACGAATTACGTCTGTTATCTCTAGTCATAACTTTAGAATAACTAATCCAGGTGTATAGAAGAATTATTTTGCAAGTCTCTTTCAAATTTTGTTGAAGCGTGAAATCTCATAAAGGTTGAAGAAGTCTGAAAACATAGAAAAATGAAGAGTTTTACTCATTGTCACATCTGAACGAGATCGCTCATACAGAACAAAAAAAAAACCCATGCGTGAAAACAAAAAAAACTAGATGAGTTATGTGCGTACATAATAAGCAATGAGCCTTCAGCGATCATTTTATCATTTTGTGAAAACTATTGATTTGATTGAAACACTCTAGTTAAAAGGGCTAAGTCACTAAAGCATAATTACTTTAGAACAAAACAAAAAAAATCATTTTTTAAGATGAGTTGAAACTGACTTTCAGGCAATCAAGCTGATATTTCAGTTCAAAAAAAAAATCATTGGATGAGTTCTTGGGAGCTTGACCGGTAACTGGCAAATAGTTTTGGTGGCGTATGATTGGTCTATTCAAATATTTTACGTCTATGAATTTGAGTAGACCAATCAGACGCCAACGGTTACATTTATCAGTTACCGGTAAAGCTCCCAGGAACTCGACCAATCTATGTTACTACTCATTTAGTAGGCTACAGTATGTGAGTGTACTATATAGCAGTTCTAACATGTGGTAATTCAATTTTAATTTAAACATCAGCTTTATTCAAAAAAATATCAACAAACTTGTTTTTGTAACTTGGGCCCTTTTAGCTGATTCAATTACGTAATTAAGATACTAAATTATTTCAAATAACTCTTATTAATTTTCTAAAAATTAGTTTCAAACTCAAAAGAAGTCGTAGAAAACAGACGTTCATTGTTTCTGCGCTAACAATAAATAAGGTAGGGCGTATATCAAACTAGAAACAAAACTACTAAAACAAGAAAGTTAACACTATACAACAGAATTAAATCTAGATTTAAGTACCGCAGTTAGACATATTACTAAAGTCTGCAAGAAAATACTTTCAACACAGACCAAGACAGCAGAGAGAGAGAGAGGTCCGATGCTCTATCCCTTACAATTCACCCCCACCACATAGCAGCATTTACTCCGTTTCTCACAAAGACAACAGAAAAGTGACAATGCGCATTCTACTGCGCGCAGGTCCAACTCTCCTCTCTTCCTCACATCCTCCTGACTACAATACAGAGCACCTGTGGTGGTGGAAGATTGCTTCCCCGATTACATGATGGAAGTATTTTCTTACAGACTTTAAGATCTAGTTTCTGAACAATTCCTATCCCTTTATATAGCCAATTACCCTCTTCATCAAACTATATTGCACTCGTCATTTCATTTTCTGCTGAACCCTAAACACAAATAGTGCTATTAGGTTTAGTCTATTAGTTTTCACCACGGGGAATGTACCATGACTATTAGGAAGAAAACTAATTGCAAGCTCAGATAAAGATTTAATATGGGGAATTACGTTACTATAATATGTTTTCTATTCAATTCAATATATTTATTTTCAGAAAAAAATGTGTGCAAAAAATCCTCTAAAAATTACTGCTCTAACATTTTTATTTATTCATATTCCTATGGTACACACCAATTATACAAAATTCACAATAAAGTATATCATGCAAAATAGAATAATAATCCAAATAATTATAGACTAAAACAACTATATTTAAAACAAGGCAAAGCAACTATAAGGCTTCTTTCACACTTGCACGACCGGTCGTTTAAACGACAACGACATTTCGTCGCCAACGACATAAAAATTGGAACCGTTCACATTCACCCGACCACGACACTTTAGTATAGTCGATGTACAACGCACTTGCAGTACAGTACAGTCTAATTTCGTGTGGTTCTATAAAAATTAAAGAATTAATGAATCGGAAAAAGTTATTGTGTTGTTTGGTAGTTTATAGACGATTTAAAGCAAGGAGAAGGAATCGAATGCACTGGGTACATCCAATCAACTTGAGAGGGACTTTATAAATAACTTATAATTTTTTGAATAATCTTTTTTTCTATTTCCTATATTTCCTTTCTATATTATTTTATAGAATGACTTTATTTGGGTGAAGTTAGGTGTCGCTGGTTCAGTCTTGCACTTAACATTAAATACAAATTCAAAAATATTATTTTTTTTGTTTTTTGAAGGATGAAGCCCACATGGGTTTGAGACCTATGTGTGGGTAAAGAGTTGAATGATGGTGATTGATTAGTTGCATTGGTGTATATAGAAAAAAATTTCGGGGTACCCCAACAGCGGGCAGTGGCGCACCCAGGATTTTACTATGGGGGGACGAAACTACCGGGGGTATGGAATACCCCCCCCCATAGAAATTCCTCATTTGTCCTTTCCTTCGATTCATTTGTCCTTTCGATGTATTTTTCAAGTTTTTTCCCTCCCCGGGAAAATTTTTCATAAATTGAAGTCAAATATTAAATCAAAATCACATATTTGTAAATATAATTGTAAAATATTAAATATTTGAATCATAAATTGAAATCACATCATATTTCTACGTATTGCTACTAATTTTCCTATTTGTGTTTGGAATTTCGGGGGGGGGGGGGAGCTCAAGCCTTCCGAGCCCCCCTTATGTTGAAATCCTTATGTCGAGCCCATGATTAGTTGAACATATTAGTTGAAGTTGGTTTAGTTAGTTGATTAGTTGAAGTTTTAGGTGGGTTCCGAACCACCAGGAAATAATTGTACAGCAGAGAACAGTTTTTTTTGCTGACCAATCCAGTTGGTCACCCTTACAAAGAGGACACAGAAGAGCGTTGCTTATCTAATCTGATTGAACAGATGCTTGCTACGGCTCACAGCTATCACTCCCCCAATTCAATCCATCGTTTTATTCATTTACACAATTCATTTCCAGAATGTGAATGGATCACATTCATTCAATACATCATTTACACAAACGCGACCACCAACACACACACTTCCTATATTTTTTAATACTGAACAGCTGTTACATGAAACGATTTATTGTACATTGTTGTGCATTGAAATTAACGATTTATTTATCGTAGTGGGTTCACCTACCGTTTTTTAGCGATTGCTATTTTTTAGTCCCAGTGACTTAATTATTGCAAATAGAGGCTGTGCCTTAATGTATTCAAACAATCAAAAAATTCAAAAATTTTACAACAAAATTTCCAGTATTTAGGTCTCTATTTTTTTATAAATTATTTTTCATAGTTTCTATTTTAAACCAAAAACAAAGAGACTGAAAAATAAATTAATTCCTGTTTGTAATTACATAAATACTTATCAACGTTTTATGGTAAATTCAACAACTTGCAGTTAATTTCAATTGAGAATAAATCATATTTTTACTCAATTAAAATTGACTGTAAGTCGTTGAATTTACAATAAAGTTAATTAACAGCACTGATCGTTATGGAACAATAAATCCAGGAATAAATATACTTAGTTTATTTTTAGTTGAGAATAAAACAGTATTCACACCATATTCTTTTTTTTTCATTTTGCTCTAGCTTTTCAAACTTCGCATTCAGTTGCTTGAACACTTCAATCCATGCGACTCTGGTGAGGGTTCTGTCCTTATATTCTTCGATAGTCTTGTCCCAAATACCTCTTGTACCAACGAGATGAGCAATTCTAAATCAATCGAATCCATTGCCAACAAACAATCAATTGAGATAAAACCACAATTTAATGCGTCAATTCAACTCTGCCGCTCAGTACATGTCGTGTCGGAGATATGTGTACAGTTCCAGTAGCTCGCTTCGCCCTCTAGTCGTTCGTACGACACCGACAGTTGGCACGACTCGAGGGATGTCGTGGCACCCTCGGCACTAGCACGACAGCCGTGAGTAGAATTCAAATTCAATTCAATTCAAATTTATTTCCACACCAATAAACAACAGAATATAATATATGTATAAGAATATGCACATCAAATAATAAGAAATCTTCGAAATTCAGTTAGTAACTTAATAACTAGGATATGTGAGCACTTAACAATGACAAACATTCATCAAATGTGGCACAAGAGGTGGAAAAAACCACTGGCATAAGTGAAAACACTTGTTCGCCAGTATGAGTAGCATTATAATACGGTAGTTCTCTGTCACAATCATCCATTTCAATTTAAAACTAAAACAAACAATGGAAATACAAAAGCTAATTCACAAAAAAATATATATATAAATATGTGTAGCAGTGTAGGTTATGCAAAGAGGATAAACTATTACAAAAAATATTATCACACTGCCAATAAACGCCGCTAACAATGTTACAAAACACCCAAATCAAAGTAATGGTTCTCGATAATCCATCTCCTTACATTATTTGGAACGAGCTTAGTTGGTTGTTCCCTGATAAGCCTCACTGGAATGGAGTTTATGAGCTTTGGAGCCAAATAAATCAGCTGTTTACGAATAACTGTCAGGTTTGAAACATAACATTGGTATTTGTGTGCATTAAACCGAGTCCTATAGTTTTCATTCTCGATTTTTATAAAGTTGTCTTTATATCTACTGAAATATTTGAAAACACTTAATACATACAGTTGTCGAATTGTCATGACTCTTATCTCTTTAAAAGCATTTATTGAGGGGTATAATGTGGGTTTTTCAAAATATTGTTTTAATTATCATCTTTTGTACTCTAAACAAAGGAGACACATGCGAGTCAAAAGTACCTCCCCATACCACCAAACCATATTGTAGTAATGATTGCACCAATGCAAAGTACAGCATTCTTAGCATCGGTACCCGAAGAATAGACCTCAATTTGAAAAATTTGTAAGAGACAAACCTTAATCTATCGCACACATAGTTGATATGCTTTGAATCATTAAATGCTATGACACACATTGAATCGTTCTAATGTCGTTATATCCACGACATTTGTCGGCCTAGTGTGAAGAAGCTGATATCCCTCTTTGCCCTTTAGTCGGATGATCGACACACGACACACGACATGTCGTTGTAATGTGAAGCGAGCCTAAATGGATAAGAAAAAACACAGTTAACAGGACAAGTGCGTGTTTAGATGAGGAGTCAATACAAATTTATCATGTTATTGCTGCTGACAATGTTATTGGCGTAAGGGAAATTAGTTTTGTTCTTGATGATGTATTTTACTGCATTCATAATGTACAGCTGTCTGATAGTCATTACCTGAAGTTCAGTGAATATTAAGTTAGTTGGATATAGTCCAGGTTTATTTAAAATTGTTTTAATTATTAATTTCTGCATTATGAAGAGTTCTTTAAGATGTCAATTTTGTAGCAGCCTCCCCACACAGGGATACTATACTGAATTATGGATTGCAAAAGAGCGTAATATAATAGTTTAAGGTGGTTAGTATTTAGAATTTTTTAGCTTCATAAAATTTAAAAGATAGATATTACATTCTCCTGCAAATGAATTTTACATGAATGTCCCATTTCATATGTTCATCTATTAAAACACCTAGATATTTAGTACTTGTAACTTTTTGAACCGTTGCAGTTGTTTGAGTCAAGGTTGCATACGGAGAGGAGCTTAAGAATTAAATTTTCATTAGGTTTACCTATTTTATTTAAAGAGAAAGTAATATAATACTTTTATCTATGTTTAAGCTTAATGTGTTCCTATCTAACCAATCTTTTATTTTTAAAATGATAGCTACATTATAATAAATACATTGAATAGCTGATAGAAATCGATGAACACTACTGCACAAAAATATTTAGTTACCGCCGGCAATCAAACCACGGACCTCCCAAATGCAATGGCAGTTTGCAAAATTGTCAGTTCCTTCAAATCCAACTTATTCAGATTGGGTTGATCCTCTTATAGTTTGAATTTCTTCCAAGAATGTTGTGTACCATAAGCTTCAACTTTTTAGGAGCTATTTAATGGAGAGGATTCAGGCTTTGAGAAATAGTTCCGAAAATTTGTCAACTTTTGGGTTGCCTGAGGGTACGGTTCTCTCGCCACTTCTCTACATCTTGTACGTAAATGACTTGTTCGGAGTAATCTTTGTGGGTGATTGTTCAATTGTATCTTTTGCGGATGATACAGCTGTCACAGTATCCAGTGATTCTTGGGAATCAACTTACAAAATCACTGAACGGGTTCTGCATAGTGTAGGAAGATGGTTTAGTCATAATCTGTTAACGGTTAATGCTGAAAAAACCATATATTTGGCTTTTTCTGCGAATATTAGAGGACAACCCCCAATAAATAATATTTTTAAAATCCATGTTGATACCTTTAATTTTAATAATAGCCATAGCTGTACTTGTGTTACACTGGAAAGACCTCAGTATGTGAAATATCTTGGTGTAATGGTTGATCAGCATCTTAAATGGAATTCACTTATCAATTACCTAATTTCCGGATTAAAGAATTTGATTTATCAATTTTATAAAATGAATGAATTAAAAAAACTTAGCAATAATCAGATTAATATACAATGCTTATGCTGAATCTTTGCTTCAATATTGTATTGAGGTTTGGGGAGGTGCAATGAACTCATATGACTTCATATGAAAAAGCTGTTCATCATTCAGAAACATATTATAAGAGCCGCCTTGGGTAGACCTAGACTCTACTCCAGTAGGCTCATTTTCAAGGAACTTCAGGTCTTAACTTTAAGGCATTTGTCCATAAAAAAAATTATAAATTGCAATAGAGATGTATTCAGAATAAGGCAATTTACTTACAACATAAGACCGTTAACAAATAACATACTCATACCTAACTGGAATAAAAGTATTTGCAGGCACCAAACACATCATATTTGCTGTAAACTATTCAATATCTTACCAACTGAACTATTATCATTTAATAATAAAAAAATCATCTATTTTTAAAATTGTAGAATGGGTCAAAGAATATCTTCTTTAAAATAGGAAATTTAATCTAGTTTCTTGATCTTATATGTGTTATTAATAATCTGTCCTTATTTTTTACTTATGCTTATTTTATTATTTCTTATATTGTAGCTGTAGTAATGTTTACTATTTTACGTTTCCATGGTCGGTCTGGCGCTCAAGCTATGCTTTGCTGGGTCGAAATATGGGTAACTGAATAGTCTAGAATATTAGTTAATTTCTTTATTTAAATTGATTATTTTTGTTTAATTGGGAAATAAATCTTATTCTTATTCCATCGCAATATTGATTTTTCATAATCATTAATTATTTTCATTAATGATTAATCATTAATTTCTATCATTAATCATTAATTTTTATCATTAATTAATGTATTATAGATTATAGGGTTTCCTCCTTTTAATATGTTGATTATTTTGACATGTTATTATCCTTATCATTTTTATTTTATTGATAATTTTTCTCTCCTCCTTTACAATTCTTACTTTCTTTCTGTAGTAGGCCTATACTTGTATTATACCGGGGCTAAACTTTTCAATCTAAATAGAAGTGGAATATTTGGTATGGTAGTAAATTATGGTAGCATACTATAAGCGTTTCAAAAGCTCTCCGAGATCAAATGGCGGAAGTCATGCATGGGGTGAATTTTCTGTGCCCCAATCGATATTTAAGCAACATTCAATTCAATGTCAACTATCTGAGACAATTGGAATGTAGTAGTCGAGCATTAGTTTGGTCACAGCAGTCTTCTCATTAAATTGAGTCAGATCTATTTTTTTCAATATGATTCTATTCTTGAGATCCTTGGAACTTATCCTGTCTAATGTTTTCCTATAGCTATAGGGCTCTTTGCATTACGATGTTGATAATAAAATTCTTATACAATAAAATTGATTAACTTGAAACTGAAACAACTCAATTTTCAAGATCGACTTGCTTTCAAGTAGAGTGAAAAAGTAAATTTGTAGGAAAGTTGCTACAAATGAGTTGAAATTAGTAGAAATCTATTTTAAAGCTACGGGGCATCAAATGAAACATCCATCTAACATTAGTAAAAAATTGAATTTTAATCATGTGCATGTTGAATAATTTGCGTCACTTTTGAAAAACCCTATAGTAGAAAACGGTGATTTAGATTGAGTTTTTCACCATGGCCTATTTCTCCAAATTTTATTTTTTCTCCATCTTTCTGCAGTCGGCTATTCGAAAGAATCTTAACTTTTAAAACTAGGTAATGTATTCTGAAATGCTTCCAGAGCTGACCTCATTACAGCCTGGTGTAAGTTGTGTTGGTGAGCAGTCAAGTTTTAATATAGCAGCGATACTAGTACAGTCAGGTCTAATCACAATAGACCTCAATACCGCAAAGTTTGTGAGCTGTACCCAAGCTTGATGAGGTTGGGTTAGCAGATGGTGGCTTTTAACATGTCTGACATAGACTGGATTAGACCCATGAGTCTAACGCTGCTTTGCAGCAAAGCAAAGGGTGTTTCCTGCACAGGAAACAAGGAGACGCAATGTTTATTTTAACTAGAAGGTTGTTTCAAAGGATACTTTAGCTAAATTATAATATTTGGCATAAAAGGTGTCGTGGGCCTGATTGAAAATGTAACAAAGGCTTTTATTCTTTTTGATCTTTTGAAATTTACAGATCTCGTTTTATATCAAAGGAACTTGATTAATTATAAATGCATGAAACTTTAGCATTGAAGCGACAATCTATCTCTATTAGCATATATAACAAAATTCTCTACAGTGTACTACAGTTATACTTTAACAAAATACGGATATTAACAGGATATATATATATTTATTCACAATTAAATTTGACTGCAAGTCGTTAAATTTACAATAACAAGTTAATATTAACAACGCAGATCGTTATGGAACAAGAAATCCAAGGATATTCTGGCTTAAAATGTCATGTGTAAGGCTGTTTTTTTGTTGATTTTAACGGTGACTACTATAAAATAGTATAAACTAATAAAGTGAGTTTCAGTTCAAATTAATGGGAAACGTTTAATTTGAGATATTGATACAATGTCTCAAATTGAACTGAAAATAACCAAGTTACCCCTTTAATGAAAAGTTTTAGTGAGCTTTTTGACCTTACTTTCAACTAAGATTTAGATTCTCTAGTTGGGATTTTGTAAAGAAAGTCGATTTGAGCTACAATAACAGTCTGTCGTATCTTGACATTCGATTGTACTTTCAATAATTGAATGAGCCTATTATGCTTATTTTGCTATAATTGCTTATAGGCCTAGGCCCATTCACAAGCTGCATTAACCATCATTTATTACCTTTTTTCCGAGATCTAAAGCAATGAATAATGGGAGGACACTGTTTATTATTTTTACTCACTCTATCTGATCAAAATATGCTGTATTAGGGGAAAAAATTATTATAATTGTATTCAAAATTGAAATAATTGTATAAACAGTCTGTATGTAGGCCGAGGCCTATATGCAAGCTGCATTGGTTTTACCTTTTTTCTAGGATCTAAACCAATGAATAATGGTAATAAATGAACAGCTGAGTAGCCATTCCAGCCCAATCAAAAAATGTGTCCACAAAAAATCCATCAATCAAACCTCCTATAATATATTTGAAAATTCAGAGTGTTTCAAAACTAACGCTACCCGCGGGGTATAATATATGACATATTCAACGTGCTCATGATTGAAATTCAATGTTGCACTAGTATTAGAAAGTTAGATGTTTGATTTAATTCAACTCTAAAAAAGATTTGTACTGATTTATACACATTTGTAGCAACTTTCCTTCAAATTTTCTCTGTTACTTCACTTTAAATAACCTTTTGAATGTAGTTTGAGTCTCAAGTTAATCAATTTTATTGTATAAGTATTATATATCATATATCCTTGGATTTCTTGTTCCATATCGACTCGTAAACTTTTGGCCAGATGTGAGTAGAAATATTATTTATTCACAATTAAAATTAACTGCAATAAGTCGTTGAATTTACAATAAAATGCTAATATAAGAATTATGCTATCAACAACTTCGTAATGCGAAAAGCCCTATAGTAGAACATCAGACAGGATAAGTTCCAAGGATCTCAGGAATAGAAAAAATTATATATTACATATTTTATAATGAAACGACTGATTTGACGAAACTAATGCTCAACTAGTACATTCCAATTGATCCAGATAGTTGACATTGTATTAAATGTTGTTTAAATATCGGTTGGGGCACAGAAAATTCACCTCCATGCATGACTTCCGCCTTTGATGTCAGAATTGCGTTATTTTTTAAATATCCGCTATTTCGTTGTGAGCTTGACTGGAGTTCAGAAGATGTTTTTAATTGATTCAATAAGAGTACTTGAAAACTAATAAAATCGCTTGTTACCTGCGTCCGCCTTACATGGGAAAGGTAAGACACCGAAGCATTAAGATTCACTAAACGTTTGAGAGCTTTCAATTAATGTATAATGGCTTTCCTGTTTTCTAACGAAGTTAGAGCAGCCGTTACCGTGGAGTCCCCGCTTCGAGAGCAGGACCAGCCAGCTTAAAACTTTGAACCGTGAAAGCTTTTAATGCACCTTCAATTAGTTGCCTCGAATTGATTTATGAAGTGGCGGTCCGTACTGGCGTTCCTGCCGCTCGTTCGCTTTGTGCCGTCCTTTCTGCGGATGTGCGGATGTCCTTTGTATGGCGCCCAGCTCCTGTCTATCGATTTCAAAGGCTGCTCCAACTTTTGGATGAGATAACTTACCGAGCTTGCCGCTTGGATCGGAAGCAATTTTGTCAGCAACGAAGAAAATTTTAATTGATTTGTTCGAAAGTATTACCATAATAGTTGAGAAAGTGGGGGAGTATCTCTGGAGCAGTTATTAGACTCAACTCCTGAGCTGGAATGTTCGAAAGAAATTTGACAGCTGAAGGCAGAGACTTGTGAGATAATTAAATCAGTTCAATAAATTGACATTCTTATCATACTCATTAAAGAATTTGACAAATTTACATAACAGACAAGGATGGTACCCCTTTTAATAATTCCCCCCCCCCCCCGTCGGAAAACTCGCAAAAAATATAGTCTATTAATTTTGAACTCCTCAAAGTGCTATTAATTATAGGCTACTGAAGACTTCCGTTACAGTACTTTGAGGAATTCGAAACTAATAAATTATGTTCTATATATTTGTAAGTTTGATAAATGGTCAGCTCCTTCAAAACCATCTTGGTAAGAGCCGATATGGCCAAGACTAAAATGAACGCTGCTATACAGAAGGGTATTCTAGTGGTTAAGACGCCTTACCGCCAATTGGAAAATATAAATAGAAATAGAAATATTTTATTATCCAACAAATACATAGTAATGTACATTAGGCCTCGTCAAATTTAATTAATATCAATAGCCTAATAATTTTAAATAGTATCTGAAAAATAGTATCTCAGGTCCGCGGTTCGATTCCCGACGGTGACTAAATATTTTTGTGTAGTAGCGTTCATCGATTTCCATCAGCTATTCAATTCTGTTGTCAATATCCGCTATTGAGGAAGTCTTCAGTATTATTAATAGCACTATGAGGAATTCAACATTAATAAACTATGCACTATATATTTATCAGTTTGATAAATTGTTAGTTCCTTCAAAACCGCGACTTGTCAGCAAAATCCCATTTCTGAAACTAAATTTAGTTTGTTCTTATCAAAGTAATAGGCTTGGCAATGATGGCTCTTTTCAATGAGTCGTTCAATCGCCCTCACTCTTATAAGTGAGTCGTTCATTTCAACTAGTTCAAAAATGAGTCATCAGCAATGCTCGTGCTCATTTACTACCATTACCATAGCTTTTTCAAACGCTCAGCGGTCACTGAGCACTCATACACACACAACAATAAACAGCCTTGTCGTATGTCTGGCGCCTCAATATAAATAATTCTCAGAATCTGAGTCATCAGTCATCTATTCCAGAGCACAGAGCATATTCTATTTTTCAGAAGTAGTCAACCAGGTTATGGAGCTGAGAGAGGTGAGTGAGTGAGGAAGCTGTTGTTGTAGTTAGTTCACTTCACAGTTCAAAATGCTCGTGAAGTGGGGAGATGAGTGCTCTTGTCTAGCAGTGTCTAGCAGGCCGCTGCACTGCTCTGCTAATTCAAAGAGCGCTCACTAGATGAAAACACAAACGCAGCTCAAAAATGAACTAACTACTTTCTGAATTTGAACTACTAGTTCGTAGTTCATTTTAAAGAGTCTGTTACTTTGAACGACTCACTCATTCTGGTTGCATCTCTACAAAGTAAAAGCTGACAAAATACTCTACAAAAATGAGTTCATGCATTTTTTGAAGAACCAGCCGCATGCTTGTTACAGGCTTCCCAAATTAAGGCTGTGCGCAGGGGTTTTGGTCATAATTTGTTTTCAAAGTTTCTTGTGCTGAATATTATTAGAACTTCGAAATGTTATCTATTGCTGTGAGGAAAAAGGGGTTTCTTCAGTTATTTTGTGAAATATGGGGGTTTAAACTCTTGATGAATTTTCTATGACCAAAAGACGACTTGAGGAATAAAATGTCATACACCTCAATTTTTAAGAATTAAAAATTTTTACAGATTTAAATAAAATTGTTTTGAAAAAACTAATTGCTTGATTGGAGGGAAAAATATGATGTTTTATTCTTTGGGTTGTCTTTCAGTTTTAGAAAATTTATCAAGAGTTAAAAAAACATGTAGAAGAGATCAATTGCCCCCAAAAATCGACAATTTTCAAGTTTGAACCCCCATAATTCACAAAATAATTGAAGAAAACCTTTTTTCCTCACAGCAATAGATAACATATCAACACCCTAATAATATCCAATACAAAAAACTTCGAAAAAAATTATGACCAAAAACCTTGCGCACAGCCTTAATTTGGGAAGCCCGTAACAAGCTTGCAGCTGGTTCTACAAAAAATGCATGAATTCATTTTTGTAGAGAATTTTGTCAGTTTTAACTTTGATAGAAACAAAAGAATCGATTTTAGTTATCGTTACTGATTTCTAAGCAAAAAATTGTACCTTACGAACCCCCCCCCCCCCCCCCCATTAATCATCGGGCTCCCCCCTTGGGGACTTTTAATATGTTATTACCCAAGGTTATATATAGAAAGTGGTTGGCGAAAAAACATTTCTCCATCAATTGTTTCCCTCGATTTATCTAATTTGACTGGGTTAATTGTAAGGAACCGTATTGTAACACTAAATTGACATGGAACATAAAAAATCATTTAAAAATATATACAAGAGGTAATCTATCAGCGTGTAGTGAAACATAGAATTTATTATGCAATAATTAGTTAATAAGATAAGAGATAAGTTATTAAGAATATGGACAATAAAAAGAAATAATATAAAGTTGTTTAAGAGACTTCGTCTTCTAACTGTACCCTGTTTATATGTGTATGAAGCTACTTTATATGTAAAAAAGAGTGACATTAACCAAAATCTTGACGTACACGATTATAATACAAGAATCCGAGGAGATTATCACTTGGTGAGTCACAATAGTAGCTTATTCAAACAAAAGCCTAGTTATATTGGTAGGAAAATGTACAACAAGCTACCGCAGTTTTTGAAGAGTCTTGAAAATATGGAAATATTTAAAAAAACAGTTGAAAAATATTTAGTTGATAAAGCTTTTTATGGTGTACAAGAGCTCCTTTCACATCAAAATTAAGCCTCACCTCAACTAATTGATATAGTAATTATGGTAACTAGTGTATAATTATTGTTGATCTGACTTGTTTTATACTCTGGAGACTTCAAGACGTAATTTACAAAAAAAAGAAGCATCACAATTTTCACTCGCTGATCAACAGATAGTCTTAGTTAGTCAGTCATCTTGGAACGAATGTTTGGTTGAAGGATAAATAATAATAATATCGTGTGACCTGGCTGGCTCAGTTCTGGTGTCAGAGTTATCAGGTCGCACCTGAATAAGTTCAGGGCCTCTGACGTGACTTAAAGACTGTTTTAGGCAGCCGGGACCGACAGCTTAACGTGTCCTCCGAAACACGGGAGTGGCCCGAGGTAAAATCTTTCGGTCAGAACTGGGATCGAACACGGGACCTTTGGGCTAGCAAACCAGCACTTAACCCACTCGGCTACGGCCACTCCTGGTTCAAGGAATCATTCGGTTACTGCTAAACTACTTTCCATTAAGTGCTGTCACGTATGTCTACATAAAACACATCGATAGTTACCAACCTAAAGAATTAAAAACAAAATAAATGTTGGGTCACATCGTGTGTCACCCTGTACATTTGTTGCATACACTTTTTATCTGCATTATCAATAACCAATAAACCTACCAAGGTAAATAAATATCGATTTGTTCTTCCATTTTTCCTCAGACATTTTTTTATTTTTTTGTAGTCAGCAGTGAACTGATTGTTATGGGGTGACACGAGGGTAGTGAGAGAGAGTGTGAGAGTGAGGGAGAGAGAGTGTGAGTGAGCGAGTGTGAGTGAGTGAGGGATTTAGTTCCCAGAATCTATTA
Organism: Conomelus anceps; assembly: GCA_948455865.1. Classification (NCBI taxonomy): domain Eukaryota; kingdom Metazoa; phylum Arthropoda; class Insecta; order Hemiptera; family Delphacidae; genus Conomelus; species Conomelus anceps. The sequence goes on along the minus strand of OX418222.1, from coordinate 58,124,066 downwards.
TTGCGCGAAGACTAATTACAATCAGCGAGAGCTACCAGCTGTGTACAATTTGATTCCACTGAGATTTTTTATGGAATTTATCGGCTGAAGGAAAAACAGAAGTGGTAGCAGTTGGAGTATGACAGAAGAAAAATGATCAATGTTCTATGTTCTCAGAAAGTGCAGAATAAATGAATGAATGAATTTGTTTGGGAAATAGAATCCCACTTGTTATACATGTGAGTAGGAGAAGAATCAAAAATGTAGTATTGTGTAATGCTGATGTTTTACTGGAAATTTGCATACTGTAACAAAACTTGTAGTCAAATGTTCATAAACATTCATAATATGCATTTTTAATGAATTGTGAGACTTGAAGTTGTCACAGCCACATTTATTGAAAACTGTGAGAAACTAGTGACTAAATAAAATAATAAAAACATAATGATAATGTACAAAACTTTGCACATTTTGATTGCCTAGTTTAAAAGCGATTAAGGTTTTTAATGTTTTTTTCAAGTACGGAGCATCAAACGACAAGCTGCTTCGTTCCTGGTGGTGGATCTTATCCAGGATCAGCAAGGACATCTGCCACTGCATCTCTGGCATCCTCTCGTGAATCATCCTGTGCTTCTTGTCCTGGCATAACAGCTCCTTATCGTGTCATGATGCTGGGCTCTGCAGGGGTTGGAAAGACCTCACTAATATCCCAATTCATGACATCCGAATATCTTCACGCATATGACACCTCAATTGGTAAGTGGTAAAATGAATTGTAAATTTCATGATTTGATTGATGGGTTAAAAAATAGTGCCAATACAGTAATTGAGGCTGGACAACAGCCAATTCACTTAGTCTTAACAATAACATGCAAAAACCATTTTAGTGTCAAACTCAAGTGATGATCATGTAAAATTTCTAGATGTGACATTTCAGTCATACATTTCAGGGGTACTCCCCGGGAAATTTTTAAAAAATAATCCCTTTGAAACAACATTTTACGTCTAGACACAAATTTTCATCCATTCTAACATAATTCTAACCCGAATTGTGTGTTAAATTTTCATCTAGTTTTAGCATCATTGTCAGTGGGAGATCCAAACTCTTCTGCTAAAAGATATTGTCCAAGTAGCCTAACTATAAAACAGGCCTACTTAAAAATATTTTCACTCTGCTATTTTTCATCCCCCATCTCACCTGATTGGGGTACAGCATAGTACCGTACTTAAGAATGTCTTTTAATAGGAGAAGGAGGGGGTTTCTAACAGTAAGTTAAGACTTTATGTAGCTTGCCAATTCAAAAGGGAGGTGTGTGGTACTCCCACAGAATTTTTTTTTAAATAATCCCTCCAAAACTATATTTTCAGCGAATCAATACGTATTTTTTACTCTTGTCAAAAATTATTCTCTCAGGGCTTGTTAAAATTACAAAATTCCTTTTGTTTCTAGGTCTCTGTGGGGTGTTTTTCCCCCTATCCCCTCCTATAGCTACGTCATTGAGCAAAATAATCATATTATCTTGCATATTTAATGCAACTATGACAATAATAATTACTCTTATAATATTGTATAGGCTTCATACAATTTATTATTTCATTAACCAATTTAATGCATATACTTTGTACTGAAGTTTACTAGAATTATAGAGTTGGACAATATTTCATTCCTCTCAGCTTGTTAACCACAAATTATCGTCCCCCATTTTCAAACTTTTTTGGAGGGTGAAGCTCACATAGGTCTGAGACCTGTGTGTGGGTAGTTGGATGATTGTGATTGATGAGCTAGACCTACAGTTTCAGGTGGATTCCGTACCACCGGGAAGTATTTTTACAGCAGAGAACAGTGTACTTTTTGCTGGCCAATCTAATTGGCCACCCTTACAAAGAGTGCCTAAGAGAACGCAGCTTATCTCTATCTGATTGAACAGATACCTGCTACGGCTCACGGCTCAAATTATTATTTATTGTATACTCTTTACAGCTTCTGACAAGAAAAGTGATTGACTTTTTTCGATATGTAATATGCTAGGCATTAGATCTTAAATAGAAAGATTTAATTTTAAAAAATTAAATGATTATTATTTTAAAGTAGATTAAAAGTAGTAGATTCTACTATTATTGGTCCTCCTGAAATCTTTTTCCATGTAGGCTGAATTACGATTTTTGTTATTATAATGTTTTGTTTTTATTTTCATTTCAGATGACGAGTTTGGTGAGAAGTCTGTGTCTGTTCTTTTGGATGGCGAAGAAAGTGAGCTTACTTTTATTGATCATCCCTCTTCTGAAATGTCGGCAAGTATTATTCCTTCAAAATCAAAGTATTATTTTTCCAAAGTCAAAGCCAGCAATACAGTGTTCAATTTTATGATGGTAGATCATTCTGCACTAATACGAATGGTTGACATGCTCCTACTGAACAATAAGAATAATTCCAGTAAAATATTTTCAAGAAGTTTTTGGATGATGATTGTAAAACTGTGCCAAAAATCATCCCAAAAGATTAAAATTCTATATAAAGATAGCTCCATATCCTTGTTCATAGGTACCAATAGATTTTGTTACTTCATTAATTATTGGAAATAAGATTATTTGAGAGGATCTACGTGTTCAATTAAAAAACATGTGTAAAAATACATGATTTATTATTTGCAATGAAAGACCAGAATATTCCATAATTTTGCTAAGCTTTACATAATTTACTAGGTCTACCTAAGTCTTATATGGCTGATCATGAATTTTCGACACTTACCATATTATTGAATTATTGATCGGCCTATTGTTTGTTACTAATTAGTTTTATACATTGATTGATCTTGTTATAGAAATATTAATTGTTAGATGAAATTTATTGAACTGTTTGTTTTGTTATTGATTTTCTTATATGGTAATTGCTTATTAGTATTTGCTGTATGTTGATTGTTTAAATAGAGTTCATTGATTTTCTTATATGACAATTGCTTATTAGTGTTTGCTGTATGTTGATTGTGTAAATAGAGTTCATTGATTTTCTTATATGGCAATTGCTTATTATTGTTTGCTGTTATACAGCCAGAGGACTGTCTGACAGCTTATTCGTCAGCACATGCATTCTGCGTAGTCTATTCGACGTCGGATAGAGCTAGCTTTCGTCAGGCAGAAGAGTCACTTCAAGCTTTGTGGAAAATGGACAACATCAGATTGAAAGCAGTTATACTTGTAGGCAATAAAACAGACCTTGTAAGAAGCAGGGTAGTGTCCACCCAAGGTAAGTGTAGCAGACTTTATAACAATACATTGGTGTGTGCTGTGCTCTATCACTCTCTTGATAAATTCAAGGGAGCTATTAAAAGTTATTGAACACATTTCGTGGGCGAATAGGATAATAGATAATAAAAATTAGTATTCGATGTGTATCTAAATTGATTAGGAATGCCAAACTTTTCCTCCAAAGAAAATAGCAAATCCGATAAATCTTCGCATTAGTATCTTTTTTTAGTAATTAAATATTTTATAAATAGACATAATGGAACTTTCCACATAAATCGCTTCTTTCAGTAAATACAATTTGCTAAGATAGATACAAAAAAGTCAGTAACACTAGAATATGAGTCGATAACGAAATTCAGTACCTCAATAGTTTAGAAATGAAAATAATAAACAAGAAGAAAAATACAAGGAAGTAAAAATCAAAAGCAAAGAAAGAAAATAGTGTTCATATTATTTAAGTCAGAACCAAAAGACATACCATGTCATCTTTTATCATGCCATGCTCCTATGTCAGCTTTGCCTTATGTTGAAAAATTGAAAGGAGAAATATTGGCATTATGATGAAGAGGGTAATTTTTTAGGGTTTTAAATTTTAGTAGAGTAGATGGTGTTCCATCAAAACATGACAGTGTTTGATCAGGTTTAAATACAACTAGGCTAGGTAAAAAAATTTGGAGTCTGATTATAATGTAAATATAGGTAGATGTATAATGTATTTGAATATCAATGGGGTAAATAATGACAGGTTTAACAAAATGGAAGAGCTAAACATATTTCTGAATCAGAATAAAGATATTACTGTTCTATGTTTAAATGAGCACTGGCTATCAAATGACTCTGTCAGCATCTTAAATAGATAAGAAAATTTCAAATTAGCATCATATTTTTGCCGTCAAAATAGCTATGGAGGATCATGTATTCTGGTAAAATTAGAAGTGAATTTCAAGATTAGGTCTGATCTTGAAGTAGATAAAGAGGAAAATATTTTTGAAGTATCCTGTATTGGAATACAAGAAATAAATTCCAACATAATCACTATCTATAGAATTCCAGGTAACCATGAAACAAAACTATTTTTAATTAAACTAGCTAATCATTTTGGTAAACTGAAGAAAAATTTCAAGAAGCAGATAATTGTAACAGCAGATTTCAATATACACCGTGAGGATATATATTCAAAACGTTTTATCGAATTAGTAGAAAGATATGGTTTCAAACTAAACTTCTCTGAGCCCACTAGAATTACAAAATTGACATCTACATGTATTGACAATATTATAACAGCTAACTTTGCCCAACGTAGTCTTGGTGTACGTGTATTGGATCTAGGTATATCAGATCATATAGCATTGTTTTTATCATTACCATCAATTTCGGAACAAAAAACAAAGCAAAAATTGGTTAGAAATTTTAAAGGAGAAAGCACTTAACAGTTTATCTCAAAAATTAAAACCATTAACTGGAATATACGTAATAATTTCTCAACCAACAAAAATTTTAATAATTTCATGGGCAATTTACTTAGCTTATTCAATGAATGATTTCCCAAAATACGTATTTTCCAACAGATGAATACTAAATCCCGATGGATTACTGCTGTTATAAAAGTCTTTAGCATAAATAAAAGGAAATTACATGCAGAATTGAAATTTACAGAAGACCCAGATTTCATCGAATATGTAAAAATGTACAAAGATACATTTCCAAAGTAGTTCTCCAAAGTAGTTAAAGCTGCAAAGATAATGGCAAATAATAAATATATACTTCAAAATGAAAATAAGTCCAAGGCTGTATGGTCAGTTGTTAAGCAAATAGAATTCATAAATTGAAAGTAGGTGATAAAGTTGTTGCTAATACTAGACAAATAGCAGAATTATTTAATAATTACTTTATAAATATATAAGTTATGTAAACCAGAGAAACGAAATCAACCTTCTAGATGTGCAATAAATAATGTACAACCTGTAAACACAAATATTCACAATACTTTCAAGACTCTTTAAAAACTGCGGTAGCTTGCAGTTTTTAAAGATTCTTGAAAATATAGAAATATTTAAAAAACAATTGAAAAAATGTTAAAATTGAAAATATAGAAATATTTAAAAAACAATTGAAAAAATATTTAGTTGATTTATAGAAGCTTTTTATAGTATACAAGAGCTCCTTTCACATCAAAATTAAGCCTCACCTCAACTAATTGATATAGTAATTATGGTATCTTGTGTATAATTGTTGATCTGACTTGTCTTATACTCCTTAACTGGAGTCTCCAAGACGTAATCTACAAAAAAAAGTACTCATATTGCAAAAGCAGGTGGTCAGGAACATGTGTGGTGTAATGAATAGAACAGAATTATGTCGTCCACTATTTGAAAAGTTAAAAATACTTACAATTCCTTCTTTGTATATATTAGATTTAATGTTATTTGTATTTAAAAACTTGCATCTTTTTCAAAATAATAGGTTTGAACATGAACATGACACTAGGAATAAAAAAAATTACAAACTGTCAACTCATAGGCTTAATTTATTTGCGCAGTCTCCATATTATATGGGAATGAAATTATTTAATAAATTAGAAATTGATTTTACTAAATTTACAGTTAAAACTGAAAATATATTTACAAAACTTAATAGTGGATAAATGTTATTATTGTGTCAAAGATTTCATGGGTGATGATATTTACTGTACTTAGTGTTTGTTATTTTGGCCATTAATTATTAAGAAATTGACGAGGCACCTGTTCTGACAGTGTATACTGTAAAATAGAATGTATTTGCCAATAAATGAAATGAAATAAAGTACAGAAACGCGAAACCTGGGGCAGGCGGATGAAGCTTCTCCTCAAAAGCGAAATGAATTTCTCCAGTTTAAGTGAATAGAAATCATAATATAGATAGAAATTCAGTGTCAGTATTGATGTTAGATTGTTCATCAAGTATTTCGTCATGGAAAACATCACAGGTATGAAAATACCACGTAAATTACCATATAAATATTACTTGTTTTATATTTATATTACTATATATGTTATCGACCAGCATTTGCTTATGAGTTAATTCTTCTGTGATGTTTCCATGACGAGATATTTGATGAACAATATGGTATCAAAATTGGCACTGTATTTCTATTTTAATTATAAGTTTTACTTACTTATATTGGAGAGATGCATTCCACTTCTAAAGAGAACAAGCCTTATCAGCATCGCTCCTGTATAAGTGAGCAAAAATCATAATTTAAATAGAAATACAGTATCAGTTTTTATATTAGATTATTCATAAAGTATTTCTTCATGTCATTTCATGTCATGGAAAACATCACAGATTTCAACACTGCAGGACCAGCAAACTTCCCACTATTCAGGAATTTGTTTTGAATGTTAGGACATTGGCCTCACTCATTAACTTCAACAAAACTCGCTTAAAACTAAAAAGGCTGATTAAGCTTCTCTTTAGAAATGAAATGCGTCCCTCTAGTATAAGTCAATAAATATCAGAATCTAAATAGAAATACAGTGACAGTTTTAATATTAGATAGTTAATTCTTCTCATAGCCAGATGTTCTTTATTTGTCTGTTTATCTTTCCAGATGGGAAGGTGATGGCTACAAATTATGATTGCAAATTTATTGAGACATCAGTCGGTATAAACCATAATGTTGACGAACTGTTGGTCGGGATCCTCACACAGATACGCTTGAAACAAGAGAACCCTCCAGAGACAATTGACTCTCATCGTCAAAGATGCAGGAGCAGATCACCATTGGGGGGTGGCCCGGGGGGATTTCGCAAGTACAGAGGGCAACGGACATCAGCCAGTCTCAAAGTCAAAGGACTCCTTAGCAAAGTTTGGGCCAGAGACTCCAAGTCAAAATCATGCGAAAATCTACATGTCCTTTAAACTAAAAGATAATATTTACGAATATTTACCATGAATTAGTTTCTATTGCATGCAATGCATCACTTATTTTTATTGCAATATTGGTTCAATGGATTATTTTTCTAGCACAATTAAATAAAATTACTGTAATTTACAATAGATATTGTATTTTACAAAACATTTTTGTCAATTTTAATGTTAATTAGTAGATCTTATACCTCAAACTAATGTTCACACACTATGTCTCTACATCTCTCTCATTATGCTTTTTTCTGTAATAGTTTCCCATATTTAAATACAAAGTACAGTAAGCGCCATATAGCTGTGCCCGCGTGTCCTTGAAATACCTTGTAGATGAAGTAAGGCTCGCGGGGTGATATCAATGCCTTTCTACACACATTCACTGTCTGCTGTCTGCTCCTAACATTGAACGCTACGCTACTGTACTGCAGTCAGTGCACTCTTATAACACAACGTTCAGATTGCTTGCAGTGCTGTGATTCGGGTTTACTTTTCGGTCAAGTGTTTTTTTCCTCTTCGTTGTTATTCAAGTTCAATTCGTAAAAACATGTATATTGCAACCTTAGAATCCAACTTCATTCACTGAATTGAACAAACTAGATCAGTCAGTCTGCTGCACAGGCGAAGACAAGTTGCTTTGTTGTATTGTTGGAAGTACCTATAGTGAGCATAGATACGTGTATTTAAAATCTTTGCAAAATATCACCAAATAGGTCTAGTCAGATGATTCTTTCATAGAAAATAAATTCAATTTATTCTCTACATTTCATATGCTGAATGTATGTGAAAATTATTTAAGACAAAAAAGTTTCTCGATACATAGCTTTTCAATGTTATGAAAATTTCGATTTGAAAATTTTCTGTATTAATTATTGTCTTGTGCTCGGAAAATCTTTGATTGAAATTGGATTTAATCGATGGTTATGGCATTTTCGAACTGTTTTTATTATATTACCAAAGTTTCATCGATTTCTAATGAATGTTTTGACAGTAACTATGTTGGGAATGAAATGTGAACACATTTTTTGAATAAAGTCTGGTTTTTATTAAATTCCAAATATCTTTGTAATGAGTAGGTTCTCATTGAAAGTGCAAAGGACAAAAATGATGTACATCGGTTAGTTTAATAGAAAGAACTTTGTTTAAAACAATATTCGAACTTTTTGGAAAATGGTCAAAGGTTTTCAGCGCGGGTAGTGTCGTACTCTCTTGGCCCTTTGCCGGCGGGCACAGCTACGTGGCGGCTACTGTACCCTAAAATAATATCCATTCGCTACTGCATTCCTATTTTAAATCGTACCTCTTCCTTAATCCAATACGTCAATTAATTACGTTCTAGATTACGAATTTTTATGTGTTGTGAAGTTATAAATTTTTCTCATTTCTCATGTGCTTTCACCCAAAATTTTCTTAACATAGATTATAATTGAAGCAGAATTTGTACCTCTTTTGCCTTCATACGAATACGTCAATTATTATTATTATGTTCCTGTATCAAAAATCACTTTGAATTTTCTTACTTTTATTTTCCAGTTTTTTATTATTCTTCACAATACAAAATAAGGCTCAGTGGCGCACCCAGTGGGGTCTTAAGCTCTCTTCCCCCAAGGATCAGAGGTCCTTAAAAATGTTGATATTTTTCCAGCAAATTGACTGTAATACCAGATGATATCAGGACTCGTACGTTTCACGATTTCACACTTGTTTAATTAAAATAATGTTTATAAATAATAACAATATCTTTATAACATTTTTATGACGTGCAGTATCTTATGAATATCATGGGTAGAATAGGCTGAGTGATAGACAGATGGATTTGTTTATAAACACACAACTACATATTATTTTATAGATATTTAAAAAGAATCACTCCTCAAGAAACTGTTAAAGGTATTTTTTCAATTATAATACCCCACTATAATACTATGTGTCGGGGGGAGTGGACGGGCAACATTGAACATTCACCAGAAAATTGAAGACAATAATTAGTTTTTGTTCTGATGAATCCGACTAGGAGACTGAATTTTGTTAATCAGTTGAGATAGTTGGTTTTCACAGGATCTCTAGGAAGATCGACGCCCCAAACCAAAAGTCTGGGTGCGCTCCTGATACGGCTTAATAGCATTTTTTTAAATGAAAATCTACTACTGAACCGACAGTAATTTAATTATTGTGTATTTTTGGAATGAAAAATTCAATATTAACGCACATCCAAACTGAGTTGATAATACGGTTACATACGGTAATAGTTTCTAATGTAGAACTTGTGCTGAAAACTCTCAAATCAAATATCGCCTATGAATGAAATAATTTGGGGGAAGGCAGAAGGGGAGACTTGGATTGTTTCAGCCACCCCCCCCCCCCCCACGTACATTTTTACTAGAAATTATGATGGGACAAGACGCAAGTCTATGGTTTGTATTTTTTATTTTTATCAACTGACCGAACGTAATTATAAATTCTAGTTATTCTCATTTATTATTCTTATGAACTAATCAACCTTTCTCATACTAAACAAAATAAACACAAATACATGAATAATTCTAAGAAAAGACGGATTTTCACATCATAACTCAAGAACTACAAAATCACTTATTGGTATTAAAATTGTGTACACCAATTCATTTTTGAGTAAACATCTTTTGGCGGTTTTAAACTTTAATTTTGTTCTCTGGCAAAGTAACATTTCCCAAAAATAGCCGCAATTTACCCCAGATTTTTTGAGTGAGTTTGCTTTTCAATTATATGATCAATAAAACATGCTGAATAATATTCTGTAACACCTCAAGGTGGGCTTTGGCCGCAATCCAGGGAAACTTTAGCATTTTCCAAAATGATTTCGATTTCCCCAAAATTGAGACCAAACTAAGAGTCTTAGTAATACGCCAATTTCTTCAGAAAACAGAATCTACAAAAAAAATAGCACCAGCTCCATTCCCGTTTATAAATTAGTAATATTGACTGAGTAAGATGTTGCTATTGTATAAAAATATATTAATGCAATTTGCAATATATAGAAACCAGCATATCATAAATCAGTGCAACATTTCATACAGTGATAGTATCATGTTAATGTGAATCTATTTGTCAGTTGTTTTGCTTTTAATAAAAGTCACCAATAGTGTTTAACTTTTATTCAGTCGTTGCAAGATACTGCTAGGGACTGACAACATGACCCCTGACGCCTGGAGTGGAGCGGTGAAGGAAGGTGTAATGGCGTAATAGCTCCACTATGAGCATGAATAGAGCATGAATCTGAGTCAGTCACTGCTGTTATAATAGGGCCACAGACAAAAAACCTTCGTGCATTGTATCACTGTAGTTACCACTCCCCCACAGCTCCCACTCTTGTGCGAGTGAGAGCGACAGCTTTATTGCCCTCTCACTCACTTGCTCGACCGATGACATCATACCGGAGCGTTCTTTTCAATTCATGCATTATTATTACCAATGTTCACTGCAGGACAGCCAAGCGTTGACTGACCCCCTCCACTACTCTAGCGAGTGAGAGCAGTAAACTGCATAACGTGCTCTCTCTCTCTCTGCGCAGTAGAGCTCATATTTTGAAGGTTCTTTTGTCTGTGGTTGGATTACAGTGAGTAGTTGGTGAGCCAGTTGAGTCGCTCTCAAATGTGCTGTATTCATCAATATTCACTGCGAATTCCTTTCAGGGGTCAAGTTGTCAGTCTCCAACAGTAAAGATATTTCATTCTCAGAGTGGAGTCCTCTTGAATTTCATGTTTAGGATTGAGACATTATTTCAAGGTTTTCTGAAATCTAGTTTTCCAGACAAATTTGGCTAATTATATGTAAGAATCAAAAGAAGATAGTTGTGGATACGAAAATTTATAGCCATTAAGTTAGTAACAATCTAAAATTTAGATTTAAATTTAAAATTTGTCCACCACATGTAGGTACACAAAATTCTTTCAATGCTTTGAGAATTCTTAAAATTTATTGACTACCAATATTTCGTGTTTACATTAGTTAGATTACAGATATTTTGGCTGTGATTTATCTAAAAAAATTAATCTCAATCTTTTATTACTGCTTAATCGACACATTTTAGTGATTTAAATTTTATTTTTAACGTTTTCTCCTTCATTTGTCACTTTGTTTTCCTTTCAAAGCTCACCCACTGATGATTTCAGAATATGGGGCTTCCTGTGAACCATTTTCAGAAGCTGTTAGATCTAAACTGAAAAAATTTTTCTCTGCAAAAAATGATAAGGCTGTCAATGGCTAAAAAAATTATCTCGACAATATTGTGTATCTTGAGGAAAAAAGGTTTAAAAATGAAGCCGGGTTCAAGTTGGCCTCATTCAATCGACATTCATTTAAATCTTAGTACTAGAATCATAAATTTGAATGAAGTGAATCCTAAAAATCATACGGTACTTTTACAGTGAAACTTCCTCTTTATATTCCTCACTCATTTTTTCTTTCCTATTCTTTGAAATAGTTCTAAAAGATCCTGTAATTTTCATAATCATCAATTTCACATTACCTCATATTTATGTTTCAACAATTCTCTTATTCTTATTGCCACATATCTTACGACTGTTGAAACGTGAGTGTGTTTTTTATAAAAGACTAAGTTTTGTGAATTTTTATAAATGACGCACACATCATTTCTGAAATATTTACATTATTAACAATCAAGTTAGAAATTGTGCCTTTGTAATTTTTGTATTTTTTTCAATTCAGTTAGATTTTTGTACCAATATTTTAGTGTAGATTTTTCTAAACAACCGTTAATTTTGAAATCACAGCTATTGATTAATTGGTTTGTATATTATGAGGGTTTGTCACAAATTGAAAATGTCTTGCAATTATTATGGGAGATATTTATTGTAGCAGGAAAGTGTCTCTATATTTTTAAGTACAAAAGTTTCAGTTGCAAATTACAAAGTAAAATATAAGTTAATGTTTCATTATTGTATGATATATTCGACAATAATTTTTAGCTCCATAACAATAAATTTATATATTTTTAATACTTACTTTTCTATATTATAAGACTTGTTTGTGATAATTTATCTTATTGTGATAATGTCTTATTTTTCTTACTGGTTGACTGGCTCTATTTGTTTTTTTCGAAATTCATTTATTTTGACAAGACTTGCCCTTGCTGGCTGGCATTTTGCTGTTACTCAGTTAAGTTGTCGATTCCTATATGGATAAATGATCACTGCTTATGAATGTTATAACAGAAAATGAGATCACCTAGTGTAAAATATTGAAGTTACCTGGTCACAATATATCCATACCCATAATAACAATTATATTACTAATATTATAAACTGACGAGTCAACCATTAATTACTTACTTTGTAATTAATTATTTTCATTTAATTAGGCTTTCATTTAATTTTCATTTTATTATCGGTACTGTAATGGCAGCTCGAATGTATGATAAAGTACTTTATTGAATCAGAAGTTTTCTCTATTTATTCAGATTGAAATTAGTGTAAATTCAATCCAAGAGTAGAATCTGCCAAGCAAAAAAATTTTCCAACTTGTAAAGTTGGATATCATCAATGTCGTTAATAGATTGATGTCAATTGCTACTTTAGCAGGTCTTGAAATGGTACATAATCATTTTTCCAGAACTCAATTATAATTATTAAAACGTGATTATAATTGCTGTTTCAGGATGCTTTAAACCTTTTTCAACTACATTCTTACTGGAATGCTTAGAAAATATGTTGTTTTGTTAATTAAATATGAAAATGTGAAGCAGAAATTAATTGCTTGGAGTTATTATCTGTGCATAGAAGATTCGAAGTATACTTTTTTAAAACAATGCAGTTCAACGTCAAAAATTGTTCTTATCTTCTTGGTGTTGGTGGTATTGTGGTAGTTATAATGAATAAGACTGATAATGTCCAAACCTTTTTAATTATCATATTTATAGATATGTATAATTCAGCTTATGAATAAACCAAAATGTAATAATGTTTTCTGATATAATGTCAAATGTTTGTTTTTTATAGGAAATAAATATTATTTGATTTGATTTAATTAAAACACAAGAGACTATAGTTTTGACTGTTACTTCATTTTCTCAAACTGTTGAACAGTTTATTGCGATTGAATATAATATAACAGTCGAAACTATAGTCTCTTTTGTTTAAATAATTGAATTGGTTTGGACAACATCAGTCTTATTCATGAAAAATTGTAATTAATATGAAGGGAAATCTTCATCCTTTTCAAACGCCTGTTGTATATAGGCTTTCATAGCTCCAGTTATTTCTAATCGATAGTCTGAAATTGACCAGTAATAAGACACCAATGTTTTTATATTCGAGATGAGTCATTTGTTTTTTATAAATAGGTATGTAATAATAAAGCAAATTATTAGTATATGCAGACAAGTTGAATAGTTTTTGCTTTTTCAAAAGTTCAATTTCTATCAAAACAAAAAATTATTACAAGAAAGTATCTTAGGAGTTGAAAAATTAGATGAATAACTTACATTTCATTTTATATACATATCATGCATGTATTGGAAACATTTTTTGAATAAGCGCTGTATTCAAATTTGGATTATATTGTAACTAGAAATCAAATATATCTAGTCACTTCCAGGGAGAGCACCTATTTATTAAGCCAACATAGAATGTCATTTGATTTAAATCTCTAACTATAAGAATGATGCAGACATGATAATGTGATATCTATTATTTCCTTTGTGGGCTGCAGGTTGAAGTTAATCCACGGTAATGTCTATGTGTATCACCTGTGGTAACTAAAAAACGTCCTAGAATTTTTTCTCCTCTAAATTTTCAAATAATTTTCATCTCATTCAACCAGTTTTGATAGAGAATTTTTGGTTGTTTTTGCCCTTCTCTATAGGATTTTTCCAAATGACAAACAAATTTTTTGAAGAGACATCATACATCTAGATAAATTCAGTTGTCATGCCCCACTAGCATTAATAGCCTGAACCAGAATATGATAACTAAGAAGTGTTTTATCATTATAGCTTAAAGAAGGATTCTTGCTGTCTGATCATTCTACACTTCTAGATCACTGGTTTTCATTGCTAAAATGTTTCAGAATTACTAATTATGTCTGTATAGAACTGTAGATTTGAAACAATATCAATATAACCTTAAGTACGATCTTTATGTAATCACAAATTGTATAAGCATAGCCTTATGCGTATGGCACCTATTAAATTAATGTGTTATTAGTACAGTATTAGACTCTGAATACTTCTAGATTCATTAATATTGTCCAATTCGTCTGAAAATGATTTGTATAATATTGTACTATGTGTCGGTATGTATCAGTTTTAATATTTATAAGATGTTTGTACATTTTTTGTATTTTTCACTGTGGGTAAATAATAGGAATGCCATCAATGAATATTGTCGTTAAAGAATACATAGGAGATTATTATTTGAAGATAAATAACAACAATAGGGCTTGGCTTTTAGAAAGGGAACTAGAGGGGTGTTTGGTATTTTTCCAGTTGGTATAGTGCATCTGAATGTGTGATTTTATTATATGGATGAATGTGAATATTTCATCAACAATTTTCAATCACAACTTCATTTTTCTGGTCTAGCTACAAGAGAGCTGAAGCATCAGCTGCTTCTTTTTATGTTTGAAAGCACGGTAGGCCTATAACTCAAATAATTCCTATAAACTGTTATTTTTCAGATCATCATATTTATTTCATAAAATAATTATATTCGCAAATTAATTTTTCTCTTTAGATTTTATCAATAAGTTCTCTCTATAATCGTTTTATAATTATTTATGTATTGGAAGGGAGTATAATAGAATTACTGCCTTATTTGAGGGTATAGAAACAAGAAAGATAATAATTAAACGAATCTTTATTTTTTGTGATAAATTCGAGTAATTAGATGAAAATCATTAATTACAAAGACAAGAGACACCACTGCATTATTTCAAGAATTAGAGCATGCTATAAATTGCCAGGTTGAATTATAGATGACCAATTAGAGATTAAGAATGCTAGGGTAGGATCTAGGAATTATATAATTCGATAGGGAATAGATATGGACCAAATATAACGCATAGAACACGCAAATATAAATTGGATTTTGCAGATTTACGTATATTGTTGATAATTAAAGAAGCAGGAATAATTTAATGTTAATTCCATCTAAATAATCGCATTTTTCACTTGTTCTAAGAAGCAATAATATTGTTCAACTGTGAATTCGAAAAAATCATGTTATAGTCTAAATAAATCGATGAACTTTCAATAATTTATTTCAAATATTTTTCATCTTTTTCATCAATAGATGTAATTGTGATGATGAAGATGATGATATTACTGACGATATTTAATACCAAGATATATTTAGTATAATATGAATATTAGATGCATGAGTTTCATTACTAATGAATATATATATCCTTTTTTGAAGTGTATGCATATAAATGAAAATAACTTTTTTCATATAAAATGTAAGGATCAATTTTAGCATAGAATATGTTATTCTGGGAAGCATGTTCTCTTATCTCAGTGAATAGGACACCAATGATTGCTTCCCTATTGAATTTGTAATAAATTGATAATGGTGATTCATAGAAATCAGCATGAATCTTATAATCTAAGGCATAATTATGTGTCATGCTGTTAATGTTACAATGGTGATAATCCATATTGAAATTAATACAGGTTGCTTTCATTCTTGTCAGAAACTATATCCACTTAGGGATAGCGACTTCGATATACAACAATTTATTATAATAACAATCCAACTGTAACTTGCTATATTTGACAGAGACTTACTTGCCTGGGTCTAGGGCCTAGGTGTACGACTCCGGAGAGGCTGTTCCATGAGAATCGCCATTATCTATGACGATTACAATTTGATAAAAAACCTAACCCATCAGTATTTCTGCATTCATACTTGGTGGAATCCTTCTCACATAACGTTTTCGACCAGTCAAGTATCCTATTCTATGTATATTATATGTTGAAATACAATGTTTCCAATGTTTATAAAAATATAAATGTGTTGAATATCGTTCCCTTGTGCTGATAATCAAGGTAACTCTTGGTAATTGTGTAGAAAATGCTATTCCCGCTCTAATCTTCAACTAAAGTAAACAAAGATGATGAAATAGATGACTAAAAAGAAACAACTTTTAACCATATCATTAGTGGGCATCTCCTATTAATCATTCGACATTGAAAGCAGAAAATTAATCAATTTAGAGAATTCTCAGAGATACATCAAATTAATACCTAGGAATCCATTCCGGGCTGATACAAAAATGGTTTTTTTATTGAACTAAATTGGTATTGGGCCGACAGCAGAAATTTATCATCCTTTTAATACTTTCTTACAACCAAGGTTTGAGGCATAATAATTTAAAAATTATTCTAAATCGTTTATTGTTTATGCGTGTGATGGCCATTTCGCACCCTTGTTGTAGTGATTTCAAGACACGGCTGTTGTAAGAGTTTACTGTTTGTATTCACTATGAAGTATGTTATTACCAATGTCTAATTTAAAATTTACACAGTGAAAAAGCAAAATGGAATCAAAGCGATTAAAATTTTCGGTAATCAAGTTACTAGCTACAAGTAAAACCAGTTTGTAAATTGTTATGTATGAGCCTCGGAAGGACACCTTAATTTTTTATCTATGGCAGTTGACTCCATTGAAAATAGCTACCTAATTAGCTTGCTATACAATGCACAATATGTCTTCAAAATTTGGTTGTATTCAAAAACCAGTACTCATATCACCTTTACTGATTTTTACAATAGTCTTACAATATAGTTCTCCAATACAAAATTCAAACTTCTAGATTGTATTATTTAGTGATTGTTTGTTGTATTGACTCTAAATCTCTTTATTGAATACCATTATTATAGTCCCATAATATTTATTTTCAAGATAAAGACAAACCAAATATTTTAATTAAATGAGAGGCTCTCAATCATCCGTTATTTATGGGCGCCCAAATCCACTCACTTCAAAAAGATCTGTTATCGATTCTAATAAGTCATTCCTTGTCTCCCAGTTATTCAACTTTCAGCAGTTACGACAACGCTTTAAATAAATCGACATAGAAAAATAGGGTGCCGGTTTTTGCTCCCAAAGAAATGATAATAAGGGCTGCACATTGTTTCTCCTAGTTGTCTTCAAACATCAATGAATTAATTATTGTTAGTAGAGTATTCAACTTATAGAACACCTTTACATAATATCTTAAACCGATAAAAATTGAAAGAATCGTAACAAAATTTCAAATTTCTTTGTCTGTAGAACTATACTGTTCTCAGTAGAGAGTTTTCCAGCTAATTCTTCAAAAATTGTAAAACTATTCTTCTATTTCTTTGCATTAAGAATCGAATGCACATAGAAAATAAAGAGTTTTGTCAAATTTTACAGACATTCTAAACATGTCTTTCAATTAATTTCGGTAAGTGAAACACCATAATATTTAATCTTTTGTAATGGAAAATGAGAGAAAGAAGGTTTCTGCACAATTTCCAGAATATTATATACACCAAATGTTTGATAATTATTGTAACCTTGTGTATTATGAGACAATCCGTTTTGTAATAATTGTACCATTTATATAGAAATTAATGTAATTGACTTGAATGTTTATAACCGAGATTTTTCTGTATCACCGAACAGCTGTTCATTGTAGATTCTTTACAAATTTTATCAATGTTGAACTATAATCTGTGTAATTAAAAAATTTTGAAAGTTGTCGTGCCACATGATCCTGCTGACTGTATTATACCAACCTGATTGGGTCGTCATGTGTTATTTGAAATGTTGTCTCACTTGGTAAAAGTGATTCTACTTCATTGTTAAAGTTAAAAAGTAGTTTTCATTGGAACAAATATAATTTTTTTCAAGAGGAAACACAACTTTTGAAAAGTTGTATCAATTAGCTACTGGCATTCAAATTTTATAATTCTTTTCAAACAAAAAGTGTCAATATTTATATTTTTAATGACCTGTACATTATTATTTCAACTCATGCTCAACTTGAGATGTTTCAAGCTAAAATTTTTGAAACCCTTGTATTTTGAATTAATATCATCCCGAATGCTTGCGTATAATCTACCAGATCATTTGTAGATCAAAGATTACTATCAGTTAATCAATTTAATATGAATTTTTGAAAATATTTTTTTTAAATAATCTTATTATAGCGATAATTTGAATATTTATTGAGTTTCATACAAATTTTCATGAGCTCGCTATCCCAGCAATAAATTAATTGGTGAAATCAATAGAAAGAGAAGACATTATTACTGATTCAGAAAGTTCAAACGAGAATTTAGCTGCTGTTTACAGTCGTTGAGCCTACTCGTATGAGTAACTAACCCTTTTAGGTAATTCTGTGGTGCCGGAATTAATTCAATCTTCTAAGTCTGTCAGCAATATCAATGGATAACTATCACCATGGTGTCGTATGAATGGTTGAGCTCCTGGAAGCTTTACCGGTAACTGGTGAATGTTACCGGTGGCGTCTGATTGGTCTATTCATATTTTTTAACTTCTATTTATTAAAATAGACCAATCAGACGCCACCGGTAAAGTTCCCAGGAACTTAAACAATGATAACTCACTGCTATCCGTTGGTACAGTGTTAGTTTTTTGGGTAGTTCTGGAATTTTTGCGTGATCGCACCTCTTCACCCACGTACAAGTCTCAGGCTTCTGTGGGAATTTATCACCCCTAAAAATAATTGTAAGCTCATATAAATTTTATATACAGGTATGCAGTTAAAAACAAGAAACACTGTCTAGAGACGCCTCCAGTTGAAATTCTTATAGTAAATCGGGTTTTGTTTGAACTTTCTATTACGTGTAGTAGGCTACCAGTGAGCAGTCACATTACAAGAAAAAATTGTGTTTCTATCATAGTTACTTTATTTTTCCTAATCCCATATTGAATCAGTAAGCAGATGAAAATTAAACTATTGAAAAAGATCAGGAGAATGATTTGAGCTAGATAGTCATTCCATACTTGGCAAAATGAGCTGCAATGAAGAACACTCCCTGGTTATTAAACAACACTTATATTTTGGTACAGGCATTTGTCCAGCTGTGCTAAAGCAGCATTGTCATTATTATTTAGACATGAGTTGTCATGATTGATGTTTTAAAAACCAATTTTAGAACGGTCAAGCAAAATCTATCCTGTAGTAACTTTGTGAATTGTAATTTATTATGAATTTGTACCTTTCATATTTATATAGGATAAGTAATATTGAGAGTTACCCTTTGTATCCACAGAGACTGTCAATTGTTGAGAGATTAAAAGAGAAAAATCAACATTCTGTTCTTTATTTATAAAATATAAGTTAGAACTCCCAGTTTTATAGATTTCAGGTTTTAGGAACGAAACGAACGGTCGACAATAATTTTCTCCTTTCTTACCCAGAATGTACACTAATTTGACTGGATTGAAATCACTGTCTGGAAAATAAAAGGTACCACTCATTTTGTAGAGAATTTTAGCGTCTTTATAATTATTATTGTACTGAACATCTTTTCTCAAAAAATCTATCTCAATCGAGATGATAGAGAATAATTCTGCGCCTTGAATAACATAATATAGAGCTGTTAAAAAACAACTTATATAATTTTGTTTTGAAAAAAAAATTACTTTTGAACTGGACAAATACAGACTTCTGTAAATAGATTTTTTAAAGGATGAAAATACAAAACCCAAATACCGGGTTTTGTATTTTATACAATTGTATTTTCAACAATGAACCAATTCTCATATTCTGACATGTGTTAAAGAAAATTAGTATTTGAGAAAAAATTTCGAAATATTTAAAGATAATTTTTTGAGAAAATTAAAAAATGAATATATATTTTTGGGTCTTACAATACATTTTTTAATTACAGCACATATCGTATTGGTTTTAGCTTCAACTTCTTGAGAATCAGTCGGTCTCATGAAGAATGTAGATCTTATCCGGTTATGGTTAATCTCGTTATTAGGAATTCCTTCATTAGAATTATAGTTAGTGTTCATACTCCGAGCCTGTAATCTACCAACATTTGTGAAATAATCGTTTAGAGTGTATGCATCTAATGCAGTATTTCTCCCCTTATTGCGATCCTCACCAATAACCCCATTGATGTATTTCCATAATCTAATGTTGTTATTATTGCAGTTTTCTATACTGGTTCGATAATAGGTTTCCTTGGCATTGTTTGTGATCTTATTTAGTACATTGCGATAAGCTTTATAGGTATTTTTCAAATCGTTGTTATTGGGATCTCTCCTCAACCTGAAATGCATTTTGTCACGTGTTTTAATAGATCGAATAATGCCTTCTGAAATCCACGGCTTTAGGGGACGAAGGTTGTTGGGAATTTTTTTATCTTTCTTGCAAAGTTCTATTAAACCAGTTAAACGTTCAATAAAACTATTCATAATTGTATCACAGCTGTCGTCCTGTGAGCAAAGGAAATCCCAATTCTCTCTACCAGCAAGACGCAGGAGTGCAGTGTAGTCTATTGTTGTTCTAGTGGTGTAGTTTTCTTTATCAGACTTCACGTGATCCGAATCAACACCAATGTGAAGAACAACCGAATAGTGATCCGTTATTGTAGTTTTGAAAATGCTTCCCCTGAGGTGAGAAAATTCATTATTGGTGTTTTTGAAAAATATGTGGTCTAAACAGGTTCCAGTTGTGTCAGTTACTCTTGTGTTACCATTTATATGTGATCTATAACCGTTACTATGGAAAATATGCAGATATTCTTGAACAGGAACACTAGTCAATTGAGTATTGATATTTATGTCTCCTGCCACACACACACACTCATATCGTCAGGTACACCATTCATATTATCACTTAAACTACTCAGAAAAACGTCTATGATCCGATTACTTGGAGATCTATAAACACCAATTACTTTCAAAATTTTGTTGTTACTTATCTTTACGTCAGCACTCAACGTATTAGCTTCAGCGATATCAAAGGATACTTCATTAAAAATTAGATTATCTTTTATATACATACACAACCCATCGCATTTATTTTGTTTGGAATATTTGTTTATTGCAGTATATCCAGGAATATTAAAAATAAAAGGCATATCTACAGTTAACCAAGTTTCTGTTAGTACAATAATATGGATATCGATTTTAAAGCTGTTTAGACAACATATAAATTGATTGAAGTTTGCATTGATACTGCGTATGTTCATAGAAAAGACATTTATAAACTCAACAGTTTGATTCTCAACATAAGGAATATAATTTAGGTAATCGTCAACTTCCGCAGTTTGATTATCGATCTCTTGGGAAAGCAGAATTTCATTCAAGTCATCCATCATTCAGGTTTATAGGATTGCGGCTTCTTCCCTTATTCCATTTTTCTAACTCTATCTTATTAGTGAATTTAAGTTTTTTGATTAGTTTTTCCACAGCGTCTTCAATCAAACTATTGGTTAAATACCTGAAAGTGGCAGTGTGACGTGACAGAGCTACAATAGCATGAGGCAAACTATTATAAATTTCATTATCCGAGTAGTCAATTCTAATTAACACTACGTTTTTTGAAGTCAAGCCTTGAGCTTCGTGAATTGTATGAAGTTTTATGTCGCTTCTCCATTGAATAGTTAGCCCAGGCAATGAATGTTTTGTGTCGTAACAAACTAGGGGAAAGCTGAATTTTTGCAGGATGTTAGTATACATAGTACTTACTCAAAAAAACCAAAGTCCCGACCCCCACCCCGCTTGCTTCCCCCACCACCCCCCTATCAACATTAAAAGAGCAGTACTTCCGTTAAAGGCTTATAACTTGGAAACTAATTAAGGTATCGTTGTGATTCTCATCTCATTTAATACTTAAAACTATTCTCTAAAAAATATGTCATATACATTTTCTATGTAGATGGCCTAGTTTATCAGTAAAAAAATAGTTTATAGAAAAAAATGTCACCACAAACCACAAAAATCAACTTCAACTGATCATATATTTTTTAATATCGCGTTATTGGTTGTGCCGTTCCTTACAAAACTTATAGATAATTTAATAAGCTTTAAAATGATGTGTCTATTGATTACTATAGTTCAAGTTATGGCGTCATAGTGAGTGATGAAATAGTAGCGGACACCGCGTCGCCGAACCCTACAGCACTGTGTATTGCATGGCGCTTGGCTATCCAGCCCAATCCAATAAATAAATATTGTCAGACAAGCAAGACTATATATGCCAATCGATAGTTCACGTTTAAAAGTACATTTTCCGAAAAGTCCCCAAAAATCCCCCCTCAACTTTTCCCCCAAGCCCCCTCAAAGTTGAAAATGTTTCTAATTATTGGAAATTCGATATCTCTGTAACTAACTATCGAACAGAGTTGATACTTCTTCCATAATATCAGTCATATAATGTTCTGCAATAAATGTGCTGTTCACTTTGCCGCTAAACCTGATAGTTTCTTTTATAAAAATTGAAATATCTTCAAAAGAGAATTCTATCAACTAGATTTTTCATTATTTAGGGGGACATTTTTGTATGTCATTTTACAGAAAATAGCGTTAAATAGAAGTTATGGAACTTATTTTTATGAATCCAAAGATGTGTATAACAGCATACTGACGATTAGAGATGACGATTTGATGGGATGAGTGGTGTAGATGGGGGTGCCCCTTTGCTAACATTGTTGGGCCCTTCTCTCAGGAACAGTTTGTCGCACTCCATACCTTTATTTTCTCAGCTCTTTGAGACCACATTTGACAGATAATTTGGAATTCTACTTGAAAGGGCAGTATAGGCTCCCCCCTATATCAGACATGGGGACACTTTTGAAGGAGGGGGCTAGATGAAATGAGAAATTATGTGGGCGGGTCAAAAAATCGATTAGTACTCAGTTTTTACATATCAATCATCAATTAAAAATTCAAGTTTCAATGAATATTATCCTAAATAATTAAAGATGTAGTAGAAAAACTCTTGTTTAACTCACGAAGGGATGCAGTAATCCAACTGAGATTAGCTTTAGAAGCAATCTGATTTTTAACCCATCTTATCAAAGCAAAAGGTGTCAGGGGGTACTTCTCTACAATTGTTTTGGTAAATTAGCGTTCAAAAGCAGTAATTTAAGCAGCTCTAGACATCATTCCACTCATTTTGACGCACATTAGAGTATGAAGTTCATTTAGTGCTCATATCATTTAAATGTCTCACTAACAATCATGCTATTTATAGATGGCCTTTTACATTTAATTTCACTTTTATATTCAGTTTGAAAACAAGTAAAGTTTTTTTTTAATGTTTCGGTAGTTATACTTATGTCTGATATTTTTCACTATTTAACCTAAAAGCTCAACTTCTCTTTTGTTCTGGATAAAAGTGATGTCACAATTTCATTGAGACTAAACATTCCAGTTGGACCTTTTTTAATGTGTGGACCACCTTTTGGCATTGATAATAATCAATAATGGAACTACAGTAGTTTCTTTATTTTGTAACTGATGACCAATTTCAAGCATCTATTCGTTTCAACATATGAAAACTTCATCCAATGACAACAGAGGCAGGAAACCTCTTGGAACAATGAACAAGAATTAGGCCTATGCGTCATAATACAGTAATTGCAATTTGAGTCTTTCTTCCTTCACTGTCGATTTTACGTTGTAAGCGGGAGCTCAACTCTTTAGTAAGTTAACTCATATCTAAACACCGAGAGCAAACTGAGATGCGATAATATTGTACTGCAAAATCGAAAAGATAAATGGATAAATAACCGTCATCCTAATTTAGCAAAGAAAGAAATATTTTTTACATTATATTTCATATATTTCTTATAACTTAATTTGCATGTGTGATTTTAGTCTTCACTCGAAATCATGTTCCGGGCTAGCTCACGGGCCGTAGTTTCCCCATTACCGCCCTAAGTGTACTTGGAAAATTACGATTTTCATTATAAATAGTTTATAACTCGTAAACTACTGAAGAACGAATTGCAAAATTAACATCTTTTTCTGTCATATCCTTAGTAAGAGAACCACTGAAAACACATTTTAAATCAAAACAATTCTATATGTAGGTTTTCCCGATAGTACAGTCATACAATGTGTTGGACAAAAAATGTATAGGACACAGTTATTTTAGACAATATAATTCCCTGAAACAAACCAGTGGCATTTTTGTATCATGCATGAATTTTGAATTATTGTAATTTAAAATGTTGAAAGATTATGAAAAAATTGAAATTTCAACTTAATGAATGATTATAACTTTCTATTCATGCTACAACCCTGCCGTTGGTACCCAGTTTTGGGTAATTGTATTGTCCACAAGAAAGGTATCCTGTTTAGTTCATGTTCGACACATGGTGTGGCTGTAATATCGGTAAACCTGGAAAATTACCAAAATTTTTACTACATATAAAATTGTTTAACTTGATTTAAAACGTGTTTTCAGCAGTTCTCTTACTGAGGGTATGAAAGAAAAAGATGATACCTACAGTTTGAGACAAATTTTGCGATTTATTCCTCAGTTGTTTACATGTTATAACTATTTATAATAATAAATCATCATTATACAAAATAATGTAGTATAAAGGAAGCCTATACTGCCCTTTCAAGTAGAATTCCAAGTTATCGGTCAAATGTGACATTTTACATATGAATTGAAATAGCCTCGAAGAGCTGAGAACATAAAGGTGTAGTGCGACAGATGTTAGCGAAGAGGTACCCCCCCACCACTCTTCGCTACATCTCTTATCGAACAAATCATCATCTCTAATCGTCAGTATGCTGTTATATACATCTTTGGATTCATAAATAAAAATAAGTTCCATAACTTCTATTTAACGCTATTTTCTGTAAAATGACATACAAAAATGTCCCCCTAAATAATGAAAAATCTAGTTGATAGAATTCTCTTTTGAAGATATTTCAATTTTTATAAAAGAAACTATCAGGTTTAGCGGCAAAGTGAACAGCACATTTATTGCAGATCATTATATGACTGATATTATGGAAGAAGTATCAACTCTGTTCGATAGTTAGTTACAGAGATATCGAATTTCCAATAATTAGAAACATTTTCAACTTTGAGGGGGCTTGGGGGAAAAGTTGAGGGGGGATTTTTGGGGACTTTTCGGAAAATGTACTTTTAAACGTGAACTATTGATTGGCATATACAGTCTTGCTTGTCTGACAATATTTATTTATTGGATTGGGCTGGATAGCCAAGCGCCATGCAATACACAGTGCTGTAGGGTTCGGCGACGCGGTGTCCGCTACTATTTCATCACTCACTATGACGCCATAACTTGAACTATAGTAATCAATAGACACATCATTTTAAAGCTTATTAAATTATCTATAAGTTTTGTAAGGAACGGCACAACCAATAACGCGATATTAAAAAATATATGATCAGTTGAAGTTGATTTTTGTGGTTCGTGGTGACATTTTTTTCTATAAACTATTTTTTTACTGATAAACTAGGCCATCTAAATAGAAAATGTATATGACATATTTTTTAGAGAATAGTTTTAAGTATTAAATGAGATGAGAATCACAACGATACCTTAATTAGTTTCCAAGTTATAAGCCTTTAACGGAAGTACTGCTCTTTTAATGTTGATAGGGGGGTGGTGGGGGAAGCAAGCGGGGTGGGGGTCGGGACTTTGGTTTTTTTGAGTAAGTACTATGTATACTAACATCCTGCAAAAATTCAGCTTTCCCCTAATTTGTTACGACAATGGCCATTTTTTTGCATTCATTGCCTGGGCTAAGTGTCACCCACTCTACGCTTTTCATTTTGTGTAAATGTTAATATCAGTGTTTCCGGTTCAATCTGATGATATTCTCCATGAAATTCCATATATATATATATATATATATATATATACTATATATACGTCCAAACCAATTTTGAAGGCTAGCAGGCTGCCTGATTCAATTGAATCTGGATATCTAGAGCCTGTCACATCTTGAACACAAATTTAATTTAATAGTCTCTCTTTTATCCTTCTTCTCTATTCTATCCTCTCTTTCTCCTCCTCCTACTACTCTTCCTCCCCCCAGCTACTTCCTCCTTCTCACTCTCCTACTCCTTCACCACCAACTATTCATCCTCTTCCTACTCCTCCTATTCATCATCGTCATCCTCCTACTCCTATTCCTCCTACTAATCGTCCTCCTACTCCTCCTCTTCCTCCTTCTCCTCCTCCTACTCCTCCTCCTCCTCTTTCTCCTTCTCCTCCTCCTCCTCTTCCTCCTTCTCCTCCTCCTAATCCTCCTCCACATTCACCACCAATTCCTCCTTCTCCTACTTCTCCTCTTCCTTCTCCACCACCTCCTCTTCCTCCTTCTCCACCACATACTCATCCTCTTTTTACTCCTCTTACTCCTGTTCCTCCACCTCTTCCTCCTCCTTTTCCCTCTCCTCTTCTTCCTCCTCCTCCTCCTAATACTACTCTTTCGCTCCTCCTACTCCTTCTCTTCCTCCTTCTCCACCACCTCCTTGTACTCCTTCTCCTCCTTCTTCTGCTTTATTTGAATGTCAACGTACTTCAATTTCGAGGAATACTCATACGCTTCAATATGTAGGTTGATGAACTTTGAAACAATCTTACATCAAAACTGACTCTGTATTTCTGTTTAAATTATGATTTTTACTCACTTACACTAGAGGTATGCATTTCACTTCTTTATAGTGCAGGCTGATGAAGCTTCTCTTTAGAAGTGAAATGCATCCCTCAAGTATAAGTGTGTAAAAATCATAATTTGAACAGAAATACAGTGTCATTTTTGATATTAGATTGTTCATCAAATATTTTGGCATGCAAGACATCACAAACTTTGAAACCTTGCACTATAACACACTGAATTACTACGAACGTCAAACCTGCATTATTAAACAAGATATTTCATAACAAAGTTCTATCAAATTGACCGCCAATTTATGCTGATTACAATAATATAAGACACTTTAATATTTGTTGCGTAGAATGGTGTTGAGAAGAGGTTTTTTAATAGCGCCTCACCAAAAGTCCATCCATCCTATGTGTAGTACATAAATCGCATTAATAAGATGTTATAGGCCTAATGTTTGTATGAAGCCTATAGTAGCATAGCCGATTTCGACTCTTCAGCCCTCAACGTTATGTTTTAGTCCAAAGAGCGTACTACGCAAACGAGGAATGAGGGACAGTTTGTGATTGCTTTCCTCACTGAGCTAACAGAACTGTATCAGTATGCCAAGTCGACCAAAATAAAATCTGAAGCTCTATGTTGACAGTCTACTTACACCTTTACACAGAGTCAGACTGCTCAGGTGAATGTTTATACTATCTAGCAAACCTCTAAGCTACTTCCTGCGTCCAAGCCATAATTCGACAGATACGTTTGGAAAGCAACACAAGTGATGGAGTCTCTTTTTTATCTGAGATGAACCAAACTAAGTTTACCTACATACGTTCATAATGATAATAACAATATATTAATGCACAACATAATATTAGAATCATAAATGTAAATATTCTAATAACAACATAAGAATCATCAAACATTTACACAAACAGCTTTAAAAAGGGTCTGGCTGCACAGGCGAGTGTGCATACTATCTAGCACACTTCTGAGCTACTTTTTTCCAAGCCATCATTCGACAGAGACGTTTGGAAAGCAACACAATAATTTATGTAGCCTTTTTAGGTGAACAAAACCTAATTAATTCATCTCAAGCCACAAGTTGACAAAAATGTCATCTTATTGCATGCATTTCTACTGAAGGAGTTGGACGGGAAACGTGACGTCATTTTATGTGGGGTTCTGATAGAAGCAAGGCCACGCAACATATAACTACGTCTTATAGAGTGGCCTTTGCAGTATAACAGAGTTATGAGGAAGCAGAGAGGCTCAAGTCAGCTGTTTGACCTTGGCATTGGTGACCCAGTGGAAGTGTCATGATGACAGGGAAGGGGAAGTGGAAGGGGAAGAGTCTCACCGTTAGGTTTGAGCCGGGTGGGAGATGTCAATGACCGCACACTTTATGCCAGCTGGGCAGCTGCTAGGGTTGCAACGCCCTTCACGACCATCTTAACGTTTGATCCTTTTGCTTAAAAACTACTAGAGTTATCATCTTGAAAGTTTTTAATAAGAGTAGTTTTTAATAACGTTTTTAAAGAGGAAGATTTTTATTATTTTGTTTTTTAAATATTTTTTCCAAAATTTGAGTCTTGAAGTTTCAGTTGATACAAGTTACCTATCAACTTTTTCCGTGCTTTCTTCCACTTAAAACCTTTCCTGTCATATTTTTCAAACTTTTTAAATAAATTGTAGATTAGTATAAAACAAGATCTGTACCCTTAACACTGCCATAAAACTACTTTAAATACCTGCTGATGGGCGAAGCGGTCACATTCGTCCCCCTCATCAGTCACCCCTTTAATATTGTGCTGTAAAGAATTGAATATTAAAGAATATAATTGAAGTATTAAATATTACTGTGTACAAATTATGCTGACTCAGAACAATATTGCAAATAAGATACCTCAGGCACTTTTTCGGCTGCAATTTTAAATATTTGTAATCATTTTAACTTGGAAACTATGTGTACTGTGTAAATAAATATAAAAAACAATAAATGTTGTTTTAATAGCATTAATCTCGATATTTGATTAATACGGTCCAAGATTCTTCTTTTGTCCATCCATTATAATAATAAAAAATATAATTATAATCTAATAAAAATATAATTATAATCTAATAACCAAATATATATTATAATCTAATAAAAATAATAATTGTTATGAAAATGATATGTAATAGGTACTGGTATAAGAACATAACTACATAGAAACATGGATAATTTTTGGAAATTCTTTACTGGTGATGTTTACACATACAATACTTATTGAGTGCACTATTAAGTTTAAACTTATTGAGCTTATTAAGTTTGATAGATATAGGGAAGTGATAGCCTTCAGCCGCAGCAGGTATCTGTTCAATCAGATTAGATAAGCAATTCTTTCCTTAGCCCTCTCTGTAAGAGTGAACGATTAGTTTTGCCAGCAAAAAAAACTCTGTTCTCTGCTGTAAAATCACTTCCCGGTGGTTCGGAACCCACGTAAAATTGAAGGGTTCAAAATGCTTCCAATAACATGGCTCAAGCGGCGAAGTGAACTACCCGTAAGGGTCCCTCCACCAATAAAAGCTTTAAGCATTCACATTTTTTAGTATTTTTGTAATGCTTTCTTAGATATGATTGAAAAAGACCTACAACCGCATCTGAGGAAGCATTGCAACAATGTGACACAGCTATCACACGAATACATAGATGTCAAATTCACAAGTCAGCTGTTCCTTTAAGCTGTTTGGCCGGCAAGTTGAGTATGTTAGGTCTGTAAAATGGATTAATTAATAATAATTATTAGCCCCCCTATTAAAATTTATGGTCAGAAACCATCCCCAATATTCACACAACATATTCCCAAAGTTTCATGCCGATCTGTCAAGTAGTTTTGAAGTCTATAGGGAACATACATACATACATACATACATACATACAGACAGACATTCATTTATATATATATATATATATATATATATTATGGGGTCGCATTTTTATGAAACGCTATATGGGCACTAAATTAATTATTAACCACAAAAAAAAGTAAAGATTTATGCTAGATGCAGAAATAAAAAGGAATAGATTAAAAATAAATTTGAATAGATTATTAATAAAACAAATCGGATAAATAAATCATAATACGAACCTAATTTAATGTACAATAAGTATTTATTCAATTATCCATAGACATAGTAACAATTAACCAAAAACTTTATTCGATTCATTGTTTACCATACCATCCTTATCAGTAATCTGTCAGCTGTAAATGAACCGGCTTTCGGACAAGTTTTTCAACCAAATTATGTTCAAATTATTTTATTTTCTAAAAACTGTATTGTAAACGCTAAGGACCGCTCATTATTTTCCCCATCCATAAAAAATGGATTTGCTATAAATCTCTTATTGTTTTATTTGTTTAGTCCGTGACATGTAGAATGCCAAAGAGGTTTCAACCCCTGTAATTGTGGATGTCACGTGACTTTTTCTATGTAAAAATTTTATTCAGGGGTTTCCAACAGTCTTTGCCATATTTGTCTAGAGGGAGTAGCCCAATAATTTGTGTGGCTACAAATTTGTTAAATTAAGTGTTAAATGTAAATTTCTCTGGCAGGACCACAAGTACTTAATGTAGAGTTCCTAACGACGACTGATGTCTATTTTTTAAATTAATTTAAACATTGTGAAACTCCCAACTACAACTTACGTCCAGCTGAATCGTGAGGTACACGATGGCCACCAAATGAGGAGACAGCAATATTCCACATCGCCTTCTGTCGACCTCATGCATCAAAGTGGTGAATATAAAATCATATAAATTAATGGAATTCCATTTGTGCGCGTATTAAAAGTGTCGTCGAAAAATACCCATACTGGACGACTCCTAATTTAAATTACCACTGTACAGGCACAAATCGTCATCCTCGTGGTCAAAAACACCCTTAGTGAGGTGAAATCACGCAAACTATATTCAATTTTTTTAAAACATCTTACAACATTAAAAAAAATATATATTAATAACCATAGATTCATCTCAATTTATTTTTAATAAATTTCATACTAATTTTAATTCTCTGTTCCATGCTTGGAACATATTCTCTTTTTTGTGCCAATAAATTTCTCAAGTATTATTTCTTACATTATTCTGTTTTACACCCTGTTTGACGATTGCTCTGGTCCAACTATATTACATCACTCATTTGTGAGTCAGGAGTTCAATTGTTGAATTTACCTTTTCAAGATTGAGCAAGGGTAGAGACAGTATTCGGTCCCTAGTGGATCTGAATGTGTATCACATAAAGTGGCGTTATCCAAATAATAGCGGCCACTTCACAGGTGATACTGAATTTATTGGTTACATTTTTTTTTCTTTCTACTAGCATAAGATTTAGGTACGACCGGAAATCTGCAATTAATCAGTAATATGTCCTTCCAAGACCTATGAGAAATAATTATAAGGATTACTTGAGGGGTATATTGCTTTTCTTGTAAGGTTTGATTCGAATCGACGAATCTGCCAAGTTTTTCGCCTTGATCAAATCTTAAGCTCTACCGCATCTACAGCATTTCCAAGGAGGAAATACTTATTTCAAATATTATTTTTAATTATCGAGGGCAGAGGAGAAACCAGTCTGACAATATATATACATAAATAGATTGTGTATTTGTAATAGTATTTTATTGTTTAAAAACCATTTAGGTTCAAAATCGTATTTAGCTATTTTGCAATTAAGTTTATTGAGCAGAAGTTCATATATTCATTTCATTGGTATTTTTTCACCTTTACAAAAAACTGTTACCTATTTAAAGAATCTCAAGAAATATAGATACATTTTGTACATTATCGACTAAGTTTGAATTTTTTCAATAGCTATATAAATTTTCTTTTCGTTTTAGAAAGAATACGGGGGGCTTATCTTTTCGCATTTTTTTGGTGAGGCCTAGTTTATGGGGGGGTTTGATGCTAAATTTAGGGGAGGTGAGTCATGAGGCTTAGGGGGGCTGGGCACCCCTGATGTACATAATCAATAACAACAATATTACACAATTCCAGATCGATATAAATGTTAAAAATTAATATTTGAAACATAAACATAGCTTATTTCGATTACTTTATGCAGTTTTTGGTGGTTGAATTTTCTTCATAATTATCACTGCCGCCAGCCCGAACGACCATCAATATTTTTATTTTCAAGTTGTACATCATTACTTTTCTTTTTTCTCTTCATTTCTTATTATTTTTCGTTGTTTTCTTATTATTTTCTTTAATAGGGATGTAGTATATATTTTTTCTTTCTCAGTTCTGTATTTACAGTGTTTATTTTTCACTTTTCTCACTTACTACATTCTATTTTAATTTACTTTATCATTAACTAATCTCTATTTTTTCTTTATAATATTAAAATATAAGTGAATGTATTTCTTTGTTGTTATACTTGTAAAGATTCTTGTGAAGTCCATAAGAAATCAAGATGCAGTAGATTATTTCTGAGATTTTTACAGTGATTTTTTCTATCAACATTTGACGCTATCTGACATTTTTTTGAAGGATGAATCCTAAATGGGCTCCATACATTGAGAAGTAGCTTGTTGATGGAATAGTTTATTAGTTATTAGAAATTCTAGAAAAATGAATTAATTGGTCAAGATATTCTGCGTTGCAGAGATTTGCATCAAGAGAAACTGGTGAATGACCTGTTAAAATTAGCTATGTCCACTTGCTCCCCGCTATCAAAGAAACTAAAATTGAAATGCATCATATTTTTGTACTATTTTTGTACCTTTTTGTACCACCAAAAGAAAATTTTGTACCACCTCCCTACCTGAGATAATAGTAACTCTAAGGTCGGGGAGCAAGTGGACACTCTCTCCCCGCATATGCCATATGCAATAAGTGAATACACCATATTTTTGTACTATTTTTGTACCTTTTTGTACCACCAAAAGAAAATTTTGTACCACCTCCCTAACTGAGATAATATCAACTCTAAGGTCGGGGAGCAAGTGGACACTCTTTCCCCAAATGTTATATGCAAGATTTGAATACACCATATTTTTGTACTATTTTTGTACCTTTTTGTACCACCAAAAGAAAATTTTGTACCACCTCCCTACCTGAGATAATAGTAACTCTAAGGTCGGGTAGCAAGTGGACACTCTCTCCCCGCATATGTCATATGCAATAAGTGAATACACCATATTTTTGTACTATTTTTGTACCTTTTTGTACCACCAAAAGAAAATTTTGTACCACCTCCCTAACTGAGATAATATCAACTCTAAGGTCGGGGAGCAAGTGGACACTTTTTCCCCACATGTTATATGCAAGATTTGAATACACCATATTTTTGTACTATTTTTGTACCTTTTTGTACCACCAAAATAAAATTTTGTACCACCTCCCTACCTGAGATAATAGTAACTCTAAGGTTGGGGAGCAAGTGGACACTCTCTCCCCGCATATGTCATATGCAATAAGTGAATACACCATATTTTTGTACTATTTTTGTACCTTTTTGTACCACCAAAAGAAAATTTTGTACCACCTCCCTAACTGAGATAATATCAACTCTAAGGTCGGGGAGCAAGTGGACACTTTTTCCCCACATGTTATATGCAAGATTTGAATACACCATATTTTTGTACTATTTTTGTACCTTTTTGTACCACCAAAATAAAATTTTGTACCACCTCCCTACCTGAGATAATAGTAACTCTAAGGTCGGGGAGCAAGTGGACACTCTCTCCCCGCATATGTCATATGCAATAAGTGAATACACCATATTTTTGTACTATTTTTGTACCTTTTTGTACCACCAAAAGAAAATTTTGTACCACCTCCCTAACTGAGATAATATCAACTCTAAGGTCGGGGAGCAAGTGGACACTTTTTCCCCACATGTTATATGCAAGATTTGAATACACCATATTTTTGTACTATTTTTGTACCTTTTTGTACCATTAAAAGAAAAGAGAAGTTTAGTGCTTTGTTATCTCAAATCCAAACTATTTTTTGCCTTAATTGTTGTGTTTGTGTTTTAACTTCAATCAATAATATGGGTAATAATTTATATCATCACATTGAATAAGAATTTCAGGAAGCCTGCTTTTTACACCCTGAGCTATGTGTATGTCATATTTCCGACAGATATAATATAAATGATACCCTAGTTGGAATGTAAGTTGTAAATTACATTAAGTGATTCCTCTTCAGGAATGAAATAGCCAAATATCTGTTCATAGTGGGAACTTGATACTTTATCCAAAGTTGGAACAAAAGTAATGATTAAAATAGAATTCACTGTAGTTGAGAATCCATCTGGAATAAACTAGGTACTCTACGGTACCTACACTAATTATCCTCTGGGAGGACTCCCCTAATCAATTAAGATAACAATCAATTAAAATATTCAGACATTAAAAATTTCTGGATCAAATGTATGTCAGAAAATGAATAGACATGATAATAATTGCCCTATTCTAGCTTAATTAAATCACAATTTCTATTTTTATGCAGTTGAATAATATTTTAAGAATCTAGTTCCCAATCTGAACTTTCCTTTGTAAATCTTAGTTGTGTATAATATAATTAATATGATTCTTATTATCATTAGTATTGCATTTTTGTCTGTCAATGATTTTGATGTATTCTTGAAAAGTTTGGCCAATGTTGAGTGGTTCATTTATATTCGACTTTTATATTTGATTAATAAGTGAATAAAATTTAATTCATTGAAAATATACACGATTCACGAAATTTTTTGGTATTATTATAAACATCATGTTAATGTTGAGTTAATTTGTCAATTTTTTGTTATTTTCCCTGTTATTAATTCGTATCAAACTGTGATGTTTGTAATATTTTAAAATAAATTCACTTATTTGAAGATTCTTGGTATGAGAGAAGGGAAAAATGTTCAGTTGTTTTAGTTCTTTGTTATCTCAAATCCAAATTATTTTTTGCCTCAATTGTTGTGTTTGTGTTTTAACTTCAATTGATAATAACACAAACCAAATTTGAATACCCACAGAAACACTTTTTATTCTAAGAACTCCAATTCTGTTACAATAATTCTATCACAATCATCTCTCAACTGATTTTCTCTCCGTCTTCATCTTATGTCTTATGGTATTGAAAGTCATCTGATTTAATAATAGATCAACTTCTTTCAATACCATAGGCTACATCATACATGAAATTTATACTTTTTAATTTTCATAGCATAGTTCACATAGCATGTTTTCATAGCATACATGGCTTGTCCAAAGATGGGATAGCTTCACTACATCCAGTGGCGCACCCAGGGGGGGGCTTAGGGGGCTTAAGCCCCCCCCCCCCCCCAAGAACCCGAGCTCCTTAAAAAATTGTTAATAATTTTCAAGAAAATTTACTATATAGAGAGTATGTGCTGCAGGCTGATTAGTGTTGGTACATGTCATTTATTCACACTTTTCAAGTAGAATAATGTTCATAACAAGTGGCTTGACATGGGGGGTTTTGGGGCTCAAGCCTTGCCCTCAGGTCCTGAAATCCTTATCAAAATGTTGATAATTTTTAAGTGAATTGACTGTGTAATATGGACTCTAGGCTGTACATTTAAAACTTGTTTAAATCGGATGACAATTAACAATATCGTTGTACTATTAACAGGAATACTATGAGTGACTACCATAGGTGGAAATAGACTTTGTAGCCTTGCAGAATTAAATTTGACTAGGTGGCTGGGTAAAGATAATAAAAATAATTCGTTTCACTCATATCAATATGGCATTCATTTAACCAATAAGTACAGGACCTCTAGTCTCTAGAACCTCATAAACCTGTAATACATTTAACGGTAATAATGTAATTCCTTTCGGAAGGTGGAGCCGAGATAATTCTGAGACCTGTGCGTGGGCCCACAGTTTTTGGTGAGTTCCGAATCATCGGCAAGTGATTTTATAGCTAAGAACCCTTTTATTTGGTGGCTGATCCATTTGGTGGCAGCTTGCCTTATGTGACTGAACAGGTACGGTACCTGTTACGGCTCGCGGCTAACAATTTCCTAAAAACGGTTTACAGGTTTTTGCGAAAAAATTTCAATAAGATTGCATAAGCTTATTCCTTCAAAAACGCTTCAATACAGAAATAAATATAGCTGAATAGTGAAGCTATCTTTTTCAATAAGAGATCAATAAATTAGTACTCATTCCGAAAACTCTAGGCTTCTAGAGCGCTTATTTAGGTGGAAAATTTAATACATTTGATGAGAAATGAACTGAAAACTCAAATGAAACATTAACTACCGTGAGTAATCCTGTGAAATACACAAAAAAGGCCAAAAGAAGGCATTTTTAATATTGAAATGTATGAGCTTGGCTATTAATTGTGAATAAAGCACCCAGAACTTACAAAACCATAATTTAAATTTGATAAAAAGACAGAAGAATAGCAAGTGGAAAGCATATGTGCAAAATCAGTATGCTTTGATTCAATAAAACTCTATAAACTTTGGGACCGTTCTTGACTATTGAGTACATTCATATCTCATTTCAAAAAATGATTTGGCAAGTTTTGAAGAAGAAATTGAACAAAGTTTTTGGTTCATTGGCAATTGAATTGGTTAACCACTAGGCCGACAGTAAAATAACAACGCAAAAGTCTCAGAATGGTGTAGACATAAAAATTTATAATAGTAGATGTAGCATGTTTCAGATAATTTTACATTGATTCAATTTAATTCACACCATCTATATGAAGACCTTGGTCATTTCTGAATGGATGCTGGAATAGCTGTAATCTATCGCCCTCTTTATTTCTGTAACAAAGCGTTCCGGACCTACATTGATTCTAAGTTTTTTACCCTCATGAGAAGTTGCTTAAGCAGTCTGGCAGAATGATTTTGAACTCTTGAAACACTGTACAAAAAATACTCATGATGAACACATTTTGTTCCCCCATAGCTACTCTAATACTAATACTCTTTAAAAAGTCAAGTAATGAATCTCCGCCCCCTCAATAAACTTTATCGGGCAACAATCTTGCAAAAAGTCGTCTGAAAATCCCAATTTACCCCCCCCCCCTAACAAAATTTTCCCTGGTAGGACAGGTAAGCCCCCCCAAACCAAAAGTCTGGGTGCGCCCCTGACTACATCAAATTCAAGTATAATTTTATTAATTAACAAACAATATTGAATGAGAACTTATATTAAACACATATTTTATATTTGTCTGATTCCTTTTTAAATGTAAAGGGATTTTTAAATCTGTTCTCTATTTTTGTAATGATTTTTTTACAGACACTTGATCCAGGTAATTGTCAATAAGATCATTTGTCTGCCCTCACTTGCATTCAACCAATAAACTATTATTTCATGTTATTTGGATTTTAAAATTTGCAAACCTGTAATCTTGTTTCATGTCAGATATTTCAATTGTGTGTTGACTTATATTTTATTAATCGATTTGTTAAAGACATTTTTGAGGAAAAAGATGCTAAGATGTGTGACAACATTATGAATATAGCATGAATGCTTGAATGAAAAATGGGCAGTTTCTGTTTGATAAAATGAAGAAGTTATTGAATAGGTAGTATTTTTTAAAAAACTATTTTATTAGAAGAAATAATGATATTTTCTTACTGCTCTTTTTCAACTTGTGAATTTTCATAAGATTAGCCTTAGAAAAGATATTTCATAGAATATTATTTTAGGAGAATTTATATTGTAATGATGATGTTAGGTAATTAATGCTAGATACTTTTTATTTAACTCAATGAATAAAGTCCACATTTGACTGGTATTATTGTAATTTTCGCTTAGAATAATTATAATTATTTCTCTACATTATTTGTGGAACAATAAACAATGATTTTTACAGTTCTGTATGTTGCAATGTAATTATTTATTCAAAGAATCTTTCATTTAGAATAAATATATTTCACTAGGCACTTTACTTCTCAATGATAACTACCATTCATTCAACAAAATTGAATGGTATTTATCATTTAAATGCTGGTTAGCATTATAATACAGTAAGTTGCATTTGTTAAACTGCCAATTTCAAACATCATTATCAATTTCGAATTCTGTTTAATACTACCAATAATTCTGTAGACTGGCAATTAGAAGATCCATTGTTTGATTCCTGGTGTTGACTGAATATTCTTGTGCAGTAGTGGACATCGATTTCCATAAGCTATTTGATATTTTTTTCAATGTCCTTCATAGTGGAGATCTTTAGAATTATTAGTAGTATTTAAATTATTAGTAATATTTGGAAATATTGCATACTGCAAATACACAGTAATACACCCCAATAAAACCTGACCAAAAAAGGGTAATGAGCTGAAATTTAGGACCTGCTGAGATAATATGATAGGCTTGAATTTGTATTAAGTTAGCTGAAACTGGGCTTGTATGGATATTTTTCAAAAAATACATCATGCAGATGACATATGATGTATTCAAATCTTGCATATGAAATAAGTGGGGAGAGTGTCCACTTGCTCTCCGACCTTTAAGTTGCTATTATCTCCTTTAGGGAGGTGGTACAAAATTTTCTTTTGGTGGTACAAAAAGGTACAAAAATAGTACAAAAATATGGTGTATTCACTTATTGCATATGACATATGCGGGGAGAGAGCGTCCACTTGCTCCCCGACCTTGGAGTTACTATTATCTCAGGTAGGGAGGTGGTACAAAATTTTCTTTTGGTGGTACAAAAAGGTACAAAAATAGTACAAAAATATGGTGTATTCAAATCTTGCATATAACATTTGCGGAAAGAGTGTCCACTTGCTCCCCGACCTTAGAGTTGATATTATCTCAGTTAGGGCGGTGGTACAAAATTTTCTTTTGGTGGTACAAAAAGGTACAAAAATAGTACAAAAATATGGTGTATTCACTTATTGCATATGACATATGCGGGGAGAGAGTGTCCACTTGCTACCCGACCTTAGAGTTACTATTATCTCAGGTAGGGAGGTGGTACAAAATTTTCTTTTGGTGGTACAAAAAGGTACAAAAATAGTACAAAAATATGGTGTATTCACTTATTGCATATGACATATGCGGGGAGAGAGTGTCCACTTGCTCCCCGACCTTGGAGTTACTATTATCTCAGGTAGGGAGGTGGTACAAAATTTTCTTTTGCTGGTACAAAAAGGTACAAAAATAGTACAAAAATATGGTGTATTCAAATCTTGCATATAACACTTGGGGAAAGAGTGTCCACTTGCTCCCCGACCTTAGAGTTGATATTATCTCAGTTAGGGAGGTGGTACAAAATTTTCTTTTGGTGGTACAAAAAGGTACAAAAATAGTACAAAAATATGGTGTATTCACTTATTGCATATGACATATGCGGGGAGAGAGTGTCCACTTGCTCCCCGACCTTAGAGTTACTATTATCTCAGGTAGGGAGGTGGTACAAAATTTTCTTTTGGTGGTACAAAAAGGTACAAAAATAGTACAAAAATATGATGCATTCAAATCTTGCATATAACATTTGCGGAAAGAGTGTCCACTTGCTCCCCGACCTTAGAGTTGATATTATCTCAGTTAGGGCGGTGGTACAAAATTTTCTTTTGGTGGTACAAAAAGGTACAAAAATAGTACAAAAATATGGTGTATTCACTTATTGCATATGACATATGCGGGGAGAGAGTGTCCACTTGCTACCCGACCTTAGAGTTACTATTATCTCAGGTAGGGAGGTGGTACAAAATTTTCTTTTGGTGGTACAAAAAGGTACAAAAATAGTACAAAAATATGGTGTATTCACTTATTGCATATGACATATGCGGGGAGAGAGTGTCCACTTGCTCCCCGACCTTGGAGTTACTATTATCTCAGGTAGGGAGGTGGTACAAAATTTTCTTTTGCTGGTACAAAAAGGTACAAAAATAGTACAAAAATATGGTGTATTCAAATCTTGCATATAACACTTGGGGAAAGAGTGTCCACTTGCTCCCCGACCTTAGAGTTGATATTATCTCAGTTAGGGAGGTGGTACAAAATTTTCTTTTGGTGGTACAAAAAGGTACAAAAATAGTACAAAAATATGGTGTATTCACTTATTGCATATGACATATGCGGGGAGAGAGTGTCCACTTGCTCCCCGACCTTAGAGTTACTATTATCTCAGGTAGGGAGGTGGTACAAAATTTTCTTTTGGTGGTACAAAAAGGTACAAAAATAGTACAAAAATATGATGCATTTCAATTTTAGTTTTTTTG
This sequence comes from Conomelus anceps, assembly GCA_948455865.1. Taxonomy (NCBI): domain Eukaryota; kingdom Metazoa; phylum Arthropoda; class Insecta; order Hemiptera; family Delphacidae; genus Conomelus; species Conomelus anceps. The sequence continues at coordinate 58,084,140 of OX418222.1, read as the reverse complement.
ATAGCGGGGAGCAAGTGGACATAGCTGTTAAAATTGCCACAGAATAAAATAAGTGAATCAGCACCAAGCATCGGGTCAACAATTATTTTCATCATAATTCTATCAATGTCTGTATTTTATCTCCAGCGCCATTCTTTACCGAGCGCTGACTTTGCATTTGCATTTTTCCAGTACAAAGGTAAAAAAAACATGAAAATTGATATATTTGAATTTTTCAAAATTCTGTCATTATCTACTGGCTTTCCTGGTTCCATACCAACTTGACATTTTTTTCTAGGATAAAATCGAAGGTGCTTATGAACTACTCAATTTTAGACCTGTACAACTTGACAAAATTAATGCATTTGATAAAATGCTTGGATTTCATGTTCGGAGGAAAATTCAAGTTGTTGAGTAACCAACACAGAAAAAGAAGTGGAAAATACCATAGGATTTCAAAAAATTCAAACATCTTAATTTCCTGTTTCTTGCTGTGTAGTGTAGAGAAACATCAAAAACAAAATATATGTTATACTTCCAGAATTTTAGGCAATTGTTATTTGTAAGTAGTTAAGCTTTTAAGAAAACCAAGCATACCTTTGAAACCTTCCCGGTTTACCTTACAATATAAGTTTTAAAAATCAATTAAAATGCAGTTTTAGACGGTTTTTTAATTACTAGAAAATGTTTCTAGGTGACGACCACTAAAGCCTGTAATTTACTCCAGTAAATTGTTAGAGAGAGACTCTCTCTAACAGGCTAAAACGTTGAAAACTTCTTCTTTAAGAAGTCTGTTCTACCTTCGATTTGTCCGATTATTTTTAAACATGACCATCATATTTTTATAATTCATTTTTACTCTATAATTAATTGAATTGGTTGATCAAAAAACTGTGTTTTTTTAATGAAGGAGCAAGTTCATGGATTAGAAAAAAAGGCTAGAAAGTGATTTTTTTTCATAGTTTTCAAGGTATGTTGAAAAGTTGAACAGTATTTCAACCAGTGGAGAGGAAGGAAAATGATTTTCTCCAACCACTGCAACCAATAGCTACTATCAAGAAATATTGAGGGCACGTTTTTATAAAAATATAAGATTCCAGTAAACCATAGAACTATAACCTTGGAATGCTAACCCAAGCGGTGTTTGGAAGCTAGAAGCAAGCCGGCCGATGTCGGTTCCCCCACCACAGTGCAGTGCAAACGACACTTATTCCTGGACTCTAGCAACGTAAACAGCTACAGCTCATGGTGATTATGCGTTGTTATTCAACATTATTCGACAAGATTTGAGATTTGAGTATTTATTTATTCTAGAAACCCTCTTGGCCTAGGCTCCGAAGAGCCAATCACAAAATCTAATATAGAGAGGTGTATGATTAGTAATGGAATTTAGTATTAGTACCTCTTTTGATTGCTTTTTAATTTCCTCTGCAAAAGCTAAAATATTTCATTATTCAAAGATTTTCATCATATTTATTCCTTTTTTCGAAAGACGAGTCATAGAAGTATATTAGCAAATTGAAATTGATGGTGTTAATATTCTTTTAAGCATCCAAGGAAAACGTTTGCTTCAGGGTTTTTAACTTGCATCTATACAATTAAAATACTGAGTGAGAGGCTGGTCAGTGATCTTGATTTCAAGTATATGCTATGTGTTACAAGTTTTCACAGGATCATTTGAAATTGCTTTTTTCCTGCGTAATAACAACCCTGATTTTCTCCAATTTAGATCTGCTCAAAGTGAGTTAATGTTCAGAAATCAAGTACAGGTACCTACCTACAGGATGCAACTGTCTAGAATTTGATGAAAATCATCAAACTTTAATATCAAGTTTTCATGCTTCTACTGACGATGATGATATTGATTGTGATGAGTCCGACAATATTATAGAGGACATGCATGATTTGTCGGAGAGTTATTACTACCGAGACAGCATTTTACATTATATTAGGGGTTTTATTGTGAGAGAGGTGAACAAATGTATGATCGCAAGGTGACCTGATATTTGAAACCCCAAAACGGGACAACTGGGCGTATAGAGCCGGGGGTGGGGGGTGTTTGAAAATGGATCAGAAAATAGGAAAAAACTGTATTTCTTATCTATACAAAGATAGTTTTGTAGTCATTCTACAGTATTTGAATACTATAGACCTACTATTGAATAGAATAAATACTACCTATTGTGAAATAATATTTTTTTTTAATAAAATATCGTACACTACATAAAAAATATATAAATATAGTGTACTTCTTTCAATGAATGTAACAATTTTTAATTTCATAGTAATATTCATAACTTATTCCATTAATATGCAATTACTAACAATGATATTGTTAGAAACATTCTATTTCAAAAATTCATGAAAACATGCACCTGTTTGAAACTTAATAAAAGTGATTTGATTCGCCAGTAGCCTAATAATAATAAGGTGCCACTACATGCTTCAAGTATATTTCTTTCTATTTCGATGAATTCATGAGGGACCTATTATTGAAAAAAGCACGAATAATCATTGTAATTCGTATTTTTCTCAAATTTAACTCTCTCTTTGAATTCTTTGAAATAAATATAAAGTAGTTGAAACATGTACTGAAACCTTCCTCAACTGACAATTCAAATTTTCAACTGGTGTTTCACATTTCTACTAAATTATGAAATTGAATTACTCTGGCCAAGCGTATTTTGTTTTTAGTTTTAGTTGTCAGTGCCGGGGCGAGCACTGCGTTTTGGTGGGGGAAGCAGTGAGACAGCCGGCTCGCAGTTCGATGCATTCAGTCAGCATTCCAAGTTTATAGTTATATGCAGTAAACAGATACACGAATCGATACACCGACTATGTATTATGTTTGATTCGGTTTCTGAGATATTCCTGACAAAAACGTTCTCACTTATCAATGCTATTGCATCAATCAAACAAACGCCTTTGATCAACCCGTCCTTGATCAAACGATAATTTATTGCTGAATCTTTTGTAACAAAGGAAACGAAACGTCTGTCACTGTTTTTCATACGATATCCGCTATCTTCTCCACCTTTTCATCTCACCTCCTCAACCACCACCATCACCACCACCTTCTCCTACTCCTCTCCCACCGTTTAGCTGCTTCCACCGCTTCACCGCCAAGTTCTATGTGGTGTTCCAGTCATTGCGTCTTTGTCTATCTTCCGTAACAGGCTAACGGCCTCTACTATTTCATTGCACTTCTAATTCCAACTGATCAGCGCAAGTATATTTATTCAATGAAATGTATCTCTCTTTCATATCTCCAACATCTGAAATTAATTTTAAATCCTTCCTAGACAGAGCTCCACGTCCCCAACTTCACCTTTTGGATTTTTGAGATCAATTATTATTACAAATAAATTATAATTACAAATAAATCCCAATCCTACTTTATTCTCTCTTGATTATCCACTTAAAACGTTTTCATCATATCAGATAATATTTTATACATTGTATTATCTAGGTTGCTTGCACCCATGGGTGCCGATAGGATTTAGGGGTGGGGGGAGTGCAAAAGCAATGGGTTCTGAAGACTCCTCTGAAGGGGTTTTCATTTTAATACGGGAAGGGGGGAGTTGAAAAGAAGAGTTGACGCTCAAAGGTAGACCTACACTTCCAGGTGGGTTTTGAACCACCGGATAAGTGATAAATAAATTGATAATTAATTTTTTTGAAAATTTGCTTATACAAAGAGTTGCAAAATAAATTATAATTGATAAAAATTAACTTACTCCAAACTTCAACCACAAAATATAGCTACTGTACATTCTCTATAATCCGGCCGTGCGCCAGTACGGCACGTACAGTAATCCGGCACTGTGCGGGCGCCGGCGAGCTATGTCCACTTGCTCCCCGCTATCAAAAAAACTAAAATTGAAATGCATCATATTTTTGTACTATTTTTGTACCTTTTTGTACCACCAAAAGAAAATTTTGTACCACCTCCCTACCTGAGATAATAGTAACTGTAAGGTCGGGGAGCAAGTGGACACTCTCTCCCCGCATATGTCATATGCAATAAGTGAATACACCATATTTTTGTACTATTTTTGTACCTTTTTGTACCACCAAAAGAAAATTTTGTACCACCTCCCTAACTGAGATAATATCAACTCTAAGGTCGGGGAGCAAGTGGACACTCTTTCCCCAAATGTTATATGCAAGATTTGAATACACCATATTTTTGTACTATTTTTGTACCTTTTTGTACCACCAAAAGAAAATTTTGTTCCACCTCCCTACCTGAGATAATAGTAACTCCAAGGTCGGGGAGCAAGTGGACACTCTCTCCCCGCATATGTCATATGCAATAAGTGAATACACCATATTTTTGTACTATTTTTGTACCTTTTTGTACCACCAAAATAAAATTTTGTACCACCTCCCTACCTGAGATAATAGTAACTCTAAGGTCGGGGAGCAAGTGGACACTCTCTCCCCGCATATGTCATATGCAATAAGTGAATACACCATATTTTTGTACTATTTTTGTACCTTTTTGTACCACCAAAAGAAAATTTTGTACCACCTCCCTAACTGAGATAATATCAACTCTAAGGTCGGGGAGCAAGTGGACACTCTTTCCCCAAATGTTATATGCAAGATTTGAATACACCATATTTTTGTACTATTTTTGTACCTTTTTGTACCACCAAAAGAAAATTTTGTACCACCTCCCTACCTGAGATAATAGTAACTCCAAGGTCGGGGAGCAAGTGGACACTCTCTCCCCGCATATGTCATATGCAATAAGTGAATACACCATATTTTTGTACTATTTTTGTACCTTTTTGTACCACCAAAAGAAAATTTTGTACCACCTCCCTAACTGAGATAATATCAACTCTAAGGTCGGGGAGCAAGTGGACACTCTTTCCCCACATGTTTTATGCAAGATTTGAATACACCATATTTTTGTACTATTTTTGTACCTTTTTGTACCACCAAAATAAAATTTTGTACCACCTCCCTACCTGAGATAATAGTAACTCTAAGGTCGGGGAGCAAGTGGACACTCTCTCCCCGCATATGTCATATGCAATAAGTGAATACACCATATTTTTGTACTATTTTTGTACCTTTTTGTACCACCAAAAGAAAATTTTGTACCACCTCCCTAACTGAGATAATATCAACTCTAAGGTCGGGGAGCAAGTGGACACTCTTTCCCCACATGTTATATGCAAGATTTGAATACACCATATTTTTGTACTATTTTTGTACCTTTTTGTACCAGCAAAAGAAAATTTTGTACCACCTCCCTACCTGAGATAATAGTAACTCCAAGGTCGGGGAGCAAGTGGACACTCTCTCCCCGCATATGTCATATGCAATAAGTGAATACACCATATTTTTGTACTATTTTTGTACCTTTTTGTACCACCAAAAGAAAATTTTGTACCACCTCCCTAACTGAGATAATATCAACTCTAAGGTCGGGGAGCAAGTGGACACTTTTTCCCCACATGTTATATGCAAGATTTGAATACACCATATTTTTGTACTATTTTTGTACCTTTTTGTACCACCAAAAGAAAATTTTGTACCACCTCCCTAACTGAGATAATATCAACTCTAAGGTCGGGGAGCAAGTGGACACTTTTTCCCCACATGTTATATGCAAGATTTGAATACACCATATTTTTGTACTATTTTTATACCTTTTTGTACCACCAAAAGAAAATTTTGTACCAACTCCCTACCTGAGATAATAGTAACTCCAAGGTCGGGGAGCAAGTGGACACTCTTTCCGCAAATGTTATATGCAAGATTTGAATACACCATATTTTTGTACCTTTTTGTACCACCAAAATAAAATTTCGTACCACCTCCCTACCTGAGATAATAGTAACTCCAAGGTCGGGGAGCAAGTGGACGCTCTCTCCCCTCATATGTCATATGCAATAAGTGAATACACCATATTTTTGTACTATTTTTGTACCTTTTTGTACCACCAAAAGAAAATTTTGTACCACCTCCCTACCTGAGATAATAGTAACTCCAAGGTCGGGGAGCAAGTGGACGCTCTCTCCCCGCATATGTCATATGCAATAAGTGAATACACCATATTTTTGTACTATTTTTGTACCTTTTTGTACCACCAAAAGAAAATTTTGTACCACCTCCCTAAAGGAGATAATAGCAACTTAAAGGTCGGGGAGCAAGTAGACACTCTCTCCCCACTTATTTCATATGCAAGATTTGAATACATCATATGTCATCTGCATGATGTATTTTTTGAAAAATATCCATACAAGCCCAGTTTCAGCTAACTTAATACAAATTCAAGCCTATCATATTATCTCAGCAGGTCCTAAATTTCAGCTCATTACCCTTTTTTGTTCAGGTTTTATTGGGGTGTATTACTGTGTATTTGCAGTATGCAATATTTCCAAATATTACTAATAATTTAAATACTACTAATAATTCTAAAGATCTCCACTATGAAGGACATTGAAAAAAATATCAAATAGCTTATGGAAATCGATGTCCACTACTGCACAAGAATATCCAGTCAACACCAGGAATCAAACAATGGATCTTCTAATTGCCAGTCTACAGAATTATTGGTAGTTTTAAACAGAATTCGAAATTGATAATGATGTTTGAAATTGGCAGTTTAACAAATGCAACTTACTGTATTATAATGCTAACCAGCATTTAAATGATAAATACCATTCAATTTTGTTGAATGAATGGTAGTTATCATTGAGAAGTAAAGTGCCTAGTGAAATATATTTATTCTAAATGAAAGATTCTTTGAATAAATAATTACATTGCAACATACAGAACTGTAAAAATCATTGTTTATTGTTCCACAAATAATGTAGAGAAATAATTATAATTATTCTAAGCGAAAATTACAATAATACCAGTCAAATGTGGACTTTATTCATTGAGTTAAATAAAAAGTATCTAGCATTAATTACCTAACATCATCATTACAATATAAATTCTCCTAAAATAATATTCTATGAAATATCTTTTCTAAGGCTAATCTTATGAAAATTCACAAGTTGAAAAAGAGCAGTCAGAAAATATCATTATTTCTTCTTATAAAATAGTTTTTTAAAAAATACTACCTATTCAATAACTTCTTCATTTTATCAAACAGAAACTGCCCATTTTTCATTCAAGCATTCATGCTATATTCATAATGTTGTCACACATCTTAGCATCTTTTTCCTCAAAAATGTCTTTAACAAATCGATTAATAAAATATAAGTCAACACACAATTGAAATATCTGACATGAAACAAGATTACAGGTTTGCAAATTTTAAAATCCAAATAACATGAAATAATAGTTTATTGGTTGAATGCAAGTGAGGGCAGACAAATGATCTTATTGACAATTACCTGGATCAAGTGTCTGTAAAAAAATCATTACAAAAATAGAGAACAGATTTAAAAATCCCTTTACATTTAAAAAGGAATCAGACAAATATAAAATATGTGTTTAATTTCTCATTCAATATTGTTTGTTAATTAATAAAATTATACTTGAATTTGATGTAGTCAGGGGCGCACCCAGACTTTTGGTTTGGGGGGGCTTACCTGTCCTACCAGGGAAAATTTTGTTAAGGGGGGGGGGTAAATTGGGATTTTCAGACGACTTTTTGCAAGATTGTTGCCCGATAAAGTTTATTGAGGGGGCGGAGATTCATTACTTGTCTTTTTAAAGAGTATTAGTATTAGAGTAGCTATGGGGAAACAAAATGTTTCATCATGAGTATTTTTTGTACAGTGTTTCAGGAGTTCAAAATCATTCTGCCAGACTGCTTAAGCAACTTCTCATGAGGGTAAAAAACTTAGAATCAATGTAGGTCCGGAACGCTTTGTTACAGAAATAAAGAGGGCGATAGATTACAGCTATTCCAGCATCCATTCAGAAATGACCAAGGTCTTCATATAGATGGTGTGAATTAAATTGAATCAATGTAAAATTATCTGAAACATGCTACATCTACTATTATAAATTTTTATGTCTACACCATTCTGAGACTTTTGCGTTGTTATTTTACTGTCGGCCTAGTGGTTAACCAATTCAATTGCCAATGAACCAAAAACTTTGTTCTATTTCTCCTTCAAAACTTGCCAAATCATTTTTTGAAATGAGATATGAATGTACTCAATAGTCAAGAACGGTCCCAAAGTTTATAGAGTTTTATTGAATCAAAGCATACTGATTTTGCACATATGCTTTCCACTTGCTATTCTTCTGTCTTTTTATCAAATTTAAATTATGGTTTTGTAAGTTCTGGGTGCTTTATTCACAATTAATAGCCAAGCTCATACATTTCAATATTAAAAATGCCTTCTTTTGGCCTTTTTTGTGTATTTCACAGGATTACTCATGGTAGTTAATGTTTCATTTGAGTTTTCAGTTCATTTCTCATCAAATGTATTAAATTTTCCACCTGAATAAGCGCTCTAGAAGCCTAGAGTTTTCGGAATGAGTACTAATTTATTGATCTCTTATTGAAAAAGATAGCTTCACTATTCTGCTATATTTATTTCTGTATTGAAGCGTTTTTGAAGGAATAAGCTTATGCAATCTTATTGAAATTTTTTCGCAAAAACCTGTAAACCGTTTTTAGGAAATTGTTAGCCGCGAGCCGTAACAGGTACCGTACCTGTTCAGTCACATAAGGCAAGCTGCCACCAAATGGATCAGCCACCAAATAAAAGGGTTCTTAGCTATAAAATCACTTGCCAATGATTCGGAACTCACCAAAAACTGTGGGCCCACGCACAGGTCTCAGAATTATCTCGGCTCCACCTTCCGAAAGGAATTACATTATTACCGTTAAATGTATTACAGGTTTATGAGGTTCTAGAGACTAGAGGTCCTGTACTTATTGGTTAAATGAATGCCATATTGATATGAGTGAAACGAATTATTTTTATTATCTTTACACAGCCACCTAGTCAAATTTAATTCTGCAAGGCTACAAAGTCTATTTCCACCTATGGTAGTCACTCATAGTATTCCTGTTAATAGTACAACGATATTGTTAATTGTCATCCGATTTAAACAAGTTTTAAATGTACAGCCTAGAGTCCATATTACACAGTCAATTCGCTTAAAAATTACCAACATTTTGATAAGGATTTCAGGACCTGAGGGCAAGGCTTGAGCCCCAAAACCCCCCATGTCAAGCCACTTGTTATGAACATTATTCTACTTGAAAAGTGTGAATAAATGACATGTACCAACACTAATCAGCCTGCAGCACATACTCTCTATATAGTAAATTTTCTTGAAAATTATTAACAATTTTTTAAGGAGCTCGGGTTCTTGGGGAGGGGGGCTTAAGCCCCCTAAGCCCCCCCCTGGGTGCGCCACTGGATGTAGTGAAGCTATCCCATCTTTGGTCAAGCCATGTATGCTATGAAAACATGCTATGTGAACTATGCTATGAAAATTAAAAAGTATAAATTTCATGTATGATGTAGCCTATGGTATTGAAAGAAGTTGATCTATTATTAAATCAGATGACTTTCAATACCATAAGACATAAGATGAAGACGGAGAGAAAATCAGTTGAGAGATGATTGTGATAGAATTATTGTAACAGAATTGGAGTTCTTAGAATAAAAAGTGTTTCTGTGGGTATTCAAATTTGGTTTGTGTTATCATCAATTGAAGTTAAAACACAAACACAACAATTGAGGCAAAAAATAATTTGGATTTGAGATAACAAAGAACTAAAACAACTGAACATTTTTCCCTTCCCTCATACCAAGAATCTTCAATTAAGTGAACTTATTTTAAAATATTACAAACATCACAGTTTGATACGAATTAATAACAGGGGAAATAACAAAAAATTGACAAATTAACTCAACATTAACATGATGTTTATAATAATACCAAAAAATTTCGTGAATCGTGTATATTTTCAATGAATTAAATTTTATTCACTTATTAATCAAATATAAAAGTCGAATATAAATGAACCACTCAACATTGGCCAAACTTTTCAAGAATACATCAAAATCATTGACAGACAAAAATGCAATACTAATGATAATAAGAATCATATTAATTATATTATACACAACTAAGATTTACAAAGGAAAGTTCAGATTGGGAACTAGAATCTTAAAATATTATTCAACTGCATAAAAATAGAAATTGTGATTTAATTAAGCTAGAATAGGACAATTATTATCATGTCTATTCATTTTCTGACATACATTTGATCCAGAAATTTTTAGTGTCTGAATATTTTAATTGATTGTTATCTTAATTGATTAGGGGAGTCCTCCCAGAGGATAATTAGTGTAGGTACCGTAGAGTACCTAGTTTATTCCAGATGGATTCTCAACTACAGTAAATTCTATTTTAATCATTACTTTTGTTCCAACTTTGGATAAAGTATCAAGTTCCCACTATGAACAGATATTTGGCTATTTCATTCCTGAAGAGGAATCACTTAATGTAATTTACAACTTACATTCCAACTAGGGTATCATTTATATTATATCTGTCGGAGATATGACATACACACAGCTCAGGGTGTAAAAAGCAGGCTTCGTGAAAATCTTATTCAATGTGATGATATAAATTATTACCCATATTATTGATTGAAGTTAAAACACAAACACAACAATTAAGGCAAAAAATAGTTTGGATTTGAGATAACAAAGCACTAAACTTCTCTTTTCTTTTAATGGTACAAAAAGGTACAAAAATAGTACAAAAATATGGTGTATTCAAATCTTGCATATAACATGTGGGGAAAGAGTGTCCACTTGCTCCCCGGCTTAGAGATATTATCTCAGTTAGGGAGGTGGTACAAAATTTTCTTTTGGTGGTACAAAAATAGTACAAAAATATGGTGTATTCACTTATTGCATATGACATATGCGGGGAGAGAGTGTCCACTTGCTCCCCGACCTTAGAGTTACTATTATCTCAGGTAGGGAGGTGGTACAAAATTTTATTTTGGTGGTACAAAAAGGTACAAAAATAGTACAAAAATATGGTGTATTCAAATCTTGCATATAACATGTGGGGAAAAAGTGTCCACTTGCTCCCCGACCTTGGAGTTACTATTATCTCAGGTAGGGAGGTGGTACAAAATTTTCTTTTGGTGGTACAAAAAGGTACAAAAATAGTACAAAAATATGGTGTATTCAAATCTTGCATATAACATGTGGGGAAAAAGTGTCCACTTGCTCCCCGACCTTGGAGTTACTATTATCTCAGGTAGGGAGGTGGTACAAAATTTTATTTTGGTGGTACAAAAAGGTACAAAAATAGTACAAAAATATGGTGTATTCAAATCTTGCATATAACATGTGGGGAAAAAGTGTCCACTTGCTCCCCGACCTTGGAGTTACTATTATCTCAGGTAGGGAGGTGGTACAAAATTTTCTTTTGGTGGTACAAAAAGGTACAAAAATAGTACAAAAATATGGTGTATTCAAATCTTGCATATAACATTTGGGGAAAGAGTGTCCACTTGCTCCCCGACCTTAGAGTTGATATTATCTCAGTTAGGGAGGTGGTACAAAATTTTCTTTTGGTGGTACAAAAAGGTACAAAAATAGTACAAAAATATGGTGTATTCACTTATTGCATATGACATATGCGGGGAGAGAGTGTCCACTTGCTCCCCGACCTTAGAGTTACTATTATCTCAGGTAGGGAGGTGGTACAAAATTTTCTTTTGGTGGTACAAAAAGGTACAAAAATAGTACAAAAATATGATACATTTCAATTTTAGTTTTTTTGATAGCGGGGAGCAAGTGGACATAGCTGTGGTACAAAATTTTCTTTTGGTGGTACAAAAAGGTACAAAAATAGTACAAAAATATGGTGTATTCACTTATTGCATATGACATATGCGGGGAGAGAGTGTCCACTTGCTACCCGACCTTAGAGTTACTATTATCTCAGGTAGGGAGGTGGTACAAAATTTTCTTTTGGTGGTACAAAAAGGTACAAAAATAGTACAAAAATATGGTGTATTCACTTATTGCATATGACATATGCGGGGAGAGAGTGTCCACTTGCTCCCCGACCTTGGAGTTACTATTATCTCAGGTAGGGAGGTGGTACAAAATTTTCTTTTGCTGGTACAAAAAGGTACAAAAATAGTACAAAAATATGGTGTATTCAAATCTTGCATATAACACTTGGGGAAAGAGTGTCCACTTGCTCCCCGACCTTAGAGTTGATATTATCTCAGTTAGGGAGGTGGTACAAAATTTTCTTTTGGTGGTACAAAAAGGTACAAAAATAGTACAAAAATATGGTGTATTCACTTATTGCATATGACATATGCGGGGAGAGAGTGTCCACTTGCTCCCCGACCTTAGAGTTACTATTATCTCAGGTAGGGAGGTGGTACAAAATTTTCTTTTGGTGGTACAAAAAGGTACAAAAATAGTACAAAAATATGATGCATTTCAATTTTAGTTTTTTTGATAGCGGGGAGCAAGTGGACATAGCTGTTAAAATTGCCACAGAATAAAATAAGTGAATCAGCACCAAGCATCGGGTCAACAATTATTTTCATCATAATTCTATCAATGTCTGTATTTTATCTCCAGCGCCATTCTTTACCGAGCGCTGACTTTGCATTTGCATTTTTCCAGTACAAAGGTAAAAAAAACATGAAAATTGATATATTTGAATTTTTCAAAATTCTGTCATTATCTACTGGCTTTCCTGGTTCCATACCAACTTGACATTTTTTTCTAGGATAAAATCGAAGGTGCTTATGAACTACTCAATTTTAGACCTGTACAACTTGACAAAATTAATGCATTTGATAAAATGCTTGGATTTCATGTTCGGAGGAAAATTCAAGTTGTTGAGTAACCAACACAGAAAAAGAAGTGGAAAATACCATAGGATTTCAAAAAATTCAAACATCTTAATTTCCTGTTTCTTGCTGTGTAGTGTAGAGAAACATCAAAAACAAAATATATGTTATACTTCCAGAATTTTAGGCAATTGTTATTTGTAAGTAGTTAAGCTTTTAAGAAAACCAAGCATACCTTTGAAACCTTCCCGGTTTACCTTACAATATAAGTTTTAAAAATCAATTAAAATGCAGTTTTAGACGGTTTTTTAATTACTAGAAAATGTTTCTAGGTGACGACCACTAAAGCCTGTAATTTACTCCAGTAAATTGTTAGAGAGAGACTCTCTCTAACAGGCTAAAACGTTGAAAACTTCTTCTTTAAGAAGTCTGTTCTACCTTCGATTTGTCCGATTATTTTTAAACATGACCATCATATTTTTATAATTCATTTTTACTCTATAATTAATTGAATTGGTTGATCAAAAAACTGTGTTTTTTTAATGAAGGAGCAAGTTCATGGATTAGAAAAAAAGGCTAGAAAGTGATTTTTTTTCATAGTTTTCAAGGTATGTTGAAAAGTTGAACAGTATTTCAACCAGTGGAGAGGAAGGAAAATGATTTTCTCCAACCACTGCAACCAATAGCTACTATCAAGAAATATTGAGGGCACGTTTTTATAAAAATATAAGATTCCAGTAAACCATAGAACTATAACCTTGGAATGCTAACCCAAGCGGTGTTTGGAAGCTAGAAGCAAGCCGGCCGATGTCGGTTCCCCCACCACAGTGCAGTGCAAACGACACTTATTCCTGGACTCTAGCAACGTAAACAGCTACAGCTCATGGTGATTATGCGTTGTTATTCAACATTATTCGACAAGATTTGAGATTTGAGTATTTATTTATTCTAGAAACCCTCTTGGCCTAGGCTCCGAAGAGCCAATCACAAAATCTAATATAGAGAGGTGTATGATTAGTAATGGAATTTAGTATTAGTACCTCTTTTGATTGCTTTTTAATTTCCTCTGCAAAAGCTAAAATATTTCATTATTCAAAGATTTTCATCATATTTATTCCTTTTTTCGAAAGACGAGTCATAGAAGTATATTAGCAAATTGAAATTGATGGTGTTAATATTCTTTTAAGCATCCAAGGAAAACGTTTGCTTCAGGGTTTTTAACTTGCATCTATACAATTAAAATACTGAGTGAGAGGCTGGTCAGTGATCTTGATTTCAAGTATATGCTATGTGTTACAAGTTTTCACAGGATCATTTGAAATTGCTTTTTTCCTGCGTAATAACAACCCTGATTTTCTCCAATTTAGATCTGCTCAAAGTGAGTTAATGTTCAGAAATCAAGTACAGGTACCTACCTACAGGATGCAACTGTCTAGAATTTGATGAAAATCATCAAACTTTAATATCAAGTTTTCATGCTTCTACTGACGATGATGATATTGATTGTGATGAGTCCGACAATATTATAGAGGACATGCATGATTTGTCGGAGAGTTATTACTACCGAGACAGCATTTTACATTATATTAGGGGTTTTATTGTGAGAGAGGTGAACAAATGTATGATCGCAAGGTGACCTGATATTTGAAACCCCAAAACGGGACAACTGGGCGTATAGAGCCGGGGGTGGGGGGTGTTTGAAAATGGATCAGAAAATAGGAAAAAACTGTATTTCTTATCTATACAAAGATAGTTTTGTAGTCATTCTACAGTATTTGAATACTATAGACCTACTATTGAATAGAATAAATACTACCTATTGTGAAATAATATTTTTTTTTAATAAAATATCGTACACTACATAAAAAATATATAAATATAGTGTACTTCTTTCAATGAATGTAACAATTTTTAATTTCATAGTAATATTCATAACTTATTCCATTAATATGCAATTACTAACAATGATATTGTTAGAAACATTCTATTTCAAAAATTCATGAAAACATGCACCTGTTTGAAACTTAATAAAAGTGATTTGATTCGCCAGTAGCCTAATAATAATAAGGTGCCACTACATGCTTCAAGTATATTTCTTTCTATTTCGATGAATTCATGAGGGACCTATTATTGAAAAAAGCACGAATAATCATTGTAATTCGTATTTTTCTCAAATTTAACTCTCTCTTTGAATTCTTTGAAATAAATATAAAGTAGTTGAAACATGTACTGAAACCTTCCTCAACTGACAATTCAAATTTTCAACTGGTGTTTCACATTTCTACTAAATTATGAAATTGAATTACTCTGGCCAAGCGTATTTTGTTTTTAGTTTTAGTTGTCAGTGCCGGGGCGAGCACTGCGTTTTGGTGGGGGAAGCAGTGAGACAGCCGGCTCGCAGTTCGATGCATTCAGTCAGCATTCCAAGTTTATAGTTATATGCAGTAAACAGATACACGAATCGATACACCGACTATGTATTATGTTTGATTCGGTTTCTGAGATATTCCTGACAAAAACGTTCTCACTTATCAATGCTATTGCATCAATCAAACAAACGCCTTTGATCAACCCGTCCTTGATCAAACGATAATTTATTGCTGAATCTTTTGTAACAAAGGAAACGAAACGTCTGTCACTGTTTTTCATACGATATCCGCTATCTTCTCCACCTTTTCATCTCACCTCCTCAACCACCACCATCACCACCACCTTCTCCTACTCCTCTCCCACCGTTTAGCTGCTTCCACCGCTTCACCGCCAAGTTCTATGTGGTGTTCCAGTCATTGCGTCTTTGTCTATCTTCCGTAACAGGCTAACGGCCTCTACTATTTCATTGCACTTCTAATTCCAACTGATCAGCGCAAGTATATTTATTCAATGAAATGTATCTCTCTTTCATATCTCCAACATCTGAAATTAATTTTAAATCCTTCCTAGACAGAGCTCCACGTCCCCAACTTCACCTTTTGGATTTTTGAGATCAATTATTATTACAAATAAATTATAATTACAAATAAATCCCAATCCTACTTTATTCTCTCTTGATTATCCACTTAAAACGTTTTCATCATATCAGATAATATTTTATACATTGTATTATCTAGGTTGCTTGCACCCATGGGTGCCGATAGGATTTAGGGGTGGGGGGAGTGCAAAAGCAATGGGTTCTGAAGACTCCTCTGAAGGGGTTTTCATTTTAATACGGGAAGGGGGGAGTTGAAAAGAAGAGTTGACGCTCAAAGGTAGACCTACACTTCCAGGTGGGTTTTGAACCACCGGATAAGTGATAAATAAATTGATAATTAATTTTTTTGAAAATTTGCTTATACAAAGAGTTGCAAAATAAATTATAATTGATAAAAATTAACTTACTCCAAACTTCAACCACAAAATATAGCTACTGTACATTCTCTATAATCCGGCCGTGCGCCAGTACGGCACGTACAGTAATCCGGCACTGTGCGGGCGCCGGCGAGCTATGTCCACTTGCTCCCCGCTATCAAAAAAACTAAAATTGAAATGCATCATATTTTTGTACTATTTTTGTACCTTTTTGTACCACCAAAAGAAAATTTTGTACCACCTCCCTACCTGAGATAATAGTAACTGTAAGGTCGGGGAGCAAGTGGACACTCTCTCCCCGCATATGTCATATGCAATAAGTGAATACACCATATTTTTGTACTATTTTTGTACCTTTTTGTACCACCAAAAGAAAATTTTGTACCACCTCCCTAACTGAGATAATATCAACTCTAAGGTCGGGGAGCAAGTGGACACTCTTTCCCCAAATGTTATATGCAAGATTTGAATACACCATATTTTTGTACTATTTTTGTACCTTTTTGTACCACCAAAAGAAAATTTTGTTCCACCTCCCTACCTGAGATAATAGTAACTCCAAGGTCGGGGAGCAAGTGGACACTCTCTCCCCGCATATGTCATATGCAATAAGTGAATACACCATATTTTTGTACTATTTTTGTACCTTTTTGTACCACCAAAATAAAATTTTGTACCACCTCCCTACCTGAGATAATAGTAACTCTAAGGTCGGGGAGCAAGTGGACACTCTCTCCCCGCATATGTCATATGCAATAAGTGAATACACCATATTTTTGTACTATTTTTGTACCTTTTTGTACCACCAAAAGAAAATTTTGTACCACCTCCCTAACTGAGATAATATCAACTCTAAGGTCGGGGAGCAAGTGGACACTCTTTCCCCAAATGTTATATGCAAGATTTGAATACACCATATTTTTGTACTATTTTTGTACCTTTTTGTACCACCAAAAGAAAATTTTGTACCACCTCCCTACCTGAGATAATAGTAACTCCAAGGTCGGGGAGCAAGTGGACACTCTCTCCCCGCATATGTCATATGCAATAAGTGAATACACCATATTTTTGTACTATTTTTGTACCTTTTTGTACCACCAAAAGAAAATTTTGTACCACCTCCCTAACTGAGATAATATCAACTCTAAGGTCGGGGAGCAAGTGGACACTCTTTCCCCACATGTTTTATGCAAGATTTGAATACACCATATTTTTGTACTATTTTTGTACCTTTTTGTACCACCAAAATAAAATTTTGTACCACCTCCCTACCTGAGATAATAGTAACTCTAAGGTCGGGGAGCAAGTGGACACTCTCTCCCCGCATATGTCATATGCAATAAGTGAATACACCATATTTTTGTACTATTTTTGTACCTTTTTGTACCACCAAAAGAAAATTTTGTACCACCTCCCTAACTGAGATAATATCAACTCTAAGGTCGGGGAGCAAGTGGACACTCTTTCCCCACATGTTATATGCAAGATTTGAATACACCATATTTTTGTACTATTTTTGTACCTTTTTGTACCATTAAAAGAAAAGAGAAGTTTAGTGCTTTGTTATCTCAAATCCAAACTATTTTTTGCCTTAATTGTTGTGTTTGTGTTTTAACTTCAATCAATAATATGGGTAATAATTTATATCATCACATTGAATAAGATTTTCAGGAAGCCTGCTTTTTACACCCTGAGCTATGTGTATGTCATATTTCCGACAGATATAATATAAATGATACCCTAGTTGGAATGTAAGTTGTAAATTACATTAAGTGATTCTTCTTCAGGAATGAAATAGCTAAATATCTGTTCATAGTGGGAACTTGATACTTTATCCAAAGTTGGAACAAAAGTAATGATTAAAATAGTATTTACTGTAGTTGAGAATCCATCTGGAATAAACTAGGTACTCTACGGTACCTACACTAATTATCCTCTGGGAGGACTCCCCTAATCAATTAAGATAACAATCAATTAAAATATTCAGACACTAAAAATTTCTGGATCAAATGTATGTCAGAAAATGAATAGACATGATAATAATTGTCCTATTCTAGCTTAATTAAATCACAATTTCTATTTTTATGCAGTTGAATAATATTTTAAGAATCTAGTTCCCAATCTGAACTTTCCTTTGTAAATCTTAGTTGTGTATAATATAATTAATATGATTCATATTATCATTAGTATTGCATTTTTGTCTGTCAATGATTTTGATGTATTCTTGAAAAGTTTGGCCAATGTTGAGTGGTTCATTTATATTCGACTTTTATATTTGATTAATAAGTGAATAAAATTTAATTCATTGAAAATATACACGATTCACGAAATTTTTTGGTATTATTACAAACATCATGTTAATGTTGAGTTAATTTGTCAATTTTTTGTTATTTCCCCTGTTATTAATTCGTATCAAACTGTGATGTTTGTAATATTTTAAAATAAGTTCACTTATTTGAAGATTCTTGGTATGAGGGAAGGGAAAAATGTTCAGTTGTTTTAGTTCTTTGTTATCTCAAATCCAAATTATTTTTTGCCTCAATTGTTGTGTTTGTGTTTTAACTTCAATTGATAATAACACAAACCAAATTTGAATACCCACAGAAACACTTTTTATTCTAAGAACTCCAATTCTGTTACAATAATTCTATCACAATCATCTCTCAACTGATTTTCTCTCCATCTTCATCTTATGTCTTATGGTATTGAAAGTCATCTGATTTAATAATAGATCAACTTCTTTCAATACCATAGGCTACATCATACATGAAATTTATACTTTTTAATTTTCATAGCATACATGGCTTGACCAAAGATGGGATAGCTTCACTACATCCAGTGGTGCACCCAGGGGGGGGGGGCTTAGGGGGCTCAAGCCCCCCCCCCCCCCCCCAAGAACCCGAGCTCCTTAAAAAATTGTTAATAATTTTCAAGAAAATTTACTATATAGAGAGTATGTGCTGCAGGCTGATTAGTGTTGGTACATGTCATTTATTCACACTTTTCAAGTAGAATAATGTTCATAACAAGTGGCTTGACATGGGGGGTTTTGGGGCTCAAGCCTTGCCCTCAGGTCCTGAAATCCTTATCAAAATGTTGATAATTTTTAAGTGAATTGACTGTGTAATATGGACTCTAGGCTGTACATTTAAAACTTGTTTAAATCGGATGACAATTAACAATATCGTTGTACTATTAACAGGAATACTATGAGTGACTACCATAGGTGGAAATAGACTTTGTAGCCTTGCAGAATTAAATTTGACTAGGTGGCTGGGTAAAGATAATAAAAATAATTCGTTTCACTCATATCAATATGGCATTCATTTAACCAATAAGTACAGGACCTCTAGTCTCTAGAACCTCATAAACCTGTAATACATTTAACGGTAATAATGTAATTCCTTTCGGAAGGTGGAGCCGAGATAATTCTGAGACCTGTGCGTGGGCCCACAGTTTTTGGTGAGTTCCAAATCATCGGCAAGTGATTTTATAGCTAAGAACCCTTTTATTTGGTGGCTGATCCATTTGGTGGCAGCTTGCCTTATGTGACTGAACAGGTACGGTACCTGTTACGGCTCGCGGCTAACAATTTCCTAAAAACGGTTTACAGGTTTTTGCGAAAAAATTTCAATAAGATTGCATAAGCTTATTCCTTCAAAAACGCTTCAATACAGAAATAAATATAGCAGAATAGTGAAGCTATCTTTTTCAATAAGAGATCAATAAATTAGTACTCATTCCGAAAACTCTAGGCTTCTAGAGCGCTTATTTAGGTGGAAAATTTAATACATTTGATGAGAAATGAACTGAAAACTCAAATGAAACATTAACTACCGTGAGTAATCCTGTGAAATACACAAAAAAGGCCAAAAGAAGGCATTTTTAATATTGAAATGCATGAGCTTGGCTATTAATTGTGAATAAAGCACCCAGAACTTACAAAATCATAATTTAAATTTGATAAAAAGACAGAAGAATAGCAAGTGGAAAGCATATGTGCAAAATCAGTATGCTTTGATTCAATAAAACTCTATAAACTTTGGGACCGTTCTTGACTATTGAGTACATTCATATCTCATTTCAAAAAATGATTTGGCAAGTTTTGAAGGAGAAATTGAACAAAGTTTTTGGTTCATTGGCAATTGAATTGGTTAACCACTAGGCCGACAGTAAAATAACAACGCAAAAGTCTCAGAATGGTGTAGACATAAAAATTTATAATAGTAGATGTAGCATGTTTCAGATAATTTTACATTGATTCAATTTAATTCACACCATCTATATGACCTTGGTCATTTCTGAATGGATGCTGGAATAGCTGTAATCTATCGCCCTCTTTATTTCTGTAACAAAGCGTTCCGGACCTACATTGATTCTAAGTTTTTTACCCTCATGAGAAGTTGCTTAAGCAGTCTGGCAGAATGATTTTGAACTCCTGAAACACTGTACAAAAAATACTCATGATGAACACATTTTGTTTCCCCATAGCTACTCTAATACTAATACTCTTTAAAAAGTCAAGTAATGAATCTCCGCCCCCTCAATAAACTTTATCGGGCAACAATCTTGCAAAAAGTCGTCTGAAAATCCCAATTTACCCCCCCCCCCCTAACAAAATTTTCCCTTGTAGGGCAGGTAAGCCCCCCCAAACCAAAAGTCTGGGTGCGCCCCTGACTACATCAAATTCAAGTATAATTTTATTAATTAACAAACAATATTGAATGAGAACTTATATTAAACACATATTTTATATTTGTCTGATTCCTTTTTAAATGTAAAGGGATTTTTAAATCTGTTCTCTATTTTTGTAATGATTTTTTTACAGACACTTGATCCAGGTAATTGTCAATAACATCATTTGTCTGCCCTCACTTGCATTCAACCAATAAACTATTATTTCATGTTATTTGGATTTTAAAATTTGCAAACCTGTAATCTTGTTTCATGTCAGATATTTCAATTGTGTGTTGACTTATATTTTATTAATCTTGTTTCATGTCAGATATTTCAATTGTGTGTTGACTTATATTTTATTAATCGATTTGTTAAAGACATTTTTGAGGAAAAAGATGCTAAGATGTGTGACAACATTATGAATATAGCATGAATGCTTGAATGAAAAATGGGCAGTTTCTGTTTGATAAAATGAAGAAGTTATTGAATAGGTAGTATTTTTTAAAAAACTATTTTATAAGAAGAAATAATGATATTTTCTGACTGCTCTTTTTCAACTTGTGAATTTTCATAAGATTAGCCTTAGAAAAGATATTTCATAGAATATTATTTTAGGAGAATTTATATTGTAATGATGATGTTAGGTAATTAATGCTAGATACTTTTTATTTAACTCAATGAATAAAGTCCACATTTGACTGGTATTATTGTAATTTTCGCTTAGAATAATTTTAATTATTTCTCTACATTATTTGTGGAACAATAAACAATGATTTTTACAGTTCTGTATGTTGCAATGTAATTATTTATTCAAAGAATCTTTCATTTAGAATAAATATATTTCACTAGGCACTTTACTTCTCAATGATAACTACCATTCATTCAACAAAATTGAATGGTATTTATCATTTAAATGCTGGTTAGCATTATAATACAGTAAGTTGCATTTGTTAAACTGCCAATTTCAAACATCATTATCAATTTCGAATTCTGTTTAATACTACCAATAATTCTGTAGACTGGCAATTAGAAGATCCATTGTTTGATTCCTGGTGTTGACTGAATATTCTTGTGCAGTAGTGGACATCGATTTCCATAAGCTATTTGATATTTTTTTCAATGTCCTTCATAGTGGAGATCTTTAGAATTATTAGTAGTATTTAAATTATTAGTAATATTTGGAAATATTGCATACTGAAAATACACAGTAATACACCCCAATAAAACCTGAACAAAAAAAGGTAATGAGCTGAAATTTAGGACCTGCTGAGATAATATGATAGGCTTGAATTTGTATTAAGTTAGCTGAAACTGGGCTTGTATGGATATTTTTCAAAAAATACATCATGCAGATGACATATGATGTATTCAAATCTTGCATATGAAATAAGTGAGGAGAGTGTCCACTTGCTCCCCGACCTTTAAGTTGCTATTATCTCCTTTAGGGAGGTGGTACAAAATTTTCTTTTGGTGGTACAAAAAGGTACAAAAATAGTACAAAAATATGGTGTATTCACTTATTGCATATGACATATGCGGGGAGAGAGCGTCCACTTGCTCCCCGACCTTGGAGTTACTATTATCTCAGGTAGGGAGGTGGTACAAAATTTTATTTTGGTGGTACAAAAAGGTACAAAAATAGTACAAAAATATGGTGTATTCACTTATTGCATATGACATATGCGGGGAGAGAGCGTCCACTTGCTCCCCGACCTTGGAGTTACTATTATCTCAGGTAGGGAGGTGGTACAAAATTTTATTTTGGTGGTACAAAAAGGTACAAAAATAGTACAAAAATATGGTGTATTCAAATCTTGCATATAACATTTGCGGAAAGAGTGTCCACTTGCTCCCCGACCTTAGAGTTGATATTATCTCAGTTAGGGAGGTGGTACAAAATTTTCTTTTGGTGGTACAAAAAGGTACAAAAATAGTACAAAAATATGGTGTATTCACTTATTGCATATGACATATGCGGGGAGAGAGTGTCCACTTGCTCCCCGACCTTAGAGTTACTATTATCTCAGGTAGGGAGGTGGTACAAAATTTTATTTTGGTGGTACAAAAAGGTACAAAAATAGTACAAAAATATGGTGTATTCAAATCTTGTATATAACATGTGGGGAAAGAGTGTCCACTTGCTCCCCGACCTTAGAGTTGATATTATCTCAGTTAGGGAGGTGGTACAAAATTTTCTTTTGGTGGTACAAAAAGGTACAAAAATAGTACAAAAATATGGTGTATTCACTTATTGCATATGACATATGCGGGGAGAGAGTGTCCACTTGCTCCCCGACCTTGGAGTTACTATTATCTCAGGTAGGGAGGTGGTACAAAATTTTCTTTTGGTGGTACAAAAAGGTACAAAAATAGTACAAAAATATGGTGTATTCAAATCTTGCATATAACATGTGGGGAAAGAGTGTCCACTTGCTCCCCGACCTCAGAGTTGATATTATCTCAGTTAGGGAGGTGGTACAAAATTTTCTTTTGGTGGTACAAAAAGGTACAAAAATAGTACAAAAATATGATGCATTTCAATTTTAGTTTTTTTGATAGCGGGGAGCAAGTGGACATAGCTGCGCCGGCGAACGGGTCAATGCCCTTTGTTTTCATGTCTCTGCAGGCGGTTTTACTATCATTTTCAATTGGTAATTTACTGTATCCATTTTATTGTTACTTTTATAATTTCATAATTGTACATTACTGTTGTATTGTAGAGTACAGTACTGTACTGTTCTACTATATTTACTTTAACGAGTTTTTATTGAATTTCAACTTATATGTTTGAACGTCTTTTACCCATACACCCACTAATCCGGCAATTTCGATAATCCAACAACACCAATCCCGATATAGTGCCGGAGAAGCGAGATTGCACTGTATATATTTTCCGAAACAGTAACAGCAACGATGAATAAATTGCAACATAATGATAAAAATAATAATAATATTTATAACATTTATGCAGGAGTCCACCTAAAACCGAAAATTGCAGCAAGGGGTCCATGAGGCAGAAAGTTTGGGAACTACTGAGCTAGTAA
The DNA here is from genome assembly GCA_948455865.1 of Conomelus anceps. Lineage (NCBI taxonomy): Eukaryota > Metazoa > Arthropoda > Insecta > Hemiptera > Delphacidae > Conomelus > Conomelus anceps. The sequence goes on along the minus strand of OX418222.1, from coordinate 58,060,308 downwards.
AACAATCTCGTCCGCGTACAACAGAGTAAGGATATCAGTTTCATTATTCACAGATGTTCCGTGTAATGTGTAATCCTCGTTTTCTTAAATAATTCTCAATATCGGATAGCTACAGAGAGAGAACAAAAGCGGACTTATCGAGTCCCTTGTAACACGCCTTCACAGCTCTCGATTACCAAACTTGCTCTGCTATGAAGCTCACGATTTTACTGCTGACTCATAATTTAGGCCACAGCTGATGATGAGGCACAGTGTCCAATGCCGACTCAAATTCTATAAAGAATGCGAATAGGGTCTTGTTTTTATTCAACCTGCTGATGTACTATTGAGTTCGATACAAATACATTATCTATAATTTATATTATCTATTATCTTGTTGCTCACTTAAAGTAATTCACTATTCACTCCCAGAACAATGTTTTTGCAATTCTAGCAAAGATTCGCGTATTTCACTTTTTTTCTACTCTAATGCCCAATATGGGCTTTGGCCTCCTCTACTACAGCTCTCCAAGCATCTCTATTACCAATCATCCCTCTCCATCCTCTATATCCAATCTTTAAGACATCCTCTCTGATTTCATCCTCGCATCTTATCCTTGATCTGTCTTTCTTCCTTCTTGAGTCTAGTTTTTCTTTGTAGATTATTTTGGGCATTTTGGTCTTACTCATTCTGCCCAAACTGCCTTTATAAAACGTACAATATTACGGCCGTGTATCTATCATTCCAGCTCTGAATTTGTCCTTATTCTCCATTCTTCTCCCTCTTTAATAGGACCATAAATCTCTCTAAGAATGTTTCTTTCAAATACATAAAGATTATTCTTGTCTTAATTTTTTGATGCTCAAGATTCACAGCCATATGTCGCTACTGGCCGTAATAGGCTCTCATATTATTTTCAATTTAGTATCTACAAATGAGCCTGCTTTTTAGAAGTTTCATGTTACTGAAGTACGCTCTATTTCTGGACATGACATTACTCTTTCTTTTATGCTGAAACTCATCTTGTTCTTGTTATTCAGTTCAACACGTAAATAACTAAAAATGTCCACTCCTTCAAATAATTTTTGACCTACCCTAAGATTTTGTGCTACTCTTCTTGCCTGGCTACTAGATATTTTCATAAATATTTCACTTTTTACTTTCCCGAATTTTACCTCTAGCAAACAGTTTACCTTATCCAGTACACGATCAGAACACTGTTCGTTTTCGGTGGATGATTCCATTTTAGCAAACGTAATAGAGACCGGTAATATAAGAATTTCACTTTGTCACCTCAAGCAAGGACCCGAAAAAAGATAATGAAGCAAAAACAAAAACCGTCTGCCCGCCTGCTTCGACTACTAGCTCGAACTCGATAAGTGATAAAAAAAAGTACCATAGCGAGACTGATGCTCTCATCACATTGAACAACATCATCAGATAACAGTATTATGGGTGTGATGAATCACCTTCATCTTTTGAATGAAACGTTTGGGTCAATCTCTTATGTTTATGATATGAACAGTTGTTATGCTCTGATTGAATCTAAACCATCACGTTAGTCCAGCTTGGTGATTTTTTAATTGAAAATAAACTTTTTTAATGCTGATGTTGTCTACATGAGTCTGAAGACTTGTGCGTGAATAATGAGTTGAATGGGTGAATGATGAGAAACATCCATAGCTGAATGAGATTCGAAACCAGAGCCAGCTAGAGCCTTATCTTATCTGAGACAAGCGCTTCAACCAACTGAACTACAGGAGCCGCACTGGTAGATTTAAGTGGAAAGAGGGTTCTGGGGATAAAGTTTCCTTTAAACTGTTTTTCAGTTAAAAATATGGAAATATTTCCATCGAATATGGTATGATCTCTGGAGGAGTGTAACTTATAACTTTCTTTAGAGAAACCTGACAGTTGCAGTTAGACGTAGACCCTTCCCTTCCATCAGGCCTGAACTGTGTCTTCTTTTATTCGATAACTGCATCCTCAAAATTATAACCAAAACCAATAAGGTTATGTATTTATGTGTGCTGAAGTAGCAAAGACCTATTTTAAAAAGGTCCTTTCCACCCGAAATTATTCCTCGTTGTTAAACAAGGGGCTCTGTAGGCAACCATGCTATCTGTCTTCCTTTGATCCTTTTAGAGTCCTTAGTAGCTGCTGTCCCGGAAGATGTTTCTTGCTTCATCGGCTCATGTGCATCATTACTAATAAACGTTCAGAGTAATTGATTCTTATCAGCGTATAGAGATGTCCAAAATTACAAAACTAATACATACCTTTCTAGGAGTAATAGGAAGCTAAATATCAAGTTTCAAGATTCTAGCATATTCTTTTCAAAAGTAATCAGACGGATGAACTTTCTAAGATTTTTAAAATTACAAGGAATTGCTTGTGACCAGCCAAACAGCTCTCTTTACTGATTGAAAGGGTAAAATCTATCTGCGGACTAAGCAATTGAAATGAGAGAGAAAAGAAAAATAACGAAACAGCTTTGGCTACATATTGACAAGACCTTTTAGATACAGCAGTACGGTAATTGAACAATTTGTGATGTTGAAGATCCATCTTGTTTCCACTAATATTGAACATAAACTTAAAAAAACCGCTTTGTTCTCCAATTGTTCTCCAAACAATTTGTTCTCCAACTTTATTCATGGCTATCCACTTTTCTATTTACTCTCTAAATTCTTGGTTTTCTTGTTCCATAACGATCTGCGTTGGTCATATTGACGTTTTATTGTAAATTTAACGACCTGCAGTCAATTTTAACTCACTCAGGTCAGAGTGAGTAGAGATATTATTTATTCACATTTAAAATTGACTGCAAATCATTAAATTTACAATAAAACGTTAATTTTAAACCCTCTGTTTCTACTTCATATGCAATGGATTCTGGTGGGATGAGGTTCATTTCTATTTCAATCCACATAAGTTAATAAAACCTATTCCACAAAAATTGAATTTATAAGTAGAAACATGAATGAGAGGCTTAAAAATGGATTGGAGAAAAGAATAGTTATGAATAAAATTGAAGAAAACTGTTCTAACCAATCACTGCTGTGTCTAAAAAGTTTTTTCAATGTGTAGACAAGTCTCTTTTCTTTCTCTTCCTTTTTCTCTCACTTCAACTTCCCTCAATTTTCATCACTCTATCTCTTTCTTTTTCTCATTATTCGATATCTTTCTTCTTTTTATCCATCATCTTTTCAAATTGACTTTCGTGTAATCTATTATCGTGATAAACTCTTATTGTTAAATTCAATGAAATTGGCCGTCTCTGCAGTCTGCATGAGTTTAAATTTTTATTTACATGTTTTCGATATTTACTAAACGTTTCTTATCACGTCTTCTCTGAAAGGAATTCTCATCTATTCGTATAACATACAAAGAACGTGAATGCGAATGCTTTTTTATTGTGAATATTACTCAAGTACATTCATGTATACCCTATGCTCGTGCTTCAAGCAGTATATTTCAGATATATTTCAAGCAATGTAATATCATAAAAATATACTGATAGGATAGTTGAAAGAAAATCTGCACAATTGAAAAGATTGGATGGCATTGAATGCCTTAAGTTAAGCTCTAATGCAAAGTCTAGTTCAATTCAATGTATTCATAAGAAGTACAGTTTATTTCAAGCATTATACTGTATTATGATAATGATATGATAAAATCATAGTGATACTGGTAGCGCCAGAATTTAGAGCAGTGGACTGTATAGATATTTTGAATAATTTAAGAAATTTTATGCATCTCACTAGAAAATAAATTACATCGAAAAACACAGAATACAATGAAAAATTCACTCACCCTTTTAGCGTTCTGTCGAAGCTCAGACCAATACTGATTCTCAGGGTTTTGGATGGATCTGAGGTATAGGAATTTGAGAAAGGATTGAGACAGGTATACTCAGCTATTAGGCTATGTGTCATCCGAACTCCTGCTTGGCTGTCTCCTTGTATCCGTGCTACTCCGATGTAGAATTTCCCGTGAGATACTTATATGGTTTCCGACAAATACGGGATGATATTTCAATTAATAAGACTTTCTTATATTAATTATCACTGCTAGTTTGCACTTGAATATAACTCTGAGTTCATGAGCGAACAATCGCTCATAAAATAACACAAAAAATAACTGAAACTTACACTCATGACCACCGAGTGGATAGTTTAGCATAAATAATAATTATAAAACTAACGAAAACGATCTTGATCGAATTTTCCCCAAATTGGGAAAATGCAAATGAGTTAATTATATGTGACCACGAACTCACATAAAGTAATTTATTACTGAAGAAATACACGATCGAAACAAACCAACTTGTTCCTGCCTTCTTCATTCAATTACCGAACTCAACTCGCAAAACGAACGAACGGACACAGATCTGATTCATAATCTACCCCTGCCTGCTTACTTCCACCTTCGACCGGAAGAGTGCAGCAGCAGACGGCGCAACAATTAAGCCATTATTCAAAACAAAAACAAAACCCGCGTTTCCATTCCCCCAACCCTGAAACATAGTTTTCAGCCGAGACTAGGCATAAAAAACTTCAAAAAAAATAAAAACTAAACAACCAAAAACAAACAAAAAAGAAAAAATTGGGGTTCAACAATTTATTGGGTTGGCAACGGAAACAATTTGGTAACAGGTCGTTTGAAACGACCAGTGACCAAACGTACAATCGCCACTCGTATGACACCATCGGCTCCAGGAAACACTTCCTCAATGATTCCTAGCGGCCACTTCAATGGAGGGAGGTTCGGTTGATCCACAATCACAACCGTTCCAACTGTGAGAGGTGGTGACGATTTGGACCACTTTCCACGTACTTGTAGTTCATGGAGGTATTCTTTCCTCCATCTATTCCAGAATGATTGAACGAGTTGGTCCACAAGTTTGTAACGTGTAAGACGATTGACTGGGATGTCTGTCACATCTTTCATTGGAAAAGCCGTTAAAGGTGTTAACTTCAAGAAATGAGCCGGCGTTAAAGCGAGCGGCTCGTTTGGATCGTCACTCAATGGACACAACGGGCGAGAATTCAATACCGCTTCCACTTGAACCATCACCGTATTCATCTCTTCATAAGTCAATAATTGAGTGCCAATCACCTTAATCAAATGTGATTTTACAGATTTAATGTTCGACTCCCAAATCCCACCGAAATTTGGGGAGGCAGCGGGAATGAATTTCCAATCGACTCGATAATCAGCCAACTCGTTGATAACAGTATTTTGAAATTCAGACGAATCCAACAATCGCGACAACTGCACCAGCTGTGCATGCGCACCAACAAAATTCGTTCCGTTATCTGAATAAATCACGCGACAAGGTCCGCGGCGAGACAAAAACCGGCGAAACGCTGATAGAAACATAGGCGTGGATAAATCGGAAACCAGCTCTATATGGACAGCTTTCGTTGACATACAAACAAACAGACAGATGTATGCTTTAAGAATAATTGGATTTCGGCGTCGGACCATTGTAATGCGTACAGGACCACCGTAATCGACCCCACACTGTTCGAACGGTTTACACTGGGATACCCTACATGACGGCAAATCACCCATTTTGGGGGGTATTACACTAGGACGACATCGGAAACACCTATTACATTTTCGAATACGACTTCGAATGATAACACGAGCAGAAAAAATCCAGAACTTCTGCCTTATCAACGACACCAATAGACGAGGGCCAGCGTGGCAATTCTTTCTATGATAATAATCAATTAGAAGTGTGATGAAAGGATCACTCTTAGGCAGGACAATTGGGTGACAACTGTCAAATTCCATATCTGAATTCCTTAAACGACCACCAACACGAATTAGATCATTATCTAGAAACGGTGACAAACGCTGGAATTTGGATACACAATCTTTTCCTTTCTTTAATTCATTGAGCTCATGTGAAAAATGAATTCTTTGTATGACTCTACACAAATATTTCTCCGCTACATCGAAATCCAGTTCACCTGCTTTCGGTAATATTTGCAAGATTTTCAATACTATGACAACGATACGCAACAAACGTTGATAATCCGAGCACCTTTCAATCAAATTATATATTACATTATCAGTGGCGCTTTCTGATTGAACAACCGTGATAACTTTAGAAGATTTTGTTTCAGGTGGACACTCTATTTCTTCAAATTCGACTTTGACAGGCCAACGATCTTCCTCCAAAGTCAACCAGGTGGGCCCTGTCCACCACAACTTGTGATTAATAAGCTTTAGTGGTGTTAAACCACGCGATACACAGTCGGCTGGGTTTTCTTCGCCCGAAACATGCATCCAACAATCGATGCGTGAGCTTTGAATTTTCGTAACTCGATTGGCAACAAACGTTTGCCATCGCGACGGCGAACCTCTAATCCAGCAGAGAGTCACAGTTGAATCCGAAAAAGCAACTATGCGGACGATTTTACAACGAAGATCAAGGACTGAGACAACAGACTCAAGTAGATTAACCAGGAGAAGAGCTGCGCACAATTCCAATCTCGGTATTGATATAGTTTTACTCGGTGCAACCCTGGATTTTCCACACAACAGCGCTATTGTCGGTGAACCACGATCCACCTCTTGTGATTTTAAGTAAATTACAGCTCCATAACCGGATTCACTTGCATCACAGAAGCCAATCAACGTGATCATCGAATCAATAAACACTCCCAAATGACGAGGAATAGACAGATTCGATAAAAATTGAAACTCTCTTTTACATATCTCCCACTGAGATGCAATAGAATTAGGTGGTTCCTCATCCCAATCTGAACCAATACGCCATAATTCTTGTATCAGACATTTCAAGAACAATGTTAACGGCGCCAACAGCCCTAGTGGATCGAAAATTCGCGCAACAGTAGACAATATATTCCGTTTGGTAGCAATAGAGTGGTCTTGTGTGACGAAAAAACGAAACGAATCGATAAACGGTTGCCATTCCAAACCTAATATGGCTAATGAATTTTCACTATCAAATTCCTTAGACAACGATGACATTTCCTTATCTGCGAAACCCGACATCAATTCCACCGAATTAGAAGCAAATTTAGTCAATTCAAAACCACCAGCTTTAAATAATTATTTTGCCTGACTACACAATCTACTAGCATCACTTATGGTAGGAACAGACGTTACAAGATCGTCCATGAACATATCCTGTGGAATGCGCGCTTCAGCGTCCGGAAAATTTTCGCCCTCCTCTTTAACCAACTGATGAATAGTTCGCAAAGCCAAGTATGGGGAGGAAGTGATACCGAATACGACACAATTTATTTCATACATTTCAACAGGATCCTCTGACGAAAATCTCCATAGAATCCGCTGAAAATTACGGCTTGATTCACCCACAAATATTTGACGATACATCTGTTTCAAATCGGCTGTAACTGCGACGGAAAACAGTCGAAAGTTTATTAATAATACGAAAATATCAGTCTGCAGCTTTTGGCCTATATGCAAGATGGAATTTAATGAACACCCACTCGTGGTTTTTGCGCTAGCGTCATAAACAATCCTCAAAGGTGTACTCGTACTCCGCCTTGACGATTGCGTGATGAGGAATATAATAACCTTGTTTATTTTCCTGATCTTTAATTAGCGTCATGTGGCCCTGGCGTAAATAATCCAACATTATTTCGTGGTATGCAATCCTAGTATCCTCCGAACGAGCGAGACGTTTTTCCAAATTCAACAGTCTCCGTTTAGCCATAGAATATGAATCACCCAGACAATCAGCTGATTCTTTAAACGGCAAAGATACGATGAACCGACCAGATTCTAAACGACGAACTGACGACTGAAATTTATTTTCACAATCCAATTCCTCAGAAGTAAGATTATTCCCCGATTTAGGACAATCTTCAACCTCCCAAAATTTTTGAATCAAGTCATTCAAAGATGGATTACAAGCGAGCAAACAACTATCAGAATGATTATCCTGTGACGAATCCAAAACTGGGGCGCGACCCATGACAATACAACCCAACTTACTGTCGACCAATTTGACTAATCCTACCCTTTGATGAGATTGGTAGTTATCTATTAAATCGGGAAAGAATTCGGCACCCAGAATACCATATAATTTTCCAGGAATAAAGAATTTATCATCAGCCAACTTCAACGTTTTCAAATATGACAACTTAGACATATCCACTTCACCAGATGGTAATCTGTCAATTATTTTTTCCGCTACCAAAGCATCAACGGCGAACGAAAATTTATTGTCAACATGAGAATAGAATGTAAACGCTGTACGGCCCTGAACTTGACTAGAGTGACCTCCAAACCCAGTGACAGTTGAAACCAGTGGTCTAATAGACAAGCCTAGACGTTTGCACGCACGCGCAGTCACAAAATTTTTCTCACTACCAGAGTCGATCAGCAGACGCAGGCGACATTCCTGCCCTCTCTTATTTTTTACAAGAACAACAGCAGTTGACAACAAAACGGTTGTATTCTTATTTTCGGGTTCATTCATAACCAATTTAGAACAACAACTAACACCACCCTCTTCAGTTGATTTATTTTGAAAATTAAAATGTAACAAAGTGTGATGCAGTTTTTTGCACTGCGTGCAGTTTACATTAGTCTTGCAGTCACGAGCTGAATGATTTCCCATTAAACACTTCAAACAATGAGACTTATCTTTTATAAGTCGAAATCTGTCCCATGGCGAAAGTTTTAAGAAAGACTCACACTCTGTCAACTTATGTTTACTTCCCTTACAAATTGGGCACTGAGATTTCCCACGACTATCACTAACATTATCTCCCGAATGGATTGCAAAATTCTTAAAGTTTGATGGGCCCTTTCCCTGTTTTCCACTGTTAGAATGAAAATTATCACCCTTATTTTTGTCAATTGGCAGTGATCTGAGTTGTTTTTCAATGAAACTCACAAATTCTTGGTAAGTTGGGAACTCTGTATTCCTGTGAGCGTTTTCGAATTCTCTACGTGTTACAGGATCAAGAATTTTTAAACCAAAATGCAAAAATATAGCATCGACAAGTCCATCATTTTTCAGTCTTTTTACAGCGGTAATAGAGTTACAAAATTTATCCAATACTGAAGCCAAACCTTCCCTGGATTCTACCTTGAGCCCTTTAAATTGAAAAATTTCATCTAAATAGGACTCCAACTGTGCCCTTGGATTATTATAGCGATTAACTAGAGCATTCCAAATTATACTATAATTTGCAGCTACGGTAGGTAGATGCCTACAAATACTCGATGCGTCCCCTGTAAGTTTTGATGTTAAAATCTGAATTTTCTGTTGTTCAGACAATAATTTATTTTCATGAACGAGTGTTTTGAATAATTCATAGAAAGCAGCCCAATCAGACTGACGACCACTGAATTTTGTTAACTCAATTTTTGGTAATAGCATTTCATTTGAACATGTAGGAGTTGTCTGCGCCGATTGCGCTGACACAACAGTTTCTGCTTTCCTTTTAAGAGTTTCAGCTGTTTCATAAATTCTCGATACCAAATCCAAATAACTATCATTGAAAGTAGGCGTAAATTTATCATTCAAACTTAGCTCTAACTCATTGATAAGAAGCTCAGTCTTATCATATTCTATTACTGTATTAGGAATCAATCTATGTAATGTTAAGAATTGTTGAGCAATTTTACTATTCGATACATCTTTTATAAGATCATAGGTTCTTTGAATTCGTTGGAATAATTGAGCTAATTTTGCTCTATTTATTCGTAACGATTTCTCAGCTGACGAAGACAACTTTGAGTCTGAATCCATTGTGAATTGATTTTATTTCCAATAGAATAGAAAACGATTCGAGAAACTTGTTTTTCAATTAGACGAACAGATAGCTTATCGGCAACAAACAATAGTTGCAACGCAATAGCAGACAGACATGAATGAAGCAAGCTCATTGCAGCAGACAATTGCTGACATGACTAACTTACTCCAACATCGACATGACTACGACAATCTGAACTCAGAATTGTACAGTGCAAATCTAGCATTAAACAATTTACAAAATTCGAAAAAAACTAAGCTGGATACAATGATCCGAGCCCGGTGCACCAAAATGGTAGCGCCAGAATTTAGAGCAGTGGACTGTATAGATATTTTGAATAATTTAAGGAATTTTATGCATCTCACTAGAAAATAAATTACATCGAAAAACACAGAATACAATGAAAAATTCACTCACCCTTTTAGCGTTCTGTCGAAGCTCAGACCAATACTGATTCTCAGGGTTTTGGATGGATCTGAGGTATAGGAATTTGAGAAAGGATTGAGACAGGTATACTCAGCTATTAGGCTATGTGTCATCCGAACTCCTGCTTGGCTGTCTCCTTGTATCCGTGCTACTCCGATGTAGAATTTCCCGTGAGATACTTATATGGTTTCCGACAAATACGGGATGATATTTCAATTAATAAGACTTTCTTATATTAATTATCACTGCTAGTTTGCACTTGAATATAACTCTGAGTTCATGAGCGAACAATCGCTCATAAAATAACACAAAAAATAACTGAAACTTACACTCATGACCACCGAGTGGATAGTTTAGCATAAATAATAATTATAAAACTAACGAAAACGATCTTGATCGAATTTTCCCCAAATTGGGAAAATGCAAATGAGTTAATTATATGTGACCACGAACTCACATAAAGTAATTTATTACTGAAGAAATACACGATCGAAACAAACCAACTTGTTCCTGCCTTCTTCATTCAATTACCGAACTCAACTCGCAAAACGAACGAACGGACACAGATCTGATTCATAATCTACCCCTGCCTGCTTACTTCCACCTTCGACCGGAAGAGTGCAGCAGCAGACGGCGCAACAATTAAGCCATTATTCAAAACAAAAACAAAACCCGCGTTTCCAGATACAATATTTTTTAAGAAAGCACATAGATTATTGAAGATTGGTATGCATTATCCATTTAATTCAGTCTTTTTTAACAAAGTTTTTGGACTCAGTCATATTGTGAAGCATCATGTATGATTAATAAAAAAAATAAGTTTGAAAATGGATCACCCACTCTAGAGCATGACATTCCATAGTGAAGTAGGTTGATTTCCTGTATTATGTGAATAGAATACAAAATACATATGTATATACATTGAGTATTCTATTCTTGCAGTAGTATGTAAGGCAGTATTTTATTATTAAAGTGATTAATTGTGAAAAATTATTTATTTATTTTGTCATCTTGCTCACATTCATAGTCACCTGGTCTATGCTATCCAACCATGAAGCAATCGCTCAATAGCCATCACACGTTCAAGGCTTCAAAAGTAAGTCATAGAGTTGAAGAAAATTTGTTTAATTAGTCAAGGCGTTTGTGTACCATGCAATGCCGAGATTTTTTTGTTTCCCCTCTGGTAGTATATATTCTTATTAATTCATTCGATAAAATGTAGAAACATCCCAATGCTCTTCCCTCTATTATTACTGGTTACAAAGAGCAACAAATTTCAGCAGTGCTTAGGTGGCATTCCTCTAACTAAAGTGCAGGAACACACTTCACCTGAGTCCTGAATAATATAGCCCCTTTTCAAGAGGATCCAGTCAGTAAATTGGATACATGAATACATTATTTTATTATTTTCCTCTAGTTTCATACAAGTTTCTCTATTCTTGAAGACAAAACTAACAAATTATAGAAAATACAAAGCCAGAACTGTGAAGTTGGTGCTTTCCAAGTGAAAGTCGGCATGAAGTAGATGAACCGTAATCTTTTTCCTTCATTAGGACTCTTAAAATAATTTTAGCTTAAATCAGCTGTGATGAGATTTGATAAAGTCTTCAGGGCGAACAAAGCAGGACACAACTTCTTATTAAAATTCTCGCTAGGTCTCTCTAGGTATCTGTGGGCCCCGGGGCAGAAATAAAATTCGGGGGTCTACTTTTTCGAAGTGTAAGACCTGTTTTTGCATGTTCTTTGAGAGCCCCAGCTGCCCCGGCACAGCTACAGGCCTGACTTTTTCAAGTAATAAACAAATTGAAATCTTTCTGCATGTTTTAGTCATTGTGCTAAACCGGGGTTTGTTGTTGCTGTTGTGATAGTTTGATGTAGTAGGAGGAAGGGGGTCAGCGCTATCTAGTGTTGATCATTTAGATTGATGCGCATGCGCGTATCACTCCCCAACCAGTTCAACTTCCAGCGTTTCCCGCATTGTGATTCTTTCATCAGTCCAGTCCCAGTGGCAATAGCGGTGTGTGTTATTCATTAATTTTTAGCTACTTATCGGTTTTCAGTTTTCTAGTACTCTTATTTCTAATGCGGCGCACCCGACATCTTCCTTTATTTGAGTCCGGTTATGAAACATCATTCTTATCAATGCAAATTTCGAATATTTATCCGTTCTGCGGGGTAACTACGACTGCAACTTTGAGGACATTCAGCCTTTAGGCCGGACATGTTTGAGATTCGCATCTATTTTGAGCCGTTGGATATATTTAAAAACATCGCTCTAGTCAGCGCACTTTTTGTGTAACAAGAAGTCTTATTAAAATGTAGCGCGGAAGCGTCTATATTTGACAAGCCGTTGAAATAACGTGTGCAGTGCTAAATAATACAATTCTCATTGTTTTGATTGGTTTCTACTTTCTTGCAGATTTGAAGCCTTGTGAGACCCTAATTTTCTATATGATGATGCTGCTTTTTTAAATATGTGATTTGTCTGTGCGGTCAGTGAAGTGTAAATAATGGCAAAAAATGAATATAGTTTTGTCAAATATTAAGTTCTCAGCTTTCCAAGTTTTCTATATTTTCCTGTTCATCAAACTACTCCTATCTGAGTGTGTGATGTTACAAATATTCCAGGCTGAAACGATAATCGAACCTGTGGCCAATGGAGTAGCAATCGGATGCTACAGCAGCTACACACTATTATTTGAGGTAAGAGATAAATAGCAGGCAACTTTACTCAATTCAAAATTGATACTTTCTTCTATCATTCAACTATTACTTCAATCAACCATTACAACTATCAATCTCACTGACTTCTCTTCAGCAGCTAGGCTTCTACTTCTCAATTTTACTTAACTGTAATTATAACTGTGATTGTTGTATGTGTATTTTTTCAACTGTTATTTCTTTCTCTGTCAGGTACCTATATATTGTTTGAGCTCAAGGAGCTCTAATTGAACTAGGCTATTTATGTGCCAAGTTCTACATAGAAATTTAGTACACAGGACCAACCTTTCAGGAAGAAAAATTAGAAAGCTCTGAAATGTTCAATCTAGTAATGTGTGGAATTGTTTGATGAGATTTTAGGGCTCTACAATCGAACTAACTCGGTCAATGTCAGTTTTGAATGAAGATGTTTCTATCACTTCTCATTTTGAGTGGATTTCATTCTTGATTAAAAATACAATCAAAACATTATTCGCTTTGTTCCATTTTATGTCGTGGAATCTTTCTTTCTAAGAAATCGCTCGACCAAATCGTTTCCAAGCAATGTAGGCATAGAAGAAAGATGATGGGATTCCAATTAGTACTGTAGCAAAAATACAGATAACTGCAAAAGTTACATAGGATGCATTGCTGAGGAAAATTCTTCTTTCATAATCGAGAATCAAGTAAAATTTTCCAAACTTGAAGGCTGCTGAAATACAGTACATAAAACAGGGGTGCCCCCAACCCCCTGCCTCAACGCATCATGATGCATCCCCCCTAAATCTAGCACCAGCCCCTCATAAATTAGGCACCCCCCAATGCCTCATGACGCACCCCCCTAAATTTAGCCCCAACCCCCCATAAATTAGGCCCCCCAAAAATATGCGAAAAAATAAGCCCCCCGCATTCTTTCTAAAACTAAAAGAAGATTTATAAAGCTATTGAAAAAATTCAAACTCATTCGATGATATACAAACTGTATATATATTTCTTGAGCTTCTTTTCATAGTTAACATTTTTTTGTAAAGGTAAAAAAGAAATATCAATGAAATGAATATATGAACTTCTGCTCTATAAACTTAATTGTAGAATAGCTGAATAAGAATGTGAACCTAAATGGTTTTTAAACAATCAAATACTATTACAAATACACAATGGTTAAATAAAAATGAAATACCTATAAGCAGTGGCGTAACGTTTTCCAATTGGGCCCCCCAGTTGAAAGTCAAACATTTTTAATTTGTAGGCTGTGACCATCTACGAGTTAGCTAGGCACCTTCTAAGCTTGTTAAATCTATCTCTTTAACCCTACATAGCAGTTTTTGTCTTTGGGAGGAGGAAACAGAAAACCTTTCAATTATTTCTTCGTTAGAAATAGACTAAAGTACATCTTTTTTTGCAGCTAGAACCATTAGATTGGACAACCATGAGTCTCCCATTGGTCATTTGGTCATTGGTTTCTGGTCATTTTAACTCGACTCTTTCCGGTGATCAACCAGTAACTGCTAAGGAGAGTAAAGTGTTGTATAAAACCACTTTCAGAGCACTCGCTTAGCGTCTCGCTACACTTGAATAATAACTTCTTGCACAAATCCTTAACATAACTATTTTAGCTAATTCATATTCAATAGTATAGTGATAATTATAAATCTATTGTCATTAATTGACATTCTATCTGGTGACTTTGTAATATATTTTTGAATGTCGTTACGTCAATCAACTTTCCCCCCCCCCCCCAACAAAAAAAAACATTTTTTGAAATCCCCCCAAGAATTTCAATGACGCAGTGTGCGTCATAGCTCCCCCCCTGTGGGCACCCCTGCTTAAAAAATTATTCATACGAATGGATTCATATCTACCAAAACATTCAAATTGAACGCGCCAAATTGGGATAAGTAAATAAACAGCCTATTGTTTAATGATTTCATATACATGTATGGTGAACTTATTGAATTGGCGATTTTAATAAAAAATATTGCTCAATTGTAATATTGACTAGGAGTTTTCCTATTCACAACCACTAAAGAATTCTAATGTGAAATTTTATATTACCATATGTTCCTACACAAAACTTACTGGGAATTAGTGGAGAGCTTAACAAACATTTAATATTTTATACATTACTGAAATATATTTACGTATGAAAATCACTGATCAAACAGAGATTTAGTAATAATAATTTTTCATTAATTTTCTAAAAAATACAGTAGAAAGTAGGCAATGCATCGCCAACTGGATGGCAGTGGATGGCCAAATTTCATCATCTGTTCTGCGATACTGCGTCATTTCGCTTGTGCTCTACGTGCTGTCAACATTGTTCATCGGTCGCTCTCGTATTTATTTCCTAGTTCGCTCTTTATTTCCAAGTTCGCTCTCGTTGAACGTATTTCTTTTGGATTTCTTTTGGAAATTAAGCTGTTTTTTGTTTGATTTAATTCAGTTGCTGTCGGCATAAGGTGAGAATTTTTCCATTTCATGATAAAGCTATGCTCAACTTTCTTTTCCCTAAATTGCAGTTTCCGTAGTGCGAAATAATTATTCAATAATCAATTTTGGAAGTTTATTATACAATTACCACAAGATATGATTACATTTTTGAAGCTTAATAAATTTTATTGAGAAATGTTAAGAGTTAAGAAAATGGCCGACATGTCAAATTTCAAAAACAGCAATTCATTATTTTTTCTTAAATTTCGATGAAATAAACTATAAGAAGCATTTGTCTGCAAGAAGAATGAGTGCATTTAAAAAGTTATTAAATTCAGTTGTTCTTGTAATCAATAAAACTTCAGTAAGTTCGGATGCTGCTCACAGCTAGGCTGTTATGAGTTCCCATTTCCAAGTGATAAACTTACGAGCTTTGTCTACTTTTAAAAAAGTTTTCTCTTCTAGATTTTCTTTCATATAAGTTATTTTCTTCTTATGGTAGAGCAGCTCCTTTACAAAATCAAACATTCCTTTATTCTTTTCAATAGATTGTCACCCTCTTTTGTACAGTTTCTTCTAGTTTTTTCTTCATACCATTAAGGAACTTATTTGTTTTTCCACATTTCTCATCTTCTTTGTTTTGGTACTTCTATACTTCAAACTTTCAAAAGCTTTTTTATCTTAGTGTACAGATTTGTAGGTCGATTCATGTAACTTCTTATAAATCCTTCTGAAGTTTCTCCATTATTTTATTCCTCTCTTGTTGTATTTCATAGTTTTCGCTTCTTTTGAATTTATTTTAAAATCGTTAATTTTCTTCTTAATCACTTTTCTCATATTAGTCATTTTTATCTCCATAACTTTCCACGTATTAGTAATTTCTACCATAAGCCTCTCAAACATCACATACTTTCTCCACGATAGCACCATGCTTTTATCCTAACTGAATTAAATATATTATGTAAACATACGTCTCCAATCGTTGTACTTTGTCTCCACGACCGGTTTCGACGCGACAAATACAGCAAAGAAGTCCATATATAATAAAACAGATAGAGGTTCAGAACGGATATGGGACCAGCTTGATGGACAAGATGCTCAGCAAGTACAACAGGAGGGTTATCTTGGGACGCATACTCGAAAGATAGGCCAATCCACAAACGATAAATTTGAAAAAGGAGGGGTGTATAGAATCAACTGCATTACATAGGCCAGACGGGATGCTCATTTAGAGTTCGGTTCAAAGAACACATGCCAGGTCCTAATAGTTATTCAAAATTTGCGGATCACAGGCCACACTTATGGAAATATAAATCAGTCAATGGAAGTATTGAAGGTTATGAGAAAAAGTCTGATATTAAACACACTTGAAGAATTTGAGATATAAGGCCTTCAAAATGGAGTTGGCCTTTTTTGAATGAAAAACTAAATACGCAAAGTAATGAGATATTCAATAAAATGATACAGCGGAGGGTCGAGAGGAATGAAAAGGGGGCGTGGGGAGGAAGATGATAGTGGGACGGGTTGTTTTCGTCGCTGATGATTGTGATGAAGGGGTTGGTGGTGGTCGGAAGGTTGTAGGTCATCAGTTGCAAGTTGTTACCTGGCCCAGCCGGGAGATTTTATTTTATTTATTTTTTGGTTATTGTTCAAGAAATTTCAATTATTCGACGATGTTTTTCCGTGTGTGTGTGTGTGTGTGTTGCGTGTACTAGTGGTTAATATGACGAGAGTCAACTCAGACTGAGGATTTCCATCTGAAGATGACACTTTGAGCGTTTTAACCGGTCGTGGAGACATAGTACTGTACAAGGATTTAAGACGTAATTTTTTATAATAAATTGTATTTAATATTACGAATTCAGGACTGAGGATGGCAGTTGCACTGCTGTATTATAAACTGACTGAATTGTTATTACAGCATACACAGTAAACTTATACGGGTTTATATACGTTACCTAGACAGATTCAGCGCCTGGCTGGGAGCAGACTACAATACTTGGTTCCTGCCGGTAGCTCTTTCGCCTTTATCTCTGTATTTCATGTCTGTAATAATAAATTATTCATCAAAAGAACACTACAATCATTGGTGACGTAGTTGATTAGACGCTGTGTATAATCTGTTGGTTTGCAGGTTTGAGTCTAATCAACCTTGACGTTTTGCTTGTATGAATGTCAACTTTTTCAGGTTACAAATTTCTTAAGGCTACTATTTTTGCTACTTGTCTATCTTAAATACAAAAAATTGATTCAATTGGAATTGGGTCAATCAATTGAATTGGATATTAAATTAACATCGCAAACAATGATTTTTTTGGCTACATCCAGTAAAGACTTTTGCAATAAGAAGCGCAAAGTTGATCCCCTTATTGGACTCTTGTATTCTCCATAGAGAAAAAATTTCCTTGGCTTTTACCCTGTTTCACGGAAAATGCGGTGCAGTGCGATTCGACGCTGCAGCTGATGCTGATTAGTCACTGAAACCAATTTCGGATTAAATGAAAATAATTCTGCACTATCGTGTTTCGACATGTTGTGCGACGGTCCGGAGTCCTTGTACTGCCAACTGACTGCATCAATGATGTTCTGAACAAATGGAGTGCATAGAAAATTGAGTTTAGCAAGAATATTAACGATTTGAATAAGGCTATTCTATCCCATTAGCTTCTCTACCGTTCCGCGTTGTGGGATAACTATCTGAAACGCAAAACAAGAGGTGCGCCGCGTCGCATTCTGTTTCATTGTGACCTGCCAAATGAAAAAGTTTTGAAATTTCAGCAAGTAGCATATGAATGCTTTAGCTATTCTATTTCCATTGTGTGAGATGTGAACACACATTTCGCCCCATAGAAGACATTTGCAAATACTTTTTACCAGTGGCGGTTCTAGCCCGGGGCAGGGAGGCAACAGCCCTCCCCCCCAATAGCTTTTGAGAAGACATTAGACATTTTTTTAGGAAGTACTAGACCACATGATCACCAAGTTGCAAAGGAGAGTTGAATCAAACGATTGTTTTGTTCAAGTATTTGATGCAATAAGTCCTCAAAGTAAAGGGTTTTCATCTGAGGAAAACTTTTGTGCTTTTGCAAATAAGTATGACATATTTAATTTGTAAACTGTGATGAACTATCATATGCACTTGGTTTGGTAAAACACACACTCAACGAATTTAAGGGAAACCCAATAGAGCTACTGGTAGTGGTAATGGAACAATCTAATTTGTACATCCCCAACGGTCAAAACCTCTAAGACTGCTGTTTACTCTATCAGTAGCTAGTGCCAGTGCAGAAAGATGAGAATCTAAACGTATCTTAGATCTACCTTGAAGACAATCATACTTGGCCATACACTCAATTGAAAGGGAGAAAAACTATTGAAGAATACTCAAGCAATCCTCGATCAATTTAAAAATGTTGGCCAGAGGAGATTAAACTTATGGAGAACACTAGTTAAACTCCCTGAATGATTTTATTTTATTCAGTACTAAGAGTCTAAAACCTGTATTGTGAAGTTGTTTAGAAGATTTTGGAATACATAACTGTGCTTTGTGCTTATAAAGCTGTGTGTTTGACTTACAATTTTTAACCTAAACTGAAACCAACAATTACAATCTAGAAATATAGAAACGTCCAATTGTCACTGCTGAATGTTCACCCCACGACACTCCATTACGAGTAAGTAAGCTGTTCGAGATTTATTGTGCAAGAAAAAATAGTGTATAGTAAGACGAAAAAACCTACTTGTTTTTCACGTTTATATTAGTAAAACTTTCAGCCTGAAATAGTTTTTTATTAATTTCCACCTGGGGGGTATTTTATACCCCCCAAACCCCCCGGAAGTCTGCCCCCCCAGAAATTAACCTTTAGAACCGCCACTGCTCTTCACAATATGATGATGACTCTTCACGGCTGTATGCTCATTCAAGCTTTGAATATTAATACGGTCTCTAAAAGACAGAAATAAAATATAAACGATAAAAATAAAAATGAATATAAAAGACGGAAATCTGAGTATGATAGTGGTGTTTGAGGATTCTGCAAAGCATATTGCCACTTTGCGAGGATATGCTTTGCTCTTAGCCCTAACTTATAATAATAAAAAGGCTAATTTATTAAGTTGGTAGCAAGATGATTTCTCCTGTAATAAATAAGACTGCACTCTTGGAAGGTGAAAACATTGAATTAATTTTTTTTATTCTGAAACTATTTTTTTTTCAAATTGGAGCAGAATGGTTCTAAATTACTAACTTGTTTATTTTCACACCAACTCAGTAAATACACATAATTCGTGTGAAGCCACGGTAGCCTATGCCTTCCTGTTACTTTAGCTACTCCGATGGTCTCTGGTTCGATTCCCGATCCAATCACTATTATCCTCATTACTCTCACAAGTATCAGACCCAACATTTCTGGAGAAATCGTCTGTTATCAGTAATCAATCATTTCATTAACATTTATCATTATGGTGGAATGTGTAATTAATATGAAATTCAATTCATATTGGTATGAAATGAAGACCTGAAGTAAATTGCGATCTATGTGCCATTTTATGAGTTTTGAGATAATAAGAATTTTTCCTTATGAAGAGGTTTTTTAAGCTTAAATACTTAGAATGGAATAATAATGAGTATATCTAGACCAAAAGCAACTGTACAAGTGAAATATTTATCAAATCTAATTCCACTCCAGAGATATTTAATAGTAAACATCTAAAATCAAAACTGGTCAATGTCCAGAGTACCAAATGTAAATAAAGATCTATGTACCACAACCTTAAAAAGTAAAAAGTGATCTAAGTTCCACAACCTTTAAATGCAAATAGTGATCTAAGTAACATACGCATTACAGTTTAACTTCACTAAAATGATATAAAAGCTTATAATATTTAAAAAAAAACTTGGATTAGGTTTTACCTGATCTCTAAAGTATGGACTAGGCCGCCTGTTTAAACTCCTATGCCAGGTGATTACTAAGGGCCTAATAAAATCCATGGACAGATGAAATGATAACTTTTATTTTACAGCAAAATTAAAAAATTAAGAAATAGAATCAAAATAAAGTATGTAGTGTTTTATTTTTAATCATTGCAATGTCAGCTGTTCGTAGAACTCTTTATGTCTTCTTTCTGTCATGAACGGGATCATAGTTTTCAAATCCGCCTTTTTTCCGCGTGGCACTTAGATCAGAATTTACTTTGAGCTGCATGGCACATACAGCTCACGCATTCTGTTGGTGACAGCCATAACTACTAGGAACAGGTTTGGCACTTAGATCAGAATACACTTCAACTGGCCTTGTACATAGATCACATTTCCGGTAATAACTCGAAAATTACAAAAATGGCACTTAGATCATAATTTACTTCAGGTCTTCAAATGTATTTTCATCATGATGTGATTCTACGTATTATAATTCCTTATCATTTTCAATTTTCAGAATGCAAGCGCCTCTTGTAGTATACAACTATGGAGCACGGCTCAGGCCGAGAAGAGTGGGTTAGTAATCTTATATTATTATAAGCAATCTATATTATAATAATATGCCTTATTATGCTTGAGGTGTACTATGTTCATCTCAGATATAATGACGGCTTCATCAAGTGTGTTTGCTTTCCAAACTTTTCTGTCAAATAATGGCAATGGCTTTGTTTCAGTGGGTTTGGCATACTGATATAACTTAATCTACAAAAAAACTTTGTTAGCTCAGTAAGGAAATCAATCACAACCTATCTCAATCTTCGTTTGCGTAGTACAATGCCTAGACCAAAACATAATGTCGGGTACCGTACAAATAGTCATCCATAGTCGAGATTGGTTAGAGGGACTATAGTCTACGTAGGCTTCCATTATAATATACTCATACTATACATGGTGTATGTAAAGTCCTTCAAGCCGATTTTGACTGTGGATGACTCTTCCAGCTACTCTATGTTGTGGTCCAAGAGCATACTACTCAAACGAAGAGTGCTGCGATTGCTGTCCTAACTGATAGATTATTTATATCAGTCTGCCAAGCTGAGTCTGACAATGATATAGAATGGGAAAATGTGCGTCAGGAATTATAGATTTTCAAAACAATGATAAGAACAATAAAGCTTATGTAAATTTTTAAATTATCAATTTTTCTTCTAGATTTTGAAAAAACCGCTGTACATTATTTTTAATGAAATTTATCATCAGCGCAGTTATTATAACAAAATAATATTGTGTTATCTTGAGATGTATTCACCATAGCATGTGTCTCTTGAAAGTTTCAATAGCATATGAGCGAGATTGAATTTTGTATTTCGATTATTGATAGAGAAAGGCAACTTCTGTTTGAAGTGCTCTGTGCCAACCTGTTATGTAGTAATTCTAATATTAAATTTGTTGTTTTGCTTGTAGGAGTGCCACCACCTCCACCACCACCTCCACCACCACCAGCACCAATTGGAGCAAGGAGACGCCCCCTCCCCCGCCACAACCGCCGCCACCAACCGCCGCAAGCGGAGCTAAGTTTGGTGGTGGGCATGGTGTTGTGGGCCAGATTGGGGAAGGGGCCATACAGGCCAGCGGTCGTAACGAGAGACCCTGAGTCTCAGGAGTTCTTAAAAGTCCGAAGTGAGTAGAGTGTCAATCAATGTAATTGGTTCATATTATATGTTTATTTAAGTCGGTCTTAGCGGGTCAAACAGTTGGGGCGCTTATCTCTGATTGGAAATGACTGACTCCTCAAGGTCTCGAGTTCTAAACTCTTTCAGACTTGGATGTTTTCACCTTGTCATCATCCACCTCATTCATTACCTAGCACAAGCATCAAGACTCATGTGGTCATCATCTGGCAAATAAAATTATACGCATATCAATTTATCAGGCGTGGTCACTCAGACTATTAGACTGGATTTTTTCTATTTTTGCTGCATATGATTAATCTCCTAGATATGACTGCTTGGGTACTTTGACAACCCTCCAGGCTAGTGAATGTGATCTGATATGGTGGTTGAAGGCCACTAGGATTGAGGCAATGATTTGATTCTGCAATCATTAAATTGGATCTATAGAGGCGTGAGCGATCACATAACTATGGAGGCTTTTATTGCTTTAATAGAGCAATATAGACACTACCTTTAAAATTCATATAAATAATTATACTCATATGTAATATTAATTTCTCCATTTGCAATTGATAATAATAATAATTTCAATTCTATGGCCAATTTTGAATGTTAGATTCAATCTAAATGTACAAGCCCTTGCAGGAGTTTCCATGATCTTGGGTTAGTTATATCAAAATAAAATTTAATTTGAGCTATGTCATCCTTCATAATTGTTTGCTCATTTATTTATTGTTCAGCTCAGAATTTTTTATTATAAATTCTATTCAACAGTTGTGAGTGAACGTATAAATTCATAGCCATTAAGTTAATATAAACTAGTTATTTTTTTTAATTTTCAGTGATTTAGAATTATTCTTGTTAACTAATCTACCATACAACGTTTTTGATAATGTAGCCTGAATGGCCAAACTGTCCTCATAAACTATTGAGTCCAAACCATTTGACACAAATGCTGTGAGTCATTTTTGCCTTGAAAGGTTCATTTTTATAGCTGCTTTCCTTATTCAATCACTCTCAACCTTGTTTTCATTTTTTCAGCTTTCCCAACACGGACATTCCGGGACGTGCACCTTACATGGCTGGGGGACCGTGCCCGGCACTCGTGGGTGTCATGGGGGGCTGTACACCCCTTCATGCCCCACGATGAATTGGTGCCAGCCGTGAAGAGAAATGTGAGTGAAAAACAGTTCTATTTTTGGTTAGAATAATTATTTTTCTTTAAAAATCTTTATGAATCTGCAGCACTTGAACCATAGTAATTGGAAGTAAAACTAGTAATTAGTAGTCTCAAGGCCCCCATCGACTTAGACAGTAGTTTTTGTCAGCAAGATAATTAATTCACCCATTGACTGAAGCCATTCCCCCTAGAACTTGTCTTCAAATAAGAGTAAACCATTTGAAATTGGCATTTGCCAATCGCCCTCAAGGCTGTGCACTTGTGATTGAGAAACATTTTTTTGTCAAAGTTGAAGATTATGAAGGTATTGAAATGTTTTATCCATTGCCATGTGACATTTTTTATCAATTATTTTTGTATCATATGTCTTTGTGAACCTCAACATAATTGGGGGAAAGAATAATGAAGAAGATGCAAATAGTTATGAAAATTTCAAATGTTTGTTTGATTATCAAGATTTAAGATGCCACTTTCAAGAAAAGGGAAACATGTGACTGTGCCAACCGTAGTATACTATATTATACCCATAGTTGTTATGGTGCTTTACTTATTATCTTGTTAGCTCTGTTATGGAGTCTGTAAGGGTAATGAAATATGGCAAATATCACAAAAAATAATAATAAATTGAATAAAGGTTACTTTACCATTGCGGAGTGATACTAAAGTGAAAATATTTCTAATTGGTTTACAATTCTCTTGCAGAATATACTGAAAAAAGTGAAAATAAATGTTCAGGCCCTCAAAGTGAGGGCAGGTGAGAGGAGGAGGTGGGAGGCCAGCGTGCGGGAGGCAGCGGACCTCGAGCCTCTCTCGAGGTATTAATAAAAATATTTTTTTTTCAATTACAATAATACTATAAATTGTCTTTCTCCATCACTATGCTTCTAACAGCCACTAAGCTTGATGTCATTGAGCCTTTCTAGACATTGCTGTAGAAAGCAATATAATATGTAGTTGGATGCAAGTACAAGAATGGATCGAAATTTAATGTCCTTTATCATCTTTTAGCGAACTTACCGCACTGAACCAGTGATTGTTCATGTAATCCAACCTTAACTTTCCAAACTGAATTCAAACAACAACTAAAACTATTTACAGAGTTTGTTATAAGCAGAAATAAAATTTTTTCATCTTAATATTCAATTTTTAATTGATTATACTGATCAATTGAAAAATTCTGTTCAAGATTCCCTATGGCACAACTAATCAGTTGAACTATGATATCTTGGTAGAATGTACCTGATTGCCAAAATGTGGAATTATTTTGTTGACTAATTTTGATACACTCTTAGATTCCAACTCCATGGGACTTGACTCAGGAACTGTTGAATTCACAACTACTGTACTCTTAGGCAGTGACACTTACAACTTGCGGTGGTGTTAGACTACACAAACAGCTTGTCATAGCACACCAATGGAGTGTTGTATTGTGTTATATCTTTACCTGAAGTTCAGACAACATGGAAACTCAGTTGATGTGCTACATGTTGCTTGTGTGGTCTCACTCCATCATGCAGCTTGAGTTATAGAAATTACACCCAACAACTCTTAAATGGAAACTCCCATCATGCAAAAAAGTGCCAAAATTATTGTTCAGTGAGCTATCACCAAACAATTTGAGTATTTTGAACATTATATAAAAGGGTTTATTTTTAAGAGTTTCCCATATTCTATTTTTATACTATCCATACTATTTTGAACCAAACCATGAAATGTATACTTTTGTTGATGATAATACAATTTATTTAATGTTTTGCAGGATCCAGAGAGTCGAATGGCTGGCGAGGGTAGCTGCGGGTGAGACCCCGCCCCTCCCGCAGGCACACGCAGAGGAGCAGGGCAACGGAGAGGAAGGGGATGCTGCCTTCCTCTACTTCCTCTCCATGATGGAGGAGGCAGAGGCGGTGGAGGCAGCCCCCCCTCGGCAGCCCCCGCGCCAACAGACCCCCCCTCCCAGGCGCGGCAATAAAGTAAGCAATAAAACACTTTAATGAGACCAATTCAATAAACCAGGGTTGTAGCAAGGATTTGTAAATAGTGGGACAAAACTTATTGATATCCATGGGGTTGTAGAGTGGGGGCCTAATTGATGGAGCTTTATCAACTTCTCAATCATTATTGCTGTGTTATTCAGCAGTGTAATTTAATTTGGATGGACTTCAAATTAATAATAATTGGAAGCAGAGAGAAATAGTTCATTTCTTTTTGACCTGCTGCAACAGCTTTGTTATTTTAATACCAATTTAATAAACAACGGTTCCTTCCACCAATATTTTTACATTAAAAATGTGTGTTTCAAAAGTCATGCTGTTTCTTATTCCTCATTATAACAATAGAATGGTTGCTGGTTGATTGATTGTTGATAAATTGCTAATTTATACTTCCATCAACTTGGTGAGTCCAAATATTTTTGAAGAATCAACCTCAATCTACCTAGTACTAAAATAATTATTATTTTTATTCTGAGTATCACCATTATGAGCCTACTATTTCATTTTGATTAATTTTATTAATATTAGTTTTCAGACTATCGTTTTTATCTATAAAAACAACACGTTTCAATATTCCACTGAAACTTCTGTTTTTCTCTCCATAAAACTTGAACAGGGATAACATGTTATAATGACATTATAGCCCATACTTCTCAACTGCAGTATTGAAAATTGAGCTTCTTCAGAATCATTTTGAAAATATAATCATGTAGGCCTACATTATTGAACGAGCGGAGCGAGTTCTTCCTTTTGACTTGAGGCTCGAGGCTTTGTGTGTTTGTATGTTCCACGATAACTTTCGAACGCCTTTATCAATCTACTTTAAATTTGAAACACCGATTCTTGGTATCTTTGGGCAGGTCAAGTTCGTTGGCCAATAAAATTAACAGACTCCTTCATCTTTTTTGAAGCGAAATAAAAGAACAATAGAATCTCAGCCCTTCATTAATATATCTATATATTACTATAATATATATAAAATAGTTGTTTCCACCATATGGAATTCTCAATAGATTTCAAAATATAGCCTATTTTGAGTTACCATCAGCTGTATAGGTGAATAAATGCGATCAGGCTTTTTATAGAATCTCTATCAGCTGATATACTAACTTCATTGCCCTGACAAAATATGAATATATATACAGCTGTTTTTTATATTGTAAATATATCTACTCTATAGATATACACTAATCCCATTGCCCTGATATATAGGTATATGAGTACGGTATGTCTTTTTTGTGGAAAATAAACCTGTATATCAGAGCAATGATGAACTTGAACTTCAAGTGATGAATTGTCTTGTGAATTTTATCCAAATCAGTATCTTTAAAACAGCCGTTTTTTGTTACCACATTCCCCTATGATAAGCTTCCCAAATGAGTTTCCCTTTTCGAATTAAGTTGTTTGCAAGCGAGTTCTCCAGCCCGTTGGGCTCACTAGTATTGAAACAATAGAATAAATCTATTCATGGTTGTTCAAAGTGCTGAGTGATGTGTATATGCATCATACTTCTGTCAGCAAGACACTGAAAAAAAAATGTCTAATGGGAAACTAGATTATTAACTTTGTTTTTGTATGATTTTTTAGAGACCGAGAGATGACGATGATGATGATGATGATGATGATGATGATGATGCTAATGATAATGGCGCCCCGGTGGCCAAGCGGGCCAGGGTCTATGACCAAGAACAACAGCAACAGCAACAACAACAACAGCAACAACTACAGCTGCAACAACAGCAACAGCAGCAACTACAGCAACAACAACAACAGCAGCAACAACAACAGCAACAACTACAGTTTCAACAACAGCAACAACTACAACAGCAACAACAACAGCAGCAGCAACAACAACAGCAACAACTACAGCTGCAACAACAACAACAGCAGCAACAACAACAACAGCAACAACTACAGCTGCAACAACAACAACAGCAACAACTACAACAGCAACAACAACAACAGCAGCAACAACAACAACAGCAACAACTACAGCTGCAACAACAGCAACAGCAACAACAACAACAGCAGCAACAACAACAACAACAACAGCAACAACTACAGCTGCAACAACAACAGCAACAACTACAACAGCAACAACAACAACAGCAGCAACAACAGGGGCCACCACCCTGCCAGCCCCTGGAGATAGGTCATCAAGACCTACCCAGGGCGCCAGGCGTGATGTGGGTGCGTCCGGCCCCAAGGTGGAGGAGGTCAGCCTCGGCCCCTGAGCCGAGGCAGGTGACTCCACCACCACCACCATCGCCACCACCACCACCATCGCCACCTCAGCAAGGTTCACCCCCACCGTCGCCGCCCCATGTGCCAATAAATATTGGATACATGGATTTACCTGTGGGCGGCGGCATAATGTGGGCGGTGAGAGCCGCGAGGAGGCAACGGCGATCTGCTTCCTCACCCATATAAATAAAATAAGGGGGTGGGGAAAGCACGGCCCCGTGCTCTAAGAGTCAAAGTAAGCATTAATTTTGAATCATCTTTCTGTATCAAGGTCTTGAGCTGGTCTCATATTAGAAGCTACTATGAGCGACTTTTAATCGTCCCTGAGGCTCTTTAAGCACCATAAGCCTTCTGATGCAATAGATTTGCTGATGCAGATAGGATTCAGATTGTATTGTATCGGCTGGATTGTAATGTTTAAAAAGCCTCATGTGTGACCAAAATTCAAAACATGATCGCCTCCAATGTGAGACCAGCTTTATCTGTGATGTGTCACTAAGAAATTTATTTCTGTTTTTAATTCAGTAATTCATTTTATTTTGAACAGTACGTCTACATCATATTAACAGTGTTTGAATTTTCATTTTCATAATTCTATACATATTCTTACTCATTGACAATTTAATTATCATCTTGGAATTGGAGGCAGTGTTGGATAATGTGTTGGCTATCCATGATGTTGATACATCCACTTGATTGATCTACACACGATGTACTATAGTTTCAGCTGTCACTTCTTTTTCCAAACTGAAACCAAAATATAACATAGTAGCTTAATTATACTCTCCTCAGAAGAATATTATTGGTTTTAGACAGGGAGCCTTCTTCTAGTGCACGAGAGGCTCTCAATCTATGAACAATTAGGATTTGTTTGAAGAGAGTATATGTTACCTATACATTGTATAGAGGTACTCTATATTATATTTCAGTTCTAGTTTGGTTGAGATTGAAAACGATGTGACAGTCAAAACTATAGTCTCTTGTGTGTTGATAATATGTGTGTTGATGGCATCATTATCATTATTCACTTATCAAGTAACTGACTGGGACCTGTTGGAATAAATTGTGCTACTATTAAAACTTGTGCTATATATAAAAACTTATAATTTCAGAGTATTTATAAATTTCAGATTATTTATAAATTTATTTTGCTTCATAAATTTCACGCCATAACGTGAGTTAATTTCCATTTAAAAGTGTTTTTTTCAAGTTTATATTACATATTAGTGGAAACAAGATGGATCTTCAACATCATCATAAATTTCTCTGGGCTTCAAACAGAGCAGTCCATCCCAACCTTATCTGTTGAGATGTTGAAAATTAATGGAATCGTTAACTTTGTTACTTCTATTGGCTATTTTTATTACTGTTTTGATTATTGTATTAGCTATTTGGTACTTGACAAAATTGATGCTGAGATTAATGTTTATTTCAGAACAGGCCCCGAACATCAGCCAAAACACAGTAGGGGCCACGCCGGACCAACGCCTACCACGCCGGACCAACGCCTACCACGCCGGACCAACGCCTACCACGCCTATACCGGTACTTCATGCCAACCCTACATCTGCCGGCGCCCCCCCCCCCCCCCAAACAACAGGTTGCTCAAACTCAATCATTACCTCAATTGGCTTGGTAAATTAATGTTTCTTTCAGATAGACACAGCTGACACTCTATGACTCTAAAAGTATATTTAAATTCCCCCTCTTCAGAATTGCTCATTCAATTTACCAGTGTTAATCAAAATGCAATTTATATTTTTTTTAAAGTCACAAAATATTGATGAATTATTGTTTTATCGTTTCGATAGCTAAGTACCAGGTGTTTATGAAAAATATTGTAGTTTTTACGCTTTATAGTGTTTATTACATACAACTTACTATTCAAATTAATACAACAAAAAAAGTGCAGCTCAAACAGTACAACCCACATGTCATCATATTATGGTGTATCATAATGCTGCCAAATGTAGTTCTGTTATTCATCTTCTACCAATTGAGGAAATAGCCAAAGTTCTAGCGCACCCACATAAACTTTTCGCCGAGATATAGCACAAACAAAGCATTAAATTTATGAGAGTCTCGTTGCAATTGCGTACCAACAGGAGCTAAATAACAAAAATATTTATCTTTCATTTGATGTGATATTTTGATTGTAAGTAGTATGTAATGAATACTATGAAGCTTCAAAAATCCGATATCATTTTATAAACACCCGTTATTATAACACAAAATTAGAACGTGGATAAACTCACTTTTCTATTATTTCAAACCATTACATGAACGCAAAATAAAGTCCCAAGTAA
The DNA here is from genome assembly GCA_948455865.1 of Conomelus anceps. NCBI lineage: Eukaryota > Metazoa > Arthropoda > Insecta > Hemiptera > Delphacidae > Conomelus > Conomelus anceps. Next base: position 58,030,684 of record OX418222.1, on the reverse strand, counting down.
TAATTGAATATGAATTCAAAGATGATTATATTGTATTATATCAATATTTGCCTTACATTAAGGAGCTGTACTACACTGCACTGAATTTTTTCAAAGATTGCTTCGCATTTTAAACTTGAATTTGGAATTAAGTTTGCAATGAAACTCACAATTTTTTGTTGAATCCATGACTGATTTCAAACCATTGAACCAATGCATTTTTTGTCTCTGTACCGTACTAGGTGTTTTTATTAGTTTCGAACTTCTTCAAACTTTTCTTACAAGATTTCTGAGCTTCGACTGAATGTTCAGAATTTCCCCATCTCCAACAATTCAGGAAGGCCCTCGGGATAAGCGTTATTTATAGGGGGTTGAAATTCTTAATTGCTGTCGCATTTATAATAATCTTATGACAATCTGATCTTATGACAATCTGATCTTATGATAATCTTCATCACCAATCTCATCTATCACATTTTCGCCCGCGTGTCAAATGGCGTCGGTGGGAGTGGGGAGTGGGGAGAGACTCCCTTGTGGAATTGTCATCGGTAATTATTAAATTTCAATGATACAAAATACAAATTATAAATTCCTCATACGTGATACAATTATCGTTCAACTAGTTAATTTAACAATTTGAATAATAAAATAAAGGTATATCACCTGGACCTCTTTTTTGTTAATTATCAAAATCATCAATTACATTAATTCTTGCAATATTTAAAACTGCAATTTAGATGAAATTTCCATTGTCCAAAATTAAGTAAATTCCCAATATTGTATTCAAAATAACCTTATAAACTTATTTTTTGAAAAATCTACAAAAAAAAAAAATTAAAATTAAAATTTTTATAGCCTCTATAAAATGAAACATTAGTTCTTGGAATCAATAATCGAATCAAATTTTAATTTAATTATAGTTACATCTGATATCAAGGCCAGCATTTCCCAATGTTAGCTGCTTATCCTCCCAAGTAATACACTAATAATAGAGAATTTACCCTATAAATATAAAAATAATTTATCTTCTTCATAGATTTGTTCTTGACTAATGAAAATTGAACAGTAGTTTTAAAATAAAAAGACAATCTACAAATAATATTCAAAATTTCACTCTGATATTCAAATAATAGAGAATTTACCCTATAAATATAATAATAACCTTTCTGCAACGAACTATTGAAAACTGAACAGTATTTTAAAAATAAAAAGACCATCTACAAATAATATTCACAATTTCACTCTGATATTCAAATAAAATAATGATAGTCGAATTAAAAACAATTCTGAATATTGTAAAACATGCACTTTTCTCGCGACAATTTTGTTGATTATTCATGAGATCCAGGATATTGAACATAATTATATTATATTTTTATCCTGGAGCTCATGTGTAATCATTGGATTTGTCATTGTGTAATTGGGTAGTGTGTGCATTTATTAATTTTCAAACTTATCTTTTTAAATAAATAACACGGTTCAATTGGAAATAACTATAGCCTAGTTTTAATTCTTGTTATTCTAAACAAAGAACACTACGCCATTTTACATTGTCCCCAATTTCACATTATTTTTGAATTACTAAAAATTGCTAACATTCTCTGAGATAATAGTAAAATCTGCAATAAATTTCCGTCTAGAAAGTAATTATAGGACATAAAGAAATTATCTTGTTACTTGATATCAAATTTTTTTCTCCAAACTGGAATAATCACCATTTTTATCGGAATACCATATTCCTTAATAACAGTAAAGGAATCCAATTTTAATATTCTGTGACATATTTGGCGGCTCTGGTAGCGCAGTTGGTTGGAGCGCTTGTCTGTGATAAGATAATGGGCTCTGGCTGGCTTCGTTTCCTGCAGCCTCGGGTTCGAATCTCATTCAGCCATGGATGTTTCTCATCATTAACCCATTCACCTCATTACCCACGCACAAGTCCCCAGATTCATGTGGGCATCATCCGCAATAGAAAAACTAATAATATTACCAGCCCAATATGCAATCAAATTTTGGCCGTTTTATTCAACAAATCATCTACTTCAAAGCATCTACCTCACACTCAACTATAACTTTTAATTGATTAAGAAAAGGGCAATCACTATTCCTGATGAATTCACGAAATTTTTGAAATATTTCAAACCCAGTTGCTAGAAATAAGATAATTCTATTTACTTATTATCTCAATACCAATTTGTACCGTCACTTTCAAATATGAAAATCAAGTAGTCCTTAAATTCCTCGAGAAAAATAGTTCATAAAACTTTCCTTCACAAAATGTCAAATAAATCGCGATAAAATAGTTCATAAAACTGGTCCAAACTGCATCACAGAAAAAAAATGAAAATTATTCTATTCAATTTTACTGTAAGTGAATAGCACTCTGAGTAGAGAGAAAAATTGAGTGATTAATTACTGGAATATTCCCTATAAATCGCTAATGATACACCACTTTTTCGTTTATAAATATTACAATTATTTCACAAAACTGAATTCCAGTTATATATCATGTAGCCATGTTTCAGCGAGATCAATAACCGGGCAGTTGCAATGCTGGTTTTTTCGTTAGTTCCCCGTTTCAATAAAAAAAAATTTCAATTGTTGAAAGGGTTAAAAAATTTAATCAAACAACCAGATTCAACAGGGTGATCATCAGCATTATTTATTTATTGAAATTACAGTAATCATTTGACAGCACTAGGATAAACCCATTATTGCCCTTATGACACAAACGGTGAGATACAATATAATGTAGTACGGTAACTAGAAATATGAAAAGAGCTGATGAGTATTTAAATAGTTTAGACCAATTACGGAAAAAACAATTGAGCCACAATTGGCATCATACACTATAGAAAAACAATTTCACGATAGAAGAAAGACAGTTATAAAATTCAATAATTATTGGAAATTACAATATCAATGTAAATAAAAACCAACAATAATAATAATAATAGAGAAGTGCTGATCATAAACTTAATTATTTCTACTTAATTTAAATGTATGTATGGAATATAAGTAACCCCATAAAGAATAACAGACATCCTCACAAAAATCTCAAAGATACATCACCTTTAAATCCCTCCTAAAATTATTATTTGGTTTGAATAAATCGATTCTAGACTCAAATTGTTATAGAGTACTCTGAAAAAGAGGAGTGGAAATATCCACTATCGGTTCTACTTCTGGGTAGGGCAACTTCTAGACTTAATTTCCTACATAGATTTCCCTTGCATCGTTTTTTCTGAGAAAAATTTCACCATGGCGTGTCAAGAATAAACTTATATTAGAATACTCTTCTTAATTATAATACTTATATCAAATTATCTTTAGCCTCCAGTTCGGTGATAAATTTACAAAATAGAATTGACACATTTATAATTATTGTTTAGAAAGAGTTCGAAAATGACGGATTTTTAATGCTTCAAACAGAAAAGTAGAAAATAATTAATTGAGCTCCCTTGATCTTTTAAGTGCTTTCCTCTTACACACACCACACCAGCCATTGATCTGAATCTAGGCGATCTCTGATTAATACATTATTTTATTCTACCCCAATGAGACGGCTTGATCTCTTGCTAGAATTGGAAATACTACTATTAAGTAAAAAAGACACTGTTCTCTGCTGTAAAATCACTTCCCGGTGGTTCGGAACCCACCTAAAACTGTTGGTCCAACTCATCAATCACCATCATCCAGCTCATTACCCACGCACAGGTCTCAGGCCTATGTGGGCTTCATCCTCAAAAATAAAATAAAAAAGTGCCTAGTATCTTTCCTTTGCTTCATATTACTATTAAAAAAAATAATTATCTTTCCTCCCTCGTATGTCTAAAATTAAAATTGCATACATTTAGGAATCCAAAAATTCTAATTAATCAAAATTCACATCGTTTTATGTATTTAATAAGTATTTGATTAATATATTCTCATTTACATTCCTTTATTTAGACCTTCTCAGTGTATCCATTTTCTCTGCAAACAAAAATACAGTAAAATAATCTTATTTATAATTATTATAAACTTTGTCTCGATAATTTGAAAATGCTTCTAAAGTTTAATAATAAACTGGAAAGTATTTAAATAAATAACACAATTCTAAAATAAAATTAAAAAAGTTTCATAGACATGGTTAGTTTGAAAAGCAATATACAAATAAATCTAGTACTCATTCGCTTGTAATTATTATTCTTAATCAATTATTTTGATAAATTAGGGTGAATTAAGTCGTCAAAAAACTGTAATGAGACATAATGACCTTGACTAGTTATATAATTTTGAAGTAGCACCATTCAAATTAAGTTTAAAATAATAGTGTTAAAATAAGAAAATAGTAACTTCGATAAGGTGATGCAATATCAGGGCTCAATACAATTGTACAAAATATAATTATAAAATATATACACAGCCTACTGTACATGTACATACACACAATACAAGTCAAATACTGTCTAGGTGCATGCACTAGGTCTCACAGAGGAAATGAATAGTTCACTCATTTTCAATCATTTCTAGTTCTATCCTATCCAATAAATTTATGAGTTTAATTTCACAAAAATATTTGGGGATTTTCACAATTCAACGATTTTTCATCTTAGTGGTGAAAGAATTTCTATCCTGGATGCATTTGTAACGAAAAATTCGGAAAACAATCTTATCTTACTTGATTCGCCAAAACACAGTCAATAATTGAATGGTTTTTTTTTTTTGTTTGCTTCGATTTATGATTTAAGAGTATTGCATTTGGGAGTTAATTGGTACATTAGACCTCCACCCCAATTTAATATTATAGATGTTTTTAGCTTTATTAGCACTTACACGGTGGTTCGGAACCCACCTAAAACAGTAGGCCCACCAAGTTCCCCGAAAGGGTCTCTCCTCTAATAAAAGCCACACGCTTATTATTATTATTTATTTATTCCTGTATTTCTTGTTCCATGACAAACTGCGTTGTTAATATTAACATTTTATGTGAATTTAACGACTTGCAGTCAAATATTCATTAAGAATAAATAAGATTTACTTACTATTTACGGCCGAGCGCTTTCGAATCTTTGAGATCCGTTTTCAGAGGCGTCCTTCTTGATCATCATGTCAAAACTGAAGGACGAACGGATCTCAAAGATTCGAAAGCGCTCGGCCGTAAAGAGTAAGTAAATCTTATTTATTCTTAATGAATATTTGACTGCAAGTCGTTAAATTCACATAAAAAGTTAATATTATTCAAAGGAGGCTTTCTCTGTGCTGTCCCTGAGTTTTCAACAATAATCACCCACATAACTAGACAACACCTTGTGGGGAATCATCGCTGGATTAGGGAAATCTGCTGCACAGAGCTGCTTCAAATTATTTTTCCTTCCATCAGTAGGCACATACATGGTGATGTTGGGAGTCCACAGAGTGTGCGCACTGATCACATCTCGCCAAACATCACTTCTATATTCCAAGCCGTAGCTCTCATTGAAAGCTACGCACTAAAAGAGATAAATAAATTCATCTCTGATCATTGCTGGGGTCTCCGACATGTATGAAAACGTACATTGTAAAGGACCAGGGTGGTTGAAGAATTGATTAAGGGAGGGTACGTTTTGGATAACGTCGCTTGAAAAATCGTCTGTATCTCTGCTATCAATATTAAATTGATGCTTGCATCATACTGGTGCATTGTGCTGGGATAGAGGTTACAGGTAACAAATAAATCAGACTTTTGTCAAGTCAGCATCGTAAATGCAGCCTCTGTTAACAGAGGGTTTTTGGGTGGCATATAATATTCATAATGTCATGTTGGACCAAGCATCTTATATGCGACCACCACTAGGGGAAGGGGTTTAGGTGACAAATTAGACAGACTATTGTTAAGTCAGCATCTTTAATGCAGCTCATGTTATAAAAAGAAAATTATGTTTTATTTGCATCTTAAATGCAGCCTCTGATGGAAGAGGATTTTTAGGTGGCATATCATTCATGTCATTGTTGGACATGGCATCTTATATGCGTTCACACCAATTGGAGGAGGTTTCAGAGGGGGGGGGGGGGGGAATAGTGTTTTACATCATTTTGATGTATTCTTTTGGGATAGAAGTTGCAGGGGACAAATTAAACTGACTATTGTTAAGTCAGCATCTTAAATGCAGCCTATGTTATAAAAAGAAAATGATGTTTTATTTGCATCTTAAATGCAGCCTCTGGTCACAGAGAACTATTAGGTGGCTTATAATTCATAATGTCATTGTTGGACATAGCATCTTATATGCAACCACCACTTTGAGGGGGGGGGGTTAGGAAAGAAATAAGACAGTCAATGTTTGGACTGGAGTGGCTTAAAGATAGTCAATGTTGGACCGCATCTTAATCAAATGCAGCCACTATTGAAAACATTTTTGAGAAAAACTGAGTATGAGGGTCAACAATACACATTCGTGAACAAAAATCACTTCAAGATTGATACTTTGCAGATACAGACGATTTCCCAAGCTGCAGTTCTCTATTCATCCCCTTTTCAGCCCCAATTCATCAACAACTCTGGAGCTCGACTATATGCTTTTTCATACTCACTTTGTACCCCTCAGCAATGATCAGAGATCAAGTTCTTTATCTCTTTTAGTGCGTAGCTTTCAATGAGAGCTATGGTTTGGAATATAGAAGTGATGTTTGGCGAGATGTGATCAGTGCGCACACTCTGTGGACTCCCAACATCACCGTGTATGTGCCTACTGATGGAAGGAAAACTAATTTGAAGCAGCTCTGTGCAGCAGATTTCCCTAATCCAGCGATGATTCCCCACACGGTGTTGTCTAGTTATGTGGGTGATTATTGTTGAAAACTGTGGGACAAAGCAGAGAAAGCCTCCTTTGAATGCAAATGAATGTGAGCATGGACATAGAAAGAATGCTGATGATAGTATCCGATTGCTTGTGCGATTGCAGGTCGACTTCAATTGGAGGTCCTTCCATTATTCCTATCCCCTCTAGATCCTTGTTTGGAAATAGAAAATCTTTTTTTCTATTTTTTGGACAATAATGTTGTTTTTGACTGATCCAATTATTTACAGCAGTCCTCTATAGAATCTTCACACTATGTAATAACTTCTAAATAGATTTGTTTTTTCAATATTGACCTTGAGATGGGATTGATAATACTTATTGTTAGCCATTAACACATAGTTGTATGTCATATATAAATGAAAGTTTCAATGTTGTTCTCCTTTGTTGAAACTCTAGCGCTCCATGTGACAAAAAATAAACTAGGTGTATGTGATGAGGAGAAGAAGACGAGATGGAAGAGAAAGTGTAGGGTTGAGAGGGAGGAGATAATACAAAGATAAAAGATAAAATTACTTTATTTACGTAAATTTACAAAATGCCATTGACTAATTAGAAAGAATATCATTAACAACACAATAGATTGTAAGATGAGTAAAAGCTTGGATATTGACAATGAGATTTTATGTGAGGCATTCACGTAATGAGGGTGAAGTCTGGACAAAAATTCGTCCATTCAAACTAAACCTTGATAACTTCGAACTGAGAGACTATATAAATTGGTAAATAGAAGGAGATATTACAGAATAATAAAAGGAAAGAAGACAGAGAAGAGTAAATAGAAGAAGGGGAAGACAAATAATAAAATAGACTGTTAAATTGATTTTGTAAATAAGTTTTCACATGTAAACCTAGATTCAATTGAATCGGGCAAACTGCTAGTAATATATGTGATTTTTGGCTTGCAACAGAACGAAATTGTTAAAAAAAACAAGCAAAAAGAGCTGCACGAAAATAGGTTAACTCACGTTCTTCTTAAAAATGTTAATTCCTCCTTATTCGTTTAATTTCATTCAAAGCACTACGTTCTCGCACAACAGAAACTAGAAGCTTATATTTTTCCATTATAATTTCATACTGAGTCAAATATCCTGGCGGTCAAGGGAAAGTTTTTATTTAGGCTACATTGCAGGCTAATTTCACAAATACAAGGATTCTTGAATTACTCACACACGAATACAAGTACCGCCACTAATAGAAACAGAACACTAATGAGAGTAATATGTTAATTATTAACAATCATGTTTATAATATAAAATTAAGTCATATAATATATGTTAAAACAATCATGTTTTTTCCAACGATATTGACACTTTCGAAATATTAATTCAAATTCTAAATTAATTTATTTCACACACACACAATAATACAATACAGTAAAATACAATAAAACATTCTAACATGCGCTTATCTCCTCCAACCAAAATAAGATTATAATAATATACTGAATGAAATAATATTTACATATATGGTTAAACTTAATAATTATTTAACTACAATCCCTAATAGAAATAAAAAAAACAACAGGTGATGAGTGTGGAAAAATAAATTTGGACACCCCTAAGCATAGGCCCGAAGTGGAGTGTACTTCACAAAATAAATTTTTAACACACTCAGAGAAGTGAGAACGCCCCGCCCTATGCATATTTACAAAATTAACCCGAATTAAATAGAATATTTCACATATTGTTATAAACTTCACAATATAAAGAAAAAACGATGAACAAAAAATAGAAAAAAATCATTAAAAAACTTTATCAAAGAAAAGATAAAAAAATAGAGAGAAGAAAACAGCTATCTTCACTTGGAGACAAGTGAGTACACAAGTTATCCAACAATTTTTAAAAATGATTCGCATTCCCTTAAAGTGAAGAGGTGGGATTTCAAACTTCTAAGAAATTAATTATTTGAAGTTTTCAAGCAGTTGAGCTTTCGTGAAATTAAATTAAAAAAATTAGGAGCATTAAAAGAAAACAGTTGAGCTAGATTGGGGAATTTAAACCAGTAATCGCCTGAAATCGTATCTTATATCACGAGTAATATTGGTATTTAAGCTCCTATGAGAAAAAGCTCTAAAACCTTTTAAACATAGAGATTTCTGATTGGGAGTACTTTAAGTCGAAAAAAAGAGGCCAAGAATGATCAGTTCTAAGTTATTATTCGGATAAAGGACTTTTGAAAAACAATGCTAGGATACAGTGTTGTGACATATTATTTACCTCCCAAGCATACAAGTCCATAACTCATCCTGGAGTTGATAAGAGAATGATAAGCATAAGATAATAATTAATTAGTAGGACATAATTCACGCAACATGTAGAAACTTCTTATTCCTCTACAAAACATATTTTTTAATTTAGCTACATGACCGCGAACAGCCCAACACATACTGTCTATAAACACTGAATAAGTAGTATCCTATAAATAAATCGAAAAGCAGTTCATTAATATTTATGTGTTCTTAACCACATCACAAAATAATATCAATATTGATAGTTTGCATCAGAAAATGTGTACACTGAGTTCATAATAATTATTGATGATTCAATCAACTTACACGGGTAAAGTTCCCATTTTAATACTTGAAAACGCATTTACTTCACAATAGCATACGGTACCATACCCGAAAATTCATTCGTGGCAAATCAAGGCAACAATAATTCTAGAGAAATTCGAGAAAAACACTTTCAATTCTCTCTACACTGTAGGTACTTGATAAAATTATATTATTTACTCTAAACATTTCATTCAGTTATCAATATAACTTTATTTAACTCTTTATTCAACTTGCCATTCCCCATCAGAGCCTTATAGCATAGGTAATAATTATTTGGTCATCTTGCAGTCTTCCAATTATTATTTATTAGTATAAATATTATCACAGATGTCTTTTAAACTGAAACAGAGGAAACATCATAGTAAATTTAATAATTATCACCTAAAAAGTAGAAACCAATATGAATTCCATTAATTTCGAAAGTTACTATATTCATGGATAACCACAACAATAATTACTATATTCAATTTTAATCCGTTCCTCCAAAATTTATAACTATATAATTTGTATAAGAACGGCATAGTGGCATCAATTTTTCAACAGTATTTGATTTATTAACTCAGTATGATGTTAGTGCTTTGATTCGTTTCAGTACAGTATTATGTTTCTAAAAGTCATGGGTGGATAAAATACTACATCAGCAATCAGAGGCCCAATACAAACTCATTTAAACATTGATAGCCTTGTGCAGTAATTTCCAATAGTATTAAATGTCTAGTTGTGAAACTGGCCCCCAGAAATGAGCAAGTCACATCAATAATTCGTTAATTTATCACAAAAGTCAGAACAAAGAATCTTCAAAGAGTAGAACCTTGATAGAAAAATTAACACTCTTTGTCAAAAAAAAAAAAATATAACAGAACCGTTGTTTGGTAACAATGTTCAAGTCGTCTCCTCAATTCAAATTATTATAAGTGACACTCCTGGTTATTTAATTTCAATAATTAAAGATCATTAATAATGTTGAAGACAAAATAGTTTTGAAATTATTTCATATCCGATATTAAACAAATAGATTTTAGTAAGTTATCATTTAAGTTAAAATTCAAATCTAATCTGATATACTTCAACGCCTTTAAATCTTGAAATGCTTTAGAAAAATTCAAATCATTATCCTAAACTCTTCCTTAGGCGGGCCGCTTAGCGCAGTTGGTTGGGGCGTCGCAACTTCAGCTTGCGGTCGTGGGTTCGAATCCCGCTCCACCGTCAAGCATTTATGTGTAATCATTCACTTCATTACCCACGCACAAGTCTCGGACTCATGTGGGCATCATCAGCAATAAAAAAAATTCATACTTATGATGTTCTCATCTCCATTACATAGATAACTCGAAGTAAATCGAACAGCACTTACTAACTTGACACAATAAGTGAGCAAAAAGTACAAATCAAATTAATAAGCATTTTGGATTACATGGAAATAATTTGAAGAAAATCTAAGAATAGGGAAGCAAAAGATATCCAGCTGCCCAGACTAATAATAATATTATAATGTCTTTGAGTCCCGTGAATTTAAATCAAATTCTTTATTGTATCAAAAATGACATAGAATATAGAAAAATATTATGATACATTGCTTTGACACATTAAATATTATATCATATTTATTCATCTGGTAAAATAAAATAATTATTTAAGGAAACTTGGTTCTACACGCCGGCAAAAGTTAAAGCTTGTGCGCCAACGCGGAGTCTTGTCAACTGAATTTACATATTTTTTTTTAATCTCTTGAATAAAAAAATCGTTCACTGATTCTAGAGGTTGTATAGATTAAGATGAAGAAATGAGAATAATTTTTTTTTATTTTTACTCATCAGCTCTTTAGTTTAAAACATCTAATAAGATGAGATCAAATTATTAATTAAATGAAAAAATGTCCTCGCAACCAAAAATTTAATTCGATTTTTATGCTCATTATCACTATTCACGCATTCCCTGAGTTGAACTGTAACCCTTTCTATGGGCATTAAGTTCAGTGACATTATTTTGTCTTGTTACAGTAGCAGCCTATTTCCTTTATAGTATCTCCCTAGGGAGATTTCGAGAGGTCTTGATAATAAACACATGGTTTCTTCAGGGACTTAAAAATGAAAAATTTTCTCACATTCAGCTTTCAATGTTTCAACACTCGGATAGACTCTAAGTAACTGCATGAGAAGTTTTTCAGTTATTGAATTTTGTAAGACAAACTGTGCTTTTAAGTACCAAATACAATTACCACACTGAATTTAATGATTGAAATGGGGTGGAATAAACGCAATTTGAAAATGTTTTACTCATGATACCTCTAAGCATATGCATTTTTAAATTGACAACCCTCAGTTTTTTTAAATAGATAATTATTGTAGTGTTATATAGCTCTTGGTTCTGTAGTCGGACCCACGTACTATTGAATATAGTAAATAAACAAGAGGACCCTTCTTCATAATAAATAATAAGCTGTGGAAAGATAATAGATCTAACACCCCTTCTCACTTCAAATAAATTTCTAAGAGTATTACTGGGAAAATCAAAAGAATAATGAATAATATTGAACTTCTGGGAAAACATAAAATCATATTATTGTTATTAATTTTGAGCCTTTTCTTCACTCTGAAGTCAGTGGGTAGAATCATTTTAAAGGTACTAATTCGTCAAACTCTTGATGATTCTATTTCAATACGGTCCACAAAAAAAATACATTGTTATATTAGTAGTAGCTAATTTCTAATTGATTTTCAATGAATGTTTTGAAAAGAGAGCCCAAAAGGGAAATTCCGGTACAGTACACGTGAAAGTGGCGGCACTGGTGGCGCAGTTGGTTGGAGCGCTTGTCTGTGATAAGATAGGGCTCTGGCTGGCTTCCTTTCCTGTAGCTTTGGGTTCGAATCTCACTCAGTCATGCATGTTTCTCATCATTCACTCATTCACCTCATCTCCCACGCACAAGTCTCCGGGCTCATGTGGGTATCATCCGCAATAGAAAAAAGTTTTTGGCTTAAAACATTTTTGAAATCCAAAAAATTACAAAGTTCTTTCCCAACAAAAATTGAAATTCGTTAAATTTTGTGTGAAATGTTATCCTTGAACAGCATCCACGTCAGAATCATAAAATAATAATCATTGCGCTTAAACCATTTCATGCACTCCAGATTTCTAATGAAGTCATTTTGATAGTCCTATCAAAAAATCAAATCAAGTCTTTAAGTGCATAGGCTGATTATCAACTAAAATTTCACCAAGTTCTAATATAGGTAGAAATAAACAAATTTAATCATATTCTTAATTATAGTCTTGCACAGTTTTCTGTCTTAATAAAATTGATATTTCAAGATATTTCATTTCAATAAAATTTGAAATCAAGTAATCAAGATCAGATCTTCCTTTTCTCTTTCCGATGATTGCATTTACTTATCAAATCCATAGAATTTTACCTAATCACTCGAATAAAATAATATAATTCACAATTTGTGATAAGATAGCTTTTCCATAATATGCAAGAATATTCCCCAGTGCCATTTTCAAATTCTAAACACTTGATTAAATATCAAAGCTTTATTTTATTCAGTTCACGTTAAAATTGAAAATTATACACTTTTAAATTATTGCAAATAAATCCATGTTCAAACTACAAGAAAAAAGTTCGAACAATAATCACTATTATTTTGAAATCGAAAACTGAATTGAAGCAAAAATTCAATTCACAAAAATGTCCTTGAAATGAAACTAGCCCATAGTTGTTTGTTATCAGCATAAGATTTATTATTACCTACTTCCCCTTTTTGTCACCAAATTCATTGATTTTAGTGAGATTCAATTTCGTCATTTTCAAATCAGATCAATTTATTAAGCCATAAAAACAATTCATGAATCGGCCAAGTCAATAAGTACAAAGTGAATTACAAAGAACAATCACTAAAAAATATAATATTAAGTCAAATTTAATATAGTCCACAACAGATCATACAAAAGTATACCGCAATAGGTAAAAACATAAAATCAATTCATTCAAATGAACAACACTTAGGCCTAACATTATATGAGCAGAGCATGTTCAGTTAGTCAACCTAGCAAAGCGTTATTAATTTACTATTGTGCTAAGATGGCAATGAGAATCAACAAAATGAATAACTTTTTCTAAATTAAAATAATTATGATCAGTTCATCCCCATAAAATAGGAATTGCCATTTTCAGTTTTTTAAAACATTTTCTTGCTTTCAAACAACCGAATACTAGTTCTGTTCGTATTTTTAATATGAGACATTTTTAATCTTCGAATTGAGGTTATATTTGAATACAATATTATCAGTAAAAACTGCAACTATTCGCAACAATGCTATGCGAAACTTAAACTATACACACGCCTTAAAAAACTTGGAAACTCCACGAAACCCCAAATAGATACAGCACCGGTAATAATTGACAATAAAAATTCCTTTTACATTTTCTGCACTTTACTGAATCAAATTTACTGGAAAGTCATAAATTTTTAACAGTTTTAAAATCACCTTATTCAATAGTGGAGGAAAACCCCATATTTATTCATTAGTATTCATTTTTTTCAAATGTCCAGTGTCAGACTATTGCAATAACTTATAGTAGTGAGATCTTCATTAAACGCTTTTCATGGAGTAGAGGATTAGCTCTCATCAAAGTATAGCAGTCCGCGTACTGAAGAGTTTACCAAGGCTAAAAATCATGATTGTGTTTAGTTGAGCAGCCGCAACAGTGTTGATGACAGTCATTTATCATGACGCTTGGCGAACGCCGTGTGCGTCTGGCTTGTGGCTAAATTAAAACAATAAACTTATCAATTTAAACATATTGGTCCAAGGTATGAAATTTGATTTATTCTAGATAATTAAAATTGAACTGGTTGCACCCCCCCCCCCCCCCAGCCTGAAGGCTAAGAGAGGTTGAGTAGAAACCAATTCCGATTCCACTGTTCACCGACCCCATTTGTCATGGCGAAAATGTAAAAACAATAAATTGTTGAAAATACTTCACTGGTGAATTTAACACTTACTTATTCGTGTGATAGCTGTTTCGCGTTGTTGAAATTCTTCCTCAGATACAGTTGGAGGTCTACTCAAGAGCAAGAGCTAGACCACCAACCGTGTCTGAGGAAGCATTACAACAATGCGAAATAGCTGTCGCACGAATAAGTAAGTGTTATATTCACCAGTGAAATATTTTTAACAATTATTTAAGTTAATTAATCAAGTGAAAAAGTAATATGGAACTACAACATTGGAAAGTTTTAGTTTTTGTTTTTAAACTATAGGCCCCTACATTACGTTTAGTTTGATTGTCTTGAAAGTACGTACTTCCCCAATGTTGTATCCCTTTTGCAATATGGGGGTGAATAAGGGCAATCACTAGGGTTCTCCACTAGATAAATAGATTACTTTAAATACGGTTGTCCTTCCTGGTAACTTTGGTATTCCAGGAAAGTTCCTTGATGATTACCAACCCCAGAATATCAGAATATTCGCTTCTGTTATAAATATTATATTTGGTGTACATTGTACAATGCTAATTGAAAGTGAAAACTGGTTCAAAGGTTTGAAATCGAATTGGATTCACAATTAAAAATTGTTCAAAGGTTTGAAATCGAATGGGATTCACAATTGAAAATTAAAAATGGTTCAAAGGTTTGAAATAGAATTGGATTCACAATTACAAATTAAAAATGGTTTGAAGGTTTGAAATCGAATGGGATTCACAATTAAAAATTGAAAATGGTTCGAAGGTTTGAAATCGAATGGGATTCACAATTAAAAATTAAAAATGGTTCAAATGTTTGAAATCGTATTGGATTTACTTCTCTTCATTCATAGTTATTCTATTGCAGAGTGAAATCTTTACAATTATTGGATTCACTTTCAGATTATTTACGGTAGTTGAACATTGGCTATAATAAATTAATAATTAAAATTGGTTCACCAACCAATTGATGTTAATTGAATGAATATTATGTCATCAGCATACTAAGTAATATTTACACCCATTCGGAACTGATTATTGCAAATCATTGGTATATGCGTCTCAAATATACTGGATATCACAATACTTATAAAACACACAACATAATTATCACTCCACAATATTTTGATTTTAATTCCACAGATTCCACAGTCGTAGAATGAATAAACTACATTGATTGTCAGGATATTCCTGGTCAAAACCCGGCCGGGAAGAACTCTCAATTGATTAATTCCATTACTTTTGAGGTCATTGCTTGCTAAAGCTAGCCCCATAAGTTTGCAGTGAGCTCTGAAGTAATAGAATTTTTATATTCAAATTCCCAGCAATTTTTGAATGAATTATTTATTTATTGTGGAAAATACAATGAATGTTAAGGCGCTAAAACATTGAGGTTAACACAGATCATAAATTTAAGATTTGCTAAAAACGTTCACTCGAAAAAGAACAAAATGAATTATCTCACTTAAGCAGCATTAATTGAAAAGTTCACTTGAAATGAAACACTCAAAACAGTTGAAAAAAATTATTTACCAAAATACTCCACTCGAAATAATAAAATGATTCCTTTTCAATTTTAAGCAATTAATTTGAAAGTTCACTCATAACTGAAACACTGAAAACCGTAAATAATATCAAATTCTGATTGAAACTTTCAAGCCAAAAATACAATCTCGTTGCTAAAGTAAACAACTATATTGGGATGAAACAATTTATCATAGTCAATTAAATACGATAAATTTAATTAATGGTAGATTATTTTTCATGAACCAGTGCAAAGCAGTACAGAGCTCCCCATTCATTTAGAATAGCAGGTGTAGTTGGCCAATGAATAGAAGCTCATTGTTGCTTACAGAGAATGAAATATTCAAAGAATCATTACATGCAACATTAGACATCTAATGTACATTCACTCAATTAATGAATTGACAGAATCCATTGCAAAAATGGGCGCCAAAATTATGACCATAACTTAAATTCTCACTGGTTTATTTGGCGCTATCAGCAAAGCAAAGCTTTTGGTGGCTAATGATGAGTTCTAAAGAAATGAAAGTTACTCGAATTTCAGCTATCAAAATAGTTCATCTCTATTTTCTGTTCCAAGCCATGAAGCTGGGTTTTCCTAGCTCCGCCCATTTTGTGGAGTGCATTGCGCACCAGTGTTTCCAGACTAAAGATAAAGACTTGTGGGGAATTTTGCTGTATGTAACAATTGAACGTATGGTTATTACTATATGTAACTTAGAATGTACGATATTTCGAAACAAATCCCCCACATTTCTTTGCCTTGCATGTGGCAACACTGGTGCAGAGTGCACTCTGCAAAAAGTACGGAAGTGGGGAAACCCGGCTTTAAATGGAACAATCTGCAATAATTTCCATTAAATTTATGATCAATATTCAATTATCTTTCAGGAATCACCTGTTATGATGCATTTTTTTCAGATGAAATGTTATCTATTCCAGAATCTTTTCTCACATTAACTTGAATCTTGTGCTCCTTAGTGTTTTGAGTGTCAGCTGTGTCTTGATGTATTATTACTACTGTTTCTTATTCAGTTGTACAGCAATTAGTGATACGGTATTGTACAGTTATCCATATGTAGCACGGTTGTCCAGAGTAGGCGATGACAAGAAACGAGGAGAAAGATACAAGAAATTATCTCAAAATATTAAAAAAAATCGAAAAGTGTATCAATTTGAGCTCATGTATTCATTCATCTGAATCGTGATCATCTTCATTGGTAGTAGCTCCCAGGAAAAAATATATCTTGTATTTATTCATTTTCATTCACTCATTTATGCTTTCATTTTTTATTTATTTTATTATTATTAAAGGACCCAAAAAATTTAATGTTTCTAGTTTTTGATCGTTTTCATTTTCATTGGTGATGGCCCCCAAAAAAAATTACATGTTATCATCCACTCATTTATATAATCATTTTTTGAAATTTTAATATCTATTACTACTTATAGGACCCAAAAAATTAAATGTTTTAGTTGTTAATCGTTTTCATTTTCATCGGTGATGGCCCCCAAAAAAAATTATATGTTATCATCGACTCATTTATACAATCATTTTTTTAAATTTTAATATCAATTACTATTTATAGGACCCAAAAAAATTAAATGTTTTAGTTGTTAATCATTTTCATTTTCATCGGTGATGGCCCCCAAAAAAAATTATATGTTATCATCGACTCATTTATAGAATCATTTTTTTAAATTTTAATATCAATTACTATTTATAGGACCCAAAAAAATTAAATGTTTTAGTTGTTAATCATTTTCATTTTCATCGGTGATGGCCCCCAAAAAAAATTATATGTTATCATCGACTCATTTATACAATCATTTTTTTTAATTTTAATATCAATTACTATTTATAGGACCCAAAAAAATTAAATGTTTTAGTTGTTAATCGTTTTCATTTTCATCGGTGATGGCCCCCAAAAAAATTATATGTTATCATCGACTCATTTAAACAATAATTTTTTTAAATGTTAATGTCAATTACTATTTATAGGACCCAAAAAAATTAAATGTTTTAGTTGTTAATCGTTTTCATTTTCATCGGTGGTGGCCCCCAAAAAAAATTATATGTTATCATCGACTCATTTATACAATCATTTTTTTAAATTTTAATATCAATTACTATTTATAGGACCCAAAAAAATTAAATGTTTTAGTTGTTAATCGTTTTAATTTTCATCGGTGGTGGCCCCCAAAAAAAATTATATGCTATCATCGACTCATTTATACAATCATTTTTTTTAATTTCAATATCAATTACTATTTATAGGACCCAAAAAAATTAAATGTTTTAATTGTTAATTGCTTTCATTTTCATTGGTGATGGCCCCCAAAAAAAATTATATGTTATCGACTCATTTATACAATCATTTTTTTTAATTTCAATATCAATTACTATTTATAGGACCCAAAAAAATTAAATGTTTTAATTGTTAATTGCTTTCATTTTCATTGGTGATGGCCCCCAAAAAAATTATATGTATTCATTCACTCATTCATACAATCATTTTTTATTATCATTAATTATTTAATTCAAGGTTTTCATTTCCGTTGGCGGTGGCCCCAAAAAAACTGTATGTTATCATCCATTTTCTATTCACCCATCTATACGTTCATTCTTTATTTATTTTGATAGTAGATATTTGATCAGATGGTAATCTCCATGATTATTAAAAGAAAAATACTGTGGAAAAAAAAATTTAATATTCTCAAATAATCCTCCTCTGGATAAAACCGTTGCTCTATCTATCTTTCTAAAAAATCAATTTTATAGTCTCAAATAGCCTACTCTGGATAAAACCGTTGTTCTGTCAATCTTTCAAAAATTGTTTATTTCAGTTGGTTGAGAAGTGATTGTTTTGAGATTAGTTGAATTGAGTTTGAAGCATCGCTGTCAAGTGGGAGGGGGTACTACATGAGAAAATGAAAGGAGAGAAAAAAGGTATGCAAGTTGAAAGAGTATGAAAAATATATAAATAAACGAACAAAATCCTAATCTACTGTACCAAATGATCGAACATGATTTGCTGTATATTATTAAACTGTTCATAATTCAAATTTTAGTATAAAAGTTTGAGCATATGTATTCATCTAAATCATTCTCATTCTCATCGGTGGTGGCCCCCAAAAAAATGTATATGTATCATTCATTTTTCATTTACTCATTTATACTTTCATTTTCAATTTCTTTCAATATCAATTAGTTTAGGAAACCAAAAAAATTTAATGTTTCTATCTGTTGTACATTTTATCTATTATATTACGGGAAACAAAAAAAATTAGATGTTCATAGCTGTTAATCATTCTCATTCTCATCGGTGGTGGCCCCCAAAAAAATTTATATGTATCATTCATTTTTCATTTACTCATTTATACTTTCATTTTCAATTTCTTTTAATATCATTTAATTTAGGGAACCAAAAAAATTTATTGTTTCTATCTGTTGTACATTTTATCTATTATATTACAGGAAACAAAAAAAATTAGATGTTCATAGCTGTTAATCATTCTCATTCTCATCGGTGGTGGCCCCCAAAAAAATTTATATGTATCATTCATTTTTCATTTACTCATTTATACTTTCATTTTCAATTTCTTTTAATATCATTTAATTTAGGGAACCAAAAAAATTTAATGTTTCTATCTGTTGTACATTTTATCTATTATATTACAGGAAACAAAAAAAATTAGATGTTCATAGCTGTTAATCATTCTCATTCTCATCGGTGGTGGCCCCCAAAAAAATTTATATGTATCATTCATTTTTCATTTACTCATTTATACTTTCATTTTCAATTTGTCTCATTATCAATTAGTTTAGAAAACCAAAAAAATTTAATGTTTCTATCTGTTGTACATTTTATCTATTATATTACAGGAAACAAAAAAAATTAGATGTTCATAGCTGTTAATCATTCTCATTCTCATCGGTGGTGGCCCCCAAAAATATTTATATGTATCATTCATTTTTCATTTACTCATTTATACTTTCATTTTCAATTTGTCTCATTATCAATTAGTTTAGAAAACCAAAAAAATTTAATGTTTCTATCTGTTGTACATTTTATCTATTATATTACAGGAAACAAAAAAAATTAGATGTTCATAGCTGTTAATCATTCTCATTCTCATCGGTGGTGGCCCCCAAAAAAATTTATATGTTTCATTCATTTTTCATTTACTCATCTATACTTTCATTTTCAATTTCTTTTAATATCATTTAATTTAGGGAACCAAAAAAATTTAATGTTTCTATCTGTTGTACATTTTATCTATTATATTACAGGAAACAAAAAAAATTAGATGTTCATAGCTGTTAATCATTCTCATTCTCATCGGTGGTGGCCCCCAAAAAAATTTATATGTATCATTCATTTTCCATTTACTCATTTATACTTTCATTTTCAATTTGTCTCATTATCAATTAGTTTAGAAAACCAAAAAAATTTAATGTTTCTATCTGTTGTACATTTTATCTATTATATTACAGGAAACAAAAAAAATTAGATGTTCATAGCTGTTAATCATTCTCATTCTCATCGGTGGTGGCCCCCAAAAAAATTTATATGTATCATTCATTTTTCATTTACTCATTTATACTTTCATTTTCAATTTCTTTTAATATCATTTAATTTAGGGAACCAAAAAAATTTAATGTTTCTATCTGTTGTACATTTTATCTATTATATTACAGGAAACAAAAAAAATTAGATGTTCATAGCTGTTAATCATTCTCATTCTCATCGGTGGTGGCCCCCAAAAAAATTTATATGTTTCATTCATTTTTCATTTACTCATCTATACTTTCATTTTCAATTTCTTTTAATATCATTTAATTTAGGGAACCAAAAAAATTTAATGTTTCTATCTGTTGTACATTTTATCTA
This sequence comes from Conomelus anceps, assembly GCA_948455865.1. Lineage (NCBI taxonomy): Eukaryota > Metazoa > Arthropoda > Insecta > Hemiptera > Delphacidae > Conomelus > Conomelus anceps. Next base: position 58,009,942 of record OX418222.1, on the reverse strand, counting down.
TTATATTACAGGAAACAAAAAAAATTAGATGTTCATAGCTGTTAATCATTCTCATTCTCATCGGTGGTGGCCCCCAAAAAAATTTATATGTATCATTCATTTTTCATTTACTCATTTATACTTTCATTTTCAATTTGTCTCATTATCAATTAGTTTAGAAAACCAAAAAAATTTAATGTTTCTATCTGTTGTACATTTTATCTATTATATTACAGGAAACAAAATAAATTAGATGTTCATAGCTGTTAATCATTCTCATTCTCATCGGTGGTGGCCCCCAAAAAAATTTATATGTTTCATTCATTTTTCATTTACTCATCTATACTTTCATTTTCAATTTCTTTTAATATCATTTAATTTAGGGAACCAAAAAAATTTAATGTTTCTATCTGTTGTACATTTTATCTATTATATTACAAAAACAAAAAAATTAGATGTTCATAGCTGTTAAGCATTCTCATTCTCATCGGTGGTGGCCCCCAAAAAAATGTATATGTATCATTCATTTTTCATTTACTCATTTATACTTTCATTTTCAATTTCTTTTAATATCATTTAATTTAGGGAACCAAAAAAATTTAATGTTTCTATCTGTTGTACATTTTATCTATTATATTACAGGAAACAAAATAAATTAGATGTTCATAGCTGTTAATCATTCTCATTCTCATCGGTGGTGGCCCCCAAAAAAATTTATATGTATCATTCATTTTTCATTTACTCATTTATACTTTCATTTTCAATTTGTCTCATTATCAATTAGTTTAGAAAACCAAAAAAATTTAATATTTCTATCTGTTGTACATTTTATCTATTATATTACAGGAAACAAAAAAAATTAGATGTTCATAGCTGTTAATCATTCTCATTCTCATCGGTGGTGGCCCCCAAAAAAATTTATATGTATCATTCATTCTTCATTTACTCATTTATACTTTCATTTTCAATTTGTCTCATTATCAATTAGTTTAGAAAACCAAAAAAATTTAATATTTCTATCTGTTGTACATTTTATCTATTATATTACAGGAAACAAAAAAAATTAGATGTTCATAGCTGTTAATCATTCTCATTCTCATCGGTGGTGGCCCCCAAAAATATTTATATGTATCATTCATTTTAATTTACTCATCTATACTTTCATTTTCAATTTTTCTCATTATCAATTAGTTTAGAAAACCAAAAAAATTTAATGTTTCTATCTGTTGTACATTTTATCTATTATATTACAGGAAACAAAAAAAATTAGATGTTCATAGCTGTTAATCATTCTCATTCTCATCGGTGGTGGCCCCCAAAAAAATTTATATGTTTCATTCATTTTTCATTTACTCATCTATACTTTCATTTTCAATTTCTTTTAATATCATTTAATTTAGGGAACCAAAAAAATTTAATGTTTCTATCTGTTGTACATTTTATCTATTATATTACAAAAACAAAAAAATCAGATGTTCATAGCTGTTAATCATTCTCATTCTCATCGGTGGTGGCCCCCAAAAAAATGTATATGTATCATTCATTTTTCATTTACTCATTTATACTTTCATTTTCAATTTCTTTTAATATCATTTAATTTAGGGAACCAAAAAAATTTAATGTTTCTATCTGTTGTACATTTTATCTATTATATTACAGGAAACAAAAAAAATTAGATGTTCATAGCTGTTAATCATTCTCATTCTCATCGGTGGTGGTCCCCAAAAAAATTTATATGTATCATTCATTTTTCATTTACTCATTTATACTTTCATTTTCAATTTCTTTTAATATCATTTAATTTAGGGAACCAAAAAAATTTAATGTTTCTATCTGTTGTACATTTTATCTATTATATTACAGGAAACAAAAAAAATTAGATGTTCATAGCTGTTAATCATTCTCATTCTCATCGGTGGTGGCCCCCAAAAAAATTTATATGTATCATTCATTTTTCATTTACTCATTTATACTTTCATTTTCAATTTGTCTCATTATCAATTAGTTTAGAAAACCAAAAAAATTTAATATTTCTATCTGTTGTACATTTTATCTATTATATTACAGGAAACAAAAAAAATTAGATGTTCATAGCTGTTAATCATTCTCATTCTCATCGGTGGTGGCCCCCAAAAATATTTATATGTATCATTCATTTTAATTTACTCATCTATACTTTCATTTTCAATTTTTCTCATTATCAATTAGTTTAGAAAACCAAAAAAATTTAATGTTTCTATCTGTTGTACATTTTATCTATTATATTACAGGAAACAAAAAAAATTAGATGTTCATAGCTGTTAATCATTCTCATTCTCATCGGTGGTGGCCCCCAAAAATATTTATATGTATCATTCATTTTTCATTTACTCATCTATACTTTCATTTTCAATTTTTTCATTATCAATTAGTTTAGGAAACCAAAAAAATTTAATTATTCTATTTGTTGTACATTTTATCTCTTATATTACAAAAACAAAAAAAATTAGATGTTCATAGCTGTTAATCATTCTCATTCTCATCGGTAGTGGCCCCCAAAAAAATGTATATGTATCATTCATTTATCATGTACTCATTTATACTTTCATTTTAAATTTTTTTCATTATCAATTAGTTTAGGAAACCAAAAAAATTTAATTATTCTATTTGTTGTACATTTTATCTCTTATATTACAGAAACAAAAAAAATTAGTTGTTCATAGCTGTTAATCATTCTCATTCTCATTGGTGGTGGCTCCCAAAAAAATTTATATGTATCATTCATTTTTCATGTACTCATTTATACTTTCATTTTCAATTTCTTTCATTATCAATTAGTTTAGGAAACCAAAAAAATAGATTATTCTATTTGTTGTACATTTTATCTCTTATATTACAGAAACAAAAAAAAATTAGATGTTCATAGCTGTTAATCATTTAAATTTTATCGGTGTTGGCTCCCAAAAAAATTTATATGTTTCATTAATTTTTCATGTACTCATTGATACTTTCATTTTCAATTTCTTTTAATATCAATTAGTTTAGGAAACCAAAAAAATTTAATTATTCTATTTGTTGTACATTTTATCTCTTATATTACAGAAACAAAAAAAATTAGTTGTTCATAGCTGTTAATCATTCTCATTCTCATTGGTGGTGGCTCCCAAAAAAATTTATATGTATCATTAATTTTTCATGTACTCATTTATACTTACATTTTCAATTTCTTTCATTATCAATTATTTTAGGAAACCAAAAAAATAGATTATTCTATTTGTTGTACATTTTATCTCTTATATTACAGAAACAAAAAAAAATTAGTTGTTCATAGCTGTTAATCGTTTTCAATTTTATCGGTGTTGGCTCCCAAAAAAATTTATATGTTTCATTAATTTTTCATGTACTCATTTATACTTTCATTTTCAATTTTTTTCTATATCAATTAGTTTAGGAAACCAAAAAATTTAATTATTCTATTTGTTGTACATTTTATCTCTTATATCACAGAAACAAAAAAAATTAGATGTTCATAGCTGTTAATTGTTTTCATTTTCATCGGTGGTGACCCCCAAAAAAATGTATATGTATCATTCATTTTTCATTTACTCATTTATACTTTCATTTTCAATTTCTTTTAATATCAATTAGTTTAGGAAACCAAAAAAATTTAATTATTCTATTTGTTGTACAGTTTACCTCTTACATTACAAAAACAAAAAAAAATTATATGTTCATAGCTGTTAATCATTCTCATTCTCATCGGTGGTGGCCCCCAAAAAAATGTATATGTATCATTCATTTTCAATTTACTCATTTATACTTTTATTTTCAATTTCTTTTACTATTAATGAGTTAAAGGAACCAATAAAATTCAATGTGACTAGTTTTCATACTAGTGTTTTAGTTTTTGTATAGTTGTTTGGTTCTTAGAGTGGTAGGAATGAGGGAGAAAAGAAAACGTGTTGTGTTGTCTATCAAACAAAAATTGGCTATTTTCATAATGTTAAGGAAGAAGAAAGAAGTAACTACTGCTGTGTTAATATTTCTTACGGTTAGCTGTGATAAGCAGCGTATTTCGTTGCTCTTCCACTGTTCTCCCCTCGCCTTGCGGTTTATCTGAATACCTTTAGCTTGTTTACTTAGTTGGATGATTGTCATTTATGAGTTGGACCTACAGTTTTAGGTGGGTTCTGAACCACCGGTTGATGGAAGCATATCGAATTCACTCATTTTTTCCAGACTGATAAACATGTATATAAAGCGAATGCTCATGTAAACATGAGTTTCATTCATTGCTTGAACTTTGTTGACATAATAAGTGGCAGAGTGACAGTGACAGTTCCCACTCATACAAACTAGAATTCAAGTGAGTGATAATACAAACTGTGTTATATGAAATTTTAATGTGTCAAATGATAAATGCAGTATATTGTGACAGATTATTATTCAAGCTTCTTCAACAGTTTATACAGTAACTTATAAGTGCTTGTAGTGATTCAACTGTCATGTTTTAGATGCTTCATCTTGAATTATTGGACAGTTTATTGAACAGTTATTACTTCATATTTGATCAGCCTTTTAACAGTTAGTTATTGAATTTTGTACAGTAATATTACAAATTCTTTATTAGCTGAACATTATTAGATTTATCTGTTTCTGATTGATTCATTAGTAGGGCTACTTAGCCGATACCGCCGCGACCAATCAGAAGACAGGGGGGCGTGGCCTGTTTTTCCAAAAATAGCTCCCCCTCCCCCTCCCCCTCTCCACCGCTACCCCTCCCCCAACCCCAAAATAGATCCTCCCTCCCCCCAGCCCCAAAATTCTAAAAATAGATTCCCCTCCCCCTCCCCCAAAATAGAAAAAATCTAAAAATAGATTTCATAAAAAATAGGAATCTAAAAATAGATTTCATAAAAAATAGATTTCTAAAAATAGTTTTTATAAAAAAAAATTCCCAAAATAGATTTAGCACCGCAAACCCCCCTCCCTATTTTATGAAATTCCCAAAATATATATGGTATTCCCAATAGATTAAAGGGGGACCCCCCGCAAGCAGCAATGAGAGAGGACCTTTCCCCCTGACCCCACCTCTCACGGAAGGTTCCCAATAAATATAGAACATACAGCTTTATATCTATATATACATGCTTGCAATTAGTATATCTATGTTTGGGCATATCTGTAACCTATATCTGTATATACAACATACGCATCTATATACCTATATATACTTGCATGCAATTACTATATCTATATTTGCTCATATCCGTAACCCCCCGCCCCCCTACTCTCGCTTTACTCTCACTCTCCAAGTCCAAGTTATTTACAGAATAATCCCCCTAATTTGGCGATTGCCCAAGTTATTGGCCCTCTACTGTAAATATAGCGTTTACCACCTACATAGTTTTTTGTATGGAAGGCCTCATACAAAATGAATATTCCTCTAAGTAAATATTTGCGAATTTTTAGAGAGTGAGAGAGAGAGAGAGACAACAATTCAATTAAAATAATAATTCTATCATTGGTTCACTGCACATTGCATCAACACAAGACTCGAACTTTGTTAACAGCCTTTTTCTTTTCCACTTGTCCGTATTCTACCCAACTCCCCCCACGCCGCAACCCACTCCGCGTTATCACCCTTTTTCGTTTCCACTTCATCCTGCTAGGCTAGGCCGACAGATAGCTTCACCTCGCCGTTCTCTTCGTTCTCTATTTCTGTAACTGTTTACACCTTTGCGGGAGAGACACCTTGAAAGTGCTGGCAACTCTATTTAAACTTTTCCCCATCTCCCAATGCACATGCCACGTTCTGTTGGTTTCCCCCTCATGATTAAAATTTTTTACATTTTTTATCTGCTAAATCATATAGAGCATCCCAAAGTTCGTTTGTATCTGAAATAATTTGTATGGGGGAATCGTTAGAACACCCATAGTGCAAATGTCCCTCCTCACTTATAACTATATCTAGGAGATCATATATTTCAGATAAAATAGGATAGCAAAAATTCTCAGTTTTTGTTGCAGACAAAGTTCCATCATCTGCCTCGGTTGAAAATTTAATATGCTTTGCAATAATATCAAACTCGCTTACTGAAATACCCATCAGTAAACGGGATAGTTTTTTAAATTTTGTATAGCTGTAGCATCGCATCCTTCCTCTATGATAGTTAAACACATACTGAATGACCGGCGGTTTGTTAGTTAGAAAAAGCCTCCAAAGGAACGTCAACCTCACCGCCTTATTGGAGGTCACTCTTTTTTATTTGGGTAAAAAGAGGTTCGCACAGGGCTAGGTCACATAAACCTGTGCTATGGAGAAAAACCCATTGTAAAAATTTACATTTCTTTCAACTCTACTTGTCCGTTCTCATGTTCGCATATTAATACAAAATTTCTCTTGTTAAAATCTGTCAAGTTCTCATTATTTAATACGCTTTTAAATTTATCACATAGTAATAAATCGAAATAAGAGTCTCCCTCACTGTCGGGATCGTCGAGATTTAGTAACACTCTGCCTGTACCATAAATTATTGCGCTTTCAACGGTCAGATATGAACCGAGAGGTACTGATTCTAGAGGCAACACCTCACGTGCCAAAGCGTTGAATGCACCCATGTTGAAACGTCTCATCTTTCCTAATGATTCAAGCTTCTCAATTTCACTCCTTTTATGCATTCTCCCCACCGCTGTTTGCGCAAGCGCAGTTTGTAGCTTCTTCCTCAATTTGTAATAATTTTTTCACACAAAGCCTATGCGGACTGTACCAGGATAAATAATGGTTAATATCGCTCAAATTTACAGTGTTTAAAAAAAATTTGTTTCAACTGTCTCGCAAGTCCAATGTTTTCACGAGTAGAATTTCTAATGGCATCCTCACACAAATCAAACCATTGCAGATATTCTCGTAATTTGTTCTCTAATTCTTTATCCGCACACATCCACTTCTGAGGATCCATTATCTACAACTAATTATTTATACAGCGGGATTAATACCGAAAAATTGATAGGTTTCCTACCAACGCCCACGCTACAAATTCTCACTTTGTGTGATTCCAACTCATAACCACAGTAAACGCATACGACCTTTTTTCCATCATAGTAAAATCCTTGTCTCGCATAATTTCTTTTGCTTGTTCTACTATAAAAAGCACAATTCCTCATACTTTTCATTCGATTATTTTCACAAGTATAATCCCCCTCCTCTCCTATCTTTGGAAGCGTGTTAGATGTTAATAGTTGCAAATAATGTTGTGCACTTATTAGAGCGCATCTCCCACCTTCTACATTTTTGTGCATGTTACAAACCTCAAAACACCACGTATCTTTAAACTTTGTGAAATTTGGTTTCGCAAAATATTCCGGTATGGTACGTACATCATTATGATACTTTTTCAAAAATGCCGCTTTTTCTGTTCCCTTTGTAAAAATGCAATCATACGCGCCGAGATATCCTCTTATCAATGAATCTGTAAACTCAGTCTCCCCCTCATCCCATAATATTTTATGATAATGTTGTTCTAACCAGGTAGCCTCGCGAAACATTTTCCAGCTCAAAGTAGATTTCGGAAAAGGCGGTTTAAAGTGTAGTACTACATAATTACCAGCCTGATCAACCAGCGCGAATTCTTTTAAAATTATTTGATTATTATCTCCCTTAAACCAGTGTAGATCCGCAACGGCAAAATTCTTCTTCTTTTCTTCCATGTCACACTGTATTCCCACTGTACGTGTTTTTCCGTCTTCACTAGCCTCAAAATCTCCAATCGCCTCTTGAAACAGCGAAGAAGTGGACATGTTGCTCTCTCACACACGCCCACACGAATGATAAATTATTTTTTACATTTCACCTTTTAAACATCCCCCTACCGGCAATTTATTGTACTTCTCTAACTAATGAGGTTAAAGGCGTGTATTCCATTATTGAATCGCTTATAAGAATACAATATGCCGAAGTCGAGTTTGGTAGTTCTTTACTAAATTCCATATCTAATCTTATATCTGTGGATGTTTTCAAATGATCAGATTGGTGTGAACAGTCAATCACAATTATTGGTGATTTTTCGCAAAACGCTTTAAAATCAATAGCGTTCCCATGCTCTGCATTTATAGTGCGATTATAGTAACTCGGCGCGAAATCTAAAAACATACGATACATTATCTGCTTATTCCCCAACAAATTATCATAGGGATAATATTGACTGTTTAGAAATAATTTAACGTTATACAACTCGCACGAATCAAAATCAGACATTGATTTATTAACAGCATTTTTCCGAGCCGTTTGAAAGGCTAAAATTACATAGCGTGGAACATCTAAATGCGACGATGTTTTTATTGCCCACGAATGAATTCTCGATGTCGCCATGTTTGGAAATTCGTGAATCTCCCATCTTCTAAACGCAAGTTTTAAAGGATGATCAGAATCGAGTAATTTCAAAAATTTCAACCTTACGTGATCTTCCAAATGGATGTACGGAATTTTCCACTGCAGTTTATCAATTGTTAAAGAAACATTTGTTCCTGTAGCCGATTCAACGCAGTTTAGATCCGACGCACTTCTCAATAATACAAGCTCTTGTTTCAAGTTTAAAATTATTCGTTGAAAATCTTCGAAAAATGGTAACAAAAGTTTCAGCGGTACGCAAAAAATGAATTTATTATCCGTCAACTTATATCCATCTCTATCAAATCCTGCCAATTGGTATGTATTTGTATCGAAAACATTTTTCAAAAGCAATCCTTTAATTGTAGACGTAATTCCGACAAGTCTCGATTTCGCTACTTGCTGTCCCGCCAATTCATAACGAATCTCATCAAACAGATGGCCCACCACGTTGCTGACAAGTTTATATTCGGCATGCACCGGTGGATCCTCGGGTTTCGCACCCGGCTTTGTACATTTAACACTCCCCTCAATAAATAGAAACGATTTACAAGGGAGTGTGTATATATCCTGTTGATTTACAGGAAGCCTTACTTCATCCGAATTACCTAGTTTCTGTCCAGAATATGTTGTGTGCGTGTGAAATTCGTACTTAGTAATATCAGAGTAAAATTGAATTTGACTATCGACATCTAGAATTTCACTTATTGCGGCTCCCGACATTTTTCCAATTAACTATAAATCCCAATTTTTCTAGTATTCTCGCGTTTTTAGCTGTTAATCTGTTTTTCGGCGTTAACATAGGTGTTAACGCTACTGAGCTTAAACTCCTACTGACGCTTTCTCTGTTCTCATCTCGACGCTTAGGTACGGCATTGAATACAATAAAACCCATCTTCTAACTTTTCTCACGAATATGTAACCTCACAGTTATACTATCCCCTCGAAAATCGATAAGTGATCCGTCTTGATCAGTTACCGTCACATTAATAAACTGAATTCTACGCGTATTGAGAGGTACATATATAATTTCTGCGGGCGTTTCATTAATCAAATAACCGGGCGGTACCCTCGGCAGAAATTCGTAAATAATATGCTTTTCATCTCCGTTAGCGAAGCTTCCACATGCTAAATTACATGACACCACGATTGTATTAATATGACTGATCGAGACTAAATGATTTGAATAATGCCATGTATTTGCTTCGAGTAGAAGTTTATCAAACCCAAGTGTCTTACCAATTGAATCGTCAAAAGTTAAATCTACTGGTTTATCGGAATAAATTCCAACTTTCATAGTGTTATTATTCGGTTGTATAACAAGACTCTCATCGCTCAAGTTCAATTTCAACTTTATAGCGCTTATTATATTATCAATTTCGTACGATCCTGTATCAAGATTCACCAGTTTATCTCCATATTTAAAACTGGAATTTTTCCCCCTTATTATATTTGGTATACTATTAAACGTCCACAAGTTAACCAATCCAATTTCCCATTCGCGATTTTTATCCAATTCCAGAGCGTGGTTTAAATTCTCATATAGATTACTTGTTTTTGAGGTTAGTGTAATAACAGCCATCCCTCACTCAGCTAATGCTTTCAACACAAGCGTAAAATTACAACTGGTTAGCAAGAAACAAAATCACTAGGTGCCCACAAATGTCTGTGTTTACCCGCTGCAATTGGTTGGTATTATAGAATATTTTTACATTATTTTCTTTTTCCCAATATTTTGTCAATTCGCGTGGCGGTTGCAAGTCACCGATCGGATCAAAATAATACACATTTTTCCCTCGTTTAATATATGCAGTCCAATGTGTTCCCATTCCAATCTGTTTGTCTAAATTAACAATTGCGAGCTCATTATTTCGAATTTTACTTGGAAGTGTATCAATCATATATATGCCCCTTAGTGGTATATCTAATATTTTGCACCATTTTATCAGGTCATAGTTTGACAGCGGGCCGTTCATCTTTGCGTTTTTCTCTGTCTTTTCCTCTGCTTTTTTCCACCTTGCTTCTTTTTAACCTTAGGAAATAGTGTTACACCGTATTGGGTGGGAGGTACTAGTATTCTTCCGCCTGTTGGATATGGTTTCAGATAAAAACCGCGACCAGCAATATGATTTTTTAACCTATTGATTGCCTTTTGCCTAATACTATCACTATGCGTTTTTCTAACTCCCCTCGTTTTTCGTTTTCTCAAACCGCCACCAAATGCGGATTTCGCTTTCATAATGTTTGTAACAAGATAAGAATATGCCCTCTCAGATAACCCCGTTTTTGGGTCCTTGAAAATTTCCCAAGCTCCATCTGCCAAGTGCCTGTCAGCCTCCGCCCGCGTCTTGTTATCAGACGCTCGGGAGTAAACTATGTCGTGCGTCTTACATAAATCATCAAGACGGTTTATAGGTTTGTCTCCACGTGCTAACCTTGACCTTAACCTTGTACCAGGTCCGCAATACGAATAATTAGGTAGATGAGCCTCGAAATTGAGGTTATCCACCCCCTTATTTATCACTGTACCCAATACATTGCCAATTTTTGATAAAATACCTCTACCACGCTTACGAACAGAGCAGCGCTTTTTCTTAACAGTGTTCATCCTTTAAAGGTTAAACATAAACTGAACTGTAATTACTACTACTACATAATTGATTAGTTTTCTTCAAAAGAAAATTCGATTTTTCATTAAAAGTCTTGGCACAATTTGCAAGAACGCTATAGTATTTGTAGAAATTGCAAATTAATTCTCGCTCATCAACCATAAATTTATACCAATGTATCAACCCAATTTCAAAGGAAATTGGTGTTTTATAATACGAATTAACGCAAGATTTAATATTGAATAAAGTATGATTTCTCAGTGAAGTTGACGATCCAAAGGAATTGAAAAGAAATTGCGTATCATTTTGCTGTATCAGACTAGATGGTGTAACACGAAAAAGTAATAAGCTATTAAAACAGCATAATAGAAATATAAATAGTACTATCGTTTTCCAGACGTTGCGCATCGCCAAAGCACATTCCATGTTGACAGACACAAACATACTGATAAAAATAGCACACCGTGTTGAGGGGGGGAGAAGCGAGCGCGTGCCAGCGAGAGCTTCCTGCGAGCTTCCTTCTTTTAGGTGCTCACCCACTCCAAAGAGGAATGCTCATTGCATTCCGCAATCCTTTTTTAGATTGTCGCGCACACCGATAAAAGATCATTCGCGTTTGAACGTCATAGTTATCGGATCGAAAAAAGTGTGATCATCTTTATCAGTTTGAAAGCGTCACAACAGTTTGAACTTTAGCTATTCGCGCACAGCGATAAAAGACCATTTGCGTTTTTGAACGACACAACAAGAAGAGTGATCATTTTGAAAGCATCACATCAGTTTGAAACAAAGGTGAGCAATAATAATTCAAATCTTTATTTACATTAATCAATTATAACAAACTCGAAATAAAGCCACAAAATAATCAAACTCATAAAAATTATCTTCAACCCAATCACGCATTTTTACAAGTTTTTGGGTAAATACTGTTAGTGCAAAAAATCTTGCATATTAAATTGGAGCAATTGTAATAGAAATAGTAATTGTTCAATAATATTTACAATAAATCTTCTCACACCTTAATGCAGACGGCACCTCCATAATCTGATAATAAGTGTGCATAATCCAAATTTTTAAACATCAATCTGATCCATTTTTCCCTATTTTGTATGTTTCAGTTCCAACTAGAGGTGTTTCAAGTCTACAAGAAAGTGCAAGTGATTCCTCGGCTTCCTCGTTGTGCAGGTTTGTTTACTTTTTCAATTAATTCTCCTCCTTCTCCTTCTCCTCCTTCTCCTTCTCCTTCTCCTTCTCCTCCTTCTCCTTCTCCTCCTTCTCCTTCTCCTCCTCCTTCTCCTCCTCCTTCTCCTTCTCCTTCTCCTTCTCCTTCTCCTTCTCCTTCTCCTTCTCCTTCTCCTCCTTCCCCTTTAAGACTGTTCTTATTATATATACAAAACGATGCATGACACAGTTTTTTCGAATCTGCAATAATTACTTTACAATATACACATTGCAAATAACCCGTTTTATGTAGAAAAAATCCATTACTCGCGAAATATTCAGCATTTCTTTTAAAAACCAATATCCTCTTATTAAATGAGTTTGACCAGTGAGGCATCGATCTTTGATAAAATGTCTTTATTCGCTGGTCGTAATCCCGAAGATTATTAAAATTTTCATTCTCGATAGAAATATTATGCATTCTCCTCCACCCACAATTCGGACTATGTTTTTCATGTTCTTTTTCGGGATCATCTGTTATTAACCATTTTTCCAAACCAACTAAACAAAACACGCACTGCACTAAGTCTGGTGGCGTCTTGAATACAAATCCCAGTTTAGCTAAATGTTTAGGTGATAAAAGGGGAGATTCGAATTTTTTCCATCTCTCATCAAAACTTAATAACCTCAATCTTTCGTACATTAAAACGTGTGATTGATCCATAGTGTGCCGATCAACTTCTAATCCACTACTAACTTGTTTGTTTTAGATCAGTTGTACCAGCGGAGTGTAAGAGAGCACACATCTGAGAGAGAGCGCACATCTGAGAGAGAGCACACATCTGAGAGAGAGAGCACACATCTGAGAGAGAGCACACATCTGAGAGAGAGAGCACACATCTGAGAGAGAGAGAGTTCATCATTTGCCATCACCCTTTTACAATGTAAGTAGCGATTATTGACTGCACATTATTTCGAATTATTTTTCTCGGTAGAAACTATTATTCTGCAGAAAACACATTGCATGCGAGTATCTCCATTCAACTAATTCTGCTGCCGATTGTTGTACATTGGAGGAGTAAACTTACGTTCAGTATTCCTACTTAGTTTTACCAACACACTTGAGTGTTTGAAATAATTTACAATTTTTCCCACACCGAAATTTTCTGGATGAATTACACAAAAATTTATCAATTTTGTTGTTACACATATTAAATGTATGATAGACGCCATTACACGATTCGTGATGGTTATCTGCAATATGTAATTGCATTATTCGATAAAAACAAGTATCTGAATTACATTCTCCAATAAATTGGTGTAATGGTTCATTGAGTGCAGGATTTATACACATGCAATAGTGTCCATATTCTCTTCCATAGCACTCATAGCGGTGGAAGCGTAATTTATGTATTAATTGTTTTTCGAACGAGGATTTATTTTAATAAACTTTTCTTCTTCCTCGTCTACCGCCACGTTTATATCCATAGATATAATCTGTTTCACACTCATAATCTTTTAACCTTTCAGTTGGAGAACGCAGTGGAATCGCATCCTTTGAAAGTCAATCATTCGTAATTTAGAATAGTCCGTGGTGATCAACTTCTAATCTGCTACTAACTTTTTTGTTTTAGAGAGAGAACGATTTCACAATGGCTCATACGACGGAGAAGATTCGAGGTTTGAACGGCAGCGCAGCTAGATACAGATTCACGTATCTGGAGGAGGAACGTGACATCAAATCTACGCTGGAATCAAGCAGGGAGGAGGTGCTGCAGCTTATCGTCGACGAGTCGCACCGGTTCAACGGGAATGTGAAGTGCTTTATTGTTTTAAATGTTCTTATGAATAAAATAGTGTTGTTGGGTGAAGAGAACGAACAAGTATCAGCTATCGTGAACTTCCATAGCTATTCTGCACAAATTGAGCAGTGTGCTTCAAATTCTGTCGATTTAAACAATTTTTTTACAAATGCTATTGTAAAAATTTTATCTTCTTTTGACAAGTTTGTGAGGTTTGGGAGTGGGTGGGTTATAAAAAAGATCCAATCGTTGGATCTCAACATAATTAGGCATACCGCGATTCGTGGTTCCTCATCCACATATGTAGAAACCCCCGATTTTATTAAGAAAAAGACATGTGTAATTAACGTGAAAAATTCCAATGACGAGAAATGCCTTTTGTGGTCAATTTTATCTTTTTTCCATTATCGGCGAAATACACATATGAGTGTTGAATATTTGAGCAAGTTTGCTCACACAGTCAACACAAACGGGGTCAACTTTCCTTCCAGTTTGCAGGACATTAAGAAATTTGAAGCTTTAAATCCTGATATATCCATAAATGTAATTGCATATGATAAAAACGTATTTTTCCCGTACAAGTGTAGCGCTTACAGAAACCGTACTCACCAAATTAATCTTTTGTTGCTAACAAGCGAAACTTATCCGCGAAAATCTCATTTTTGCCTCATCAACACCTCAAACGGGAAAAACGGGTTGTCTCGGCTCTTGAGTCATCTTACAAAAAGAGGGCATCAAGTAGATGTTTGTGAATTTTGCTTTCATCGCTTCACAACAAATAAATCGTTTGAACGTGGATGGAAAACTAAATTTGGAGAAGCACAAAGAGCACTGTTCAAAATTCTCATTCTCATCGGTGGTGGCCCCCAAAAAAATGTATATGTATCATTCATTTTTAATTTACTCATTTATACTTTTATTTTCAATTTCTTTTACTATTAATGAGTTAAAGGAACCAATAAAATTCAATGTGACTAGTTTTCATACTAGTGTTTTAGTTTTTGTATAGTTGTTTGGTTCTTAGAGTGGTAGGAATGAGGGAGAAAAGAAAACGTGTTGTGTTGTCTATCAAACAAAAATTGGCTATTTTCATAATGTTAAGGAAGAAGAAAGAAGTAACTACTGCTGTGTTAATATTTCTTACGGTTAGCTGTGATAAGCAGCGTATTTCGTTGCTCTTCACTGTTCTCCCCTCGCCTTGCGGTTTATCTGAATACCTTTAGCTTGTTTACTTAGTTGGATGATTGTCATTTATGAGTTGGACCTACAGTTTTAGGTGGGTTCTGAACCACCGGTTGATGGAAGCATATCGAATTCACTCATTTTTTCCAGACTGATAAACATGTATATAAAGCGAATGCTCATGTAAACATGAGTTTCATTCATTGCTTGAACTTTGTTGACATAATAAGTGGCAGAGTGACAGTGACAGTTCCCACTCATACAAACTAGAATTCAAGTGAGTGATAATACAAACTGTGTTATATGAAATTTTAATGTGTCAAATGATAAATGCAGTATATTGTGACAGATTATTATTCAAGCTTCTATATAGCAGATGCGCTTTACAGGATTCCACAACAGCCAGTCAAAAGGTAGACTCACCACCAGATCTTGCTCAAGACGTTCTAGACGAATTCTTTCAAGATTATGTAACATGAAATACAAATAAAATAATGATGAAGTAGCTAGTATTAACGTAACAATTCACTCTCAATTACTCAAGATAGTTCAAACAACCAAGCTGCAATACTGGAAGAAGCCAAAATCATGAATATAGAACACAATCAATCATATTTAGAACGTCGTAACTGTTAGGATGATATGAATTAACATATGTTGTGCTGTTCCATTATAATTAGTTACTAAGAGACTATTTTGTTAGTGAAAACAGTTCAGTCCTAAACCACATTAAATATACATTGCTTATAATATTGAACTCTGTATTTTCATTTAAAATACTAATCTAAACAGTAACCAACCGCCCAACATTCAGAAAATTTTCGGCTTAACCAGATTGACCTTTTATATATTTAATTCCAAATACTACCTATGGAATATTTTGTTCAGAGAGGATCACTGGAATTATATTATAAAATGATGCTCCATAGCTTTTTGAATGTAATCAAGGATTCCTTCAAATCAATAAAACTCAAGTGCTATAAGAAAATCAACCGTGATGTTACAGACCAAGATAAACAGAAAAAAATTGTTGCTAACTATCATTGTGGAAAAACGTGTCACAGAGGAGTAAATGAAATTTATAACCACATTAGGAAAACCTACTATTGGCCTCCAATGCTTCAAGATATTACAGACAACATCATCATTAAATGTCAGATATGTTTGAAAGTGAAATATGATAGGAACCCCATTCAAGTGTAATATAGGATCGCCCCTACGTCACAAAAACCTTTTGAAAAGCTACAAATGGATACGTTTCAGAGCAGAACTGAAATGCTAAATAAAAATCAAGAAAAATATATTGAAATCCCTGAAAACGTCTACCGTACATAAAGCGACATTCAACAAGAAAAATAAACCGAAATTCTTTTAAGTGAACTACAATCAACATACAAATCAAGCGACGAATCTGAAAGCAATTCAAAAACGCTTCTTTAAAGTACATCCAAATCGCGACAAAAGACCACGAAAAGTAGTTAAAACTAAGTAATCTGTTTCAGGACAAGATGCTCCTCATCCTTCTAACGATAATCCATAACCTAGTACCAGCAAAGGCCGACTGTCTTGAGTGAAACATCACGAATAATCCCGATTAGGATTCAAGATGCCTTCATTGTCAATGGAACCTACACGTATGTACACCACATCAACACAACATCTCTACAATCATAGTGAGCTGATGAAACTTGAACACTCAGTGAATCTACTGAATACTAAAGAAAAGGACAAGAACAAAACTAGGTTACTTAAATTACATTTGGAATATGCTTGAATTGTGTGATATCAACCAAAATACCTGTAAGGAATTTAGTAAGATTTTTTTTTAAATTAAGATTATCTCATCACTTTTCTGTTTTTACAAAGCTTGAACCGTTTATGTGCTATGTTTTCATATGCGAGCCGGTTTGGGTGTATCCCATGGCTTATTGTATTATATAATTTGTACTTTGTATAATTTAGTGAATAAATAATTGTAAATATAACAAAATATAATTTTGGAATGTACTTCCATTAATCTTTGTACCAAGCCATAATACTCACATTAGAAATCACTAGAACACATTCCAACATTCTCTATTGTGAGAATAAATTGCATTAGACTGGTTTGTATTGCATTACTCGCCTCTCTTATTTCTCACAGCAATTATTATAAATCTAGAAAGCAGTATATTGATTAGATAATTTAATATTAAAAACAAAAATTCATTATTCAGTTATTGGTAGACTCAGAAATAATAATGGTTATAACTGTACAATAATATGTTAGTAATCTACTCAGTCTTACATTTTTTAGGATAATTTTTAGCCAAAGTAATCATTATCACAAAGCTGTAGCATATCACAGATAAATAAATTATTACAAAATTTCGAATGATTTGTGACTGAAATAGCATTCTTACAAAAACACATATCTCATACATATAATTACTATTTTCTTAACATTTGAAAATGATTAAACAAGATCCACTTAATAAACTATAGGTTTTTTTTAGAACTATGCCTTCATGTATCCACTGAACCCTACACATTTATTCAGATATTTTCAAAAGTTTTATAAGTACACTATATAAAATAATATATGACTTGAAAAGATGGTCATTCACATAGTTTATTTAGGGAAATATATCAACTCAAAGTTCAATTGTTGAACATCGGTGGGTATTTCACACATTAATACAGTGAGTGGTGTATCAATTATCACAATATGTTCAATTATAAAATTAATAATATGTTCAATTATATATGATAGTGTCATTATAAAATAAAATTTTGAATTACTGCATGCACTTTCAGTTCAATATTGATTCTTGTTTGAATCAATTACGAATACACTTAGGTTACTTGGAGAACATGGTTAAAAAATAGTTTTTCAAGCCAGATATTACTATGTTATCATACAGCCAACTCTCGATTTACCGCGATAATGATGGGGAGTGTGATCGCGGATAAAGCAAAATCGCCGTTAAGCCAAAAAAAAGCCGAAAATCGCCTGCTGTATTATTGTACTGTACTTTAAAAACTAACACCTGTACAGTGTTACAGTAAGCGTACATCTTTTTGTTAACTATTATATGGCAACACTTAAAATTAACACTTCCACTTTATAATACACTAATTACTGACAACTCGCACTTATCAGTTATTCCACACAAAATGAAAGTAGGGCTACTTAGCCGATACCGCCGCGACCAATCAGAAGACAGGGGGGCGTGGCCTGTTTTTCCAAAAATAGCTCCCCCTCC
This sequence comes from Conomelus anceps, assembly GCA_948455865.1. Lineage (NCBI taxonomy): Eukaryota > Metazoa > Arthropoda > Insecta > Hemiptera > Delphacidae > Conomelus > Conomelus anceps. Next base: position 57,991,596 of record OX418222.1, on the reverse strand, counting down.
CCCTCCCCCTCTCCACCGCTACCCCTCCCCCAACCCCAAAATAGATCCTCCCTCCCCCCAGCCCCAAAATTCTAAAAATAGATTCCCCTCCCCCTCCCCCAAAATAGAAAAAATCTAAAAATAGATTTCATAAAAAATAGGAATCTAAAAATAGATTTCATAAAAAATAGATTTCTAAAAATAGTTTTTATAAAAAAAAATTCCCAAAATAGATTTAGCACCGCAAACCCCCCTCCCTATTTTATGAAATTCCCAAAATATATATGGTATTCCCAATAGATTAAAGGGGGACCCCCCGCAAGCAGCAATGAGAGAGGACCTTTCCCCCTGACCCCACCTCTCACGGAAGGTTCCCAATAAATATAGAACATACAGCTTTATATCTATATATACATGCTTGCAATTAGTATATCTATGTTTGGGCATATCTGTAACCTATATCTGTATATACAACATACGCATCTATATACCTATATATACTTGCATGCAATTACTATATCTATATTTGCTCATATCCGTAACCCCCCGCCCCCCTACTCTCGCTTTACTCTCACTCTCCAAGTCCAAGTTATTTACAGAATAATCCCCCTAATTTGGCGATTGCCCAAGTTATTGGCCCTCTACTGTAAATATAGCGTTTACCACCTACATAGTTTTTTGTATGGAAGGCCTCATACAAAATGAATATTCCTCTAAGTAAATATTTGCGAATTTTTAGAGAGTGAGAGAGAGAGAGAGACAACAATTCAATTAAAATAATAATTCTATCATTGGTTCACTGCACATTGCATCAACACAAGACTCGAACTTTGTTAACAGCCTTTTTCTTTTCCACTTGTCCGTATTCTACCCAACTCCCCCCACGCCGCAACCCACTCCGCGTTATCACCCTTTTTCGTTTCCACTTCATCCTGCTAGGCTAGGCCGACAGATAGCTTCACCTCGCCGTTCTCTTCGTTCTCTATTTCTGTAACTGTTTACACCTTTGCGGGAGAGACACCTTGAAAGTGCTGGCAACTCTATTTAAACTTTTCCCCATCTCCCAATGCACATGCCACGTTCTGTTGGTTTCCCCCTCATGATTAAAATTTTTTACATTTTTTATCTGCTAAATCATATAGAGCATCCCAAAGTTCGTTTGTATCTGAAATAATTTGTATGGGGGAATCGTTAGAACACCCATAGTGCAAATGTCCCTCCTCACTTATAACTATATCTAGGAGATCATATATTTCAGATAAAATAGGATAGCAAAAATTCTCAGTTTTTGTTGCAGACAAAGTTCCATCATCTGCCTCGGTTGAAAATTTAATATGCTTTGCAATAATATCAAACTCGCTTACTGAAATACCCATCAGTAAACGGGATAGTTTTTTAAATTTTGTATAGCTGTAGCATCGCATCCTTCCTCTATGATAGTTAAACACATACTGAATGACCGGCGGTTTGTTAGTTAGAAAAAGCCTCCAAAGGAACGTCAACCTCACCGCCTTATTGGAGGTCACTCTTTTTTATTTGGGTAAAAAGAGGTTCGCACAGGGCTAGGTCACATAAACCTGTGCTATGGAGAAAAACCCATTGTAAAAATTTACATTTCTTTCAACTCTACTTGTCCGTTCTCATGTTCGCATATTAATACAAAATTTCTCTTGTTAAAATCTGTCAAGTTCTCATTATTTAATACGCTTTTAAATTTATCACATAGTAATAAATCGAAATAAGAGTCTCCCTCACTGTCGGGATTGTCGAGATTTAGTAACACTCTGCCTGTACCATAAATTATTGCGCTTTCAACGGTCAGATATGAACCGAGAGGTACTGATTCTAGAGGCAACACCTCACGTGCCAAAGCGTTGAATGCACCCATGTTGAAACGTCTCATCTTTCCTAATGATTCAAGCTTCTCAATTTCACTCCTTTTATGCATTCTCCCCACCGCTGTTTGCGCAAGCGCAGTTTGTAGCTTCTTCCTCAATTTGTAATAATTTTTTCACACAAAGCCTATGCGGACTGTACCAGGATAAATAATGGTTAATATCGCTCAAATTTACAGTGTTTAAAAAAAATTTGTTTCAACTGTCTCGCAAGTCCAATGTTTTCACGAGTAGAATTTCTAATGGCATCCTCACACAAATCAAACCATTGCAGATATTCTCGTAATTTGTTCTCTAATTCTTTATCCGCACACATCCACTTCTGAGGATCCATTATCTACAACTAATTATTTATACAGCGGGATTAATACCGAAAAATTGATAGGTTTCCTACCAACGCCCACGCTACAAATTCTCACTTTGTGTGATTCCAACTCATAACCACAGTAAACGCATACGACCTTTTTTCCATCATAGTAAAATCCTTGTCTCGCATAATTTCTTTTGCTTGTTCTACTATAAAAAGCACAATTCCTCATACTTTTCATTCGATTATTTTCACAAGTATAATCCCCCTCCTCTCCTATCTTTGGAAGCGTGTTAGATGTTAATAGTTGCAAATAATGTTGTGCACTTATTAGAGCGCATCTCCCACCTTCTACATTTTTGTGCATGTTACAAACCTCAAAACACCACGTATCTTTAAACTTTGTGAAATTTGGTTTCGCAAAATATTCCGGTATGGTACGTACATCATTATGATACTTTTTCAAAAATGCCGCTTTTTCTGTTCCCTTTGTAAAAATGCAATCATACGCGCCGAGATATCCTCTTATCAATGAATCTGTAAACTCAGTCTCCCCCTCATCCCATAATATTTTATGATAATGTTGTTCTAACCAGGTAGCCTCGCGAAACATTTTCCAGCTCAAAGTAGATTTCGGAAAAGGCGGTTTAAAGTGTAGTACTACATAATTACCAGCCTGATCAACCAGCGCGAATTCTTTTAAAATTATTTGATTATTATCTCCCTTAAACCAGTGTAGATCCGCAACGGCAAAATTCTTCTTCTTTTCTTCCATGTCACACTGTATTCCCACTGTACGTGTTTTTCCGTCTTCACTAGCCTCAAAATCTCCAATCGCCTCTTGAAACAGCGAAGAAGTGGACATGTTGCTCTCTCACACACGCCCACACGAATGATAAATTATTTTTTACATTTCACCTTTTAAACATCCCCCTACCGGCAATTTATTGTACTTCTCTAACTAATGAGGTTAAAGGCGTGTATTCCATTATTGAATCGCTTATAAGAATACAATATGCCGAAGTCGAGTTTGGTAGTTCTTTACTAAATTCCATATCTAATCTTATATCTGTGGATGTTTTCAAATGATCAGATTGGTGTGAACAGTCAATCACAATTATTGGTGATTTTTCGCAAAACGCTTTAAAATCAATAGCGTTCCCATGCTCTGCATTTATAGTGCGATTATAGTAACTCGGCGCGAAATCTAAAAACATACGATACATTATCTGCTTATTCCCCAACAAATTATCATAGGGATAATATTGACTGTTTAGAAATAATTTAACGTTATACAACTCGCACGAATCAAAATCAGACATTGATTTATTAACAGCATTTTTCCGAGCCGTTTGAAAGGCTAAAATTACATAGCGTGGAACATCTAAATGTGACGATGTTTTTATTGCCCACGAATGAATTCTCGATGTCGCCATGTTTGGAAATTCGTGAATCTCCCATCTTCTAAACGCAAGTTTTAAAGGACGATCAGAATCGAGTAATTTCAAAAATTTCAACCTTACGTGATCTTCCAAATGGATGTACGGAATTTTCCACTGCAGTTTATCAATTGTTAAAGAAACATTTGTTCCTGTAGCCGATTCAACGCAGTTTAGATCCGACGCACTTCTCAATAATACAAGCTCTTGTTTCAAGTTTAAAATTATTCGTTGAAAATCTTCGAAAAATGGTAACAAAAGTTTCAGCGGTACGCAAAAAATGAATTTATTATCCGTCAACTTATATCCATCTCTATCAAATCCTGCCAATTGGTATGTATTTGTATCGAAAACATTTTTCAAAAGCAATCCTTTAATTGTAGACGTAATTCCGACAAGTCTCGATTTCGCTACTTGCTGTCCCGCCAATTCATAACGAATCTCATCAAACAGATGGCCCACCACGTTGCTGACAAGTTTATATTCGGCATGCACCGGTGGATCCTCGGGTTTCGCACCCGGCTTTGTACATTTAACACTCCCCTCAATAAATAGAAACGATTTACAAGGGAGTGTGTATATATCCTGTTGATTTACAGGAAGCCTTACTTCATCCGAATTACCTAGTTTCTGTCCAGAATATGTTGTGTGCGTGTGAAATTCGTACTTAGTAATATCAGAGTAAAATTGAATTTGACTATCGACATCTAGAATTTCACTTATTGCGGCTCCCGACATTTTTCCAATTAACTATAAATCCCAATTTTTCTAGTATTCTCGCGTTTTTAGCTGTTAATCTGTTTTTCGGCGTTAACATAGGTGTTAACGCTACTGAGCTTAAACTCCTACTGACGCTTTCTCTGTTCTCATCTCGACGCTTAGGTACGGCATTGAATACAATAAAACCCATCTTCTAACTTTTCTCACGAATATGTAACCTCACAGTTATACTATCCCCTCGAAAATCGATAAGTGATCCGTCTTGATCGGTTACCATCACATTAATAAACTGAATTCTACGCGTATTGAGAGGTACATATATAATTTCTGCGGGCGTTTCATTAATCAAATAACCGGGCGGTACCCTCGGCAGAAATTCGTAAATAATATGCTTTTCATCTCCGTTAGCGAAGCTTCCACATGCTAAATTACATGACACCACGATTGTATTAATATGACTGATCGAGACTAAATGATTTGAATAATGCCATGTATTTGCTTCGAGTAGAAGTTTATCAAACCCAAGTGTCTTACCAATTGAATCGTCAAAAGTTAAATCTACTGGTTTATCGGAATAAATTCCAACTTTCATAGTGTTATTATTCGGTTGTATAACAAGACTCTCATCGCTCAAGTTCAATTTCAACTTTATAGCGCTTATTATATTATCAATTTCGTACGATCCTGTATCAAGATTCACCAGTTTATCTCCATATTTAAAACTGGAATTTTTCCCCCTTATTATATTCGGTATACTATTAAACGTCCACAAGTTAACCAATCCAATTTCCCATTCGCGATTTTTATCCAATTCCAGAGCGTGGTTTAAATTCTCATATAGATTACTTGTTTTTGAGGTTAGTGTAATAACAGCCATCCCTCACTCAGCTAATGCTTTCAACACAAGCGTAAAATTACAACTGGTTAGCAAGAAACAAAATCACTAGGTGCCCACAAATGTCTGTGTTTACCCGCTGCAATTGGTTGGTATTATAGAATATTTTTACATTATTTTCTTTTTCCCAATATTTTGTCAATTCGCGTGGCGGTTGCAAGTCACCGATCGGATCAAAATAATACACATTTTTCCCTCGTTTAATATATGCAGTCCAATGTGTTCCCATTCCAATCTGTTTGTCTAAATTAACAATTGCGAGCTCATTATTTCGAATTTTACTCGGAAGTGTATCAATCATATATATGCCCCTTAGTGGTATATCTAATATTTTGCACCATTTTATCAGGTCATAGTTTGACAGCGGGCCGTTCATCTTTGCGTTTTTCTCTGTCTTTTCCTCTGCTTTTTTCCACCTTGCTTCTTTTTAACCTTAGGAAATAGTGTTACACCGTATTGGGTGGGAGGTACTAGTATTCTTCCGCCTGTTGGATATGGTTTCAGATAAAAACCGCGACCAGCAATATGATTTTTTAACCTATTGATTGCCTTTTGCCTAATACTATCACTATGCGTTTTTCTAACTCCCCTCGTTTTTCGTTTTCTCAAACCGCCACCAAATGCGGATTTCGCTTTCATAATGTTTGTAACAAGATAAGAATATGCCCTCTCAGATAACCCCGTTTTTGGGTCCTTGAAAATTTCCCAAGCTCCATCTGCCAAGTGCCTGTCAGCCTCCGCCCGCATCTTGTTATCAGACGCTCGGGAGTAAACTATGTCGTGCGTCTTACATAAATCATCAAGACGGTTTATAGGTTTGTCTCCACGTGCTAACCTTGACCTTAACCTTGTACCAGGTCCGCAATACGAATAATTAGGTAGATGAGCCTCGAAATTGAGGTTATCCACCCCCTTATTTATCACTGTACCCAATACATTGCCAATTTTTGATAAAATACCTCTACCACGCTTACGAACAGAGCAGCGCTTTTTCTTAACAGTGTTCATCCTTTAAAGGTTAAACATAAACTGAACTGTAATTACTACTACTACATAATTGATTAGTTTTCTTCAAAAGAAAATTCGATTTTTCATTAAAAGTCTTGGCACAATTTGCAAGAACGCTATAGTATTTGTAGAAATTGCAAATTAATTCTCGCTCATCAACCATAAATTTATACCAATGTATCAACCCAATTTCAAAGGAAATTGGTGTTTTATAATACGAATTAACGCAAGATTTAATATTGAATAAAGTATGATTTCTCAGTGAAGTTGACGATCCAAAGGAATTGAAAAGAAATTGCGTATCATTTTGCTGTATCAGACTAGATGGTGTAACACGAAAAAGTAATAAGCTATTAAAACAGCATAATAGAAATATAAATAGTACTATCGTTTTCCAGACGTTGCGCATCGCCAAAGCACATTCCATGTTGACAGACACAAACATACTGATAAAAATAGCACACCGTGTTGAGGGGGGGAGAAGCGAGCGCGTGCCAGCGAGAGCTTCCTGTGAGCTTCCTTCTTTTAGGTGCTCACCTACTCCAAAGAGGAATGCTCATTGCATTCCGCAATCCTTTTTTAGATTGTCGCGCACACCGATAAAAGATCATTCGCGTTTGAACGTCATAGTTATCGGATCGAAAAAAGTGTGATCATCTTTATCAGTTTGAAAGCGTCACAACAGTTTGAACTTTAGCTATTCGCGCACAGCGATAAAAGACCATTTGCGTTTTTGAACGACACAACAAGAAGAGTGATCATTTTGAAAGCATCACATCAGTTTGAAACAAAGGTGAGCAATAATAATTCAAATCTTTATTTACATTAATCAATTATAACAAACTCGAAATAAAGCCACAAAATAATCAAACTCATAAAAATTATCTTCAACCCAATCACGCATTTTTACAAGTTTTTGGGTAAATACTGTTAGTGCAAAAAATCTTGCATATTAAATTGGAGCAATTGTAATAGAAATAGTAATTGTTCAATAATATTTACAATAAATCTTCTCACACCTTAATGCAGACGGCACCTCCATAATCTGATAATAAGTGTGCATAATCCAAATTTTTAAACATCAATCTGATCCATTTTTCCCTATTTTGTATGTTTCAGTTCCAACTAGAGGTGTTTCAAGTCTACAAGAAAGTGCAAGTGATTCCTCGGCTTCCTCGTTGTGCAGGTTTGTTTACTTTTTCAATTAATTCTCCTCCTTCTCCTTCTCCTCCTTCTCCTTCTCCTTCTCCTTCTCCTCCTTCTCCTTCTCCTCCTTCTCCTTCTCCTTCTCCTCCTCCTTCTCCTCCTCCTTCTCCTTCTCCTTCTCCTTCTCCTTCTCCTTCTCCTTCTCCTTCTCCTTCTCCTTCTCCTCCTTCCCCTTTAAGACTGTTCTTATTATATATACAAAACGATGCATGACACAGTTTTTTCGAATCTGCAATAATTACTTTACAATATACACATTGCAAATAACCCGTTTTATGTAGAAAAAATCCATTACTCGCGAAATATTCAGCATTTCTTTTAAAAACCAATATCCTCTTATTAAATGAGTTTGACCAGTGAGGCATCGATCTTTGATAAAATGTCTTTATTCGCTGGTCGTAATCCCGAAGATTATTAAAATTTTCATTCTCGATAGAAATATTATGCATTCTCCTCCACCCACAATTCGGACTATGTTTTTCATGTTCTTTTTCGGGATCATCTGTTATTAACCATTTTTCCAAACCAACTAAACAAAACACGCACTGCACTAAGTCTGGTGGCGTCTTGAATACAAATCCCAGTTTAGCTAAATGTTTAGGTGATAAAAGGGGAGATTCGAATTTTTTCCATCTCTCATCAAAACTTAATAACCTCAATCTTTCGTACATTAAAACGTGTGATTGATCCATAGTGTGCCGATCAACTTCTAATCCACTACTAACTTGTTTGTTTTAGATCAGTTGTACCAGCGGAGTGTAAGAGAGCACACATCTGAGAGAGAGCGCACATCTGAGAGAGAGCACACATCTGAGAGAGAGAGAGCGCACATCTGAGAGAGAGCACACATCTGAGAGAGAGAGCACACATCTGAGAGAGAGAGAGTTCATCATTTGCCATCACCCTTTTACAATGTAAGTAGCGATTATTGACTGCACATTATTTCGAATTATTTTTCTCGGTAGAAACTATTATTCTGCAGAAAACACATTGCATGCGAGTATCTCCATTCAACTAATTCTGCTGCCGATTGTTGTACATTGGAGGAGTAAACTTACGTTCAGTATTCCTACTTAGTTTTACCAACACACTTGAGTGTTTGAAATAATTTACAATTTTTCCCACACCGAAATTTTCTGGATGAATTACACAAAAATTTATCAATTTTGTTGTTACACATATTAAATGTATGATAGACGCCATTACACGATTCGTGATGGTTATCTGCAATATGTAATTGCATTATTCGATAAAAACAAGTATCTGAATTACATTCTCCAATAAATTGGTGTAATGGTTCATTGAGTGCAGGATTTATACACATGCAATAGTGTCCATATTCTCTTCCATAGCACTCATAGCGGTGGAAGCGTAATTTATGTATTAATTGTTTTTCGAACGAGGATTTATTTTTAATAAACTTTTCTTCTTCCTCGTCTACCGCCACGTTTATATCCATAGATATAATCTGTTTCACACTCATAATCTTTTAACCTTTCAGTTGGAGAACGCAGTGGAATCGCATCCTTTGAAAGTCAATCATTCGTAATTTAGAATAGTCCGTGGTGATCAACTTCTAATCTGCTACTAACTTTTTTGTTTTAGAGAGAGAACGATTTCACAATGGCTCATACGACGGAGAAGATTCGAGGTTTGAACGGCAGCGCAGCTAGATACAGATTCACGTATCTGGAGGAGGAACGTGACATCAAATCTACGCTGGAATCAAGCAGGGAGGAGGTGCTGCAGCTTATCGTCGACGAGTCGCACCGGTTCAACGGGAATGTGAAGTGCTTTATTGTTTTAAATGTTCTTATGAATAAAATAGTGTTGTTGGGTGAAGAGAACGAACAAGTATCAGCTATCGTGAACTTCCATAGCTATTCTGCACAAATTGAGCAGTGTGCTTCAAATTCTGTCGATTTAAACAATTTTTTTACAAATGCTATTGTAAAAATTTTATCTTCTTTTGACAAGTTTGTGAGGTTTGGGAGTGGGTGGGTTATAAAAAAGATCCAATCGTTGGATCTCAACATAATTAGGCATACCGCGATTCGTGGTTCCTCATCCACATATGTAGAAACCCCCGATTTTATTAAGAAAAAGACATGTGTAATTAACGTGAAAAATTCCAATGACGAGAAATGCCTTTTGTGGTCAATTTTATCTTTTTTCCATTATCGGCGAAATACACATATGAGTGTTGAATATTTGAGCAAGTTTGCTCACACAGTCAACACAAACGGGGTCAACTTTCCTTCCAGTTTGCAGGACATTAAGAAATTTGAAGCTTTAAATCCTGATATATCCATAAATGTAATTGCATATGATAAAAACGTATTTTTCCCGTACAAGTGTAGCGCTTACAGAAACCGTACTCACCAAATTAATCTTTTGTTGCTAACAAGCGAAACTTATCCGCGAAAATCTCATTTTTGCCTCATCAACACCTCAAACGGGAAAAACGGGTTGTCTCGGCTCTTGAGTCATCTTACAAAAAGAGGGCATCAAGTAGATGTTTGTGAATTTTGCTTTCATCGCTTCACAACAAATAAATCGTTGAACGTGGATGGAAAACTAAATTTGGAGAAGCACAAAGAGCACTGTTCAAAATTCAGCCCGCAGAGAACAGTGCTTCCCAAAGAAGGGGAAACTCTCAAATTTACAAATTATACTGCAACATTGAAAACAAAATACACAATTTATGCCGATTTTGAATTGTTTATTGTACCGATAAAGAGTGGGGAAGAAGAAGAAGAAGAAGAAGAACCGCACATCACAAGTAGCTTTACAAAAAAGACAACCCGTCACATTCCCTGTGGATATTGTTTTGTAGTGGTGAACATAGAGGGGGAAATTTGCCACGGGCCGATCATCTATCGGTCGCGAGATATGGAGGAGAAGATCATTGAGAAATTTCTAGATGAAATTACAAGTGTAGGAGAACTGCTCTATCGGGATATGAAGAGTGAAATCCCAATGTTTGAATTGAGTGAAGAGCAGAAGAGAGATTTTAATAGTGCGGAAAAATGCGGGCTGTGTGGGAAGGATTTCTTGATTGGCGACATCAAGTGTAGGCATCACTCGCACGAAACAGGTGAATTTATTTGCGCAGCTCATCAAGCCTGTAATTTAAATGGGAAATCACCTGATTTCATACCCTGTTTTATGCACAACTTTGGGGGGTATGATTGCCATCATATTGTGCAGGCATTAGGCAAGTGTAAAAAACCAATACGCTGCATTGCTCCTTCAGCAGAGAAGTTTTTCTCAATCACGGTGGGAAAAATCAAGTTTTTGGATAGCCTAAAATTCATGAACGCTTCGTTGGACAGTTTGGTGAAAAATTTGTCAGAAGGACAACAGACAGAGTCAAAATTCAAATCTATGTTTGCAGTGTTTAAAAGCGTTGAACAACGACAACTGCTTATTAAAAAAGGAGTATACCCCTACACATATATTGACTCTCCACAGAAATTTGAAGAAACCTCCCTTCCCCCAATCGAAAGTTTTTACAATGATTTGACGGATTCGCCTTTAGAAGAAAGGGAGTACGCACATGCACAGAATGTTTGGCAAACATTCAAGATAAAGAATTTGGGAGATTATCATAATTTGTATCTGCTTTGTGATACACTCCTTTTGTGTGACGTTTTTGAGGATATGAGGTCATCATATAGGTAAAAAATCACCTTGCTGTGCTTTCAACGAAGGCTGTTTCAACGAAAAAGAGAGGGTAGAGAGAGA